>CM052894.1:43805488-43882277 GCA_028534135.1 Potos flavus | reverse complement strand
GCCTTTCCTGCATGATGCAGGTGTGGTGTGCCTTCCCTCATCCCCCCTTTAGGTCTTTGCAAATGCCACTCCTTCTGTCTGGAATATTCTCCCTGACCCTCCTCCACCCAAGGCTCTTGGTGGCAGATGACTCTTGTTTGTCCTTCGGAGCTCAAGCCAAGCGTTGGTCTGAAAAGCCTTTCCTCATCTTCAATCTGCGGGTTCTCATAGCAAGACTACTTGTGTGTGCGTGCATATCGACAGGTGTATTTGGATCCTGTCAGCTAAATCCACATACTTCAGGACTCTGTGGACTACACAGTGCCCAGGGGATCGGGGGAGGACAGCTCTTCTATAGCACAGTTATTCATGCATTCTGCCCTCGAGCAGCGTGACAATCTCCCATGGGGCCCAGCCTCCACAGAGAGCTAGATGGCCCGATGAGAAACACGAGGGCTGCAAGGCCCGGGCCCCCAAGGCCGAATACATGCCCACCTCTGGCAGGATGAGCTGCCCGACCGTGGCAGTCACACCAGGGAGGGCTGGAGACCCTTCGTGGAAGCACGTGGTGGTGGAAAATAGAGGCTTTGGCACCAGACAGGCCTAGGTTTAGCCACCAGCCCTTCCCTATCTGTTGGTGCCTCGGCTTCCCAGTCTGTGAGGATAGAGGCATGGAAGGAGACAGAGGGTGTGCAGACGTGTGACACTGGTACCGGGCCTGCAGTGCCGTGAATGTCCATTCTCTCTCTTCACCCGCGACTTCTTCTTCCTTTGTCGATAATATCAGGAAGACTATATTTTCTCTTCTTCCAAGGGTCCAGACTGTCTGGAGAGAACTTAATTCCACCTGTTTCATTTCCAGATCAGCCGGTCCCTGCAGCCTGGCAGTCCTGCGGCCCAGAAAGAGACGCCAGCCGCCCCACGGCACGGCAGGGTGGCGCTCATCAGGGAAGCGACACACACCTGAGCAGATCGACAACCCCACAGGGATGGCTGCTCTCTCTCTCTCTCTCTCTCTCTCGCTCTGTCAGGTTCTTGATAAATTCCACCAAATGCCAGGAAGTCTCTGATCCCTTCACACACCTGTCGTGCTGGGTCAAAATCAGAGGCCATGTCAGTGAGAACGTAAGGAAGGTGGTAGAGCGCCGGGCTTCTAGCCTTGAGGGCCGAGCTGCCCAACACAGAGGGAGGCGCCCGCCTCCATCCACGGAGGCGCTCCACAAACACTTCCCTGAGTGTTCCTGCGCCGGGCACCCAGGCGGATGCCAAGGGTACACAGCAGCGGCAGTTACAGACCGCAGCTGCTCTCAGGAAAAGTCACAACCTATCGAGGAGGCAGACACTCAGTCAAGAGTACCCCCAATGAACAAGGGAACCCAAACCGAAATGAGAGCGTGAAAGAACGGAACACAATTCTGGGAGAGCTGCTCACGGAGGAACAGGAGGAAGGGAAGTGGCACTGGCGTTGCCACCTAAAGGAGAAGTAGATGCTGTCCAGGTGGAGGACGCTCGATGCAGGGGAGGGAGACCAGAGGAGAAAGAAGGATCCAAACAGGGCAACAGCAGGTGCGAAGCCGGGGACGAGAAAAGACTACGGACATGGGGAAATCGGACAGAGCCAACATGACTGGAGCCCAAACACTGAGGAGAGTGAAACACAGCGCTTGGGAAGGGGAGCACGACTGCGGGTAGTGGAGAGGGGCGCGATCGGAGGAAGCAGGTGCTCTGCTAAACCCCGTGCTGGAAACAGCCCCCACAGTGAACAGCTAGAACCAAAGCGCCCGGAACAAGATCCCGCGGGCCTCCTGGAGAGCAGACTAAACTGCCACTGGACAGAGGCTGAGATGGATCACTGATCATTTTTTTTTTTCTTAAAAGTGGTACTTGCATATTAAAATGTTAAAATTAGAGCAGAAGCAACTCTAACGTGGATTGTTTTGTAATTCTCTTTCGGGGCAGACTCCGTGAGGCTGTGAACGCTGAACTAAATGGTGGTATTGTTTCTCTGCACATATATGTAATTGCCTTTTAAATAATTCTCAAATGAAGGGTATAACAACAGGCGATAAACATTCATTTATTTCTTACAATATCAGAGAATGGGACCAGCATTAACAAACTACCTTCTCCTGTTTGCTCATGAAACGGCCTTAAGCGTCCCATTTATCATGAGTTTCTGTAAGCACTAACAATTTATAAAATGAGTTCGTTATGTTCTTGGAGGTTTAATAAAATCTACCAATTTAGGAAATACCATGATGGCCTTGAAATTTACCCAGAAAACTTACCCAAAAAGGAGTAAATGCACACAGCGGAGCTGAACATCATGTAGGTTTACAGGCGGCGTCTATTATCCTACAGGGGTCGTACTGAGAATACTTCTGTAGGAGTCCTAGATGGACTCTAAATCAAGTCGAGTTGCAAAGGGATCCCTCCCTTAATGTAGAAAACCTTCATAGCAATGTATAAATATCGGCATATAGACAAGTCAGGCGTTCCAAATCCAGAGGCTTCGGTGATGCCGACTTCGAGAGAAAGAACTGTAAACTCTAATCGTTCATAAGCCAAGTAGGGATTTTAAGAACATCCATCGATCTTCAACAGTTGTTGGCATGTGGGAAGCAGAGAACGGACAGGAAACAGAGGTGACAGTCATGCTGCCACACGGGGATTACACACGGGTTGCGACTGCCCGTGTACAGGTTGGTGTTTTCTCGCTCTCTTTTTTTAAAATGTGTTTTTCTTTTTCGCCACTAAAAATTCAACTTGCCAACAGTTAGCGTAGAGCTTTCTCTTACTCCATTTCTCTGGTCATTTGCCGGGGATGTTATTAGGTGAAATGGGCATAAGGGGGAAGTGTCAGGCTCCAGGATCAAACTGCCTGCATTCAGATACTGGCTCGGCCCCTTACCAGTCCAGCGTCCTTGGAACTGTCAGCCACCACCCCCACACTTCCACGTCTTCTAACAAAGGGATTGTAATAATACACATCTCGTGGCATCATTTGGATGATAAAATGGGGGGTATGAAAGGTACTTGCTTAGCCTCTGCAAAGGTTAGCGATCAGCATTGCTCTATTGGAAATGGCAGCAGGGTTTACAAGAAGGAGGAGCCCAGCCCGACTGTCTCCCCACAGTCAGAGCCCTCATCATCCCCTACGCCAGGGTACCCTAACCTGTCCTGTCCCTGCAGACGATGTCTTTTAACTGGGTTCCACCTGCACAATTAATTATGTAGTATCTTTTCCCCTTTAAATTGCCTCCTTCCAAATGTATTTCTCAAATGGAACTTTATATTACCCCCAGAAATGGAAAGCCTGTCTCACTTGCCATAACTAGAAAGTAACCCTATACAGCAAAAAAGAAAATCCAATGACTTAGATTCTATCTGGATACCATTACTCCAGCAAAGACTCAGAGCCTGAGGCTTGAGGCTGACTACTGCAGTTCAGAGAGGCGTTATGGACGTGGTAGAACCAAGCAGAGACTCCCTCCCTGTGGTACACAGAATGGAGAAGGAAGCATAACCCTCTCACCGCATGAGTCTGCATCCTCTATCATGGGATGCTGGCTCAGCTGATCAGCTGAGGTCCTGGTCATACCCATCTCTCACAATGTCACTTCGGAGACTTCTGCTGCAATTTGTGGGATTTTACGGATAAACAAACAGTGCTCCATAGCACTGAAGAATATTTCCAATAGTCCCTTGAAAGGAAGGTTCCCAATTAATTCTAGCCTATTCCTTCCTAAAAGTGCAGAGTGAGGCATTAGAATTCTTGGAATTTGTAGACTAGTGAATTCCTGTGGCATAGAGCAATGTTATTAGCTCATCAGTTAGTCTTTGCAAATCCCACTGGAGATGGTGTGTGTGTGCACATAAATACGTGTGTGTGTGTGTGTGTGTGTGTGTATGGATGGGGGCACTACCCAAACTTTATGCAGCTTCGATCGGAACCCCATTTCTCCTGAGGTTAGGCTTCTAAGCTGATGGCTCATACCTTCCATCTCTGCCTGTGAATGCTTTTGACCCAAATATTATGTGAGTCCACCAGTACACATGTCTCTTAAAACACCTTAAGTGGAAAGCATTGCCTGCTGAGGATTAGAGTAGACATGTAATCACGTTTCATACTGAGCTACGGCCTTCATCCAATACAAATGCCACATTCACTTAGGAAGGGCGTCTGTACACCATAAACAGCGGGAGAGCAGAGGGCAGTTTCCCGAATCAGCCTGCTCAGCAAATCCCAACTCATTCAGCCCCACACCCAGTCCATTCCCACTTCAGGGTGCACACCGCTCTAATGAGATAAATGGGAGAGCGAAGACGTGCACATGGAAGGAGTCCCTTTCTATTGTGTGCAATCGCCTTGTGCTTCCTCGTACTTGAAAACTGGACGCGCTGCACACATCATTCAGAAGCACTCCACGAACAACCGTTGCCTTCCCAGAGCCTGCACCGGGAGAGCACAGACTCCACACCCATGCAGGGAGGCTCTGAATCACTGGGAGTCCCTCCTCTCCCACCTGTCACCCGGAGTTTAACCATGCTAGATGATGTGACTTCGTCTAGAAACTCCATCAACGGCAGGAAGTCCCAATTTAGGATCCTAAATGTGACTACTGATCACTCATATGGACAATGGGAGTCACCTGATTTGCGGACGGAGCAAAAGCCAACACCCTAAACACATCTGCACATCTAAGAAAATGTATTTCTAAGTCTAAAGCCATTTGTTTTCTGGAGGGGAACTGGCATAAGTATCACCTGCAAAGAGAGTGAGCGGTTTCCTAGAAGGGGTAGGGTGCTGGCACGCTCAGTGCTGAGCCAGGGGACACGTGTGCAAGCTGAAAGCACACCAAGTGCTTCTCCCGACTGCCGGCTCCTCCCATGTCAGCTCCAAGGGCTGATAAGTCCCAGGATCACTCAACACGCAGGCAGCAGACTCTCAGGGCAAAGGGAGTTAACACTGCCTTATCTTGAGCTCCACTATTAACAAACTTGTCATCACTAAACTGGGCTGTTAGTCACTGGAACAATTTGATGGAAAGAGTGAACACCAGAGAGAAACAAGTGGACTCAGATGGGCGAGCCAAGATCAAGTGGCAATAAACTGTTATCTCTCCTGGTCGGTGAGTGAAAGTTCCTGCTGAGGACACATTCTGGGGCCCTAAACACTACTCCATATGTCGTATACGGTGGGCATTATGCTGATAAATAAGCATGGCAAAAATATGCTTAACACTAAAACTCGATGGGGGCGCCTGGGGGGGCGCAGTGGGTTAAGAAACCTACTCTTAACTTAAGAAACCTACTGGCCCAGGTCCTGTTCTCAGGGTCGTGAGATACAGTCGTGAGATACAGTCAGGCTTGGTGCTCAGTGCGAAATCTGCTTGAGAGTCTTTCTCCCTCTCCCTTTGCCTCTCCTACTTACGCTCTCTCTCTCAAATAATCTTAAAAAAAAAAAAAAAAAAAAAAAACACTAAAACTCTACCAAAGGAAGTGACATCTTTCTCCAGTGACTTGGGTTTGTTGATCCAGAAATTAGTTACACTTGTCTTGACAAGACACAAGAGTCCAAGTTACTAGAGGCCTCCAGTTAATAAAGTGCCCCATAGCAAACAGTGTATACAGATCATCAGTTTTCTGCTTTGCAAAGTGAAAAAAGGGAATAAGACCCAAGAGACGTCTCTAGTCCTGGTTCTGCCCCCAGGCACAGTCCTAAGCCTTTGTAGACCTCAGCTTTCTTCTCTGTAAAGTGAGACTATTAGAGTAATCGACAGCGCTCAAACTGAACGGGTCACACACTAGTGTTACAGCCCACCCATGGAGCCCTCAAAAGTAACTGGTATTTGGTAGTTACTTTATACATACTAATTTAAGCTTCACACTGATTCTGTGAAGGAGACGGTACTGACATCCACGCCTTATGGATGGGGAAATGAAGGCCCAGAAAGGTCAACAACTTGCCCAAGGGTCCCCTCAGCCAGCCAGCTGCTGGGTGGGATCAGAAACCCATGCAGTCTGGCTCCAGAGCCCTGCTGTTAACTATTCCACCACAATGCCTCTCGATAGTGGCAAATAACAGCCATCAGTTATAGCTAATCGACTGACCAGTGTCTGATCAGAGGAGAGTGGAGGCTTAAGTACAAAAGCTTATTCCCACCACAGCCTGAGGCTTGTGTCTCAAACGTGAATGTCGCCCACTGGCTAGACCAGAAGAAGGTTGACCAGACAACCAACGTGGCTGGTTCCATGCAGCTTAGCCATGGAGTCTGTGATTCCTTGGTGCTTTGAAGAAGAATCCTGCATCTTACTGGCTCCCTATTTTGAAAGACCAAGCCCTACCCCGCAGAAGTGACAATCCTGGACCTAAAACAGCAGAGAAGATCTTGACAGGCTTATCTCGTCCAGTTTCTTGGACGTTTCCTATTGGTTGTCAGATAGAGATCACCAAACGATTCTCCCCAATTACCTCCTTGGCAGGCGATTACCCTGGAGCAGTTCCTTTTCTACCTTGAATCCAGCAGTCTCTTGCCCCCATGCCAACACCCCCATTCTCCTGGCAGAGCCCAGCCCCAGAAGCACGGGGGTTCCTGAGGACATGCATGTGATTTTGTGTGCAGTCAGTGTTTGAGAGGCCCCGGTGGCTCCTGCACACTGGGTTAAGTGGAGAATATTCTGATGATCAGCAGGCATCTGGAATCCCAGTGGCCTCTGTGCAGGCACACAAGCTACATCTGCATTTACATAAAAGAAATGGACAGCCGCCACCGGAAGTTACCAAAAACCCCTAGGTGTCGGTGTCTGGGACAGAAACAAAGGTCTCAAAGCTGCCCTTTACTCCCTGTCCCTGCCGCCAATCTCCTGAGGTGAGTTCTATTTTAATGAACCATTCAAATTCTTCTGAGCTTGTCCAAAAAAGAGCAAATAATGAAATGATACAGATGACCACCAAGGATGAGTATCTGCTTCAATCAAAAAAGACCCATAAGAGAAGGCTTTCTCAAAAGGTCACATGCTAGGGTTCTATGTACTGACATTCTCAAAAAGACAAAATTATGGTGATGGAAAACAGACCAGTGGTTGCCAGGGGCTACATGGGGAGGTCAGGAGTTTTACGGGGTTAAATGAAGGGACATTCTGTATCTTGATTCTGATGGTGGTTATTTACATCCATGCATGTGCTGAACTTCAGAGAACTGTACGCAAAGGGAAAGAAAGTCCATTTCACTGTACGATAATTTAAAAACTAAACAAAGTTAAAGAGCCTATGAATAGATTTTTCTCCAGAAGATGACTTTTCATGTTTTAAAAATTGGATCATACTAAGAATACTATTGAGTATCTAATAAGAACTTTAAGTGGGCATAGTTGCAGGAGACATTAAATAAATAACACATCGGAGTGCACTTAAAATAAAAAGAGCACGGAACACCTAAGGGGAGAGGTAGTGCTGGGAGAGAGAAGTCAAGCAGGCTTTCCAAGCTCCGCCCCAGATGAGGGTCGAGCCCCGCCCCTGCTCCTGCCACACCCACTGCCCTCACAACTCCACTTTCCTCCCAGAAGGGGGCGCCCGACCGGGGACCATCCTTTCATGGACTTCAAGTCTAACAGACAATTACTTATGTGCACGGACCCATCCTTTGGAGCTGGCTATCTTCCTTCAACACTGAAAGCAGGACAAGTTTGTCCTTTAAAACTGGAAGTACTAAGGTCATGAATGAAGGCTGATGGAATTCTGGTCTTGGGGGAAATTCCACTTTCTGACAGGCTGACAGTGCCTCTGAAAAAGAAAAACACAATGACTCCACTTTTGAAGAGCAAGAACCAAAAGACTTAACCAGTACTTTTCAAAGTGAGGAAAATTCTATGTCATCACGAGCTTGACTAAGCCCAGTTCTGTGAAATGATAGGGAAGAGGGTAACTGTTTTTGAAACCTGCAGCATATTTTTCTTTGGTGTCTCCTGAGGCTGACAGGGAGTGGCGATGGAAAGAAGACCAGGGCACTCAATATACAGGATGTTCACCAGACACGAAGTGTTCTTTAAAAGGCGCCCTTCACCTACCATCACATTAGCGACTCAGACAGAAATCTTGGAAAGTGAACACGCACACATCCCACCCCATCCTCCTCCTGCACCACAGCTGCCCATGCATTTCTGCTCCATGAATTTAGCCCAATCTCCATGGGCTGTTACCTTCCTTTCTGCAATTCAATCGAAGTCACTTCCAGAAATGCTTAATTACGGGGCGGCGTCATTGTTACATTAGAGGTTTAAATAAAAGTCCCTGGATCCCAACCTGCTGAGATTTCCAATAATGCAAGGTACTTACAGAGCTTTGATAAAGCACCAGTCGACCCCAACACTGAAATGGGAAAAACTGCTGCAGCTCAAAATTCAACCCCCAAGCAAAACTTTGGGGACAAGAAAGTCAAGGCACCACCTCAGCAAAAAAGAAAGGAAAAGAGGAGAAAAAACAAAAAAAGAGAAACATGCACTCCATAAATTACCCACAGAAATCATTTTAGGCAGACTACAATTTTACTTTTTAACACAGACAACCTATAAGGAAAAATGCACATAAACCCACAATTACTCCTTTAACAGGACAAATTGTCAAAATGAGGAGACAGAGTGGTAAGTGGCCAACCGCTGTCTTGGCTCCAACCACACTCTTCCATGGAAGGTAATCAGCAGGAGGAAACCTGAAAATCCACATAAAGCTGCACTGAGCCCTGGGTGGGAGCAGGGAGAGGGGACATTGGAGCCACCTGCCAGTGTTTGGGGAAAGGAACAGGAAAGCATTCGACATTATCAGGCCTCGTATGTGCTGCAGGCTTTAGCCTGTCTTGTTTATTTCACGATTTCATGTCCCCTCCCCAGTGTTCTCAACTCCACCTTACAGACAAATAAAGGCTCCCATACACTGAATCAATTCTCCTAGGCCACTGGATAGAGGTCATCTAGAATGCGGAATTCAGCTCCAGTTCCTTAGCACCCTGAGGCCATGAATAAATCCAGAGCACTGGGAAGGGTCCCAAACGTTAGAAATTTTAAAATTGAACGAAGGAATGAAAGTTTAAAATTGCCCTCAAAAGAATTCCTCAAGCAACATAACCCCGCACATATAAAATTGACAGCAGGCTCGGATTAAAGGGATCGTGAAAGAATGCTATTTCTAGAAATAAGAATCCTTCTCCCTTCCCGGGGGTTGGGTGGCAGAGAGAGAAGACACAGCAGGCTCAGAACCTGTCGGGGGCTCCGGGGTGTGAGTCAAGTCCAGGCCTCAGATGGAGCTCCTCCCGCTTACATTCTGGCATTTCAACAGGGGTCGGCCCCGTTAGAACTGACATTGGAATGGACTCGTGTGGAATGGTGCATTCATATATCCATTCGATACTGCCTTATTGGGGACCTGTTACCCTCTAAGGACTGCCAGAGCTGCTGGGCATAGAGGAAGGCACTGGTGATCTGCCTGCCCTCACGTGTGTCCGTCGCCTCTCCCCTGCTCTGTTCTTGGTTCCAGAGGCTAACTCCCACAGGCTATGTGACCTTGGCGGCACCCTTGCCCATGGTCTACTGCTGGGCTCCGCCAGTAGGAGCACTGGGGCACTGGGGGCGGCTGGAAGGTGAAGGAAGGGAGAAGCTGGGAGGCTGCTCCTCCATCACTCTCCTCTCTCTCCCTCTCTCCGGCGGTGCTTCCGGCAGTCATGCGAGCTCCTCCGTAACACCTCCTCCTCCCTTCACCTTCGGCCCCCCTCTCTGCCCAACCTCTGGGTGGCCCTGTGGTGGCCCATTTGGCCCCTCCACTTCTCTGCAGCCCAGGTACCTAGTTCCCATGCTGAATTCCTTCTCTTGAAGCCCCTGCTTCCCTGACTGGACTCAGACCCCCACAGGCACTGAAGATGACTAACCAGATCTCTGCCTTCTTAGAATTTACATTCGAGTGGGGAGAAGCCCAAAGGGCAAGAAAACAATCAAATAAACAAATAAATACTAGTTCCTGGTCATATTAGGGATGATGAGGGAAATCAGCAGCAAGGTGGCAGAAGTCGGGGGGGTGGCGGGCTGTGTCAGAGGGTGAGGGGACATCGCCCCCAAGAGCCAAAGCATGCAATGGTACCTGACTGTGAAGGCCAGGGGAAGAGAATGCCGGGCAGATTAAACAGCTTGGCCAAGGTCACAAGACAAGAACTACCTTGGAGTGTTTAAGGAGCCACAAGATGGCCAGTGTGTTTGGGGCATGTGAGCAAGTGGTAAGTGAAGACTCTGGACATGCAGTTAGGGACCAGATCATGGTGGTCCTTGGAAGTCATGGTAAGGAGTTTAGAATTCATAATTGATCTGATTTACATTTCAAAAAAAATCACTCTGGCCAATGTATAAGGAGTTTTCCTTTTGTCCACAGAGAAAAAAAATGCTTAATCCCCCTCCCCCAGATTGCATCTCCGTCTAGATATATCACCCCACCTTGAAGAGCTAAGAGAGAACTAACCATCCTCCTAACCAACTTGCTCAAAGATGGACAGAGCGGGCCAGCACAGCCCCTGGAGCATGCTTTGGGGAGACAGCTTGGTTCCCTTCATAGCAGTTCCATCACATTCTGAGGCCAAAGGAGAAGAGAAGTAACCGCTCATGTGCATGACAGCTCCAACAGTCAGAGGCCCTGGTGGCCCCTCCTCAACCATTCTGGAATTCCAATGCACACTAGTATAGCTTGGCATTCCGAGGTGGTCCACTGGGCTATCCAGACTTTTATTTCAGGACTCTAGAAGTCAGAATCTCCAACCTACACCCTTGGACTACCAAGAAAGCTGCCAGGATCACACTTTGCTTCCCGGTTATTTCTCTGCTACATCAGCCAGTCCTTTTCTCATTTCCTCAAAGTGACAAATGCATGCTGCCAAGCAAGGCTGAGGGAAAGGAGAAAATAGACATGCACTCCCCATCGTGCATTCATCCCCCAAATGCTACTAATCTGGCATTTAGGTTATTTGCTCCTTTAATTAGAAAGCCATTAAGAAATCTCTGTCAGGTTTCTGTACACAGTTTTCCCTCTGATGAAGCATCAGATCTCTTTCACAAACAATAGCGGTCACATCCAGGCACCCTGGGCCCAGGCAGCACGGCTGCAATCTCTGGCAAGTGCAGAACATCTTTCAGGCCCATCCCTCCCAGAACAGCCTGCCACTGCGGTACTCAGGTCAAAGTCTGGACCCTGCCTGCCTCCAGGAACTTGGGGAGACAAAATGAATCCACAGTTTTCAAGGAGACACAATGTTGAGTCTCCAGCATTCGACGTGGGATCTTGGAATGTGATGCTTCAAGACACGCCTTTGGAGTCAACATGTCTGTCCTGATTGCAACTCTGGGTCCAGGTGTGTGGTAGTTCGCCCAGTAAGGGGGACTTGCAATCCTGGCCTTAACCCCCTCCTGGTGATGGTAAATGGGGTCAGAGACAGGGCTCTGAGGAGGTGCCCCGGGGTGATCAGTGAGCCCCGCCCAGCGTGGCATCTGGCCACACCCGGACCCACGGTCTCCAGGTGCTTGCAGAGCTATTCTTCTTGGAAGGCAATGGAACAATAACTATCAGTGTTTAAGGAGCACATAATGTGAGACCTGGCAATGCCACTGACAGGAGTTCACCCCACAGATACGCTAGCACATATGTGCAAAGACAAATGCAAGAAGGCATTTGCCATTGCCTCATTTGCTCCGGCGAAAGATTAGTAACGACGAGAAGCTCTCTGAATCAGGCTGGCGGCATATATTCCGATACGTCAGTGCACTGGAACACTGTCGCCGCTGAAAAGGGCATCTACACAAACCTTGATATGAACAGATGACTAAGAAAAATAGCTGTGTAAAAATGAGCTATCATTTGTGTTTAAAAATCGAAGAGCTGTACATATATACACACATGTGTGTGCACGTATGCCTGCCTACGCATGGATTCTCATTGGAAGGATACACTAGAAATTGTCAATGAACACAACTGTCACTTCTCAGCAGGGGAAACAAAGCACCAGAAACCAAGTGTAAGTAACATTTTAAATTATATCTGTTTTTGTAGAGTTTCTTTCTTTTCGTTTTTCCTTTTTTTTTTTTTGCAAGTACATATTTTGTCTCCTAAAAATAATGTTTTAAATGAGCAAATGTGAAGCTTTGGCAAATAAAACAGAGAAATCACTGACTGGAAGTTAAGGTAGACAGAATAATGGTTCCCCAAAGAGGACCGTATCTTCATCCCCAAACCTGTGGATGTTGCCTTACATGGCAAGGGAGATGTTGTTGATGTGATTTAAGGACCTTGAGATGGGGAGATTATCCCAGATTATCCAGGTGGGTCCTAAATGTCATCACAGAGTCATCACTAGAGAGAAGCAAGAGGGTCAGAGTCAGAGAATGGGATGTCACAACAGAAGCAGAGGTCAGAGTGATGTGGCAAAGAGGCCGGGAGTCAAGAAACACAGGGGCTTCTAGAAGGACAAAAAGGCAAGGACATGGATTCTCCCTGAGAGCCCCCGTCCTGCCAACACCTCGTCTTTAACCCAGTGAGACTGGTTTCAGACTTGTAACCTCCAGAACAGTAGGACAGTGTGTTTATGTTGTTTAAAGCCACTAAGTCTGTGGTCCTTTGTTAAAGCTGCAATTGGACACTAAGAGAGGAGTAAACCTTTAAAACAGTCTCACTCGTGTTTCAGAAGGGGGACAATCAGACAGGTTTGCCCCCAACTGTGGCTTGACAGCCCTGAATGAAACTCCAGCTGGAGACACACAGGTTTTCCATAACACGGTCTGTTACAATAATGTCTGATCAATGACCAACTTCTCTATTCGTCGGCCCGAGAGCAACAGAGCCACCATCCCGGCCCCACGCTGGGGGTGAGCTCGGCATCCGTCTGGCCTCTCTGCTACTCTCCGAACAGAATGGCATCTCTCCTCTAGCATGTGTCAGTCCCATTTGCTCAGGCAGGTGACACGGCAACAGGAAGGGAACAGATGAGAGGCCCTACCCGCCAACCTGCTTACTGGGAACTATAAAACCTAAGAGAAGGTCTAGGGGGCTGATGGGGAGAGGGGCAGAGCTCTTTCTGGGGCTTCAGAAAAGCCCCACTGTGAACCCGAACTT
Organism: Potos flavus; assembly: GCA_028534135.1. NCBI lineage: Eukaryota > Metazoa > Chordata > Mammalia > Carnivora > Procyonidae > Potos > Potos flavus. The sequence goes on along the minus strand of CM052894.1, from coordinate 43,869,160 downwards.
CCCTCTGCCTTTGAGCCATTCACTGATTGCACCCAAGACACTTGAGGGGGACACAGACTCGTCTCCTTGTTCCAGAAGGTAAGACCACCCCCCATGGTGAAGACGGAGGACCCAGTCCCCATGAAGAAAGCTCCGGTGGGACACAGACAAACTATGAGGGGTGAAGTCTATAATCAGAGCCTTCCCCTGGCGTCTGGAGAACCGCACAACCAAGAGAGCTCCACTGTCTCATCCCAGGGCTAGAGCTGAACCAGGCAGCCCTATGACACCCACCATTACGCAACGTGGAGCCCAAATCAATGGTCTCGACTCACATTTCATCTCCGGGATGTTGTTCCCCAAATTCTCAGGTATCTTAAACAAGAGCTTATGAAAAAGCTAAAGACAGAATCACAAGCACCTCACTGGAAACCTGACAGCTGTTTCCCTCTGCTCGGGGAATACGGGCCTTTACCAGCCTCTTTCATTTAACTGACAGCTTCGTCCTAGCTCCATGGTTGTCACGCATGTGCACGGTGCTGCTCTGGTGATTTATAACCCGTTGAATCATCATCTCATTAAGTCAAAGGAGATTAGTATGTGAACCCATTTTGTAAACTGTAAGGCGCCATACACATGTCAGGTGGCAAGACTCGTAAAGCCCTAAATACACACATAATTAATTTGGCTGTGCTCTAAGACAGATGGTACAAAAGAGATAGCCTTTACCTAGGAGAGGAAAGGGAGAGAAAAAATAAAACAACGTTTCCTTCTGCAGCCGGGTTATATCTGCTCTCGCATGCCTCAGCCCCTTTATTCCTCAGATCTGAACATCACAGGAGGGGAGAGGGGAAGATGCACTGCCTTCCCTGGTTCATTTCTCCTGCCTGGATTCCAAGAAGAAAACCCAAATGAAGAGATCTGTGCATTAAACAGCCCCCGAATGAGTACACACAGTGGTCCCAGTAGCACCACCAAACAGTGCTGATAACCGTCAGGGCAGCAACTGGTATCCATCCCAAAGGCCTTCTGCTTACCATTCCCTCCTAAGGCAGCCCTTGAAACTGTCCAGAAACGAGCAACCTCTACTTGTATATCCAGACCAGCGCCATGAATTGAATCACGAGGATTCAACAATAATTGTAACCTGGCACGCTCTGCTGAACCAGAGAAAGCTGGTCAACAAGAACTGGGTGGCCACAAACGTCCCTCAAAGAGCCAGGGGGGCGGGGTTTATCCGAGGGGCAACTAGAACCATCAGAAATAGCCAAGGAGCTTATTAAAAATGGATGCTTGGGCTCCACGGCAAACCTACCATAACGGAAAAGAGGGTGTCCTCTAGGAAAACAATACCTCCAGATGATTCCACTGCCCTGCTGAGTTTATTCCCTACCATGACGGGGTGACCTCCCAAAGGTCCCCTAATTTCAGGCTCCCCACCACTCCCTGCCTAACAGCCAGCAAGTCCTGAGAGGAATGGTCCTCAGAGCTCAGTGGTGTTCTTCCGGCGCCAGTGGACTGATGGTCACCAACCCCACAGCCTGACTGGCCCCCCAAGGTATGCGAGGCAGCGGGGAAAGCATAGGAGGTCTTCGCTATGGACGGCCGAAGCAGGGGCTGACCTGCACAGAAAGAATCCCGGACAGCCACCCTACAGGCATCTAAGTGTCAGACGGGCCCCTCTGGTTATGGAATAATGAGTAATAATGGTAATAATCGTGGCCGCTGTTGGCCCACACATAGAGGTTTACCAGCACTGGCTCTACGGTGCGGGGCGCATGGGGCTCTCTGAACATCCAGGCAGAGCCAGCAGACTATTAATTTAGACTACGTGTTGAAATGGAGGTGGCTTCTGGAATGTGATAGGGAGGGAGAGGTAAAGATCACACGCTAACCCCCTAACACCAGCCGCCCCACCCCACCTGACCTGCTGCTGCCGCCCACGCATGCCCCTCTTTGAAACAACCGGATTCCAACGCCAGCTACATGCTGCCCGTACTTATTAGACCTTTCCTCCCATCTGAAAGTCTCCCCACGGAGCAATCCTGTAAGGCTTGCAGTGAGGGTCCTAAGGCGACTGCTGCTCTGACAGCCCGAAAGAGCGGCAGAAAGGACCTCCTTCACCAGGCCAGCGTCTGGATTTCCCATCTGGCCCATGCCCGGAGCTGCGGAACCCTGGCCCTCCTCCAGTGAGCTGCGAAACGTTATTCCCGTTCCGGGTCCAAACGCATGCTTTCTGAGAAGTCACTGCAGCCCATCAGGCTTTGGAAAGCGGCTGAAGTTGTTTCTGTACTTTCCATTACCGGGGGTGTTCTGGAATGCAGCGCCTGCGAGGGGCAGCCTGCCTTCCCGTCAAGGAGCCTGAGAAAAGGAAAAACAGGGGAGGCGAAACCTGCACAAGCCAGGCTGGGTTCGGGAAGTCAGAGTGGTAGCTCTCTGTGGTTCCTGGCCAGCCCAGCCTCCCCTCTCCCATCTCCAGCATTCGCGGTGGAGCAAACTGCCACGGAAAACAGAGACTTTTGTCCTCAGAGACCCCCGAGCGAAAGGGAGCTCAAATTCCTTCTCCCTAGTTCTCTGCCACCACGGAGGTCCACTGCAATGGTTCTTCATGAAGCCATGCGCGGGCGGTCAGAGAACTGCCAGGAAGTGGTGGGGAGGCCTGCTCACTGCCCAGTTATCCCTCCTCAGCCCTGTCACCTTGGCTCCTGTCCCTTGGGCAGGGCTCCACCAGCGCATGCCAAGACCCTGTGGAATTAAAAGAAGCAATCCCCTGAGTTCAGGGCCTGGTGAGGGACTCAAGTGGGATTTCGTCCTCAGCCAGGCCCCTTGTGCAGGGCACAAGAGAAGTTAACTGTACGGGATGCCTCTGTTCTTGGGGGGTTCCGAGCCCTGCTGATGGGAATGCCACGTCCTTGGACTCTGAGAAAAGGCAGCCTTGGTTCTCACGACATTTTCTGGACACCCTCTGAAAACCAAACTTCAAATCCCAGTTCTGTTGCTGACCAGCTGTGTGGCATCGGACAGATCTTTCAACTTCTCTGTGCCTTCAATCCCTCCCCTATAAAATGGAGACAATGGTAGCACCCGTTTGGTAAGGTTCTTGTGGGGATTAAATGAGCGCATTTATGTAAAGCACTGTATCGTTATGTTATTAGATCAATTCCAAGAGTCACATTTTCCAACATATGATTGTAAAGTTAAAAGATATCTTATAATCAATGCATATCTTAATACATATTTAATATAAAGTTTTTTCCTGTCCCTATTTTTCAAAAAAGCAGTTATTAAATCAGTGGTGCATCTTAGTAATCAATGTATTTTAGAATCAAAAAACCAGAATTTTTGCATTACTATTTCATGCCTACCAACAAACGCAATGTTTACGACTTCCTTCTTCTCAGAGAATTTTGCAGCTTAGTCTCTACAAACACCCCTGGGGGTGTAGGTGCCATTCAAGCCAGCATCTCCTTCCTCCCGCAGCATCTCTGACCCCTGCCTGTGCTCTTAAATCCAAACTCCCAAGGAGCTCTTGGAGGACTCACACTCCTCAGCCCTGACTGCTTCCTGGGATCCTAGGGAGGTGGGCCACCCTGGAAATTCTGATTTAATTAGTGGAAGTGGGGCCTGGGCATCAGGATTTTTGAAAGGACTCCCGCCCCCAAGGATTATAGTGTGCCGCCAGGATTGAGAACTATAGCCCCAGCCAGTCTCATCTCATTCTCCTGCCTGAATTCCCCTCCAGCCCAGCAGCTAACAAGTAGCTGGCAGCCACCTCTTAAATTTCAGGAGAATCTCAGCCCTCATTAACTCAGGTCGCAGAACCCCATAAAAAAGGAGAGGTTCTTCCACAGGCAGGGCCTTTGTTGGTTTGGGATGGGGTAAGACATGGAAGGCAATTTTAAGCTGGGAAATAAGGAAACCTCCCTTAATGTGATTCCCCTTATTCCTAGTCAGCTAAGCTCAGATACCTGGATAGTACCTCTTTTGAATTTTATGGAAATCTTTTGACTTACAAATGATCTAATTCTCGAAACCAACCATGCCAAGAATGAGAAATAACTTCTATGCTGGTTTGATTCCATAAGAAATGGCAAACGGTGAGAATAAGCGTCAGAAGCAAATTTCTTCTAACATTAAGTAGATCTGTTTCTAGGTAAACTAGATCCACCTTTGAGGGATATTTTCCCCCTTCCTTTTTCTCTTGCAACCATGCACCAAGCTTTTCTCTTTTCACGCAGACCTTGATCACCCTCCATCTCGGCTCCATTCCGGAGCCACACTCCACCAGATTACACACATTACTCATTTTGCCAACCACGAAGATGCTGCCCCTTTGGAGAATTAGTGGGAGTTAGTTTCAACTCCACTTTAATTGACCCCCTAGAGGGGCGTGCATACATTTCCACGTGAGCTCAGCATTGGAAACTATCTGATTGTGTGCTAAATGTTTAATTCTCTGAGAAATTGGCAAAAGCTATACTAAGCGTCCAAGATGCTTTTAAATCACAGTAATGGGAACATCTCACAACGACTTGGATGTTTTCAACCCACCTGAAAGCAGAGTCCCAGTGAACCTGGGAGCACGGTGGGATATCAAAGCCCATGCAAGTCGGGCGGGGTTACCTCTAGTCCCAGGCTCCAGCGTCTGGGAGCAGAGTCTCAATGGTCCACGTGGAGAGGAGCCACCGAATTTGGAGGGTGCACTGCATGTCAGAAATCAAGATGGGTCCTTTACATGTACTATCTCATCTAATGTCCTTCTCACAGTCACTGGACGTAGGGATTATATTCAGGCTCCCATAAGGTCACAGTGATAAGAAATAGCAGACCTGGGATTCAGCCCTGGTCCCTCTGACTTCCAAGCCTCCTTCCACCAAAAGGCAGAGTAACTTGCTCCCAACCCATGGATCCAGACCTGGGGAACAGGGTGTACTTCTCTGAATTCCAGAAGCTCTTGGCTGAGAATTCTATTTTCTGCATCCTTGTATTGCCTGGTCCCCTCCCCCCCACAATGCTCCTTAATCACTTAGCTAATGCTGCCCTGTGAGCAATCCCGGTTCCCCATCCCTCCACTTAGAAGTTGTGCAGGCTTGGCCAACCTCTCTGGCCCCGGTTTCTTCACCTTTGAGACGAAAATAATAATACTTAAATGTCCCTCGCAGCTCCACTGTCTATTCTCTCAAGAGTGTGTGTCTTATAAACCCCTTCAGGGCAAGTCTTGTCTTTCTTTCATACCCTCAGGCCTCACTCACTATAAGTACTTAATGATCATTATCTCATAATGGATTTTGAAGCCTACTAAGGACATTTTCATAACTGAAGGAACTTCTGACAAATGACTACTACTTACCCCAGCCACCCACTTGCAGAAAAATCCTTAAGTGATGTAAGCGCTGTAAAAATCCACCCCGTTCCAGAAAAATCTATAAGTGATGTAAGTAAGCTAAATGCTTCATTGACTCTTGGCCCCACAACAGTGCAGTGTGGACAAAGGTAGCATACTCTCTCCCATGCTGTGCTCTCAAGGGCACCCCCCGGGAGCTGGCTAGAAATGCCAATTCTTGGGCCCCAAGCTATGGAATCCAAATAACTGGGATCGAGGCACTGAAGCTATTTGAACAAGATTACAAGACAATTTTTATTAGACTCATGAAGCTGTAGACCACTAGTTCGACACACTGCTTGCACACTGGAATCATTCAGGAGAGATTTTTAAAATATTAAGGAGCAGGGCCCAATCCCAGAGATTCTGATTTAATTGATGGGAGCAGGCAGGTACTGGGATTTTAAAAGTTTCCCTGAGCTAGTATGCACAGACATTTCTCACCAGCCCTCTTTGGTCCTCACCACCCCATCAGTAAGTCTCAATCATATTCCTTTATATCTCAGTCACCTTCAAATCTACGTGGTCCTAGCAATATACACAGTTCTTTTAGATCTTCAAAGACAAGATGTGCAGCATTGGGCAATAAGAATTTTAGCAAACACTTCTGTAGGACCTACTATGTTCCAGGAACTAAGTATATGTTATATGTTAAGTATATGTTAACCCAAGAATTTTAGTTATTAACAACCCTAACATATAAGTACTAATATTGTCCGCATTTTATATGTGAAAAAACTAAGGAACAAAGAGACCAAGTGACTTGTCCAATTTAGCAAATTCCAGACACTAAGCCCACGAGCTTTGCTCCAAACTCTGTGCATTAAACTATACTGTTTGTCTTTATCAGCAATAAAATGGAAGATTACAACTCATTTCCAGCCCTGTCTGTTGACTTTAAAACAGGATCAGCCCTTTCATATTCAATTAATCATCCCTCCTTATCTTTCATATCAGAGATAAGACTGGCAGGTTGACCGATATCTTCATGTCTTGACCCAAAGAAGTAACGAACATGGACATTTCAGGCCAATGCTAAGGAATCAACAGAACATCTTGATGGTCCACTGGACCAAGATGGGTCCCTCAAACCACACCCAGCTGCCCAGTTTTCCCGCTCATGGAGGGGAACACCTTACCTTCCAGAAATATATGAAAGGAAAAATGATAGAGGGGAAATAGAAACGAGAAAAAATGAGGCCACACTCTTCATCCTGTAGGTGACTTCTTCACTTGGGAAGGTCTTTGAGAATGACTGAATGCTATTAGCAAGGGACGAAGAAAAGAATACTACCTTGCCATCTGTTATTGCTTAGTAATAGCCAATAAGCATGTCTTCGAGACTCTAAGGTTTCCAGAAATGATCCCACTGAAGTTCCCATCCACTAGGAGTCACAGCTCCTGCCTTCACCTCCACAGGACAGGAACCCCAGTACCAAGGGTCTCCACCCATGGTACGCACAACGTCTCCGCCCTGGCCCTTCGGATGTCCGGAGTCAGTCCTTGAAGCCAGGAGCAGGGAGCTCTGACAGCCAAATGAAAGAGGACTCTCCTTACGCACTTGGTTCTGGAGACTGGGCCTTCCAGACAGGGCCAACATGTGCTATGATAGCGAAATGACATGGAGAGAGCATTTGGGGGTGAATGGTCAAATAAATGTTTGCTTTTGTGTTAGGTCACCCAGTGAGTCACTGGTTGCCAGCTGCCTGATTCTGGCCCTTTCTGGCCCCTGAGTAACTCAGTACTTATATTCAGCACAGCCCTGAGCGACCAATTATTATGTGCCCAAAGGGCAGGATGGACTTCGGCTACTTAAAGATGTTACTCCTGTTCTTCTAGCTCTAAAATATACGGCGGGATAGTTTCCAGAAACACCAATTTACATCCGTCCTCCCTGTGGCTTGCTCATATCCACCAGATAGCCTCAATGAGGGGATTTCTGCACACGGGAAAATAAACGGCTTGATGACAAACGCTCTTCTTCTGGGTCATACAGTGGGGTTCATGGAAGAGATGAGTGCTAGTGAGGGGCATCAAAGGAGAAAGGAAGAGATTTTTCTCCAGACTAAAGAGAAGTAGTAGGTAGGGCTTACGAACAAGAGATTCACAATGTCCCAGTGGCAATGAGAGAGCAAGACCTTGGAGGGAGTGGCTGCGTGACCTGGGGAGGGTATACCAGCAGTGTAGGTTATCTGCCTGCCAAGGGACCCTGACGCTCCGTGTGCACCATGGGATGCGGCAGAGCCCCAAACCCGAACGGACGTGGATGATGTCACACAGCAAGCATGTCAGCAGGGACCGGGTGCACACATCGTGAGTGGCCACGAACCTGTGGCTTGGGCTCTTTCTCAGACTCAACAACCTGGAGTAGGGGGAAATCTCCCCAACAGACATGGAGGTGAAAACTCAGAGTGAGATTTCAGTTCATGAGACCATGAAAAAAATGAAGACGACATTATTTGCACACCTGACGTGAACCGAGCCACTCACTTCAAGCGCTTTGGCCGTGGGTTAACCCACCACCTGAGTCTCTGTCCAAATATCCTTCCTCCTCAAAAAGCCCACCCATTTGTCTTTCTATCCTCAAGGTCCAGCCACAGTGCCATGATTTCCACAAAATCCTCCCTATCCCCAGCTCTCAAGGTCCTCTCCTCTCACCTCTGCCTGTGCCTCTCAAGTCATCAATTACATTCCGCCTTGTGGAAACAGTGGCATTTTCCCTGTGACTTAGATTCACATCGTCAACTAGAGAGCACACCCCAGTGGGCAGAGTTCAGCCATTGTATCTCCCCCTCTGCCTAGCAGAGGGCTGGACCTACAAGAGACACCCACGAAGCCCTGGGTTGACCGGAAGAACAGACCACGGCTCAAAGCACAGAGCCCAAACCCAAACTCAGAAGGTGCTCTTTGGAAGGCGAGCTGGGGCAGAGTGGCTGTGGCAGTCACGTCCCTTTCCCCAGGAGGAGCCGGGCTCTCAAGGAACCCTGAGCCCAGGAGCATTGCTGCAACTCATAGGCAACACTGGGGGACTGTCGTCACCTTCCTTCTCTAGCTGCCCAGAGTTAAACTGCAGGCATACCTCATTTGCATAGAGCCAGGCCTAGGGCCAAACGCACTTCTCCCAGTAAATATTCGAAGCACCTCCTCAGAGACAAATCCGACCGACACCACCCTACAAGACCTGCCCATCCATCCCTTCCCCCTCTGCAGTGCCAACCTCCCGCCTGATACAAGTGCATCTAATTGGGTCTGCAGGATAGAACACGTGCAGGCAGAGAAAAAGAACTTTAAAAAAGGCCTGGTAAAGGCTGAGATGGGCTCACCTCCACATCAGCTTTCTGAGGGACATGTCAAGTGACTGCTCCCAACACGGAGGGGAGCCCTCCCCCTGGAGGGCAGAGCAGTGAGTCAGGCTCTGAGGAAGCTGGTGTATCAAGCCACAGGCACCTAGCGCTGTCCGGGCAAGGCCTCCTCCTCTCTCTCATGGGTCTATCGGGGCCCGACTCATAGCAGTAAATCTCCGAAACACTCAGTACGAGAACGGTCAACAACGTTAAGTCCATGACATACTTTGCAGACATCTGCGTTGGTAAAATGATGAAGGTCAACAAGCACACTAGGCCTGCTCATAAACTATGTTATCACACCCCACAAGGAGCCCAGGGTTCCGAGCAAGTGGGGAGACAGGAGGCAGGGACCGCATCTGCCTTCCTCATGACGCGCTGTCAGGCTTGCCCGGCATCAGCACTTTATAGACATTCAATAAATACCAGCAGAAAAAAATTAACATTCCCCTTTTAGGAATGAGGAAATTTTACCTCTCTGAGCTTAAATGGGTTGCTCAAGGTCACAGAGCACACATTTCCTAATTGCAACTTGAATTCTGGTCCTTTATCTTCCATTTTACTCCCAGTGTCATGGAGTCACATCTTGGAGCATGAGGAGAAGGACGCTAAGGTGACATTAACTAGCACACCCTGTACTGGTCACGTGCAGGCCCTACGGGCACTTTTCTCATGTAATTCATGTAATCTCCACAATGGCCCTAGAACATAGAGCCTAGCATGCCCCCCATTTGCAGATGAGGAAAAAGAGCCTGGAGAGTCTGAATAACTCAGCCACGGTCACTAGGCAAGGAAGATGCAGAGGCCACACTACGATAGATACTGCATCAGGCTGAAGGGGTTCAAACCCCAACTGAGTCTTGATTTAGGATCCTGGGCTCATTCCTCTATTCCACTCTGTTCTCCTCTTGCCAAAGGCCACTGTGGTCCAAGACCCTAAGGAGGAAGGTTCCTGGGGTGCCTGCTGCTCAGGGAGCCAACATCAGATGTGATGTTAGGGCTATGGACACATGTGTTAAAATAATAATAAAATGATTTATGTAATCATTTTATTGATTTAATGTAAGCCTGGTTTAATGTAAGCCTGGTTTAGGGGGAACAAAGTGAAAACTAGGAATCAGGACACTTGGTTCCAACTCTGTCACTGACATGCTGGATGACCCTTAGTTGGGGGCCTGGAGTGGAGACTGAGAATCTGCATTTCTAACAAGTTCCCATGCAATGCTGGTCCACAGACCATATTTTGAGTAGCACCATCACCGAGATCATTTGAGCCAGACCTCTCATTTCACTGTGCAGAATCTGGCACCAGAAAGGTTGACTAATTTGCCCAGGTTCACCCAGCATGTCAGTGACAGAGTTGGAACCAAGTGTCCTGACTCCTAGTTTTCACTTTGTTCCCCATAAACCAGGCTCGCATTAAAACAGCAATCAAAATAATCATTTTATTATTTAGAGTACCATTCATTTTGAGTTCCAAGTGATTTTACTCTTTCATCTCCTTTGTCTTTAGAATCACCTTTTCAGGCTAACGGCAGTAGTCACGATTTATAGAGGAAGAAAGGAAAGGTCAAAAAATTAACAACAACAATAACAAAAATTGGCTCAAGACTGCAAGCTACGGGATAGAACTAGAGCCCACCAAGTTCTGTCCCATCCCATCTGCTCCTTCTTAGGCCTCCTCGAGGTCTAAGAAGGGAAGCTCTTTCTGCCCAGTGCAGAACGCAAAATTCCACAGTCACTTAGCTTATGAGGAGGAGGGGCCTGGAGACCAGAGTAAAATTAAGATAATAAAACAGTAAACAGAAATTTGTAAAAACATTTAAGAAATCATATCCAGGAGGAGCTAAAGGCAAGCCTCCTGAGTCTCTAACCACTCAAAGACTGTTTATCCTTCTCTTTCCAAAATCCTTCAGGGGTTGAAGACCTAGATCCACGTGTCTGACACCACAGCCCAGTAAATTCTGTCCCTAAGAGTCCTGGCTCTCCACAAACAAAATTAATAGCCTGCAAACTCTAAATGGGTGATTACAATCTATAAAGCAGCCCATAAAATGACATCATGGGGATTCATATTTATCCTCTCCCACTGATTTCCACTATAAATTTGCTCAGTTTATGAGTTGAAATAGTTTCTTCTGCTATGCGCCTGGGCATAAAGCACATCTAAAGACAAAAACATCTGGCCGAGTTGCCCGAAGCTCCTTTCACCTCCAGTGGTTCCCTGGTCAGTAGGACACCCAGCAGGAAGCTCTGAAGAAGCTCTGGAAACCTATAAGACCCATCACCTCTACAAACATGTCCTGAAACCTGCTGAATTGTAGGCCCTGTGCTAGGTCTTGAGCCGTAGCCAACAAGACAGGGGTGGTGATTCTTGTCCTTGGGAACCTCGTGAGTGATTGGAGGAAAGACAGATATTAAACATCAAAACCCCTGCACAGATAATAGAAGCACAAAAGGTGTTTCAAAGAAAAATTACAGCAAGCTGTGAGGTATAGAATGGGAACAGCCATCTTGGTCCGGTAAACAATGATGTCCATGAAGGGTGAATAGGAGGGAGCTAGGCCAAAGTGGGAGACAGGAATGGAGAAGGAAGATATCCCCAGTAGAGGGAGCCACATGAGTAGAGGCCAGTGTTTTTTGTTCTTAAGTTACATTGTGAAGAGCACCTAGGGAATGAGAAAAGTTCAGGACCGGACAATCCACAATGAGGACATGAATTTTCTTCTATGTACAATGGGGACAAGTGAAGAGCTTTTAAAATGGAATCAACATGGTCAGAAAATCATTTTAGAAAGGTCCCCCTCTCCCCGGTTGGAAGAATGGATTTGATGGACAGGGTGTGGCTGGGAGGGAATGTCAGTAGATTTTTAGGCCACAACTGCAGTCCTCTGTGCAAGAACTAATGGCAGCCTGAACTCGGCAAGAAGCAAATGGACCACAGCAACACCTAGCAGGTAGGACTGACGGGGGCTTTGTCTGTGCTCAGCACAACACAGTGCAGGGCACTGAGGATCGCGAGAGCTAAATGGTGATCATTTGGCATTTGCAACATACTCTGAATCCAATCTCATTAGCCAGGGTCACAGCTAGAAGCCACTCATCACCCACAGTGGGTACAAAGCAACCACCTATCCCGGCCACCATGGCAGATGTATGGCAACCCCATGCAGTCCCCAAGCTAGATGAAACTCTTAGCTTGCAAAAGGACACATGAGGCAGAACACTCATCCTTCTGTTTCACCCAGGCTCTGCTATTGCCCCAGGCTCAACTTCATCAAATGGGGAGACAACAGAGAGGGTGTGGCCCCCTGCAGTTGGGTGCATTTCCCAATGGGCTGTGTAGGGCTCTGGTTCCATATGGCTCACCCCAAGCCAATCCCTTTCAGCCCTCTGACGTTTCTCCAGCTTCTGAACTCCAAGGACATTTAGATCAGCCCTAAACATATCTACCCTGCTTAGATTCCATTTATAACCATAATTTGTACTGTCTTTACTGTTGCCTAATAATTGCATGTTCACTAATCACATTTCCCAAGAAGACTTTAAGCCACTAGAAAACAAGCCCAGGCCACCCAGCAGCACGATGCCACACGGGAGCGCCAACTAAATATCAGAATGGAATCAGCGGACTCGAGAGATGAACAGCTGGGTTTGGAAGAAGACACTTCATGGGACTGTCATGCTGCCAGATAAATGGAGAGGAGCGAGCAGGGAAACAGGCTCAGAGAGCTGTGCTCTCCACAGCTGTCCTCATGGACTGGTCAAGACAGCTGTCGCTCCCCAGGTGCCTAGTGATGGTGGCTTTCTTGAGCATTTGATCTGAAAAGAGGTCCCCCAGAATGATCCAGTCATTCATTTTCACACACTATCCAACCTGTGTCCCACGCTGAGTACAACCCAGATGAAATGACTGCCCATATTTAGAGCACAATCACAGGCCAGACCTTCCTGTGTCTCACCCACTATGGAAGGAAAGACCCTGCTCCCTTATGCTCAAACATTAGCTTGGCTTCCAGAAACGCATTCCCATTTCTTAATGCCCGCCGTGATTCCAGGTAATTCCTCTAAGTGCATTAATAAATCCCAGCAGCTGTTCCAGATACCAGCAAAGAAGAAGACTCCAGCTGCTCCCCCGTCAGTACTCAGGAAATGAAGCAGGCCAGCTGGAAGCTTCCTCACACAGAAATGTGGCTAAAATGGTGGACCCTGTGGACCCCACGGGGTCATTTTATGTGTGGGTCTCTCCATCACCAGGCATCCCTTTCCTGCCCTGAGTCCACTCTGATGCCTCAAGTGAGCAGGCTCAAAATTATGGGCCATCTTCCTCTAAGATATCTGTTGCAGTTATCCTTGAAAGCCCCGTGAAAAGGAACCTGGAATTCACACTGAGCTGCTCCCCACAAAACAGCCGCGAGTGTGGGAGGGCTGCCTAAGGCCATGCAGCTGGAAGGAAGCAGAGTCTGGATTTGAGCTCTGGTCCTACAGACTCCAAAGCCCCATGCTTCCCTACCCCGCATTGTCCCCTAGTCCTCTGGAAGCCACTCTCTGCCCATAACCCAAAGGAGCCTGGTCCTCTTAACAGGATTGTCCCCATCTGGGCCAACCACGTGCCAAGTCAGTGCATAAATACCATTGTTGTGACGAAAACTGTGTTTCCTCACGGGATCCAACATCAGCATCTTTGCACCTGCTACTTTCCTTACTTAGGAAGGATTTTTCCATGACGCAATGACAGAGTTTGCAGCCAGCAAAGGGGATCATGGACACGCAGGCACACACAAACACACCAATATTTATCTCATAGCCTCTTGGCCTAAATGACCCCTCCAGATGTTCCTATAAACCAGGTGTTTCAGAGGCTGGCCAGTGTCTCCCTGACAGCAGCACAAGTCTGACTAACAAATTTCCATTTGAAAGCAAGTCCTATAAAAGCTAAGCCAAGCAAGGTATGTCATCAACAGTGACACTTTGCCCTCCCAGCACCGGGCTTAGTTAGCTGCCCTCCCACCCCCACCCCATGCCAGGTGGGTAAGAAAGACACGGATGCTTTCCACTTCTCCAGGCCTCCCCCCCGGCATGCGTTCTGGGGTGGGGACCTAGATGGGAGATCTCACCCACACGGACTGCCCGGCTTCAGTTTTCCCAACTGGTGGATGCCATCTCCCAAAACAGCGTGCTTTCCCCCTACCCGCCTTCCTTCAGAATGACTCAGCAAGCATGTGCAGGGTAGGAGGGGTGCGGTGGGGGGGGTGGGGGTGGGGGGCTGACTCTGATCTAGTTCCAGGCTCAAGGAACAGCCTCAGCCATGGGGCACTGGTCAAGAAGCCTGGGCAGAGAGTCAGGAGACTGAAGTTCTAGACCTGTTCTTGATGACCGCCATGGCCTGGGACAAGGCCCTGCCCTTCTCTGGCCTCAGTTTCCTCATTGGATGATTCTCAGGCCAAATGCTTCATGATGGCTCAACTCAGTCAGTGGCTCAAAAATCTCCTCTTCTTTCTTCCCTTCTGGATAAAGAACGCAAGGCATGAGGTTTATAGGCTTAGAGCTTAATCACAGTCATGTATGAGGTAGGGTTTGAGCTGGTTCTTATTGATAGGTGAGATTCAAAAAGGCAGGAAAACATGGGAGGTTGAGTGGGACAAAGACATGGAAGTTGGGATTTGTTTGACTTTTTTTTTTTTGGTAGGCTCCATGCCCAGTATGGAGCCTATCAAGGGGCTTGTACTCACAACCCCAAGACCAAGACCCGAGCTGAAATCCAGAGTCGGATGATTAACTGACTGAGCCACGCACAGGTGTCCCCGCTTGACATTTCTGAACCTCCAGGGCTGATACTTTAGATAATAGGCACAGATACAGCCAAATGGGCCTTTACAATAGGGAAACCTTTTGTACAGTTAGGCAGACAGGCATTGGCCAAGCCCCCATGAGTGCCCCTCAGCTGCCCCTGCTGCTCCAGTCCCTCATCCCTCCAACTACCCAAAGATCCAACAACCAAAAGGTCAATGCCTAAGGTCTTGATCCAACAGGTGCCCATACCACGGTACCCATGGGCCAACCCAGAACAACATGGCACGTTATTAAACATCGCTAAATGTCAGGTATCGTGGTAGACGCATTGACACTTACTACTTCCTATAACCGTCACATCAACCCCTTCAGATTAAGAAATAGTTTTGGAAAAGTTGCATGACTGTCCAAGGTCATTTTGCCTATGAGTGGAAATGGCAAGACTTGAACATTGATGATAGGACCAAGTCCTTGCTCATTTCATAAAACCCCAGTGCCTCTGAGTAGCCTTGGTCCATAGACAGACAAGCTTTGGAGGCAGCAGGAAGAATTTGGCCGTGCCATGAGGAAGATGGTTTTAAGATCAAGACTTGTTAGACAGTGGAACAAATTATTGTGGGAGCTTATGCAATCACCTTCTCCAGAGAGTCTTATAAACAAGAGGGATTAGAATAGGCCAGGGGCAGAGGGATGGAGGAGATGGCCTAATAAGGCCCTTCCCACCCCTGAACTCCTTGGTCCCATACGAACAGGAACACCTATTGACTTTTAAAACCCCAATTTACCTCCTGGAGAACTGAGGAGACTTAAATATGTCTGAAAGCAAAATAAATGTCCTCTTTTTCCTCTTTCCCCCACTCTAGCTCTTCATTTTAGATTTTCTTCTGGCAGGTTTGACAAACAGAGCCTTTCCAGCCAGAGCTGCTGTCAGTTCAAAAGTTGAGTTCTGGCATCTGAAGACCAGAGTCTGCTCGAGACTGATCTCTTTCTAAAAAAGATTCTTAAATTCTGCTGGAGTCTCTGGCAGGGCGGAAAGTGGTGTAAGAGAGTGAAGAGGATGGCCACAATGCGCCCGCAGGCCCGCTTTGCTAAAGCCTGTGCAATTTATGCTAGAAGCTGTCTGCCGCTCCTCCAGTTTCCTCTCACAGCAAATAAGGTGACTGGTCCCAGCACCCCCATCAAGGCCCAGCAGCAGAACCAGCAGCAGCCCTCGTCAGAGGAGCTCCAGTCAGTGGCGAGAGCAGCCTGCTGTCTGGTTGCCATGGCAATGGATGCTCCTTCCTTCCTGTCTCTTGGCTCCAGGGAAAGACAAGGACACCCAAGAGAAGACAGTGGCAACTAGGGGGAGGAGAAGTAGCAATAGGCCCCCTTTCCTTGTAGCCCAGGCAGCTGTCACCCCACGTGTTGGTGGTGACAGTTCTCACTGACCTCGGACAAGCCAGGGCCCAGCTCTGCACCTCTGTTTGTTCATGTGTAAAAGGAGAGAACTGGACAAGAGTGGATCAGCAAAACCTTTCCAGCTCCAAACACCCAGGATCCAGAGACACGTAGCACCAGGCTAGTCACTGGAAATGGCCTTGCCTCATCTTTGCAGCCCTTTTATATCTTATATAAGATATAAAAGATACATCTTTTATATCTTAGAAAAAATATAAGGAAGCATGGCATTTCATAGAACTGGAATCCATTTTCCTCACTCAGAAACCACAGCCTTATTCATTCCCCCAAGCCATTCTGCCTCCCCTACCAGGGCCTGCTCTTCAAGAGACTGTCTCTGTGGGTCATTCCAGAGAGCGGACACCATCACATACATTCCTGAGGGTGCACGGGTGTCTGGGGCTTCACTCAAGTGATGGTCTGGCAGGTGAGTCAGAATGTTATGGCCCCCTATCCGGCAACTTGCATCCCACCTCACTGACGTCACTGGGTTCAAGCCTCAAATTCCACTGTGCACAGCTCGCTAGGTGCTGGCCCGTTATGATGCTCAAGTGAAGAAACTCAAGACAGAAGGGCACCAAAAGGGCACTCGACCAGTGTGGAGAGTGCTGGAGGAAGTGATTGTGGGGGACATAAGGGAAGCTCCCCAGGGAAAAGGGTGAACAAGGAGCAGAAGCAGGGAGCTGTCAGGCCAACAGCCCCTCGGGGTTGGGGAAGTATTTGTAATTCTGGCTGACTGGCCTAAAGTGGAATGAGGGCTATGGCATGAGGTGAGGGTGGGGAGAAAGGATAGAAACACAGAAAAAGAATGTCAGGAGGTTCAATGACATGGTGGTGTTTCCAGGGCAGGACTGAGGGGAGGACAGGGGATTCTTGGGGGGGCAGGTACAAGCCGTTGCTCAGTGCTGGCTCTGGGGAGTGGCAGGGGGACTGGAGAGGAAGGTAACTGCCGCCACTGAGATCAAGATTGTACTTAGCCTCCCCATGGGACTGCAGGGTGGGGGGGTGCGGTATTTGTTCCATTTAACCAGGAAAAAAGAGTAACCCAGAGCCACGGAGTGACTGGTCCTACCAGCCAGCTGCTCCTTTCCAGGAGTACTCAATCCAGCTGGGGAGCAAAATAAATAATAGTGAAAAATTAGCAAGTGATTCTAAACTGATGTGTGGCCACTCTCCCTACGTCCTCAGAAGGCCAGAAGCTCAGGAAGAATCCACGTTGAATGGGACATCTGAGGAGGGTTTCTCATTACAAGGGAGCTGTAAGGAACGTCTAGACCCTCTCCATACCCCTGGGCCCACTTTACCTCTAACCCATCTGAGAAATGGTCAAACAGAGCATTTCAGGGCTTGTGTCAGGAGCATCCTTACACCCTAGCATAAAGCTGGTCTAAGCATAAGAAATCTGATTAGCTTCCAACACTGAGCCATCTCATTTACTAGTCCCTGCAAGTCAGTCCACAGGATTAGTGGTCTATATGGGACACTAATCAATACACAACAAGTAATTAGGGCTCCTAATACCTGTGAGAGAGCCCGAGAGAGGACAGGGACACCCCAGCTCCACCGGCATTGTCTGGTAGCATATGTTCATTTTGAGTTTGGTGTTTATTAATTGCTGCATGTTAAATTCTCTATTGGACTAAGGCTTTAGGGCTAGATACTTTGCCCAGAAACAACAAGAATGTGCTGGAAATAAAGTTTCATGGGTCCTCCCTCCCAAGAGAGGGGGCTGCTGGGACGCTCACAGCCCCAGAAACCCCAATCAGTATCCCCATAACTACGCACTCTTCCAGGCCAGGGGTCATGTTTTATTCACTGTACATCACCAGAGCCTAGACAGTACATGGTACATGGTAAGTAATGAATGAGTGAATCAATGAGAGATTAATAACAGATAGTTTTCAGTCAGTCAACAACTTTCTATGGGAGCCTGTTATGCACAGAATTTACATCCTAATATTATGGTGATGATTTACATTGCATTCACAGAAGTCTGGGGTTGAAAAGGAATTTGGAGGTAACCTAATCTGGTGTTACTTTTTAATGAAACCCATTAACGGATCATGAGATGGATCTACGTGATGAGTCCTGACCATGATTTTACAAATGAAATGGTTTGGAGTGCAATGGAATGAATGGAATGAATAGAACAGAATAGAATAAGAGTTCAGTAGAGTAAATAGAACAGAGTACAGAAGACTAGAACAGATCAGAGTGAATCGCATGTAGTAAGGGTCAGTATAGATCAGCCAGACTTGTGTTTGTGGACTATGTGTGTGTGTACTGGATGTACCCTGCCCTAACAGTCTAAAAGCCACTGATGAATCCAACTTTCATCCACCAATTTCACGACCTCAGACCACATCCGGGACAAGTGATTCCTTTCTGGGATCCTCTTGTTCTAGGAAATGAATTTCATCCAGGATCAGCCTGTTCTACTTAGAGACCATCTGGCTATGGGAATTGCAACACGGTTCAGAACACACCACAGACACACTCATACACAAACACACACCAAACCAAAATACCATTTCATGAGGCAATACTTACTATGTAGAATGAGATGCACTAGATTTCATTTTATTCTATTTCATTTTTTAGTTATACTGGTGATAACCTATTAAATAGATTTTATAAGGTGCTACTGCACCATGGCCCAGAGTGACACTGGACTGGGTGGGGTCTGATAATCTGAAAACGGCAGGATGGGGTTCTAGGACAATTTTCACATCAATCCCGTTTCTTTTCATTATGTTCAGCTGTGTGCCTACAATGGGCTATGTGCTAAAAAAGATAATTGCTTGGTGAGCTGGAGCCCAGCTACTTTGGGGGCTCACAAAGGAGTAGTCACAGCTTCTGCCTGTCTTGTATTGCCCCTGTGGACAAGCTGGTTGAGAGAAGACTGTGTGAGTCTTGTATAGAGCATGTTAATAGCTATTGCAAATGCATGATTATTCTTGGTTCTCTTGCTGGTGACAACAAGCAGCTATCATGGGTTTCCTCTTATGACTTGACAGCAAAAGCATTTCAAAGATTAAAAGTTAAAAGCAAAGTTTAAATGGTGTTTTGTTTTTTGGTTTTTTTTTTTCCTCCAACCCAACTTGGAAGAATTTGTCTTTGGAGAACAAACCTAATCAAATAAAGTAGAATCAATTTACTGGAGACATAATCCAACTTGCATAATTGTCCTGGCTGGTTAACACCACAGCTGTTCACAGGACATGGTTCATTAAATACTGAAGTCTTCATCAGACTCTCCTTCACTGGGCAGCAGTTCTTTTCTCCCGTACCACCAAAGAAGTGCTCCCTTCATTAGTATGCAGTGTCACTGATCGCCAAGGGAATAATTGGGAGATTTATTTTTATGACATTCTATTCACCAGACATCATCAACTGCATTAACCAAAAGCCACTGTATTTTCCCCAGTGGAGAATCCTATCACTAGAGAACCACAATAGGTTCTCTGTGGGCAGAGACCACATCCCTTCATCTTTCTATCCCCAGTCCTAGGCAAAGTGCCTGGCATTTGGTGGGTGCAGGATAAATACCTGTTGAATCAAGAAGAAAACATCTCCGGTGTGGGATTCCTCAAGCTTCATAAGAACAATGCTTAGAAGTCTGGCGGCACCCTGGTTGCAATGAACATTTGGTCTCAAATTGTGTCCCCTTCATTTCTGGTTTGTTAATTTTCCACTTGACTGAACTAAATTGTCCAAGTTCGCATGAAAGCAGACAGGACTCTCAAAATGCCCTCTGGCCAACAGAAGGTTTAGCCATGCCAACTTTGCTGTCTTCAAGCTCAGAGACACACTTAACCCCTCTAGGTGTAGGAAAACCTGTGCCAATCTCAGGCTTCCTAAAGAATCCCACTGTTAAAAGAGGCCACCAGAAGCTGGGATGCTAAGAGGTAGAAATGACCTTGTAAATTTCCTGAGGCGTGAGAAGCCAGCAATTTGGTTTACGAAGCATGGGAAGAGAGACTCGCTGTAAACCTGGCAGATTTGTGGCTTAGACGAACTCAAACATATTCAAACACAGATAGCTAGCCCCGCTCCCCGAGTTTCTGATTCAGGCATTTCCATCTCTAACACGTTTCCAGGTTGATTGCTGCTTCTCCAGGCACCCCGCTTTGAGAAGCACTGGTTTAGACTGCTGATTATAAGCAAGGTTCCAGAGCAAGCTGTCTAGGTTGGAGCCTTGAATCCACCACTTACTAGTCTGTAACCTTAGGCAAGTCCTTTAAACTCTTCCAGCCCATGGTACCAAGTGTCAAATGAAGGCACCAAGAGCATCTTTCCCACAAGGTTGTTGTGAAGGTCAACAGAGAACATCCATTCCTTAGCAGGAATCTTGGCAGATAGAAAGGGCTCAATTAAAGTTAAGCACACAAGGAAGAAAGTTGTAGTAGAAAGACAGCTGAACAGGGAAGCCAGGCATCAATTCCAGCTCTAGCCCTGCCACCACTGCTGTGGAATCCTGGGCAAATGGCTTCCCCCATCTAGGCTTCATGTCTTCATTAGTGGAATGAGCACACTGGACATTTTATAACGGACTAAGGCTGCCTTTGAACTAGAAGCTTCCAAAACCCTCTACACCTACCACGCAGCACCCAAACACTCCCTGCCACTTCAGGCTTCCCACTGCCAGGTCTCCAGCAGGATATTTCCAGACTGCCTTGGAATCACCGCCTGAATCCTCTGCCCCGAAGGGTCCTCCTGCTTGGCTGTATACCCCTGCCCCAACTCAGCTAACATAAACTAACGGGTCCACTTCCTCAATAGCTTAACCCAGGATCCTTGTTGCTGAAGCCCTATCACACACCGCAATGTTTTCTCTCTTTTGCAGCCAGCTCCACTGACAACACTCATTGATATTCTTTTGTGCTTGCTCTCTTCACTGAAAGATAAGCAGCACTCATGGAAATTCAGAGGGGACAAGTGTGGTTTCATTGGGAGCGCTGTGTTCACAAGGGTCTTGGAAGATGAGGCACACGCTCTCAGAGGGAGATGCAGATCTGACATTTATTTTCACAGCCCAGTCTGAGGGAGAAGGGCCTCGGGAGGAGATTTGAAGTCCAAACTCTGAACTGAAGATACAAAACTCATTCCCCCCTCTGTATTTCCATTAGCCCCAATCCAGCCTGCTGTACTAGCTTTCTGCTAACAGCTGATGACAGGGAGAGGACTCTTGTTGGCACCAGGCCACTGTGCATTTTGCTTTTATCAGATACTGGCAAAATTTCCCCATCAAGGAAGATAAATTCGAGGTGTTATTAATAAACCTCTGAATGTGGAGATCAGATCTGGCTGGCACTCTTAATGATCCCATCAGCAGCGAGCCATTTCCAGCCTGAGGAGCCCAGACATTTATGATTCTCTGGAAGCCAACCTGAAGGCTAGAATCTCCTTGCCTGATTCCTTGGGGAATCTCGAGCCCAACTGGGGCTCCCCTGGGGTTGGGGGCACTCTCCCATGCCCCCAGGTGAAGCAGGAGCTGAGGGAGGAGGGACACTGACAGAAAAGGCCCTGAGTAAATGTCACCACCATCGTTTTATATCCAGAGAGTGCTAAGGGTTTTGTGCCAATTATCTTATTTAATTTTTTAAAAGATTTATTTATTTATTTGAGGCGGGAGGGGCAGAGGGAGAAGGAGAGAGACTCTTAAGCAGATTCCGGCGCTGAGCGCAGACAGGGCTCAATCTCAGGACCCTGAGATCATGACCTGAGCCAAAACCAAGAGTCGGATGCTTAACCCACTGCGCCCCCCAAGCACCTCTCATTTAATTTTCTTAAGCTCAGTGAGGGAGGTACTATTTTTAGGCAAGGACACTCCAACTAGGAGAGGTTATCATCAGCTAATATAGGCATCTTTGTATTGGCTCGCACCTACCGAGTGCTTTCCAAGTGACCGAACTTCAGATTTCGCATTTCCCAACAATCCTACCAGTTAAACACTGCTGCCTCCCACTTCTGAATCGATACTTAAGAGGTTAAATGTGTTGCTCAAGGTCATACAGCAAAGATGCTGAGCTGGTACTGGAATCCATGTGTGTTGGATTCCGAAGGCCATGCTGCCACGTGTTGCCACAAGGGTGTGTAGGGGACAGCCACCAGAGAGGACCCTCCAGCCTCTGACATTCCAGCCACTACTCCCTGCTGCCACGCATGGCTCACCCATGGATCTGTCGCCTTCCCACAAGAAAGCCGCCTGAGTTACTGGCCACATCGCACTGGAGGCGGTGGCACCAGTGTTTGGTGGAGGGCTTGGCACCAGGAGGCATTCTTTAAATCTTCTATATATAAATCAACTGAAGAGCAGTCCCCACTCATATGCTGGAAGACTTTGCAAAAGTGCCTCACTCCACTCTCCTTTGGGAGAGCTAAAATTAGGCTCCAGAAAAAGTGAGTTGCAAAGTTCACTAAGAGGCCTTAAAGCAAGGCAGTGGCGACACTAAAGAAAAAGGAACCCCCAAAAAATCCTGTAAAGGGGAGAGCTGAGCACCAAGGTGGCCATTGCACAGGACTTGTAATCACAGTAACAGCACAGACACGTCTAAATCCTTAAGCTCTTTACAGTTGTTAACATAGTTCATCTTCATGGCAACCCATTTTACAGATAGAGAAAGTAAGGCACAGCGAGGTTCAAACACTTGCTCAAGGGCCTACAGGTCATGAGTGGGAGAGCTGGGATTTGAACCCAAGCCATTTAGCATGACAGCCCGAGATCTCCACCTCTCGGCTTACCGCGTCCCAGGTGTTGGCTGTGTGCAAGGATGGGGAGGCTCTCCCGGACCAGAGAGAGCTCTCCGAGAGTCCACCACCCCCGGCCTCAAGCTCAGGCTGAGAGGAAAAAGCACGGCATTTGCAGCAGCTGGAGGTTAAATTCTGAGTAATTAACATGTTTATCCATCATAGCAGAATTGTTCCCCAGAGAATTCAAGCATTTCACCGTGCCTTTAATTCAGGAATGCTTTTACTGTGTCTTGCCAACAAATACTAAGGGAAGAGGGGTTGGCAGCTCCTTAACAGAAAAGGGAGTGGGCAGGGCTTCGGCCTGAACCGAGTGGAGGAAACAAAATGTCTCCTTGGGGAGGGGCATCCGAGCAGGCTCCTGTCTACCCATAACCGTTCTGTGCTACTCAGAGCTCTCATCCACATGGCCAGCCATATCGTCCAGTATGGACCCTCCAATTCCCCTCTTTTATTCATGTACTGATACAACAAACCAGCACATAATGGTTATCTATCCATTCCCAGTAGTGCTCGAAGAGCTTTGCAAAATATTAACTCTTATCAGCCTTATGAGGTTTTACAGAGGAGGAAAAGGAGCACAGAGAGGTTAGGTAACTTGTCCACAGTCACAAAGCTAGCAGGAAATAGAGTAGTCTGCAGTCACAATCCATCCCATTCAGCCCCTCATCCCCAACCCACCCTACCAGAGCCTTCTCTGCCTTCCTGCCCTGCCAGAGACTAAAGCCTGCCACCTCAAGTTCTCCCTCACTTGGGGCCTGATGGCCCAGCCACACAGACCTTTTCCCTACCAACTCCCATCCTACACAGGCTCCTTCATGGTGTTTATATTCCACGTGCATGTGTTTTGTCTCCCACTAGTTTTTCATCTCTCCGAGGAGCAAGACCATATTGTAAATTTCTATGGATTCCCAGAACATCATAAATACTTCAAAGTAATAATAACAACTGCCATTCATGCGTGTGAATGCAAGCGCCATGAGAGCAGAGATCTTTGTTTGTCTGTTTGTTCTCTGCTCTATCTCCAGGGTCTGGAAGAGTGCCTGGTACAAAGCAAGCACTCAAAAAATATTGCTGCTGAATGAACAAACACATTAACTTAGCACTAATTATGTGCCAGGCATTGTATCAGGAGCTCCATACACACTCTGCTTTATCATTATGGATGACAGAAGGAATGAATGAAGTCATACGTAAATAAGTGAAGGAGTGAGTCAACCAATGAATGAGTGGCCAAGGGAAGGTATTCCAAGGCTGGCATCCTGTCCATTGCCCACAACACTCACTCTTCACAGGTGTTTTGTCCACCTGCCTGCCATCCCCCCAACGTGCTCCTGGTCCAGGGCTCCTAGGCTGCCTCTGGGCATATTGAGGGAGCCACCCTCCAGAGCCAACTATTCATCAGCACAAGTGAGAATGGTCAAGGAAGCTCTCTACATCCTACTTTGAGAGCCCTCGAAGCCTAACAGGTTTAGAAGTCAAGGCCATTCCCTTACACCATACACAAAGATAAACTCAAAATGGATGAAAGACCTCAATGTGAGACAGAAATGCATCAGAATCCTAGAGGAGAACATAGGCAGTTACCTCTTCAACATCGGCCACAGTAACTTCTTTCAAGACACGTCTCCAAAGGCAAGTGCAACAAAAGCAAACATGAACTTTTGGGGTTTCATCAAGATAAAAAGTTTCTGCATAGCAAAGGAAATAGTCAACAAAACTAAGAGGCTGCCCATGGAATGAGAGAAGATATTTGCAAATGACATGACAGTTAAAGGGCTGATATCCAAGATCTATAAAGAACTTCTCAAACTCAACACTCAAAAAACTAATAACCCAGTCAAAAAATGCACAGAAGACATGAAGAGACACTTATCTAAAAAAGAAATATAAACAGCTAACAGACACATGAAAAAAAAGTCACCATCACTAGCCAGCAGGGAAATACAAATCAAAACCACAATTAGATACCACCTTATACCAGTTAGAATGGCAAAAATTAACAAAACAGGAAACAACAAATATTGGCAAGGATATGGAGAAAGGGGAACCCTCTTACACTGTTGGTGAGAATGCAAGTTGGTACAGCCACTCTGGAAAACAGTATGGAGGTTCCTCAAGATGTTAAGAATAGAGCTATCCTACAACCTAGCAATTGCTCTACTGGGTATTTACCGCAAAGATACAGACATAGTGAATAGAAGAGGCATGTGCACCCCAATTGTTCACAGCAGCAATGCCCACAATAGTCAAACTGTGGAAGGAGCCGAGATGCCCTTCAACAGATGAATGGATAAAGAAAATGTGGTACATATACACAATGGAATATTACTCAGCCATCAGAAAAGAATGAATACCCTTCATTTGCATCGACATGGATGGGACTGGAGGAGATTATGTTAAGTGAAGTAAGTAAAACAGAGAAAAACAATTATCATATAGTTTCACTCATATGTAGAACACAAGCAACAGCACAGAGGACCATAGGGGAAAGGAGGGAAATCCAAAGGGGGAGAAATCAAAGAGGGAGAGGAACCATGAGAAACTATGGACCCCGAGAAACAATCTGGGGGTTTCAGAGGGGAGGGAATATAGGTATTGAGGAGGGCATGTGCTCTCATGAGCACTGGTGTTATACTTAACTGGTGAATCACTGAACACTGCATCAAGGGCTAATTATGAACTATATAGTGGGTAACTGAACATACTAAAAAAAAACCCAAAAATTAAAAAAAAAGAAGTCAAGGCTGGATGCAGAGTGCAGAGAGCTGCTTTCTCTGAGCAAAGATAATGCTCTCCCCTTCCCATGTCCTCCCTTGGCTACCTGCCCACCGGAAGGCTTCCCAGCACAAGGGAAGAGGCAGAAACGTACTCACTCACGTATTCATTCATCCACAAACATGCCTCAAGCAACTGGGCACCTACTGAGTCCAGAGTAGTTCTGTGTTCTGCAGGGGACATATATATGAATAAGAAATAGTCCTTGACATGGAGGAATTTATGATCTAGGAGGAAAAAATAACAGGTATATTAACACAGATGTTGGCCGTCTCTGGCTTATTCAGCACCCGGACTGAGATGTACAGCCTGTGATGTTGCCCTGAATGACTTATACCATGAATGCGGTACTTGTTTGAAACCCTCCCTCCTTCCCCCACTCCATACCATGCTCCCAGACACAGGCAATGAGTAACAACCCAGACTGCTGAAGATTTCACAGGTAAGGTGGAGAAAGGATATAAATTACATAAATGAATCTAATAGGGGATTCTGAATTCATCTCAGTTCCTTCTAAGCCATGGTACAACCAAGGACTCTTTCCCTGACCCTTCCCCTCAAAGGCCCTCCAGGTACGAACGTGGTCCTGATAAGCCAGTCCTTCACTGCAAAAGCCTCTGGATCCACACCCACACCCTTCCACTATCGTAAGCCTACAGTAGTGGACATCATCCCTATGGACATCATCGGGGATATTCACACTATTCTAATCCTTTCCTCTTTTTGGGCAATTGGTGGAATATTTTCCTGTCTCTTTTGAAGTTAGATGTGACCAAGTGGTTTGCTCTGGCCAATGAGTCATGAGCAAAGCATTTCTGGATGGGAGCTTTCAGCCAGGGCGGTGCACCACTGTCTTTGGCCAGGATGCTTTTGGAAGCAAATGCCGAGATGGCGCTTCTATTAGTTTGTTTCACTCTCTTACTTTAAAGAGGAGTCACTCTCTTTCCAAACCCCTGCCCTTCCTGATATTACATATGTATGGAGCATAAACAAACCTTTCTTGTGCTATGCCACTGTCGGGGGTGTTTGTTACTGTAGCAGAGTATGGCCTAACCTGATTGATAGAGCCTGTTTGATGTACAACAATTCAGCTCTGACCTGATCTACAGGTAAGCTGTCATACTCAACTAATTCTGTCAGTCTCCACACACACAAAAACATCCTCCAGGTAACAGAATTTACACTCTGCAGAAGACAATTTATGGCATCTTTCGATAGCTTGAACATTCTTGAGGTCTCATCCTTCGATCTTAAAAGACTCATCAACATATTTTTCTAAACAAAATGGTGGCGACACCAAGAGGAATTCTGGAGAAGAAGCGTCTACCTGGGACAAAAGAACTCTGCTCTGGTAAGTGCTGTCAGAAAGGTGGCTGTCAACACAGTGAGACACAAGAAATAGTGGTGTTAATTTGGACACAAGATGCCTTCAAGAGGGAGGTGGTATCCCCCAAATCCTCATGAAGGCTGTTCTGGAAGAAAAAAAAAGGGAACAATTCCCTAAGAATCAAATTTGAAAGTGGCTCTGAACTCTAAAGCTGAGGCTGAGGTCTCATTGCAAACCTGAAGAAAGAAGAACTCCAGTAGCTTGAAGAGCTCTGCATCACTGGGCTGAACCCTCGCCGCCAGACAAGTGTCAGAGCCTTTGCAGGCCCGTCCACTCCTGACCACCTCCCAGCCCGCTCCCCAGACCAACATGCACAAAGGCAGGTACTTCCTGATTTGGATGCCACCTCACTTCTCTCTCCTTCGTACCTGCCAACCCCTCCACATCTGAGAACAGACAGTTCAATTAAACTATATATGATAGGACATGACTCCAACCCGAGAGTTACAAGAAAAAACCCTGAACACAGTTAAATATTCAGGAAACATGTGTTTAATGTGATAGAATTCAACCCCAGAACAAATGCTGACCTCTCACCACCCAAACTCATCTGACTGTCCACATTCAGGGTCAAAGCTCTCCAGCTACACAGGTCCTCTGCTCCAGCATCCATCCCACTCGCATTTACCCCACTATACTCTGTCCTAAGTGGCTCACCTCTCTCCTTCACATCCCCCATCAAAATGTATCTGACTTGTGTCCCATTCTCTCAGGGGTTTTCTAAGGAAGTCGTAGTTATGCTGTTAATGACTTACTCTTTTTCCTTCCCTAGAAAGGTATTTATATTTAATCAAACCCTTCTGAGATGACATACCTTTATGTCACACATTACTCATAATGGAATTTTTCAGTGCGCAATCAGTCATGAGGGACAGAAGACTCTTTTGATGTCATGACGGACAAAAGACCTCTTCCTGAGTACTCACCATCTATGTCATTCTCTATCTCACATATGCCAAAAAAGCCTTTTACACACAAGTACGAAAATACCATGTAAGTGCCCATTCTCAAATAAGTGACTTTTCCCATTGCCAGAGGAGAAAGGATCAGATTAGTTAACTCTAATGAGATTAGTTAACTCTAATTAGTTAACTCTAATTAGTTAACTCTAACTCTAATCAGATTAGTTAACTCTAATAACCCTTAAAGAGGAAACCACCTCTCCCACAGACAGAAAAGCAGCTCTAAGAAGCCCAAGTCCTGAGGATATTGTCAGTGAAATTGTACACAGGCTGCAGCCTGTTATTAATCAATTAATTCTCAGCTAGCTTTGTCCCAAGTCATCCAGCAGACAGAATAAGAAGAGATTTATAAGCCGTGTGCATTTAAATTAATATTTTCAAATGGTAGGGGTGTGTAATTAATACTTTCAAAGAACACATTCACACCAGATCAGGCAGTGGTGTTATATTTTACCCATGTCAATATGCCTCTTAATTCCTTTCTGGGAGGAAGACAACAGCTTTAAGTTTGTTTTGTTTTGTTTTTCTTCTTCTGAGACTCAAAATAACCACGTTCTTTCTGCTTCAGTAAATCACTACTCAGCTTAAAAGAGTTCCTAGAAAGTTCTCATTTCATTAAGTCTTTAGGAGGAGAAGGAAGTTACAAATGCCGAGACCTTCGTGCACAAGTAAGTCTGCTTCACAACAATATCAACCTTATTAATCAGGATACACAAAGTTGTGCTGCAGTAACAAAGAAACCCTAAAATTCCAAAGACTTACTATTTCATCATTTATTTCTTACTCATGCAAAGTCATTTTGGGTTGGGTGGCCCTTCAAGGTAGTTTGTTTTAAAAGGATGACATCCAGGCTGGTCTTACCTTATGGTCCTACCATCTCAACATGGTCTCTATGACTGCCATGAGAGGACAAGGAAAAGCATGGGGAAGCAGAAAGGGGCTTTTAACTGTCTCGGGCTGGAAGAAACACACATCATTTCTGCTTATAGGCCACCCACCTGCAAGCAGTCTTGGAAGGGTGGGAGAGACTATGGTTATTTGGTGGTCATCGAAGGTCTCTCCACACTGGTTATCAGTGGGCAGTGTTGGGACACTTTAACTACTTAGCAACTGTTAACTTCTAGCCCTTAAAGTTTGTGCTCCAAGTTCATTATGAAATCGTCAGCAGAGGTGACAAAAGGATACGGAATACCATGAAGCTCGCCAGGTAGGTGGCACAGGTATATATTTATTAGAACCTGAAATTTTCTTCTTTTTGTCTACTAAGTATCCCAGGAGTGCCAGATAGAACTACTTCCTGTGCTTTGGGAAGAGGAGAATAAACCAGAAGAGGGTCACCTTGAACTTTTGATGATAGCTCTGCTCCTCAAAAGCATAATAAAAGCTGTCAGGGTAGAGAAGGGAATGAGAACTGGCCAAGATCACCCACACTGGGAAGATTTCATCGCAAATTTTCCTCTGCCTGGGAGCTAGTACATAAATGAGACTGTTGTTCCCAAACACTGGAAGGAGGACTGGCTGTTAAAAAATATAGTCTAGAAGTTCTAAGTTGGCCAATCTAGTGTGGAATCCAGGAATCTGCATATTAACAAACAATCCCAGGTAATTCGATACATAGCCATATTTGACAGTCATTGCCCTGGAGAAAAATACAAGGTTTCACTAGCACCAGGACTGACTTATTCAGTCTTAAATAAAAGCCAAGACCAAGTAATTGGTTTGGAGCCAACCAAGATCAGCAGACCACTCAGCTCCCATCAACATCTGAGAGAGGCAAAGGGAATGAGGCTGGTCTGCATTTGAGAACAGACTGGCGCATCAAAAAAGTAATTGGTGGGGTGCCTGGATGGTGCAGTCGGTTAAGTATCCAACTCTCAGTTTTGGCTCAGGTCGTGATCTCAGGGTCATGAGACTGAGCCCTGCATCAGGCTCTGCACTCAGTGTGGAGTCTGCTTAAGCTTCTCTCTCCCTCTCCCTCTGCCCCTCCGGCTTGTGCATTCACTCTCTCTTTCAAATAAATAAATAAATCTTTTTTAAAAAAGTGATTGGTCCCATCATTTGGCAACCAAGGCTCTTAGAGTTGGATTTTCCCTTTAGTGACAAATGGAACTCCCTAGAAAAATGTTTATAGGCTTGGAAGAATGGGTTTGAGATGGGAACAAAGACTTTGCCAATGATAAGCACTGGACTTTCCATTCCATGCCAGTTTGGTAACTGACTGGGACACAGACACATAGATGGGCCTTTGGAATAGGACGTTGCTCTGGATCTGTGGGTTTGCCCTTCTCAACTGTGGTCAGGCCCATCACTATAAAAGAGCATAATTTTGTGGCAAGAGATTTGTCAAACCTACTGAGCTCTGGGTGGAGGTGGTGAAATGAACATGTAGATAGCTTGGGTGAGCTGAGAATGCTAACTTAGCAACTGAAGAAAAAGTGAATAGATAGCAGGCATATTTATAGGTGTTTTCCACTTCTCTCTCATGTCTCATGTTTCGCTGTAAACTCTAGAGGTCAAGTTATCATGTCAGGCCGGTGGGATCTCTCTCCTGATACAGAATGAAAGACCTGAGACAAGTAAAATCAGGGAAAGAGGACTGAGGGATAAGGGTGTTCCAGACTTGAGAATGGGCTCAAAGCAGTAGTGCCATCCACGAGCTTAGTGCTGTCATAGGTGAGCCCTGGAGGCAATTTCTGGAGAGAACATTTTATCAGCTTCTGAGTTATACTGAGGTAGATATTCAGATGTTGAATTACTGGATCTAGCTGGGCAAGACAAGAAGGTAAGAAGCCATGTCTCTTCTGGGGATTCTGGTGGCAAGGTGAACAATGAAGAGAGAGAAGTGGTTCTCCAGAACACTTGTGACTCCATCACAGACCACTGCAGGCTACTGCAGTGGAACAGGACCAGACAGTGTAGCAGCCACTGGACTCTGCCCACCCTCCAAACCGACCCATGCCCTCTGAAGCAGGAGTGTAGAGGCTTTAAGGTCAGCTAGATATGGCCACTTCCCAGCTGAAAAATTCTCAAACCCTTCTAGTTTCCTCATCTATAAAATGGGACAACTAGATCCACCCCACTGGGTCCTGGTGAGAATTAAATGATGTAATGCAATTTAAATTATGTAATGCAATTAAAAAACCCAGCACCAAGCCTGGCACATTATAAGTACACAAGAGCTGAAGTCTTAGCTTCCTCACCTAGAATGGCACCCACCCTGCCCATCTCACCAAGCCACTGGGAGATGATAAAAAGGCAAAAAAGCCCTAAATACTAAATTCTTCTGGCTCTGTAAGCAATTTTTGTCATGTTCTTAGCATTCCTGAATGTACATAGCAAGAGTTCAATCCATGCTCCATCCCGTCTGGAAATGGTTTTTGTCAGTAGCTGGAAAGCCAGGACAGGTTGGAGGCATTTCAAAGTGTCCAAGTTGTCTAGACTGAAGCTGCAACTTAAGGGCTAACAAGGAAGGAACCGAGAAGAAGCAGACTTCTGAATAATCAGTATAGCTCCGGGGACTCTGCACACAGGCACAGGCACATGTGTGTGTGAGAGAAAGAGACAAAGACAGAGACAGACAGACAAAGAGACCAGCTTTGAACTGACCAGGAGGCTTCCCTTCATTACCATGTGGATTTAAACTGCCAAGACTACAGCCTGGCCAGACCACCGAGGAGGAAAGACAATAGGAAAACAGAAGGCCACTCAGGATACAAACACCTCATCGTTGCAGTGCAATAAATGGATTCACCTTTTTGCTAAATGTCAAGTTAATATTTCTCTTGCCACCAGCTGTGTTCCGTCCTCCCCTCCCTCCCCCCACAGCAAGCTTGGCCTCCCGGAAGCCTGCCCTTCAGCAGCCACCAAGCCTCAGCACTGGGAATTGAGGAGGGCAGGAGTGGCTGGCACAGTAAACACAAACACACCCAGTCCAGCAGCGGAGGGGAAGCAGGCTTTGTGTGGAGTGATATCCTCTGACAGTCCCAAGCTCTGGCTGAAGGGAGCTCTGGGCTTCAGGCTGCAGCTCTGGCAGCTGACTGTGCCAGGGAGTGTCACTAACAGAAGTTCCCCCTGTCCTGCTCACAGGCACGGAATAGGCAGGCAGGGAAAGAAAATGACCTTCAAAGCCAGTTACCAGCTGGGACCATGTGCTCACCTGCACCCCAGGTCTTCTTATCTCCAGGCCACCCTCAACAGTATCAGTAGTGTAGCCCCAAAGAGAGGAGAGGTGGGCCCCATTCCTCTGAACTCATGTGGTCCTTTGAGTTTGCCCCTTGCCCAACCCTATCATCCAGGATGACGGTTGTCTATTTGGGGGTCTTCTCCCCTATTCATTAGTGCAGGGTCTATGTCTCTCACCTCTGCATGTCCAGTGCCATTTTGCATGAGGCCTGGAACAGAGAATGTGCTCAGTAGACTAGAAGGTCATTCATTCATTCCTCAGACCACTCTACACATCGTTTTCTTCTAACTTTCCACTTTCTTCACTGCAAAATCCATTCAAGTACTGCCTACTCCAGTGTCCTCCCCATCCTGTTCACTTCCACTGTCCTTATCACTCTTCACAGCTTAGCTCAAGGCCCTCTGCAAGTCTTACCTTCTCCATGAAGCCTCTACACTGTTCTGGTTTTTTCTAAGCTTCTATTGTACCAGATTAACTCCATTCCCCACGTGGAGCTTCATAATAGAAAGCTTTGTAATAGTTATTTTAACACCTCTAACCTAACTTGTAAGCATGCTTAATAGGTTTGCCATACATTTTAAGACTAACATAAAGCATGTGGCACAATGCCTGGCACATAGTAAGTGCTCAAATAGGTTTTTGTGATGATGGTGACAGTGATAGTGATGATGATGGTGATGGTGATATCTCTGTTTTATATCTCTGGCTCTCAATCCTCTGCTTATTTTTCTTGACAAACTTCAAATCTTAATCCCAATGCTTTACCCTTGGTGGAAGTTTTATCAACAATATTAATACTACTGAAAATATTTTGTTATTAATATTAATCATGTTTGCAGTTTGATAGCACAGAATCATGAAGAAAGCATTGGATTAAGGGTCAAACATTGACTTTTAGTTCTGCTTTCTTACTCTGGGCCTCAGTTTCCTCTGCTATATAAAAATGAATTTTTTACAAGGATCTGAGGTTCAATCTAGCGATGACACTGCAATTCTGTGGTCATTAATGAGATTTCTGACACCAAAGTGAGCCCTCCCTCCATTCATATGGTCGTCCTTACCTAATATGCCTTGGTACGCAAATGCAAGCCTACCAGTGAGGAAATGGAAGAAACCGGGATTTATGTCAGCCAACCAACAGAACACCAGTGCTCACTGAGACATACAAATGCTTTCTGTTTTAAAGGTTACTCCAGGCAGCATGACGGTTGACATTCCCCCTCCCAGCAGCGGGTTAGCAGCAGATGTTGCAACAAAATGATCCATACTGCAGATGCCTATTAACCCTCCTGCATGGCGCACCCAGTTTTGCTGCTGAGCTCACACTTTATGACTCCGAGGCAGCTTCATATCGCCACCCCTGGCTTCTAAAGTGTCACTACCCTCTTATCTAAAGAAGCTTGGATCATAAGCAGAACAAGGGACTGAGCACCAAACCGTATCAAATACCAACCACATCTCCTACATCTCTACTCAGAAAAGGTTATCCTTCCCTTTCCACCCTATAGACCCCCTGAGAGTAGACAGAGGATTACCCTGAAGTTCAGAGTGTGGGCTCTGCTCCACTAATTATGACCTAACTGGGTTATCTTGAGCAATTTACTTAGTCTCTCTGTGTCCCATTTTCTTCCTCTATAAAACTGTAATACATTGCCTAGGAATGTCATGGTTGTGGGAATTAAATAAAATAATACATGCAAAGCACTCAGGGCAGAGGCTAGCTCACAATATGCATTCAATATATGTGCACTGTCATTACCCATGGTGTCATTATCATGTAATGATACTGAAGGACAGATAAATGAATTTCTTTATTTGATTTTGGCACCAATCACACTAAAGGACCAAAATCTTAGGTAGGTAAGCCATACTGTAAGGCAAAGTGTCAAACCCGTCAAGTCCTAATAAGGCCAGAGAAAGCAGAAAAGGGCCAGTACCAACTACGCAGACTATCCTTGGAAAAAGTTTGAAGCATTATACACTCTGATGTGAGCATATGTATATTCAGATAATGTTAGTGTGACTTAGTACAATGCTTAGAAAAGTGTCTTACGGAAGATGAAGATAAACTGTGCCAAGAATACAGGTGTAAGTAACCTAACTAAAATGTTTGCCCATTCCATCACCCAGGGCCCTGTCCATGGTCCTGAAATAGACAAGTGGACAAAGGCCAGTAAGAGTCATGACTTCGGAGAAACTGCCAAGGAGGAAAGAGAGAGATTCTTTGGAATCATTCAGATAAACACAATTATTGAGAATTAATGTGTTTTGGCTTAACAACTGGGTTTCCTTACCTATTGTGCTCCTGATTCTAAACTTATTATTAAACACACACACACACACACACACACACACACACACACACACACAAAACCTCATAATGCAGACCAGAGCTAACATAAATTACTTGGGGAGTTGTTGGCTCCCCTCTGCTGGCCTGGATAATAAGAAATTGAACAACATAGATCTTCTTTTCTGAAATGAGTTAATTCTTCTATTCTCTAATTTACCTACTGCAAAGAAGTGGCAGAGAATATTTATCGAGAGTGAGGCTCTGGAAGCAAACTGCCTGGATTCCAATCCTAACTCCTCATTTATCAGGAGGTAACACTGGGCAAGTTCCTTCACCTCTTCGTGTCTCAGTTCATTCATTTATAAAAATGATCATAAAAATAGTCCTCAGCTCATAACATTATTTTTAAAGTTAAGTAAGATAATGTACCTAAATTACTTAGAAAGTGCATGTATCATAAGAACTGAGTATAATTATTATTGTTATTAATATTATAACTGTCTTTGTTGTCATTAATGTCAACTCAGACTTAACAAAGATGAAACCTTTTTTCCTCCTATGTCTTGGTTTGCATGGATGCCCTTCCTTCTCTCTGCTCCTATTAACTGCTCCTTTCTATCTTGTTCCTGAGCAAACTCTGGAGACAGATCAAGTAAGAAAGGAGGAAAGTTTACTCACCCACTCACTGAGCTCCACATAAAAAGAACTCAGACATTCCTTAAAATGGGAGACAGCAAAAACATAAAGGCCACAATTCCCCTAAAAACCATCGAGAGCTCAAGTGTCCTCGGTCCACATCACAACAGAGCCACTCTCCACCCCTTGCTCAGCCATGCTTGAGGACACACTCCACTTGCTTCTCCATCAGTCTGTCAGCTTCCAGAGGAGCCCAGTAGGCTCACGGGGCTGACACAAGCTGTGCAGATCACCATAGCCAAGGCCTCGGTTGCGTGGCTTCTTTGAAGAATGGTCAGTGCTAACTCAATGTTCTCAGCCCATGACCCAGGAACTCTAGCAGTCATGACGGAAGACAAACAGTGATAATGACCCCATCTGATACTGAACTCACAACACTTTCCTAAAGACTGCCAGGTATCTAACTTCCTTCAGTCTTCTTAGCACCCCTTCAAGGCAGGCAATTAGTGTCATCCCCACTCTATGGGAAAGGTAGCTGAGGTCCAGAGATTGATGTGACTTGGTAAAAGTCATACAGCCACCAGTGAATGGAAAGTTCAGGACAGCCCAGGCTGATTCTACAGGCAGGAAGGTTTAGTGGGAAAAGCATGGAAAAGCAGCCAGACGGAACTCTGAAAACCAGTTTCGCCACTTGCTAGCTGCATGGCTTTGGGAAAGTGACCTAATTTTATGAGGACTCACTTTCCTCATCTGTAAAATGGAAATAGTATCTCCCATTCCGGATGTAGGAGGGTAAGCGATAATGCGAGCAAAGCACTGAGCCTACTGTCTGGCATACAGATGGGGTTAAATAAGAAGACACTCTTGTCATTATTGTCACCATCGAGCCAGCCAGTTCTCTTCCCAATGTGCAAAGACACACAGTATCTGCACTAAAGGAGACAGTAACATACAAAATGCCGGTGTCCTACTGTCCCCTCTGCATCCATGCTCTCTGATGGACTTGCCAATCACATGCCTGAACTGAGAAAGCTCAGTTACCACATGTGGCTTATCTGGAAAACTATTACATCCCATTCTGGCCTGGCTAACCCCACCTGGCATATTCCCAGGCTCCTAACACTGATCGGCAGTAGGTCCGAACATGAGGACTAACTAATAACTTAGAGAACCCTGCTCAAGCTTATGTTCAAGTTATATAATAGTCCTTTATGACATACAGTATCAGGGCAATCGTAGGTCAACGAAACACATCCATTTCCATAAACGGTTGTTCATGTCTTCACTAGGTAGAACCAATAAGGATAAAATAATGCTGGAGAGGGAGGCAGCAAAAGGCATTTTATGATATCAATATTCAAGCACCATGAAAATCCTGATTTTTATGTAACAAATATAGAAAGTATCAAGAAGCTACATAATTTGCCCCCTCCCCCAAACCGCCCCATGGACCCCTGCAAAGGCTTTTTTAAACAAAGTATATTTTGGATTAACACCTCTTCTGGCTTTTCCAGGCTGCTAGTTCCTTTCATTTAGTATATAATCAAGAGCTGTCTGTAATCAGTTAAGTGACAACATGTACGTAGATGGGATTCCCTCCAGGCTACAAATATTCACAGCACTGAATATAATTTTCAGGGCCCTGGAAATACATTGTGGGATAAAACATAGTCCCGGCCACCAAGGAAGTCCCCACCCAGTGTGGGAAACGACTTATAGAGGCAATAATGGTGTGGTGGACCGAGTGCTTGGGACTGGGGGAGTACAGCGGAGGGGCATGTTCCCTGAACTTTGGGCCTTTAGCTCAGAGCTGAGACCTAAAGGGGTACAGAGGAGGAGAGGGGGGAAATGAGAGGAAGTTGTCCAGGGCCAAGCAAACACTGGAGCAAAAACCCATTTGTCACAGAGCTTGGGGACCTCGATGCAGCCACGGCACCGAGGTGGTGAGTGGCAAGTGATAATCCACAAAGGCAGCAGCTCCCAGCCACCCACCCAGCATTGTTCTTCACTTGCTCAAGAGCCGAAACCGCTTCCAGCTGCTGCCACCTTCTGCCAGCAGGGCTGGTTCCAGGTGGGCTGTTCTGCCCAGGGGTCATGGATGATTCGCTGTCTCCTTCGGGCGGCTCAGCCCTGAGAACCCCAATTGCCCACCTGCTGCCATAACCCTCGCTGCCCCTCCACCTGCCTTCCTGGGTGGCAGAAGAGACGGCCCTGCCATCTGCTTCCCTCCCCAGAGCACCAGACATAGAACACTGGGGATTTGTGGGGTCACCAGGCAGAGCTTGCAGAGTTTTGGAGCGACCGGGAACTATGAACACATCTGTGGGATGGCAGCAAGGAAGCCAGAAACGCGGGGCTAGCAATCAAAAGGAGAGAAATGGAAGCAACAGAAGCACGTGGCTCTCAGAAGAAAGTCATTTAATCAGCCCTAACCCAGCTTCCAAACTTCAAACTCGGAGAGATACTGGACTCATTTAGCTCATGATTGAGGCTATGTGCTAACTTCGTTACAGGCAACATTTCTGGTTTCAAAGGTGAAATTAACAAAAAGGAGATTCTTCTCTTTCACCAAGTGGGGCCCTTACCACAGAAAGACTCATCAGCCATGAATAAAATAAGCAAGTTTTCATTCTGCTTCCTGCCTGGAGCTCCAGGATGACCTCACAAGGTCAAGGTGGGTCTCAATCCTGCCAGCTAATTCCAGAAGAGAAACCAGCAATGGCATAGACGATACAAAGCAGGATGTGAGTCACATTATCTTGGACTTCCCTAGACAGAGGGCCTGTTGGCTCCGGTTTCAACAGACTAAACAGGTGAGACACAGCATGCATCAAGAGGGGCCTGGCAAATAACTCAAGTCTTCTCAAACCATGTCACCACAAACCAGTCAGTCCCATGCCTAGCATTCAAAAATAAACTGTGTGCCTACTAAATTCGAACTACCACACTGCAACGAGATAGCAGCATTTCGACTCCTTTTGGGTTCAGACTGCTAACCAGGGGCTCCGGGCATTTGCTCAAAGGACCCAGGCTTCTCGAGAGGGATCTCCTCCGGCTAGAGTCCCAGTACATCCTGCCTTAGCGGGTATTTTGGATGAGGCATACTCTTGTTACCTGAGAAGACGATGGAGTGACTACAGCTATTAAAGTGTTGCCTAACTGAGGATCGACTTTCAAGAGAATGTGAGTGTGAGGTATAATTGGCACATTTTTCATGCTCCTGAGACTAAACTGTGAGCTCCTGAGGAGGCAGAACCCACTTCATCTCACCCAGCGCCCATAGCACAGAAAAGTACTTCAGTACATGTGTGTGTCGAGTGGATAAACAAATGAAAGAAACATGATGTTAGGCGAATTACTGAAACAATAAGATAAAAGGAACCCTTCTTCAGATATTTGATCAGTATTTACTCAATGATAACCCCACAGGAGATTCGCAAGTCACCCACCTGACCCACCATCCCCCCTTTACTTTGCCTTGTGTTATTTTTCTCCAGGCTGCTAATTATACACTGTCCTAACTATAAATTTTTACTGGAGATGGGTTTGTTTTCACATGCATGGAAGGAAGGTCCAAAGAGCAGGGATTTTAGTTCATTTGTTTACTGCTGTTTCCCCCTCACCTACTACAGTTCACTAAACATTTTAGGAGAGTTTTAATCATCAGACTTTTAAAACTTGCTCCATCTCTAAATAGAAATGACTGAAGATTTTTCTGCTCCATGTACCAAGGCTCTTTATATGTGCAAATTAATCAAACAGTTCAGATACATTTGAGGACCCTTATTCTAAGCAAAGTATCCATTTCATCTTGCATGCCTTTCCAAAAATCTTTACAATTTGGTCCCAATGTACCATTTGAGCTTCATTACACCATCATCGTTATCTTCATCACCACAACCATCAACACCATCACCATCATCAACAATTATAGAAAACATTTATCACTGTCTGCTGAGTATAATGTGTTTTGATAATAGGTATTTGGGGGACATAAAACAAGTAGGATGCTGAGGTCTGTCCTCAGACTGCCTGTCTGATGGAAACATCAAGACATACTTATGTATGAAACATACACTGTATTAGATGAGAGGTTAAACCAGTGCCATCTGATAGAAATATAATAATGCAAGCTACCTAGGTCACTTACGTTTTTCTAGTAGCCATATGAAAAAGTAAAAAGATACAAGTGAAATTGATTTCAGCAATATTTTACCCAACCCAATAAATCTAAAATATCATTTCAACACATCCCCAATATTTTTAAAAATTTTGCCAATAAGCTATTTTACATTTTCTTTTTATAGTTATTATTTGAACATACGACAGAGCACATCTCAACTCAGACTAGCCATATTTCAAGTGTCTAATTGGCCACCATAATGGACAGCTTGAGGTTAGACCAAGGGTTTTTAGAGTACAGAGAAGAGGAGGACCTCCACAGGCAGGGGGGTGTGGAGAAGGCTCCATGAGGGTCACCCTCCTCCCTTTTTTCCTCCCCTCCTTCTCTGCCCTCCTCTTGGAAGCAAGAGTGTGGTTGCAGGCACAATATAGACATCACCAAAAGAAAACAAGCAAAGGGTGTGCCTAGTCCCACCCACAGAGAAAACCCCAACTCTACCCCCCTCTTCTCTTTATTCTCTCAGGCACAGTCAGACAAGGTACAACCCCGTTCCAACACTAATGAGAGATCTGGGTCTTTGCCCACAAGCACTAAAATAAGTTCCCTGTGATCTCAAAAGAAAAGTATATTCAGGCTTTAGGCAACCCTGGGGACTTAAGAGTTGTTCTCAGCCCTTGAACGCATCAGACTTACCTGGAAAGAATTTTTAAAGATGCCACAAGCATACACCCCCAGATTCTGATTTAACTAGTCTAGAGTGAAACCTGGGGATTTGGGCACCTTTTAAGGGCTCCTATGTGATTCTAATGTGTGTCTCTGGCTGAGAACTGCTGGGCGGGGGTGGAGGAATGGCAGGGTGGAAGAGAGGGAAGTAATGGCCTGTCAGCTCTCGATGCCATCACCCACGTGATAAGCATTGTGCTCTGTGTCGTTTCCCACTGACTCCATACTATCACTCCGCGAGAGAGGTATCACTAACCCCATTCTTCGGGTGGGGAAACCGAGGCTCTGAGAGGCTAAGTGACTTTTCCAGGAAAGGTTAGCAATTGGCCAGGAAAGAAACCGAAACCAGCTGGTGGCAGGGGAGAAAAAGAGTAGCAGATGCATCGCTGAGGGTACTAAAGCCCCGGGAGACTTCCAAGTCTCAAAGAGTTTGAGCACAGAAAGAGCACACCAGGGAGGGTGCCAATATTGACAACTATACTTGTTTGATATCACACAATGAAGTAATGATAAGAAAAAAAGCCTCAAAAAAATAAACATTATCTGTTTCCACAATGGAGGAGCTTGTCTTCCCTTATCAATGGCTAGACTGGAAAGAAGGCCAAACAATAGAAGAGAAAGAATAATTGGGCTGGAGCAGAGATATGCCCTCTTTCTTACCTCGTAAAATCACCAAGTAGTAAAAAAATTAATTCAGTATTGAAAAAAAAGAAAAAAAAGGGAAGAAAAGGGCCAAGAGAGACAAAAGGAGGAGAGAGAGAGGGAGAAAGGAAGGATGGGAGGGAGAGAGAGAGGGAGGAAGGAAGGATGGGAGGGAGATAGGGAGGAAGTGAGGGAGGAAGGAATCTGGTAATACTGGAAAAGAAATCAGTCGTGCCTGACAGTATTTAAATTGAATGTCTGTGAGCATGGCTCATAATTTTCAGTGAAAGTAGAAGCTATTAAAAAGTCGATGCACAAGATTAAAATTTAGAATGCTATTTTAATAATACTGAATTCTACTCAATTTCAAATGGCTGTCATTTTTAAGCTCCACTAATTTGAGAATGTTTGATTGATGGTGCTGGGAGCTGAGTGATGGGAAGCCAGAACTTGGTCGGTCCAGCTCAGCTGACACAGCCAGAGAGGACATAAGCTCTCATCCACATGGAATTAAGCTGACCAAGCTGAAAGGCCAACTTGGAGACTATATGCCCATCTGTGAAATGGGAGCAATATTATCTGTCCTACCTAAAGGAACAAGTAGGATGAGAGGATAAATGAACCATTGATAAAAGCAAAGTACTACGAAGGCCAAGGATGTATGACACACCTGCCCCATGTGGAGCTTGGACGAGGTTATCACTCACGGGCCATCTCCTTCTGGAAACTTCTTCCACTACACCTCTCATCTCTAACTTAGTCAATCAACAAGTCGGTGGACCAGTTAGTGCTAGGAGAGGACATGTCTACGATGTTCTGGAAGTCAGAAGCAACTCCTATGTCACTCCCCGCCCCAGACCCACCACTCTGAGAGACTGGGATTGTGTCCTGTGCACCAGCACCGTGCCTGGTATATAGTGTGTGGGTCCTCAATAAATATTTGTAGGTGTCTCATTCAACATACTTCTTGCCCTTAGGAGCTCTGGCTTTACCTGGGGTAACAAATAAATATTCACCAAACAGTATAATATGAGCACTAATGGAGAGATAATCAGAGTGCTACACAGAACACAGGAAAAAAAAATTTCCACTTGATCTTGAAGACTCAATTTAATATCTTCTTCATTTGTTATTATCACTGGGGTCATCTTTAGTGCTGTTCCCGAGTATCTCCCGCTCCTCACATCCGGGACACATGACAGGATTCTATTTCTCAGCTCCCTTAGAAGTTTGTCTAAGCCATGTAACCTACGACGGCCAATGAAACGTCAACAGAAGTGGCATGAGTCACATCTTGGCAGCAATTTCGGGAGCCGTGCACAATTCTTCATGTTCTCTTCCCCCGTTACAACCATAGTGGAAGCACCTGTGAAAACGCAGCCTCCAGAAGCCTGGCTTGCAACCTAAAGCATGACAAGCATGAAGCCTGAGTGGGAAACACACCTTCGCTGCACTGCCCTCCTGAGATTTGGGGGCTGTTTGTCACCAGAGCCTGTCTTCACGGATACAGTCATGTCCAGAGGAGCTGCAGCAAAGTACCTGTCAGGGAAGGCGTGAGGGAGCCAGAAGGGTCTTGGGAGTGACAAGGAAACAGGAGTCTAGTCTCTCTCCGGTCACACACTCTGGTACTTTTTTCAGAGATTTCCTCTGGACTCTCTGAGAAGACGGCTCTATTTCCAAAAGCCCATGAGTTAGGAACCCCATCTATCTCCTATAACCTATGAAGAAAATGTCTTTGTGCCCCATGGCAGTTGTGTCAAGTATGGGGGCTGTGTCCCTGGCTCAATACCACACTCTAACCAGAGGCCATACAGTGACAGGCTTCCCGGGTGCTTTGTCTCTGGCTCCACGCTTGGATCCCTCAGCTCCGCCCCCTCGGCCGCAGGCAGGGCCCCACCCAAGTCCAAAGCCCTCGCAGCTCCTACCCCCACTGCCTGGAACTCTCATTTCTGGGTCTTCAAAGCCCGGTCCCATCCACTCCCCTCCAGAAAGTACCACCCCGGACTCAGCCTCTTCTGTTCTCCTCACGTCACCAGTTCCAAACCCATCTGACCCCCAACCATGCCCTGCGGTAGGAACAGTGTCACCTCATGCTTCTGGGCAAGTTTGGTCTCTTCAGAGAGCGGATGAACCTCTGAAACTTGATGCCCTTATTTATGAAATGGGGTCATAGCTCCGACCTCCCGTCAGGTGAGATGATGTATCTCAAGTGTCTGTCTGGGTGCCTGGCACGTAGTAGGTGCTCGAGAAATGAGAGACTCCTCCTAGCTTCCCCTCTCCACAAAAATGTCTGAGCTGAGAGGGCAGGGCCAGCTCTTCCCCTCCCCCGGGAATCCCAGATGTACCCCAGGGATACCTCTAATGCATGTATTCTCAATGAGGGGG
Organism: Potos flavus; assembly: GCA_028534135.1. NCBI lineage: Eukaryota > Metazoa > Chordata > Mammalia > Carnivora > Procyonidae > Potos > Potos flavus. Next base: position 43,826,362 of record CM052894.1, on the reverse strand, counting down.
GACAATATCTCCTCCAAGGGGACAAACACTGATATTTGGGGGGTTATAAAAATTGTATTCCTTTTATGTAAAAGCACAGATATCCATACAGTACCTAAACAGATAGACAGTATATCTGTGATATTAAAGTTTCATGGACAGGTGGGGGGATGATTAGGGGAAAAAATGTTTCAAAGGCTCCACAGACAGGCACTAATGAGAAATCGGTTGAGAATCACTGGCCTAATGTTACCTCCAATCAGAAAACAGGCAGCCTCTCTCATGCCCATCTCGCCTGAGCCTCTTATCACCCGTCTCTTACATTTCCTCTCTTGCATCTCTTCCAAATCAATAATATGATATTTTAGAAAATTCTGTCAAATCCACATTCATTCCTTCTCCACCCCCTCCCCAGCCTCTCTGCTCCTCCACTGATCTGATCTGCTGCCTCTCCTGGGACACGAGCCGTGCAGCTGGCTGCAGAGAAAGCAGGCACTAAAGAGCTGAGAGACTCCAGGCTTGGTTTTGCAGACACGACAGACGTGACTGTGTCGATAGCTACCTCCAAGCAGCCACGAGGCAGGAAGGAGCTGGGCGCCCCTGCCTCCGCCGGACCCCCGCTGCCCACCACTCTGCTCCACTGAGAATGGCCAAGGCCTGCTGGGGTCTTCCAGAGAACTAAATGAGCTTGCCCAGGGGTTGAGGGTTACTGCTGGTTTCGAGCTTTGGCTGGTGCGTTGGAATATGGCAGATGCTGTCGTTTGGCTCACCCAAGGTAGATTCCCAGCCTGCTGGTCCTAGAGGTTGTAAAGCTCACAAATCCCTTCTAACCTCCCTGGCCGCTACGGATGGCCCTCTCATATACTCTGCACAGCAGTTAGTCCAAGGAGGAGGAGGGAACAGTGTACCCTGAAGTGCCCCCTTCCCCTTTTCTTCTTACCTCAAAATACACACAAAATCTGAAGCTGCCTGTTTGTCCTATAACCATGAGAAAAAGCCAAGGGCAGCTTGACGCCCTAAAGAGGTCAAACTTGACATGATAGAGCAGCTGAACTAGCACCAGCAACCACCTTTGTCTAGATTTCTTTTTTCTGTAGGAAAATGCTTTTCTTTGTGGGGCGCCTGGGTGGCTCAGTTGGTTAAGTCTCTGCCTTGGGATCAGGTCATAATCTCCGGGTCCTAGGGTCGAGCCCTTCATCGGGCTGCCTGCTCAGTGGGGAGTCTGCTTCTCTCCTCTCTCTCTCTGTCTCTCTCTCTCTCTCTCTCTCTCACATACACACACACACACAAATAAGTAAAATCTTTAAAAAAAAAAAATGCTTTTCTCTGTTATTACCCAAAAGGGTCCCAAGTAACACAGGGGTCAAGGGTCAGATGCATAATTCTCACCCATCTGCCTTCCCTGAGCTCTCTCTGCAAATACATCTCAACTCCAAAAGAGAATGCCCCATGCATCTCAGTGTCTGGGCGTGCAGGAGGGGCTCAGATGTGCTCTGCCACATCCTGGCTGATGGCTCTCTGCAGGGGAGAAGCACACGGACTTTGCAGTCAAGGGGGCCTGGGTTCCAGTCCTGACTCTCCACCAAAAGCTGTGTGATCTTAGATAAGATGCCTGACCTTTCTGAATGTCCACTGTTTTCACTATAAAACAGAGTTGAGAACAGTACTTACATCAGAGTCTGGTTGTGAAGATTAAATGAGATAGAATGTGTGAAGTGCTTAGCTCAGTGCCTGGTACACACTAGGTTCTCAGCACCAGACAGTTCCCATGACAATTTTCTACTTTCCCTTCTGCTTCCAAAAGTTCTCCCACTTCCCAGTCTGCCTCTGATTCTGTCCTTCTCCCGGGCTCTGCAGTGTCTCTGTCTCACTCTGGCTTTTTCTCCCTTCTCCCCCACCCCATTCATTCTCACACTGGAGGGATGTGCAAGTGCTTCATTTGCCCATGATACTGAGAGCTCACCGCACACACACACAGCACCAGGTCCCCGCACACAGCAGGCTCAGGCTCCTGTGGAAACGGGGGCTCTTGCGGCGACTGGGTTTGGCTGAGGCTGTGGGCTGGGAGTGGAACCCATGGACTTTGGGTTCCCTTCCAGAATGAGGCTTTGCTGGCATGCCTCATGTTCTGGGAGGAAAGCGAGGGCACCCATGAAGGTCAGAAAAGAACCCAGAGGTTGTGCCCTGCTCAGCCCCTTGAACCTCAGATCAGACCAAAATGCCAGTGCTTTTAGGGACCCTGTGTCCCCCCCACCCACGCACAGGGGCTCTCCCCAGCAAGCTGACTCTGCCACTGGGAATTCACTGGGGACAGGAAATGTGTCGATTTTAAAGATCAAACAGCAAACAACTGGCAGGCAGTGCTTGAGGAAAGGTTGTTACTGTTTCAGAAGAGGTCCTCTCCCAGATGCAGGAAAAGCCCTTCCCAGGCTCAGTTATAGTTCTTCAAGGACTTCCTGTTCCCCAGTGATGGGGGGGAGGTGGCTTTCTGCAGGGACCAGCTGCTGAAGGGGTCAGGGCTCCTAGCAGAGAGGAGATGGGTCAGGAAGCGAGGGGTCCGCTGCCCCTTCCCCAAATCACACTGTTTCAAGGCTGCATTGATCAGCCCAGTCTGAGGGTTTTGGAAGGAATCACGGATCCACAGACTCATTCCCATCTCCCTTTGGGGCCTGCCCCAAGATCCCAGAGCAGAACTCAGAGCTTAGTATGGTTGGGACAGCTCCTTCTCTCAAGAAGCTCACTGCCCCAAATGGAAAGCAAGACCTCGGTACATGATACTAACCCGCCATGCAGAGACTCCTCTCCCCCGACCCCCACAGGCCTCCACAGCACCTGACCCCTTCCTTGGTGAGGGAGGCAAATCCCCCATCACAACCCGCAGTGGCTAACATCTACGAAGCATCTGTCTGTGCTGGTGCTGTTTGTTCTTGATGCTTTCCACGCGTTCCCTTGTTGAAAGGCTCCCAGCAGCACTACCCTGTTCTCACTTTACCAACGGGAGATAAAGGCCCACAAGGGATAAGGGATGGGTCCAAGGCCACACCCCTACTAAATAGCAGAGATGTGCTTGAAGTCTGGGGACAGCCTTTTCATAACAATGAGAACAGCAGCAAAATTCTTTTTTAAATAATTTTTTGACGAAAGACAAACCTATGCAGCATTCACCATAGGCCAAGCACTGTTCTAAGTGCTCGACATATATCAGGTTATTTAAAGTCACACCAACCCTGTGAAATACCTACTAGTTATTACCCTGATTTTGCACATGGAAGTGGAGGGACAGTCATCTGCCCAAGGTCTCAGTGATTCAAGACCCTAAGAGCGTGAGTTTGGGGCTTTGCCCTCCCCGGCTCCAGCGCCCTGCAAGCCCAGGGGCAGCCATGCCGGTGAGGGATCAGCTCAAGCCACCCCTGGGCTCGACCACGAGGGCCATTAAGGACGTGCCACCAAATGAAATGTTTCCTCCTTGGTCTCACAAAATGTGAAAGGTGCTATTATCACAGAAGCCAAGGCTGCTTGCAAACTACAGAGGTGACACGAGGTAAGTTCATTTCCTTCCTGTCAAGAGAAACTCAACAAGGGTATAATCAGGAGCTAATGTGTGCGCTCGTGATTGGGCCCATCATCGGGGCGGCACATAACCGAACAAGTCCTCTGAGCCCAGAGGAGCAGAGCAAAGCCCCATCAGTGCGAAGTGTCACTCATCTGGCCAGCATACGCTGCTTTTTAATAACATTATGGAAATCTTGCTGAAGGACTTTGGGAAGGACAGAGGTTTGAGGGCGGGGCCTCTCGGAGTCTTGGGGAGCTTCAACCTTGAGAAAAGAACCTTCTGTCCCCACGCCACACCGATCAGCCGTTTTCCTCAGGGACTCCTCCTCTGGGCTGGGTGGGTTTATGCGTCTTGGGCATCAAAACTGAGCTGGACCTGTTTGCTGAAAGGACCCCCGGGGATCCCAGTGAGCAGCAAGGCCAGGTCTCCAGGTCACTGAGGGGGCACCCAGGGGCCACCTAGGGGACAGACCCCTCTCCTCCTGCAACAATTGGCAACCAGGTAATTCTTACAGGCCTCTTTGTAGGAGTCAGGTACTTTTTGGAGTATTTTACAAATATTAACTCATGTAATTTGAAAAACAATCCTATGCCGTAGGTATCACTCCTATCAGATTATAGATGAGGAAACTGAGGCACAGATGAACTTGCCCAAGGTCACACAAGTAGTAGGATACATTTAAGCCCAGACAGTCTGGTTCTGAAGTTCATCGTCCTAACCAGACACTTTACTGCCTCTATGAGCCAACCCTGCAGCCAGGCTCTGAAGGAGGGGAGAGAGGATGGGAGAGGGTAGGAGGGGAGGTGCCTCCCTGGCGACGGGCATTCATTCATTCCCATTTTTATCAGGCACCAGGTACTGTTCTAGGCACTGAGGATACAGTTAGGTATAAACAGAGGGAGATTATAGTCCAGTGAGAAGATACAGATAATACAGAAGCATAAAAATAAGATAATGTCAAGAATGACAAATATAATAAAGAAATAACAGAGAGGATGGGGGCACCTGGGTGGCTCAGACAAGTAAGCATCTGACTCTTGGTTTTAGCTCAGGTCCTGGGAAGGTCTGGTCCTGGGAGGATCCTGAGAGGGTCCTGGACCAAGCTGTGTGTTGGGCTCCACACTCAGCTGGGAGTCTGCTGGGGATTTTCTTTCTCTCTCTCTCTCTCTCTCTCTCTCTCTTTCTCTCTCCTCCCCTCCTCTCTCACTCAAATAAATAAATAAATCTTTTTTTAAAAAAAAGAAATAACGCAGGAAAGTCAGATCGAGTGACTAAGGCAGGAAGAGGTGTGGAAATTACTTTAGAGGGGAAAGTTAGCTTTAAAGAAGCAGGAGCAGGCCTAGCTGAGGCTGAACGATTCGTTTGGTAGAGGTTTTCAAATGCCTACAAAACACAGGCAGTAAGCAGTCTTTGACACCCTTGAGAAGCCACAGGCCAGAGACGCATGAAGACAAAGAGAGTGAGGGTTCCCCCACTCACTCCGGGCCTGGACCGACGACAGACAGCTCTTCCCTCTTGTACCACACATCGGAAGCTCCCCACTTCCTCGGGTGCCATCACAGGGAAAAAGAGTGCTGAAACACCTCTGGTGGGGATCCCCTGCCTCATACAGGAAGTGACGCCCATCTCCTGGGTTCCCTGTAGAAGCTGGGAAGCCTACAGGAGCAACTGGAATATTTGATGAGACTTACTGCCTCAGCCACAGGCCCAAAGGGGACATTAATGGAGATAGCAGAGATGCAAGAGGGCTCATGCCCTAAGAGATGGAACTCAGCCAGGCTAACTGGATAGTGAGCCATTTAGAAGCAGGGAGTTAATAGGTTTTTCCAAATGGATGGTCCTTAATTTCAATTCGACGAGGTGAAGGGGATCAGGTGAAGGAAGCCAGGTGAAAAGGAGGATTAATCCATCTATCAAGGACCCTTGGTACTGAAAACACGAAAAGATGAATTCATCTGTGAGCCATAATGATTCACTAGTGGGAAAAATAATTATCTCAAAGCTTGTCTGGCCCCAGAATCAATCTTTATTTAACTATATTTATTTTTGGCTGCTTACCCTGCTTGTCTCTCTTGGAAACTCAAAGAGTACTTTCTCTCTCTCTCTCCCTCTCTCTCTCTCTTCTTTTTTTGGTAAATTCACAAGATTTGCTTATCTCAGAATGATCTTTGTGTGTGATGTCTATTGCCCTCTACCCTGTCCTCTCTCAGTAGTACTGGTCCTCAGCTCTACTCACTCCCTGGTGTTCTCTATTCTCTCCTCATTTATCACTATCTTAACATATATTATTTGTCAATTTATTGGCTTTTTAGATAATTTGGCTCTTCCACTGGAATATAAGATGGGTAAAGCAGAGACCTTGCCAGTCTCCACTATCTTGATCTTAACACCTGACCGATGGATAGCCGTTGAATAAGTAAACAAAAAGATACTTATAATGAACACGTGAAGCTCTTAACCTTAGTCCTCATAGCAACCTCCATTTACTAATTACTCCCAATTTATAAATGAGGAAACTGAAGCACAGAGAATTAAGTAACTTACTACAAAGGTAGTAAATAAAACAGTCAAGGTTTGAACCCAGGCAGTCTGGCTCCAGAGTCCATGCTCTTTTGACTTAGATATTTAAGAAATATTTGTAGATTGGATGAATGGCTGCCTCCCTGCTTTCCTTCCCAGGCTTATTTGGGACTTTTTTTTTTACTGAGCCCTCTATGTATCAGGCACGGTCCTATATTCTCTATTCATAGTGTTCTGCTGAATCGTCACATACCAGCCTGCTCTCCTTGGCATCTGCCCCAAGTCTGGTACTTAGAACACATCTCACTGTCCCCATCAGGTTCTCTCAACTCCCCCTTTGCCCAGTCCTGGTCTGAAATCATGGACTCAGTTCCTTCAGAAAAAAAACCCAAACAAAGATTCAGGAGGAAGTATTTCCCCTGAGAAGCATGTGGCTGAGCTTAGCGTGTCTGAAAGGCCCCCTCCTCCGTCCAGAAACTGACTCCCAGAGAGATGAAGTTATGTTTCATATCTATATTCACCTTTCATCCCGAGGGACAAAGGCAAAATAAGTAACTATCAATTGCTAGACGCTAGGAGGGGAGGGAGGAGAGGAAGAAAGTAAAGTGTTGTTCCTACTAAGTTGGCTCTGAGAGTGGAGAAGAACCAAGGTAGGTTAGTAAGAAAGCATAACTATACAACACAGACTACTCCCAATCCAGGGCTCCCTCGTCTACCGTGCTGATCCCATGGCCCATGCTGTCCATGATGGGACTGGGTATGGTTGTGCTTGACCTCACTGATCCCAGCCCTATGCCCTTGCTTTGAACAATGCCTGGCACACAGCGGGTGCTCAGTCAATGCTGACTGGGTGAATGAATGAAGGATCCCCATTCTCTCCCTGCCTTGGCCCTGCCTTCATCCCCACTCCCACGACGGCCCAGCTGCACCTAGACCCTTCCCCTTGGATCCAAGTGTTGGATACATTCACGGACTGGCCAACCTTGTATACATACTCCCTTTCCCCCACAAGGATGCTTACAGGACTCTAAGCCAAAGAAGGTACAATAGGGGTATCCTGGGAAACATGCCTTGAGCCGTGGAAACTGCTACTCCCCATAAACAACCCTCAAGAGCAAGAGTGCCACAGTGACTATCCTTCCCAAACTGTGGGACTTTGTAGACTCGGGCCAGAGCCAAGTAATGTTCCACCGAGCAACTTAAACCCAATCATGCAAAGCCAAGTGCACTTTCATGTCCTAGGAAACAAAAACACTTCAAATGCTCAGCACATCCAAATCAATACTCCCTTAATAACTCACCTTGGCTTTTCCCCTGGACTCCGAACACCAACCTAGTAGGAAAAGCATGGTAGTAATCTTGAACTCTCCCTTGCTTTCCTTTCTTCCCCCTATTCTAGTGCCTTGCATCTGGTACCTCGGGTCATTTGTTTTGTTCTTGTCCCTTGGGCTGAAGGGCATCCGTGGTCTTAAAATCATTAACTAGAAGTTATCTGGATGATTCAGATCAGGAAAGCATTCAAACACTCTGGTGTCCTGCAACACACTGGATTTCATCCCCCAATCCACGGAAAACTGGCTGAGTATTCTCTCAGTTCATCTTGCAGGAAACTGTCTCTTCTGGTCACCTGAAGTGTTACGTAGGTAACCAGACTCAGTGGGGTCTCTGTGTCCTGTGCCATGGCACAGACTCTAACCCCCGCCAAGCAGGCACATATAAATGGGCCACCATCTCCGAGGGAACTGCCGGACCCAAGAGCGGACTTGGTGCATCCCTCCTGCTGAAACAACACTAAGCTTCTGCCTTCCCCTCCTGGCTCAGGAACACTGTGCTCCAGCCCAAATGACAGTACTTCCCTGCGCAGACATGGTTAAAATGTCCATTGCCAGACTGCCCTGCTGACCGAGGAGCACAGCCATATGCAAACCCTGCCAATAGCCCAGCACTTGGCTCCACATAAGAGGAACGGGAACGGGGTTTCCATGGAGTCAGGCTGTCAGGGTTTGAACCTCAACTTCCCAATCTACAGCTTTATGACCTTGGACAGGTCACTTAACGACACAGAGCCTCAGTTTCCCCATCTGAAAAATGAAGAATACAGACCTCCTGCTGGGGTCGTGAGGACTGCGTGAGACCTTGCGTGGGAGGCAGCCTGACACAAAGTCTGACGCAGAGTGTCACTGTGAGCTAAGACTTACTTGACTAACCATACACCAGCCTTGTGCTTGACCCTCACAGACACAACATCGTTAGCCTTATTGTGTCCAGGAGATACGGGTATTCCCACCTCTATTTTACAGCAGAGAAGACTGAAGATCAGAGAAGTCAAGTGACCTGCACAAGGGCAAGGAGCTAGAGAGGGATGCAACTAGGATTTGAACCCAGGATCTACGTGGAGGGTGCCTCCTACCAGAGCTGACACTAGGCCCCTGTCAATGCATCCCATGAGGGTCTGATTGACAGGCAGCTCTGCAGAGGTGTTTGGGGGTCAGGGGCTTGGAGCCAGCAAGCCTGGCTTTGCACACTCTATGCACTGTGTGACTTGGGACTAGTCTCTTTACCGCTCAGGTACGCTCCACCATGACAGAGGGACAACTGCATTTTTCCTCTAAGATGGTCACGAGGCTTAAATAAACAATGGTGCTTTGCAAACTTTCACTCAAGGTAGGTTTTTAGCCTATCCTGTGCTCTATGAACACCACTTAGCACAGTGTCAAAAACTTTAAATAATGTAATAATTAATAATAGAAATAATAATTTGTGATATTAGTCATAATAATAGCTAGCGTGTATAGAATACATTGTATTTCAAAATCGGTGCTAAAAGCTTAACAAAAGCATTGAATCCTCATGACAGTGCTGTGAGATGGGTACTTTTTATTAGCCCCTTTTACAGATGAGAAAACTTGAGGCACGTAAAGCTTTGGTAACTTGCTCAAGGGCACAAACTAGATGCTGGAAACTTACAGCCTTGCTATTCACCCGCCTGCATCCAAACTTTATTCAAAGGATGAGTCAGTCCAGGTAAGCAACATGTTTACCCTGTGCCCTGCAAAATACCCACATTCTGGTCTCTCTGGAAACCACGGGGATAAACAGATGCAAGCTTGTGTGGGTCACTTTACTGTAAGACTTCAATGGTCTTTAATATGTAAATGCGCATGGAAATCATCAAGTGGGAGACAGAGTATGCAGGCTTCTTCCAAATTTGAGGGGCACCAGCATGTCCTGAAATAGGATTTCAGAAATACCACTTCTGAGTCATTTACTCTAGTCATTTACTTAGTGGAAACACTAAGTACAGGAGTACTTATCCATGGCTTCGGTTACCCACGGTCAACCGCGGCCCAAAAATATTTAATGGAAAATTTCAGAAATAAACAATTCATAAGTTTTAAATCGGGCACCATTCTGAGTTGCATGATGAAATCTCAAGCTGTCCTGCTCCACCCCACCCGGGATGTGAATCATCCCTTTGCCCAGTGTCTCCACGCTGCATACGCTACCCGCCCACTAGTCACTTAGTAGCTCCCACAGTGATCAGACCTACTGTGGGGGTATCACAGTGCTTATGTGCAAGGAGTCCTTATTTTACTTAATAATGGCCCTAAAGCACAAGACCAGTGAGGCTGGCCATTTGGAGACACCAAAGAGAATTCGTAAAGGGCTTCCCCTAAGTGAAAAGGTGAAACTTTCCTACTTAGTAAGAACAAAAATTGTGTGCTGAGCCTGCTCAGATCTATGGCATGAAGGAATCTTCTCTCCGTGAAACTGTAAAACAGGAAAAAGAAATCTGTGCTAGTTTTATTGTTGTTAATCTCTTATTGTGCCCAATTTATAAATTAAACGTTATCACAGGTATGTACATATAGTATATATAGGGCTTGGTATTATCTATGGTTTCAGGCAGCCTCTGTGGGTCTTAGAACCAGCACCCGAAGATAAATGGGGTGCTACTCTATAGGCAAAAAGAGAGAGAAGAAAAAAGTGAACATCCCAAAAGCGAACAGTCCTTCATCCTGTGTCTTTTGTCCTTTTGTCCAGATCTGTAGAAGTGTGTCTGCCTACAGACCCAGACATCCACGCACTGAATGGAAGGCCCTCGGAGACCCCAGCAACGGGTGGAACCAGGGAAAAGGAGTCAACTTGGCACAGTCCTGGGAAGTGAGGCTCTGGTCAGAGCCCACTGGGAATCAATGGCCTTTTTAACACAGGTGTGACATTCACCTGGGCTGCTGGGTCCCATCTGGTGGGAAAGAAGGTTTTTATATCTTTGCTTTTATCCCCAGCATGCTCCAGAAATACATTTCTGTAATTCCCTTAGCTGATAACTATGAAAAAGAGAATACCGAATATTCCAATAGGGATCTGACAGAACAGCGGCACATCCATTAGTTGCTGAATTTCCCAATGACTCCTAAAAATTGGCACGATTGAAGCAAATTAAGTGCTTCCGTCCCAACTATAAGCTGCCATTGTTCTTTGAAGTATATCTTTGCATTGCTGGCCTTGCAAAGGAAGGTACTGGAATCCCATACAAAAGCAGCATCTCCCTCCCTCTTGCTCTCTGAACGAATCTAAAATCTGGTGCCAGATTCCTTGGAACAAATTCAAAAGCCAGGAAGGCTTTTCATAAGATTACAAAGATTGTATTGACCTTGGAAGAGGAGTTCCTTTGCTCTGCAAACTCCCTTTCTTAATGCAGTTCTTGGAATTCTCTCCATCCTCCCCTTGGGCAAAAGGGTAACATCTCCCCCCATCTCTAGGGCGGAAACAGAGAGCAAAAAGTTGCTCCCAACCCACTAGGTGAGTCAGCACAGAAACCGAGTTTAGAAAATAAATTCAGTCCCTTTCCTCCCCATCATCTGCTTTCCCCTATAAGAAACCGATCAGCAGTTCTTCTGCATATAGAGTCAATCTGAGAACCATTAGCAAAGGTTAGACAAGAAGCCCTAGCTCTGGTTTCTTTGGTTTCAGAACAAGAACAGCAATGACATTTTATGAAGCACGGTAGGAACTGTCTGAGCTGGAGGCCAGCTATACCTACTCTCTAGCTACACGATGAATATTTACTTAGGAAAATTTGCTGTTAGCTAGTTTTTTCAAAGAGCCTGAATCTTCCAGTGAGTCTTAGGTAGGTTTATTTATATGCCCATTTCACAGCTAAGAATACTGAGGCCTTGGGCACATGACACGTTAGACACAAGAGTTGGTGGAAGACAAGCGTTCAGTCAACCTGTGCAAGAACCAACTGCACCTGCGGACACTCTGGCTGCAGCTGTTTCATTACAGGTGACAGTGTGAGAGGCAGAATGAGCCCAGTGGGTCTCATGAGTCTCAGGTGGAGACCACGGCAGCCTTCCAGGTGCTCTCACCAGAGCCTGCAAAGCAAGAGGAACTGGAGCAACCTAGAGTTCAAGCTAGGCTGAAAACCCGCCTGAGGGTCTCCCCAGGAGAATCCCTGAGAGGAGCACACAGCCACCGTGAAGACAGGCGACATGGAGGCCAGTGCTCAAAATCTCCAGCCTGGCCTGGGAAACCATGAGCCAAGTTCTATTAGGATATGCTCTACTGTAGAAAAGCGTCTATGGAACATCCAGTCCCTATCCCACCAGTGACTCTGAACAAGTCCCTTCCCCCTGCGTCCCTGTCCCTACAGACCCTCCTTGAATGGGGTCAAGCGATGTGGAGGTCACTCTCTCCTCTCCGGCCGCCACCCTAATTCTAGGAGCAGCACGCAGTCACTATCGTGACTGGAGGACACACTGGCAAGGCTTGATGGGTGATACTCTGGAGTGGCTCAAAGGTGGACAGAGGGTCTGGGGGGCAGAGGTTAGTGAGCCGTGCTCCACCTTTCTTCCCCTCGGTCACCGCTCCACTTGTATCTGGAAGGCCTGGTGGTTCTAGCCAAGGAAAATTTTTAAATTTAAAAAGAAATGAAAATTTTTAAATTAAAAAAAATTTTTTTTTAATTTTAAGGAGCCCTCCCACCCCCCACGAAGAAGAAATGAGTTCGAAAACCACTAGGATGATGCTTCTGGGGGGGCTACATTCAAAAGGCTACAAAAATGTAAATTAGTATTATTACATTTATTACTGTGATATGTTTAGAGTATTACAAATCTTTTAAGAGTTTTATCAGTGACAAGAAGTTAAGAAATTCTCATCTTAATGTCACCAGGCAGCTCTGAGGGGACTAAAGGTCAAAGGGCATCAAAAAGAGGATTCCTAACATGGGCTGAAATCCCCAGGAAGCCACAAGTAAGACTACAAGGACATTTGAGGAAGACGGTCCTCTTGTCCTGGGACTTCTGGTCTCCGGAAAATCCTACAGATATTCTCCACCAGACTCCAGCCTGTTTGGTAAGCCAGCTGCAGACAATTTGGAACTCAATGACCCCCCCTTCTCACCAGAGGCCCTGGGTGCTGCTGGATAAGCCCATCTCAGGCAGCCATACCAGCCCTTTCCTGCACATGCTCTGTCAATCAGACCTCAGATCTGGGGGGCAGCCCTCGATCCCTCCTCTCCATGCTTTCCTGTTAGCTTTTCCTTCCCTCCCCAAAGGACTGAAGGATTCAGAACCCTTGTCCACGTATGTGAATTAAACTCTGCCAACTGATTAGTCATTCTCAAAACTAGGTCTGGGCAGTCCCCACGAGGTCCACAGATTTTTTTGCAATATTCATGCAATGATGCTCATCTTTTTGGATCTAATACTATTGGGTAACCTACTGATATTTAACAATAAAACAACAGCAGATGCCATCCTGATATTATCAAAAGCCAGTGTGTTCTTGCAGTCATTTCTGGTTCCTGCTTTTTGGAGACAAATGAGTAGACTAATGGTTCCTAAGTGGATTTGCACACCAGAGTGGTTGACAGCCAGAAGCATTCAAGTTCAAATTGGACAGGAGTATTTAAAAGTCTTGGACCAGTGCTAGACTTGCCAGGCAATGTTCGAAAAAGATCTTCCTGAACCCCACCCTCACCAAGATAAACAAGTTTCTACACTGGCCACTCCCATGCCAGTCAGCGATGGGATGAAACACACGTGATGTGCGAGGTAACAAAACAGTCATTTCTATTTCTCTCTAAGAATTAAAATAACCCAGGGCAACCCTCTTGGATCCTCTCCCTCCTTGGGAGCTTTGTACTATCACTTTGCTATCACTCAATAAACTTTGCTTTGTTTCCCACCAAAAAAGAAAAAAAAAAGATTAAAATAATCCAATTTTCAATGAATGGTTTCATTGAATGTGTCAGATCAAAGAACAATATAGTCTCTTGTTTCTCCTGGTATTGGTGTCCTTGGAATTGCAAGGGGAATACACACAGGGTGAAGACAGAGAAATATTTAATATTTGTTGGTCTGGGGTACTATGTCACCAAAGCTAACACTCAGGTACCCATTCCCTCTCCCTCCCTTTCTCCTTTACGCCAAATGCTGAATAGCACAACTTTTTGCATGAATGGCAATGCTGTCCAATACAGGAGCCACTAGCCACATGCGGCTGCTGAGCACTTGAAATGTGGCTAATGAGACTGAAGAGCTAAACTTGTCATTTCATTTAAATTCAAAAAGCCACATGTGGCTAGTGGCCACCACATTAAACAGTGAACTAATGTAGAATTCAGGGCCTTAGAATCTGTGTGTGTATAATGTGTGTATGTGAGAGAGAGAGAGAGAGAAAGAGAGCACATTTTAACAAAGCAAACAATGCTCCTTCCATACCGAGCAATGCTCTCTGGTCAGGGTCTAAGGAATAGGCATGGGGGGTTGACTGGAAGTTGTAGGCTTCTTGCTTTTCTAAGGTCTGATCAAAAGAAATTTCCTTAGCACTCCCTCTGGGCAGTATAGCAAAACATCCATTAGGAAGAAGAGCACATGCAGATAGAGACACAACAAAAAGTACAGACACATTAGAGGCAAAATATAGATGCAACCTTGTAAACTGGTTGATAATTCAGAAGGTGACAGCTCTCCCCGACTTAGTTGGAAATCCAAATGCCAAATGGGAAACATCAGTCTCTTCAAGTCCACAGAAACCAATCCCCTGAATGCAGAATTAGAACTTGGTGACTATTTCCTGATCCAGCCCTTTGTATTTTTCATGAAGCTTAAAGGAGATTAATGGGGCAATCAGAATATTACTGATGAGAACCGCATGCATTTCAAAAGAGGCTATGACAAATGGCTGGGAAGCCTCCAGGACAGAGGGAGAGGGGGTGTGTAGGAGCTTTGGACAAGGAAGCTCCTAGCCATGCGTCCTGTCCTCATCCTGATAGCCGCCACCTGACCATGATGCCCTGGGAAGGCATTCAACCCTCCCCTGAGATCCAGTGGCCATAAGAAGGGGCCCCATCCCTGAGTAACTGTGAGGTCCAGGGGGGGATGATGCTGGTGGCAAGCACTCCAGCAACGACCAAGCTCTACTCAGATGACTCATATTATTATTAAACTCTTTGATCAATGTAATTATTATTAATAATGGCTAACATTTATCAGGTGTCTACGATATGCCAGAGAGCATATATGCAACGTCTCTAATGCTAACGGCAACCTTACAAGATAGATCTAGTTATCCATACTGTTAGCGCTTACAAGATGCCGTGTCAACTGTTTACCATATATTAACTCATTTAATCCTCACATCAACCCCTTAATGTGGATATTATCTGTATCCATATTTTACAGAAGAAGCAACTGAGACCACAGATGTAAAGCAACAGTCATCACCCTCCCAACTAAAATGGAAGGCCAGATGACAAGAGGAAACCTCAGAAAACAATCCCCTGAATAGATTAGAACTTGGTGACTAGTTCCTGATCCAGGTCTAATAAATGAGAAAGCTGGGACAGGAACCCAAGCACAGCTTGTAAACAAAATCCTAAAAGCCAGGATTTAGATGAGGGCAGTCTGACTACAGTCTGTATTCTTCACCCCCCATGGCACATTTCCTCTTCTAAAGTGACAGCATCAGGACTGGAAACCCAGGCCTCCCCACCTCCAACTATGCAGCCTTTCCTAGAGCCATCCTGGGTGCTGAATATTGCCAGCTCTGGTTAATAACAGCCTTGGATATTTCTTCCTCCCATCAGTGCAGGACATCTTGGGAAGCCTCCTTCTTCTTTTTCCTTTCTTTTTTTGTTTTTTGCCATTCCATGACTGAGGATAAATATATCTACCTCAATAGAAAGGAAAAAGTAGTGGTCTTGGAGTTGGAGAAGAGTTTTAGAAAATGCTTTGTCTAATTTTTTACCCTCTTTGAAGAAAGCAGCCCTGGAAAGGCCTACAAGAGGAGCTGCTATAAAGCTCAGGCTGTCCCATGTGGTACGTATGCCATTACCCCCAGAGCATCCTGGTCTGACCACAAAATTCACTGTATACTCCTAGAGAGTGGGTGTTCTGGGTGTTCTCAAAGTCAAAGCAAGCTGATCCAGCAGACAGGCTAGGAAGAGACAACAGAGAGAAAAAAGGTAGTTCAGTGGCTGGACTACCCAAGGTCAAGCTTGGAGTTTGAGCTATCACAGACTGAGCATCAAAGGTTATGTGCAGTAGGTATATGCCACCTTTCCTGCTCCAGAGAGAAGGAATATACAAACTTAAATGCCGTGGTGAACATTTCTTTGATGCCTTCCCAGCATCCGTTGTCTACTTCCTCCTTCCATCAGTCTCCAAAATTCCATTTGGGAATCCATGTGTTTCCAGAGAAACTGACGCCATCCATGTATACCCCTTGGCAACAATGATAGGCTCAAGACTGGGCATGTGACCTGAGCTAGTCCAATCTGAGTGCCTCAGGCCTTTGGCTGGGAATGCTGGGACAAAGCCACCTTTCCTTCCTGATGACCATGACAAAGGAGGCCTGTCAGCCATCTTAGCACCCTAAAAGGAGCAATACTGGGATGAAAAGACCATTGCATAAGACACAACAGAGAGATGGAGAGAAACCAGACTCCTGGTGATATCAGCGAGCCAATGGATTAAGCCTCACTCTGAGCCAGCCCTAATTCTGTGTCTTTCAATTAGATGAGACAATAAATCCCCCTTATTCTTTGAACCAGCTTGTGTCGGGGGTTTCTATTCTTTGCAAATGAAAGCATCTGAACAACACAATCGAATCCCTTTGGCCATCCAGTAAAATGAGAAGGCAGAGTACAAAGCAGTATTAGATCCCCTGAAACTGGCAACTCCATCTCAAACACAACTCACGCATCACTCAGTTAAAGAACAAATTCCCTCTGCACCATACCCACGTGGAAACTCCTACTCGCTCACGAAGGCCTAGCTCAAATGTCCCTTCCTGCCTCCTAGACTACACTGAAGAAAAATTAATCACTTCCTTCTGTTTTATCTTTTATTCCCATTGAAACATATTACTCATTCTTTTATGTAACTGTAAACACACAGCAGTGACATACTGTTCAAGGGCACAGAACAGGCCTTACACATCCCCATATGCATCAGACCCAGCACGACCACATAAGTATGGAGGATGCTCCAGGTCGCATCACCTGTGACAAGTCACATAACACTCTGACCCTGTTTCCTCTCCCATAAAATAGAACTATACTATATACTATATACTATACCTCATAGGGTTACTGTCAACGTATAACATATATTTATAAACTTATAAAGCATGCAACTGCCTGGTATATAGTACCCAGTAATAGATAGCTATAGATATTTAATAAAAACTTGTTCCGTTAATAAAAATTAAACAGTTCTAAAAGTTAGAGAGAGAGAGGTGTTTTGTTTTTTGTTTTTGTTTTTTTTTTCGAATTTCCAATAGCTATCAGCTCTTACCTGACGGCCAAAAATTAATAGTAAGCCTAGAGGGTGGAAGTGATTTCTTAACTCTGTAGCTGGGGAAGAAGTGTGGGCACAGAGCTTGCCTTGCCATCTAGAGCAGGTCCAAGTTGGTAAATCAGGCTCTTATGCCCTTCCAATGCCAGGGAGCAAGATGGCAGAAGGACTCCTCCAACAACTGAGGTACTTTATAGGAAGCCAAAGAGGAAGAAATCACGTACGAGGATCAGCTGGAAAACATGGGTTCACCCCTAGGCTGGCCCCTCAGATCCATCTGACCAAACCATATCACCCCAGAGCTATTAACTTTATCTGCCTACTGCCGATTGCCTCTTTGGTAACAAAACTCCCTCACTTTCAATCTTTATGGTTCAGGAAGGGCCACAATTCTACCCACCAAGTCCAGGAGCAGGTGCTCACCAGGCTTGCCCACTAGGAGAATGAGACCCATCTTCCTGCCCATGGTGATTGGCTCGGCAACAAGCATGTGAACCAACCTGTTCTAATGAAAGCTGGTTCTGAGACTTCCGCTGGAGCTTCTGTATGCAAAACAGAAGTCGTTTTTCCACTGAGAGCTCAGGGTAAGAAGCGACTATGATACGCATTTGAAAAGGAAACCTGCCTGGGGGTAAAACCCACACAGAAGGAAACGGAAGTATGACATAGAAGGAGAAAGGAGTGAAAGGGTGGGAGCAAGAGACCTCAGGACATCACTGGACTGACTGGAGTCAGCTAACTTTTCAGCTAACTCTGAAGCCAAACTTAACCACTGAGCTTTCCAGTTACTGGAGTCATCAAACTCCGCCCCCACATGTTTTTGTTTTGTCTTGTCTTTTGTTTTGCTTAAGCAACTGGAACCAGATTTCTCTTACTTGCCTACAAAAAATCCTGGATGATACATGCAGTTATCCTGGTGAGGCTTCCTGTCATAGTTAATGGACCCTGGCTTTGCACCCTGACACACATGGACTTTGGGACAGTCCTCTCGGCAGCATGTTCTGGTGGTTTCAGAACAGGGATGGGGAGATTCTGGGGAAGTTCTGCTTGGTCCTGCTTAGGTAGAGCCCACTGAAAAGGAGAGATGATAAATGCAGCCTTGATTTCAAAATCTGATCTTGTAGATTCTATTCAGCACTTTGTATCTTCCTCTATTCTCCTGGCCCCTCCCTAGCTGAATAAAGAACCGTTTTTTGAGCAAACATGTTCATTGTTTCTCTAGCAGTGCTTTCCTCTTTATTGGAATGTGGGATTTATTTTAAAAATTAAAGTTCCCATGAGATGTAGTCATTTAAGTTAAAGGAAAAGCTAGTCCTTCTTAAACCGATATTTTATAGATTCCAGAAACTTCTACATTTATGATGAAGGTCTTTGGATTCAGGTTCTCGTCATTACTTAAAACATCAGAGAAGGATTAGTCACAAATATAATCTGGGAAAACCCAGAAAGAACAACCTAAGATTTCAAATGTCAGCTTAAGAAAGAACGAGTAGCTTAAAAATAAAAAGCAAGATCAGGGGAAGTGGGTTGGGGTCTCTGGAATACCAAGTCACAAAATCAGCTTAGAGTCTGAGGGAGCTTACAGATGATCAGATTTAGGGCATAGAGAAATGTTTTGGTTCTTGATGCCTTTTTCCAAATAAAACATTTAGGCACAAGCACAATAGAAAAGCAGATGTGCTTTTTCAAAGAGGGAGGTTTGAGGAGGAGCCGTGAGTGAGGGTTGGCCGAGAACCACACCCAGGACTCCCTAGAGCCCAGCTGGCAGCCTCAGACCCGGTCCCCTGTCTGTGCCACTCTTCAGCACCCAGACCTGCACACCTCTAGCTCAGCTGGGGCCGCACCAGTGGAAGTCCTTCCAGGGAACCTTCCAGAACTAGTCTTTCTCAGCTAGTGGTCTATTATAAGTATACATGGTAAAGAGTAGGACTTATCTTATTGGCTTGTTTGTAGTAGATCTGGTTAAATAAACTTGGCAGTCTCCTGCCCCACTTTCCCAAGCTCCACCACCAGAGCAGGATGGAATCTATGGGCTGTTATCTTTCCTACCCTCCCATCTGGAACAGGGCACCAGGATACTGCCTAGGACCTAACAAATGGTTGTCCCCACTGCCCCCAGGACACTCCTGGGCTCACCTCTTCTCTATAGGCCTCAGCGACCTGACTCCTCCAACATCTTTCCCCCAGGCCACCCTCTCCCTGCAGGAGCCTGACAAGGAGGATATTCCCTACCACCCCTACACTTCTTAACCCAGTGTTCTCCAAAACGAGTCCACCAGCCTTCCAGGATTACACTGCTAGGACCCACAGGGAGGGAGTGCTAAAGTATCAAAAGCTAGGATGATTTTATTAAGTAAGAAGAAATGTTCTACACCTTGGTAAAATATATACGAGGCCTTCACATGACTATACAGGCTTCGTGCTTGGTTCTCCCTTCTCATCCCACCGTCCCCAGCCTTCCTTCATCCCTGTACGTCTCACTCTAGAAGCAATCCTCAGTCAAGCCTTCTCTCTCTTATGATACGAGCGGAACATCCTCAGTTTCCCCTTGATGCGAGGAACTAGCCCCAGAGGTTTGATTTGTGCCCACCCCACCTCCCCAAGCTCTCGCTCCTGAAGCTAAAAGGAGCCAAGTGTGGCACCTCCTCAGGAAGACTCGTCCATCCCCAGAGGAAGTGATGTCCTATCTGCTCTTCCCATTGTGCTCACGATCGACCATCTAAACTCTCTTCCAACTCACAAGCGGAGAGAGGCTCACTGTCCAGCAGGTGCTTACAAGCTGGGAGTCTGCAGTGAGACCTCCCTTCACGGGAAGCTCAAACCCTCTTGCTCAATCTGCCAGGCATCATGGTGCATAGGGCATTCTGTGGCTTCTGTACCTGCAGGGTGGGGGCGCGGGCTGGCAGGGGGGCACAGGAAGGCGTGCTGGGCAGGAGGAAGAGCCCGCCGCAGGATGTGGAAATGAGGGTACGGTGTCTGAGCCAGAGTGACAACGACAGAGCTGCTGTGCGTGCGTGTGTGCGTGTGCGTGTGTGTGTTTAAATGGGTGCTGCTTATTTGACTTTGGCATCTGTCAAGGCTCAGTGAAGATGACAGATGTCTCTCTGCTCTAGGAACAAACAACACAGCCCTGTGGGGGTGACAAAAACAGTCTCAGCCAAACCAGATCAGAGAGGTGCAATTCTCCGGGAATAATCAGAAGACAGCCGCGTAGGAGTCCAGAATCTACCACACACCTGCTCCCCTAAAAAAAGCCTGTTCTCATTACGAAACCTTAGAGGGTAGCTCCAACTCTAGGAACAAATGTGTGTGAGCCTGGGTGGCCTCATTCACTACCAGAGCAAACACTCATTCAAGAAAGACCCGAGGCACATCCAGGAAAGGGTCTCCAGATACTCAACCCACAAAGGCAGCTTCCACAGAACGTCTGCTCCATTGGCGATACCTCTGAGCCTCACCCTCAGTGAGCCTTAATCCCACGCCTTTCAATTATGGACGCCAATAAACAGTTTGTTTGCCACTCTACCCCCAGTACCTAGAAGTGTCTGACACATAGTAGGTACTCGATGGCTATGCGTTGAATGAATAAATAAATGCCAACATAGGAAAACCAGCAGGAAGCAAAGCTGTTTAAAAAAACTAAGCAGAGGGGCGCCTGGGTGGCTCAGTGGGTTAAAGCCTCTGCCTTCAGCTCAGGTCATGATCTCAGGGTCCTGGGATCGAGCCCCACATTGGGCTCTCTGCTCAGCAGGGAGCCTGCTTCCCCCTCTCTCTCTGCCTGCCTCTCTGCCTACTTGTGATCTCTCTCTCTGTGTCAAATAAATAAATAAAATCTTTAAAAAAACAAAAAACAAAAACTAAGCAGAGGGGCGCCTGGGTGGCTCAGTGGGTTAAAGCCTCTGCCTTAGGCTCAGGTCATGATCTCGGGGTCCTGGGATGAAGCCCCGCATCAGGCTCTCTGCTCAGCAGGGAGCCTGCTTCCCCCTCTCTCTCTGCCTGCCTCTCTGCCTA
>CM052894.1:43730116-43805388 GCA_028534135.1 Potos flavus | reverse complement strand
GAGCCTAGGGAGAAGCGGGACAGCCAATGAAGACAGATGCGGCAGCTTCCAAGAACTGTCCCCTCTGTGGACCCAGGGGACAGAGAGCCTCTGGGCTTCCCAGCCCTCCCAGGGATGGGGGGGCTGGCCCCTGGTGGAGGATGAGGCTCTATCCGGGCTGGGGAAACCCTCCTTGCTTTGTGCTCTGATGGTTTCAGGGAAGTAGAGAGTCAAGGCTAGCAGGGTCTCACTCCACCTTGACCTCTGCGGTGCGAAGGAGGGAAACCCCTCCACTTCAGGCCACTCTAAAGATAAATACATGCCTGAGCACCTGAAGAGATGGGCAGCCTCTGCATATGTGAGGTCTTTGGTTTTCTTTTTTCCAATTTTGCTTGCTTCTTTTCATCTTCCCGTCCGTTTTTCAGATGTGTTTCTTGGGGCTCCGAAGGGAAACTCAGAAAAAGCCAAGTCAAACTGCTTTGCATTTCCTTCCTGCCTGGCACTTTCCAAAGTACCCACCCCCGCCCAGGCAATTTCAGAGAGACAGGCCCTCTGTAGGCTCTCAGAGGGTGGGAGGGAGGAACTTAGGGGCCTGAACCTCTTCACTGCCAGGGTGACAGAATGATCTGGAGCCCTGACCACTCTGGGGGGCTCCTGAGCGAGAGACCCTGGGGCTCATGAAGTCATGTGTCAGGGCAACCGGTGGACAGAGTTGGGCTTTGGAATCACCATGCCGTGGACATAAACCTCAACTCAGTAACTTCCAGCAGTCTGCCTCCTGGAAAATCACTCAACCTCTCTGAACAGTATTTTTCACATCTGTAAAGTGACTCTAATACCTGTCTTGCAGGTCTAAATGGCTTCAGATATTAAATTGGCATTTGGTAAATGAGAGCTATTTTAACTACTACTACTATTAGCATCATCATCATTATCATCACCACCGTCAAGTTTAGACATATCTCAGACCAGGCCCCGGGCTTCCCAAGTCTGCATGCAGAGCCCTCTGCTCTAGCAGACGATGATGAGAAGGGGGCCCAGACGTAGAACAGGCCCAGAGAAGCGACAAGAGTGTGCGCTCCCGGCCAGGAGAGCTTCCTCCCAGGGAGGCCACTTGCCTGCGGTTCTGTCTGCCCCCAGCGACACGGTGGCTGGCCCCTGGATTTGCTCTCGACAAAGAACAAGGAGGCAGAGCAGAAGAGCACAGGAACTAACAAGATTCCGAGAGCTCGAAGATTCCAGGCAATAGGATGGATGCTTCCACCTGATTGCTCCAACACCTCCCACTGCAACTGCAGAGTAACTGTGAAGATGAGGTGAGAGCAGAAGGAGGGGGAGGGCTGGGGTGCTGGGGGTCCCGGAGCACTGGCTGCAGCTGGGAGGGGCCTGAGGGACTTTCTGTGGCCAGGCGGGACCGGTGAGCACCGCCCGCGGCCAGCCCGCATGGTCTACCCTGTGGGCCAAGAGCTGCCCCTGGCTACCGTGGGACTCTGAGCAGCAGGCCCCCCACGTAGCCAGGCGGGGAACAGGCCGCCCAGGCATCTCCTCGGCCATGCTGGTGCCGTGGGCTCAGGGAACAGTGTCTGACCCAGCCCAGGCAAACCGCAGCCCCGCTCTCTGTTGCCTGGGAGCCGAGCGCACCCGTAGCCGCGCCAGGCCCACGGTCTCTCTCAGCAGGCTACCGGCAGTCCTGCCTCCCCATTAGCACCTCGGCTTCCTCTCTGGTGCCCTCTCTGTTCCCCAAAGACCTTTCCCATCCATTATCTCACTCAGGCTCCTAGCAGGCTGGCAGAGGGCAGGCCGGCAAAGCAGGGAGGCTGAGCCTGCTTCCCAGGGAAGAGCAGGAAGGCCCGCTGACGAGTCAACGCTGGGACCCTCCACAGTCAGTGACCCCTCACTGCACCTCCACCAAGCGCAGTGACTTAGCACCAGGACACATGCTTGGGAGAAAGGCGTCACTGACCCTCTCCCCGACATGCATAGGCAGACAAGGAGCAGGGAAAGGCTGCGAGACGACGTGGAGAGAGCCAGAAAGATGGCATTCAAATCCAGTTCTACCAGGGACTTAGTCCGTTTGGGCCACGACAACACAGTACCACACGCAGAATGGGTTAAACAACATGCATTTACTTCTCCCCATTCTGGAGGCTGGGAAGACCAAGATGAAGCCTCCGGCAGATTCGGTATCTGGTGAGGACCTGCTTCCAGGTTCACAGACAGCCATCTTCTTGCTGTGTCCTCACGTGGCGGAAAGGTGAGGGAGCCTTTTATACGGGCCCCAATCCCATGAGGGCTCTGCCTTCACTACCCAATCACTCCTCAGAAGCCCCAGCTCTAAACACGTGCACTCTAGGGGTTAGGTTTCCACATAGGAATGTGGGTGGGGGGAGGGACACAAACACTCAGTCTATCTCAACCCCTTGTCGCCCATGTGCCTTTGGGTACTTTATGTAACCACCTGGGCCTCAGCTGCTCCATCTGAAGACGTGGAGCACCACTGGAAAGGACACATGGGATGGCATGGGGAAAGGGCAGAGCACAAAAGATAGCAGACTCTCAATAAATTCGAGATGCTCTTTGGATGGACCTTGCCTGATGCCCTGCCTCAGACCTGGTTGGCCACCCAGCTCACGGGGCAGCTGCAGCCTTGCGGACCATGGGAGCTGCGGTCCATCTGTCTGAGCTTCCCTTAGCTTCTCTGCCATGGCCGCTCTTCTTAGTTATTAGAAAGGACTCTCCCCTGGATGGTGAGCTTACAAAAATACATGCGTCAGTCAAATGGGCCTCTGGCAAATCTCTCCCCACGCCGCTTGCTTGTATGGAGGAGGAATATTATAAAGGGTCCCTGCCACTCCCCAGATCAGGCTGAAGTGGGGATGAGGGGCATCTGTCTCCTTTCAAGTTCTTATGGTCCTCCTGTCAATGGGAAGAGGGAGGCTTAGCTTGAGCAATCTCCCCATGGGTACTCTTGGGCCCCAAGATGGGTAGGCCAAGCAGCAGACGATTCTAATCCTTGTGTTGTCAAGGTGACTTATAATATTGAGAGTAGGTTCAGTTTTCTTAAGAATTTTTTTTGTCTGAAAAATACATGGTGAGCTTCCTTAGCCCATTTTATTCCAGCTGATGCCACAGCTTCCTTGTTTCCCTTCCAATCAATAGATGAATTCAATCAAGTTGGAATTCCAGTTCAGGCCGCACAGCTGACATTTTCTGGATTCCCACTCCTGGAGATTCTCAGACCCAAAGGCGTAATGGGACTAGGTCATGGGAAAGTCTGTGGCTTCAGATGGGCAGAAGCCCACGGGCCCCAGCAACTTCAGCATCCATCACTTGTCCCCAGCTCCACACCAGGGACCAGAAGCAGGAAGAACCAGAGATGATCATCAACAGCCGCCCTTGCTTTACGCCAGCCCTCAGCGCTGAATGCACAAGCTCCTCCCATCAAAATGGCATTTGTATTCCTAATGACCTTTTATTCAATTCAACCTCATCTGGTCCTAATAAATAGAATTACATTAATTCCTTGCTCAAAGCCCTTCTCTGGCTTTCGGTGGCGCCCAGATAAGATGCAAAACCCTTCCTGTGGCCTGCGAGGCCTGGGTGCTCTTGGCCTCCTCTCCAGCCTCCTTCAGCCAGACCTGTCCTTCCTCACCACACTTCCACCTCCCTGGCCTTATCATTCCTTCCTCGAATATGCGCAGCTCTCTCTTGCCTCAGGACTGGACATGTGCTTTTTCTCCTTTTTGCCTAAGTGAATTCCCATCCCCCATTCTGGTCCCAGCTCAAATGCTGCCTCCTCCGAGACAACTCTCCAGACTGCTCCCCGATGCAAGTTATTCCCTCCCCTTCTCTCTTCCAGACCTTTTAAAAACAGGCTTATTAATACGCATGATTATACATTTTTGCGCTTGTCCTCTCCTTCCCTACCGCGTAAGCTCTGTGAAGCCAGAGACAGTATCTCATTTTCTCCACCAGCTTGCATAGTGCCTGATGCCTTGAGTAGATTCTCAACCAGTCTTTGCTGAACAAATGTGTTCATTTTTTCATTCAATTCTCCAATGTCTAACTTCATTTATTCAAAGAACTTCCATGAACCATGAAGTAAGAAACCACTGCAACCAACCCTGGCACTGGAGACTTAAATTAGCTCATTTATATCTGTAGTTAATAATGCTGCCATTTTATTTTTTTTAATTAATACGTAATGTATTATTTGCCCCAGGGTACATGTCTGTGAATCATCAGGCTTACACATTGCACAGCACTTACCATTAATGCTGCCATTTTAAAATGAGTAAATCTGGGGCACCTGGGTGGCTCGGCCAGTTAAGCGTCCAACTCTTGATTTTGGCTCAGGCCATGATGTCAGGGTCATGAGACTGAGCTCCACATCGTCAGGCTCCACATTCAGCATGGAGTCTGGTTGAGATTCTCTCTCTCTCCCTCTGACTCCCCCTTCCCCTACTGGCACGCGCGCGCTCTCTCTCTCTTTCTCCCCCTCTCTCAAAATAAATAAATAAAATATTTTAAGAATAAAATAAAATGAGTAAATCTTGTCTCCAAGAAGCTAAGTAACTTTTACAAGTCATGGGGTCAGCAAGTGGCCAAACCGGAATTGGAACCTCTGACTCACAACTTCTTGCTTTTTCTAACAAATGACCTAAGAGACAATAAGCAGGGGCTCAGGTCTGATTAGGTAGCAACTCCTAACTGTGTTGGTCCTCAACCCTCTGGCAGCCAGGGTCAGGCCCAGCATGGCATCTTTCCTCCACCCCAGCACAGAGGGTGGCTTAGGCCAAGAAATGGAATTGGCATGTTTACCTGCCTCCGATTAAACAGAGTTTTCACTTGACAGCAGTTGCTGAAATAACTTGCGCTATAAATAAATAGGAACTGGGCTAGAATCTGAACCTGCTTTCAAAACTGACTCCTCTTCCAAGGGAGCTGCACAAAATCCAATCTGCTCAGGAGGAAAAAAGGGAACAAGGGAAAAAAGCCTTTCAGTCTCTGTGGCATTCTAACTGAGGATTAATTGAAGTTGCATGCAGCCAGGCAGGTACTGTCGAGGAGTAATTGCCAGGAAAATTGAGGTTCAAGGTCCATCTGCATAGAAGAATCAACTCAGGTTATGAGCCAAAGCACAACTGAGGGCAGTGGTGCCTGGAGAAAATGACAGAGATGTCACAACTTCACATTCCCAAATCCCAACCTGGGAAACAGGTGCACGTTGTCTTCTGGCCCCTCTCGCTGCCCCTCCCAAAGGTGCTACAACACACTGTGGGGTTATTCACAGACATCTTCCACTTCCAAGCCTTGAGCAACCCAGATACTCTTTCCCAGGACCTTCCAGAGACAAGGCTTTCATTGACTTGTCCAAGATCTCTCAACAAGGTAGGTAGCAGCTGAAGCAGATTGCAGCCAAGATGTTCTGACTCTAAAAAGTCTCTTACTCAACACTCGTGCATTGTCTCTCCTGATTGGGGGGATTGGGGGTAGGTAACTAGGAGTAAGTGATAGTAGGATTTCCCATGGACCCTCCATTTGACAAAGATGCACCCTTCACTATATATTTAAACCTACCCTTGACAGTCACAGTTTTGCTTCCTCTCTTCTTTTCCCTC
Organism: Potos flavus; assembly: GCA_028534135.1. Classification (NCBI taxonomy): domain Eukaryota; kingdom Metazoa; phylum Chordata; class Mammalia; order Carnivora; family Procyonidae; genus Potos; species Potos flavus. The sequence goes on along the minus strand of CM052894.1, from coordinate 43,799,788 downwards.
CCCTTGCTTTTTACTGCACCCCAATCCAGCATTTTATCCTGCCATCTTCACCCTCGTGTATGAGCTGGCAGCCTCCTCCTCAGAGAGCCCTGAGAACCTAATTCCTGTGCTTTGTGCTTTGTGATGGCTCTAGCCACCCGACATGCCTCTCGCGGGGATCGTGGGCACTTTGATGGGTAGGAACCAGCTTCCTCTTTGCTCTTTCACTAACACACTCTATAACCATAACTTTCCAGGGACTCAGCAGTACTACCTGCCAGACAGGAAGAAGAATACCTGCCCAGGATCCCACATAAATGCACAGTATCTAAAATAATAACAATAACAACAATAATAATACATAAGCACTTGGAGAAAAGAATAAAACTCTGACACACCGGGCTGAGGTGAATAATTCACTGTATCTTCCTTAGGACCTTCCTAACTTCTGTAGTTCCAAGGGAGCACTTTGCAAATTGTCAGGCAATGACAACTGGTGAAGTGTTTGTTCAAGTCTTTTGCCCATCTTTCAGCTAGGTTGTTTTCTTGCTGTTGAATTTTGAGAGTTCCTTATATATCCTGGTTATACAAAGTCCTTTGCGTGACATGTGATTTTCAAGCATTTTCTCACTGTATGTAGCTTATCTTTTCATTCTTAAATAGTGTGTTTCACAGAGCAAAATTTTCTAATTCTTTTTTTAATTTTTTTTTTTTTTTTTGAGGGAGAAAAAGAGAGCACACATACGAGTGGGAGGGAGGAGCAGAGGTAAAGGGAGAGAGAGAACCTTAAGCAGGCTCCATGCCCAGCATGGAGCCCAACACAGGGCTTGATCTCATGACCCTGAGATCATGACCTGAGCCAAAATCAAGTGTCAGAAGCTTAACCAATTGAGCCACCCAGGTGCCATACAAAAGTTTTTAATTCTGACGAACTTCTGATGAAGTCCAATTGACCCATTTTTCTTTCATGGATCATCTTTTTGGTCATGCCTAAAAATTCTTTGCCTAGCCAAAGGTCACAGAGATATTCTATGTTTTCTTCTAAAAGTTTTATACTCTTACTTTATTTCTGTGGTTCATTTTGAATAAATGTATGAGTGTGAACTTTAGGTCAAGGTTTTTGGTTTTTTTGTTTTGCCTGTGAATATCCAATTGTTTCAATTCCATTTGTAGAAAAGACTGTCCTTTCTCCATTAAATTGCCTTTGCACCTCTGTCAAAAAACAATTTGGCCATATATGCCATGGGTCTATTTCTAGACTCTCTATTCTGTTCTGTTGACCTGTGTGTCTATTCTTTTGCCAATACCACATTGTCTTAATTTTTATAGTTTTATAATAAGTCTTAAAATCAGGTAGTGTGACTCCTCCAAATATATTTTTTTCAAAATTATTTGAACTCTTCTAGTTACTTTGCTTTTCCACATACATTTTAGAAATTGGTTTAAAAAGTCCTGTTTAGATTTTGATTGGAACTGTATTAAATCTATATATAAATCTGGGGAGAACTGACATCTTAACAGATGAGTCTTCCAGTCCATGAACATGGTATATCCTTCTGTTTATTCAGGTCTTCAGAATCATTATTTTAACGTCTCTGGGTAACTTCACATCAGAGTTTCAGAAGCATACTGCTCTAGAATGAAAATCACAGTGAAGTCATCTGAGGAAGATTTATAAAATATGGTTGCTGAGGTTCCACCTAGACCAACTGAATAAGAATCTCTAACGCTGGGCTAAAGCACTGGAAATTCTTCAAGTGATTTTTTTTTTTTTTTTTTTTTTTTAAGATTTTATTTATTTATTTGACAGAGAGAGAGAGAGATCACAGGTAGGCAGAGAGGCAGGCAGAGAGAGAGGGAGAAGCAGGCTCCCTGCTGAGTAGAGAGCCCGATGCAGGGCTCGATCCCAGGACCCTGAGATTGTGACCTGAGCCAAAGGCAGAGGCTTTAACCCACTGAGCCACCCAGGCGCCCCTCTTCAGGTGATTCTGAATGGCAGCCAGGTGTGAACCCCTACTCTAGACTCAGACAAAGGCTTTATAAGAATTTGGGCTCCCATGGCTCTGGCTCCCTGCTCATTATATCAGTCTGCTTAAGGCCATTAGGTCCATTGCTTCCCAATCCCACTGTACATTATAATAACCCAAGGACAGGGGTTATCTCACCGAGAATTTTCAAGAAGGAATTTTGATTGATGGATTGACCAAAATCTCTCTGTCAGCCCAAGACATCCCCTATACTTGAGGATTGCCTTTCCCCACCCAACACAAGAACTGGAGCAAGATTCCAGAAGCCCATCTTCTGGCTATTTTCAGTCTTCAGAAGTCTCTCTGGAAATTACTGAAATAGCACAAGACAGAAAATATATGTGTGCATAAGAGAAATATCCAATTGCAAGGGTCTGATCAATAGGATCTATGACCCAAAATACTTGCTTCATGGCAAGGGAACATCTTCTGCTTTCATAACCACCCCCTTCCCCTGCTGAGTCAGAAAAACTCCTCCATATATAACAGCTCCAAGAGAAAAACCCTCCTCTAATCTCCAAGTGCAAATGGAAGTTTTCCTCTCTTTCTCTGTGGCTCCTTAGAAATGTTAAATGTGTGTCTCAGTTACAGCAAGGTGGGGCCTATTGGCCCCCAAAATATGAAACAATTGAATGCTGTGTGAGGAAAGCTCTGTTTCTATTATCTTGATGGATCTGGGGGAGAGAGGAGCAGATGTAGATAAAAATGGATATAAAACTTAATGCTTCCGTTTTGGATGTGCACCAACCCCAGCCAGCCAAAAATAGACTTGGTGCATCAATAATATTTCTCTTTGAAGCTGCAGGTCCTGGGAGTGGGGGGGACTATGAACATTCATAGAGAATAAAAGGGCAGGAAGATATGAAAACAGAAAAAGCTGCGTTCTAGGCCTCTAGGTTGGGGGCCTCAGTGACAGCCATGCTAGAATGCCTATTTTTCATACAAAAAGCCCTTCCAAGAATGATGAGAATGCATCCTTTCCCAGAGAGCTGCCAAGTTCATTCTCAGCCCTGCTGCCCCTGACTATCCAAGGATGACACATCTCTGATTTCTAGCTCTTTGTTTGAAGTGAAACATTCAAAGACCTTTGAAATCATAAAATTCCAACATGCAAGTGGCTCAAGTACAGAACCACGACGTGCTGAGGTTAGGCCAGACAAGCCCTTGGTTTCCTCTCTGGCCCTTCTGTGCAAAGATAGAAGTGACCTATCCAAGGTCACACAATGGGTTAGATATGGAGCTTGAGGAGGGACTCAGTATGGGCCAGAGCAGTAGTAGGATCCATGAGAAAAGAACCTGGCCTTAGGAATCCAACTGGCCTGGGTTCTAATACCAGCCTTGCCACTGACCAGCTCTGTCAAACAAGCAGACCTCCAACAAGTGGAGTCACAGGGTTCTCTACTTCACATGGCAGGCTGGAGAATTAGAAAAATTAATGAGAATGTGCACAATGTGCCTTCTACACAGAGGGTACTCAGTAAATAGCAGTAACCTCTATAAGCCTGATCTGTTGACTCCCAGGCCAGTGCTCTTTTCACAGTCCCACCAAATGAAGACCCTGAGACATTCTAAGAAGCTCACTTGGATTAAGGGTTAAATTCCCTGCCTTCCTCACAAGTATAGGCCAGCATCGACCAGGCTTTTTTTTTTTTTAATTGATGTATAATTAATATACAGTATTATATTAGTTTCAGGTATATACTACAGTGATTCAACAATGATCTTGATCCCCTTTACCTATTTCACCCTCCCCCCAACTCCCACCCACCACTGGAAATCACCAGTTTGTTCTCTGTATTTAAGAGTCTGATTTCTGGTATCTTTTTTTCTTTGTTCATGTGTTTTGTTTCTTAAACTCCTCATATGAGTGACATCATATGGCATTTGTCTTTCTCTGACTGATTTATTTCACTTAGCATCATACCCTCTGAGTCCACTCACGCTGTTTCAAATGGCAAGATCTCATTTTTTTATGCCTGAGTAATCAATATTCCATTGTGTGTGTGTGTGTATGTGTGTGTATACACACACACCATTATCTTCCTTATCCATTCATTTATTGATGGATGCTTGAGTTGCTTCCGTAACTTGACTAATGCCAATGATGAAAAGATACCCAACATCACTAACCATCAGGGAAATGCAAACCAAAAACCACAATAAGAGATCACCTTAAACCTGTCAGAATGGCTAAAATCAAAACCACAAGAAACAACAAGTGTTGGCAAAGATGTGGAGAAAGAGGGGCCCTCGTGCACTGTTGGGAGAAATGTAAATTGGGGCAGCCACAGTGGAAAACAGTATGGAGGTTCCTCAAAAAAATTAAAAATAGAATTACCATATGATCCAGGAATTCCACTATTAGGTATTTATCCAAAGACTATGAAAACTCTACTTTGAAAAGATATATTCACCCCTGTTTATTGCAGCATTATTTACAACACTCAGGCTTCTTAAAGACAGCAAGTAAGAAACTGGGTTAGTGCTATCCACCCAAACCTGCCCCAGACACTTACTCCCTTTCCTTTATGTACCCTTCTAGTCTAGGTCTGTGGTTCTCAGTCAGGATGAGGCTCTGGCCGTAGCTGCACAAGGGCCTGACCCTGATGTTGCCCACTCCTTGCTCAGTTCTCCAGGTCAACACCCTCATCTTCCCTCCGCCATCTGCCTGGTGACACCCAAGCCTGGAAGGGCCTTCAGTGGCCACACTGCCTACAGAGAAGTCACGTGTCTGTTTCTTGACCCATGGAGGGATTTTTTTTTTTAACTTTTTTTTTTTAACTGATAACATGTAAAAAACCAGCAGACTTCACAAAAATGTAGATTCCTGACTTCCCTCGAAATATCACAAACTGGCCAAATGGCTCCAGTTAGCCAGAGCTCCAAGATAGCTTCCCTCAGCTAGGAAGACTCTCGCTGTGCTGACCAAGCCCCCAAGCAGGCCCCCTCCCTGCATCGCACGAGCTTCGCAGCCCCTGTGAGCATCTGAGCGTTCAAGCCCTGGGACAATATGGACTTCCAGTTTCTCAGCCAGACACTCAAGGCACTCCACTACCTGCCCACTGCCCCTATCCAAACTCCTCTCCCAGGATCCCTGGAAAATCTCCCGCTTCCAGGCCTCTGTGGGCAGCTATTCCAGTCATTGCTTTGAACGCCCTGTCTGCTCTTTTGTTTCCTTGACTCTTGATGGAGTGTCTCCTCTCCAGAAATTCCTCCTGACCACACAATGCCACAAAGAGCGCTCCTTCGCCCAGAGCCTAAGCAAACAGTTATCGTACCCACCACTGCACATCGTTAGCTCTTTCTGTGAGGCTGGCCTATTTTCCCAGCCAAACCATCAACGTCTTGAGGAGTTCACCAGGTGCTTATACTTGTTTGCCTGCCTCACCCAGGGGGTCAGGCAAAAGCTTTGCATTGAGAAGATTCTAGACAAAGATGAATTGTTTGTTCAAGTGTTATCATCTATATCATCATTCAGCTAAAGGCTGGCCTCTCCAGCCTCATTTGTCTTCACTCCACTGCATCTCCCTTTTCCTCCTCCCAAATGTACCTAAGACTCCAGTCTCCTGAAAATACTCCAAAAGGACTAGGGCTTGCTTTCTGCTCCATGGATGAACGTCTCCATCTCCTCCACTCTTTGCACATATCCTAGGGCCAAGCACAGAACTTGGCACATGACAGAAGCTCAACAAATACGCATTAAGTGAAAAACACCTTACTTTTTATTCCCACATCTTTGCTTATGCTGCTTACCTGGCCAAGCTGGCCCTCTGCCCTTCCCCCTTTCCATGAATGACTCCATTCTGTGGGGCTTAGAGATCCCCTACCCAATGTTCCGGTCTCTTCCGTTACTCTGCCAAAGCACCCTCTGCCTAGGCTCCCACAGCTCTTTGCTCTTGCCTGTCACAGCCATTACCAGATGGGGGCACAGTTACTTACACGAGTCTGCCTCTCCTGCAGACGTCAAGTTCTCCTAGCACCGGGACCGTGTGACCTCCTTCCATGTGACTGCCCAGCTCCAAGCCATAATAAGTCAGCACACTCGGCCCACGAGGGAGGTGGCGTGATCCTCATGTCACCAATGAGGGAATGGAAGCAAGGACTCAGGCTCCGTGCATATGTGCACGTGTAGGGAGAGCAGAAGGAGGCAGGGAGATGATGAGTTTGGTGGGAAGACTTGGTTCTATTGTCAAGATTAAAGCCCAAGCAGGGCAGCATGTTCTTTCAATGTCATAGTTAGGGTGTGGTTTGGCAGCCCTCCCTAGGGATGTCTCAGTATCGAGGTGGGGAGACACCTTTGTTTGGCTTATTTAAAGCCTCAGAATCTGTGAAGCTGTATGTTTACGTGTGGGGTTTTGCCCAGCAGAAAGACAAATGATTTCTGGTCAGTAGAAAAAATAATCCCAAAATGATGATTTTACTGCCTTGAAAACCATTAATTAGATCTGTGTCAAATCTAAAAATTTCATCTCAACATTCCTTCTCCAGCGCCTATGTGATTCCACTTTGTTATCCTGTGGATTCCCTCATCAAGGAGCTAAATGCAATTTTTGACATGTGCACAGGCTAAATGTGTCTGAGTCACATTTTTAACTTTCAGAAAATTCTACTTTGACACCAAGCCTGACACCAACCCTGACAGTGTGGGCAAGTCTCTCCCGTCCCTCTTTTGGGCTTGGGCTCCTTGTCGGTAACATATGAAGTGGGTCTAGATGGTGAACTACAAGCCCGAGGGATCTTCGAGTTTAATACAGAATCTTAGAATAATTTCCTCAAAGGGTTGAACATCTTTTGGAGTTATTTTCAAAAACAGCAGCAGCAGCAGCTAACACTTCTCTGGCCCCAGGTATCCCGCGCTATTCCATCTAATTCACACAGCACGACGTCGGTGCTGACGCCACTAGACCCACCGACAGAGGAGGTTAAGCAAGCTAAAGCATAGTGTTTTTTAATCAGGAGACACTACATTCATCCCTCTGTCCGTGTTTCCTTCCACTCATCTCTTCCCCTGTCTCCCTGTCTCCTCAGCCAGCCAGCTATCCCAGAACAAAGATGGCCCCTGCTCTCACTTTAGATCTGTCCAACTGCCGAAATGCCATTTAGAAGAGGTAGTGATTGCTTCTAGTTGTGAGGTCCAAGAAGACTTGGTGCAAGAGATGCCATTTTGAGTTTGCCCCTGAAGGTTCAAGCAGAGCTATTTAGAGAGAGGTCATGTGAGCATCCTTGGCTGAAGGAACTATGGGTGGCAGAAAGGGCAGAGGGCAGGAGGAAGGGGACATGGCCAGCGACCAGGGAGTAGCTGTGGCAGGCTGCTGAGAAGGCCATGGGGAAGGCGGATGGCAGCAGACGGGGTTGGAGAGAGAGACTCATGGGTCTCAGTGTATGTCAATCCCTGATTGAGAATCATGATGAGCCTCCTTGACCTGATGCTCCTCCACTCTCCCCCGGATCTTGAGTACCATGTGTGGGAGCGAATGTGCAGAGACAAACCAGAGTCCTGAAGTCCTGGGCAGTAAACAATCATGGAGGGAATCTACTCCAACCACTAGCCTCTCTTTCCCAGCACATGGCCCGGAGCTAATTTAAGCAAGTCTGAGCTCACTCTGCAAGCAGTTGTCATGCAGAGCTACATCAAAAGACTCCTGAGGCCCAAATATTTAATAACCAGAACACTCCCTCTATCCATCAGTTTGGTAATTCTATCCAAGAAAAAAAAAAAAAGCTACTGGGGTTTCTTTTCTGGCCTGCTCATTTCTTATAAACACACCGGGACCATTTACAGCTCACAACCCCCTGCTTTCCAAACATTTACACATTTCTCCCTCTTAACACATCCTTGGCCATTGGATTAAGTGGTAGGTCACAGGGGCTGGATGTCAAGGCCTTGGAACCTTTGGGTTTTGTCCCAGTCTGCCTTCGGATGACTTCCATGCCAGCCTCCCCTGTCAGCAAGCATGGGGATCGTGACAGTCCTCCAGACTTGCTGATGCCCTGGTCCGCCCTGCACCTCCTCTCATAGGAACATGAGGTAGGGCAGGGACAGACCCCTCAAAAAGGCATAGATGTGAGAATTCTTACCAACTGGGCTTCTGGTGGGCAAGACACCCGTGACCCCTAGGGCTGAGTGGCTGCCGGCGTTTCACAACACCCCGATTCCCAGAAAGGGGGTTAGAGTGTCTCTGCTGGGAGAAGGAAGCTGCCGTGAGACCAGAAATCTCACAGAAGGCCTAAGTCAGCACACATACAACATCCCTGCCCTTTGGAAGGGTGAGGTCTCCCTTCCAGGGCAGCGGCCAGAAAACCTAACCATGGCCAGCTGAGAAGCATCAAGACGAGGAGGAAGCCATGTGGGCTGGAGAAGGGGGAGATCTTCATGGAGGAAGCATGGAGAAACAGCATCGTGGGCGGGAACGGCAGGAGCAAAGGCAGGCAGGTGAGCCGGGGCGTGGGCAGGCTGGCAGAGGGGACTGATCCCCCACAGTCCTGTGGCTCCTGTTAGCCCCGCCTCCCACCTCAAGGGCAATTCCGTATACAGAGAAGCACACAACCTTCAGAGTTGGACCTGAACTTGGATCCTGGTGCAAGGTCCTCAACATCTCAGAGCCCTGCCTTCCTCATCAGCAAGCACGGTGCTGGCATACACGTCCTAGCGGCACCAAGAGGAGCACTGAGGCTGTGGAGGAGCAGGCATGTGCCTGGGGCTACTGGCCCTCCACACCTGCACCCATCCACTCACATCTGAGCCACCAGACTGCAAGCATTTTAAAGACAGGGACCAAACCTTTGGTCTCTATCTGCAGTGCCCTGACATAGTGCCTTCACCGTGAGACAACCATGGTGAACACAGACCCCCCCCAACCTTCCAGGAGTGACCTGCTGGGAGCGTTGTCCGCGGCCTCTTTAGGGCATGTGCAGCCGCAGAGAACTGCCTGGCCCAAGCACGCTCTTTGGGGGGGAGGGGGGGGACAGCCCATTCCTGATGGCTGCCTGGGGCTGGGGAACAGAGGCCCATGTCAGACCCTCCCAGGACAATGCTGGCAGCCCATCTTGGTTCCAGCTGTCTCCACAGCATTGGCCGAGGCTGCCACAGGCCCACATCACAGCCCCCCACTTTGTGCAACGTTGCCTCTTTCCTCTCCTCGCACGGGCACCAGTCCCACAGACGCGCCGTAGTAAACGTCCTGCACACGCTCGACTCTGCCTCACAGTCTGCTTCCCAGGAACCCGACCTGCAGCCAACCCTGTGTTCGTGGATTGAATAAATGTCTGAAAACAAGACTCACTGCCCGCTAAATCCAGAGTGTTCCCCAGACACCACGTGCCTAGCCAGGCGGTGGTCCTGGCCCTCGTATGTCCTAGCACCCTTGCTGCTGGCATGACCGAGAGACCAGGATAAGGGAAACGGCCTGTGGGGGACTGTGACCGCCCCGAGGGCCACGCCTGCACACGGCCCACACCCCCTTCCAGGAGAATCAGGCAGCTTCCAGGTCTGCCAACCAGGGTCTAGGAAGTTTCAGGGACAGGGTGGGCTCTGGAGACCTTCTCCACCACAAAAGCTGCCAGGTTCACTTTCCCCACAGAGCTAGGACAGTCAGCCCTGGGGAGGGGGGGTGGGGTGGGAGGGAGGACACAGATGAAGCAAAGAAACACACCGAGGGAACCCTGCAATTTGACGGCGCCCGCATTCTTATCCAAAGAGTCATTGAGGGCCTTCAATGGTTCCAATAAACACAAATGATGAAGGATGGTCACTTCAAGGCATTATTTGGAAGGTCACCCTGAGGGTAGAGGAAGCTCTTCCCAATAACAAAAGAAATAGAAACATTTTTTCTCTAGAAGATGAATAGCCAATTTCAAAATAATTATTTTATCAACTGCTGCATAAGCTTTTTTTAAGTTAATTCCAAAAAAAAAAAAAAATCCAAACATGAAATGCTTTACTTTTCAAATGAGGAGTTGGAACATTGAGATTTAAAATGCCAGTAAGTTCTTTTAGGCAGTGAGGTGAAGAAGAGCGGGAGCTGGCCCAGCCCACTGGCCCTCAGGCCTGCTCAGAGCCTGGCACAGACGGGGCAGCCCGGAGAGAAGTGGGCACGTGCGGGATCTAAGGCAGGTCTGTCCACGACACCCTGCAGGGCAGCCTCCTTGGCCTGTCTTGGGGCAGAACCAGCTTGCCTTAGAAGTCCCAGGTCACCTTTCCCCAACCTGCAGCCTCCATGGGAGGACGGCATTTTCTACTTCAGCCCACTCCCACCTGCGCCTTCTCCCCAGCAAGGGGCTTGCCAGGAAGGCCCCGAATCTCCAGCAGTCTCATCTGCAGCCTCACAAAGGAGGCCTGCGTCCTGTCCGACTTCCAAGGACAAGGACGATCCCTCTGCTATTCCTGTTTGTAGAAAAAGAGGTAGGCCAAGGAGCAATGGCTGCTGGTCTTCGCTGCCTTGAGGACAGGAACTCCTGATTTTACGGGAGGGAAGTAGAGCCTGATAGGCAGCATCACCTGAGATGGGGCCTGCCTGGGCTTCCAGAGAAGGGAGCATAGGTGACGCTCCAGTGTCCCCCCCCCCCCCAAATTATTATAGTGTCCCCTATAATAAAAGTGGCTAGTTTCTGTCAGTTTACACAGAACTCTAGGCCTTTGCAAGTATGAAAGCAACTGCCTTAAAGGATCTCCCTTACTAGAGATCTGGGGAGCAGGGGCCATAAGTCAACCCCCTTAGTGGCTGTGCAACCATCAGCAAGTTACTCAATCACTCTGAACCTGCCATAAAACAGCAATTTTAACAGTGTCTGCCTCGTGGTCCGGGCGTGAGAGTTAAAGGAGGCCCACTAAGTACTTCACCCCGTCTGGCTCATGGAGAGTTCTTGATAAGCGTGGAAAGCCACTGATGGCATACAATATTTCTTTAAACAAGCATTTGCCCTCTCTAGCGCCTGAAGCAGATGAGCTTCCAATCCTAGGGTACAAAAGGCAGAGAAGCTTTATTTCTTTTACGAAGTTTAAAGAAGTCCCCAGTGTTTAAATTGCTTGAAGTCTGAGAAAAGCCACGGTTCTGAACGTGCTCTGGCCTCATCCACCTGAGGTGACACTGGTCACCAGAGCCCCAGGGTGCCCAGAAGCCAATGAGCCATGACAATAAAATGCACTGCCTCACCCCTCCAAGCAGAAGGGTTCACAGGGACCTCCGCGAGGTGATGAGGCCACTGCTCTTCTGCGGACCATGTGTTTGCACCTCCCCACGACTACCCCTCCTCTCACAAGTACCTGAGGTCTGGGGGCAAAGGCTTAGCTACAAACAGTTAAGACATTTGCTTTTTCCTTGAGTCTTCAGGGAGAGAAAGAAGAATTGTCCCTAGCTACAGTGAGGGCCACCAAGCTGGAGAGCTCACTCTGCTAAGTTCACTGTTCTCTGGCTTCAGCACAACGGCTTGGCTCGTGTGATGTCTCCCTCCAGCCATATGCATTCAGGGGAAAAAAAAACAACAGAAAACCTGGCTCAGGAATCTGGAGACCAGGATTGGGTGAACTGTCACCACTGTATGCTGTATATTGTCAGGCCACTGGCATCACTTCTCTGATCTCCAGCTTCCACACTGTAAGGAAAGATCTTTGTTCCAGGTCCCACTTCTTTTAGGACATGTGAGATGTTCAAATGCCAAATGAGATAACTTATGAGAGAGAGCATGCTGACAACTGAAAAGCACCGTGTGCAAATATAAGGTACTATTATCTTCATTATAAACCAGCTAATCCATGGTGATCACTTGGCAGGAAGGATGTAAGGAAGGAATTTGAGGACAGAATTATTATTCGTTGTAGGACTATTTGCGTAATGATGTAAATGACAGCTCTTGGCCCCATCCTCTGACTCAAATTAAAAGCCTTATTCCATGGCCCCTACATTATCATTGTTCAGTTACAAACACCAAAATGAGGTGCAGATGACACCCTTGATAATTGTCCGGTTTCTACTGAGAAGTTCTTCCTTCCTAAGCATTGTTTCATTTGATGTTTGGGGAATGACAAGGCTTTCCCCTGACACGGCAGATAGAAAACACTGTCTGGTTAATGATCTCTACGTTAAACTGAGTAATAAATAACTGAGAAAGACAACAGACCAAGTAAGAACTCTTCGACAGGAATGGTTAACAGAGCATTGTGATCCACTCGCTCCCACCAAAGACCCCTGTCCAGGAGAGAATCAGAATATTCTTTTGGTTCTAATAAAGGAAAAAAAGCAACCTAATGTTACTGTATTTTAAAAAGGGAAGTATTAAAATCATCAACAATTTTTAAACCAAAGTATAAAACTTCCTTCTATTCAGTTAACAAGAAGAACATAAGAATTCTTTGCCATGGGCATTTCAGGGGTACTAATAGGCACAGGGCGGGGGCCAGGGGTGGAAGGAAAAGTAAAGAGGACAGATGAATAAATACACAGGCAGAGAAAACAAGAGTGATAGAAAAGAGAAGTGAGTAAGAAGGCATCTAGGAGGCAGAGAAGAAGAGAAAACCAGACATAGGTAGGCAGATAACAGTCAACCAACCAAACGACGACAATAAAATGAGAAATAAAGAGCAACTGTCATAAAGTGACCCCTAATTTGGAAGATTATCGCTAAAAGCTTTTAAACCTATGTAACAGATTTACAAGTACAGGAGTTAAAGGGTATGTAACCTCTGGCTAACTGCTTCCTTAATGAGGTAAAATCACGTCAAGACTCCCTCCAGCGCACACACCAGCAGCCCCGCATCCCTGCCCCAGAACACCACGCCACGTTGTTTTTCAACATTAAACATTTGACGCCTGCAAAGGTCAGCATTTCCATCCAGCCTGCCACTGACCAAGGCAATTTCCTCACCTGTGAAGTCCTTACAATGGGGATGAACACGGTACCCCCCGCATCGCAGGAATGTGGGGATCACAGGTAACGGAGGAAGGGCACCTGGCACCGAACACCGTACTTTGTGAATCCTTAATAAACAGTACCATTTGTTATCAGCTGGGGTTACAAACAGAGGGAGACAGGAATGACCGCGTGTATAAACAAAAACATGTGGAAATTTTATAACATCATCTGAAAGGTCTTTCTTTATTAGGTTAAAGGTATCCTACTCAGCACCATGCTCTTCTCATGCCCAAAGAACATTCTCCAGTCTCTATCAAAGACCTACACACTGCATCTTCTTCCTTCCCCTGGCTTCCACACGGAGCCCTCCATCTCGGTGGGTCCCCCTCCCCAAGAGTCTTCTTTAGAAAGCCCAGCCTGGAATCTAATTTTAAAGTATTCCCCTTACTTGAGGTCATCATTCAGGCTATGGTTCAACCAAAGAGTCACTTGTTTCCTTCCTTCATTTCCCTCACAAAGGAGTCCTTTCATCTGGAACCCTGAGGCATGGCTCCTTTGAAGAGACTGTCTTCCAGCATTACTTTCTTGTTCAGCCTACCTCACCAAAGAATGAAAGCACATTTCAGGAACTGGCAGAAAATGCGCATCCTTCTCTCCCTAGTGTCCTACTCAGGAATGTTGCCTCCCTCAAAAGTAACCACAAGCAAGCCATAAGATCCACATCTAGCCAGAGCCTAGCACATTGTAAGTGCTCAGATGAACGTCAGCTGAAGGAAGGATCATGTCTGCCTTCACAGCTTTGCTTCCGGCAGTCCGTTCCTTTGGAACAGCGGCTCCTCTCCCCTTAACCTAGGGAAAGCCTGCTGGTACTTCTTATTAAAGATGCCCTCACTTAGGAGGAAGGATGTGCCAAGTGTCCACCCTGTCTATTTAAGCAGCATAGTGGGCATGACGTCGTGAAATGACTTGACACTAAGTCCCAAACCTTAGGATCTCTTACAAAGTCAACATCGATAGCTTAGTCCTTAGCAACTCTATGCCTTTCTAACCTTAGAGATCCATTGGGGTGAAAACGGGCTTTCATATTTCTCTCCGAGAGACTCTGAATTAGACAACCAAGGAAAGCTGACTCACACCAAGATGGACCTACGAGACCCCATTAGGCTCTAATCCGCTCATTCAACATTCATTGGGTCAGCACCTACTCCATTCCAGGAACTAGATGCGAAGGATACAGCAGTGGTCCAAGGTGAGACAAAAATCCCTGCTTTTATGGAGCTAGCATGTCTTCTAGTGGGATAGGAGAAGATACATAATAAATAAAATGAATAAGCAGAGTATATATTAGAAAATTATGAGCTTTATAAAGAAAAAAGAGAAAACAGGAAACAGGAGTAATTTAAAATAGGGAGGAATTTGCTAAAAAAATGATGGATAGTAACAGAAAATACAAAGAAAGCTCCTTCGGGAAAAAGGTGATGCTCAATGCTAATTTGCTATGTAAACTTAGGCACATCCCTGCTTCCCGCCCCCACCAAGCCCCAGTCCCCTTCCGCGCAGAACTCCCTATCCTGCCTTCCAGCACTGACGCAGCACTTCTCTAAGCAATACACAGCAATTTGTTTTTATTTTATTTATAAATAAAATAAAAGAGAGAGAGAGAGACAGAGTGCATAAGCAGGGGAGGGGAGGGCAGAGGGAGAAGCAGGCTCCCCGCTAAGCAGGGAGCCCATCATGGGGCTTGATTCTAGGACCCTGGGATCATGACCTGAGCTGAGAGCAGACACTTAACTGACTGAGCCACCCAGGGGCCCTAAGAGGCAGCAATTTGAATTGAGATGAGTGTGTCAAGGTCTGATCATTGCAGTCTAAGGTTTAATGACATGAAGGACATTCCCACATCCGTTGGTGATCCCAACAAACCCTGCATGTGTGCCTTTGGCCCCAAATAATTGTGAAGGCAATCGCATTCACTTGTGATCTTACTTGCTTCAACTGCTGACTTAGAAACAACTTTAAATCCAGGGCTTCATTCCCCTCAGATACCCTCAAGACACCCTCCTATAGTGACACCCCCTATAGTGAGACTCTGAGAGCAAGGACGCTGGGCAACCCGCCTTCAAACACCTGCTTCTCCTGGAACCACACAGTGAGCACAACGGGCTGGAGTTCAATTAAGTTAGACCTGCCCTAATGAGGTGGCACCCAACAAAGGCTTTCCTATTTGTGGACCTTTTATTCCCTCTTTATTTCCCATCGAGCTGACACGAGCCTCAGGAGAAGGCCATTTATCTAAGAAAAGTCATCTTGGGACCATCTGAAGAAAGAAACCCATCCAACAAGCACTCACCACCCCCTCTGATTAAAAGCTCCCTTTGGGGTGATTCCTTTGTGTCTCAGAGTCAGCATTCTGCCTGCCAAAGAAGCAGGGGTGTGCAGGCTGGGGAAGGTCTGGAGGCTCTGGGAGCCACTGGCCCCCATGCAATGCCTGATGAGAGCTGATCTTCACTAGACTCTTCCTATGTGCCAGACAGTTCTAAGTGCCCTGTATGTATCAGCTCAACTCCTAACCCAGTAAAGTGTTATTCCCGTTCTAGAGATGAAGCCATCAAGACATAGCAAAGCAGCTTGTCCAAGGTCACCAAGTTTGTAAATGGAAGAGAAGTGCCCAGACCCTGCGTTTACCCACCAATACTATAGAGCAGCACTGTCAAAAGAAAGATAATACAAGCCACACAAGTAATTTTAAATTTCGTAGGAGGCATGTATTTTTGATGCATAACCGATTTACTTACAACCAAAAAACAGACTTAAAGGCAGTAATATTCCAAGTGGGGGAGGAAGTCTTCAAATTGCTTTCACCTAATGCTCAGATACATCGATTTTCTTGGACATTTTCCTTTAAGGTTGCAGTGTTAGCTGCCATTTCCCTGTCTCCTCCTTCTTCAGAAGTCTTGATCTCGTTCTAGGATACAGGTAACTCACCACCAGAGATCGGGGCCTCGCTCCTGGGTAGACCTAGTTAGTCTCAGCCAACCAGGTGGTCTCATCCTTTGTCCACAATTGGTTTAGGATGATATCTGTAACTTACTCCTGACCCATAAGATAAATAGAGAAGTGTCCTGGGGACTTCTGGAAAAATGATTAAGACTCCTGAGAAAGAGACTTAGAAGAGATGGTTCCTTTCCATTCAGACTTTTTTTTTTTTTTTTTTTGCTTTTTGCTTTAATTGGGGTAAAATATATATAATGTAAGACTTACCATTCCAGCCACTTTTAAGAGTTGAGTGGCGTTCAGTACATTCACACTGTACAATCCTCCCCACTATCCATTTAAGAAGCACGTTTTTAAAAAAGAAAAAGAAAACAGGTGACGTTAATCTTAATAAGGAAGTTTATTCAACCTACATTAGGTTCTAGATAGATCGTCTGAAATGTTATCATTTCAAGATGCAATCTGTACAAAAATTATTAAGTATTCACGATATTTTGTCATCTTTCTCTTCATACTAGATTTTATACTTCTGGCCCATGTCAATTTGGACTGGCCAAGTTTCAAGCGCTCAACGGCCACCTGAGGCTAGTGGCTCCCATGTCGGACAGCCTAGGACTACAGCTTCTCAAGCCTACACACTCTCCAGCCCACGGGCCTCCCCCAGGGAGAGCAGCAAGCAGCCTGCTGATGAAAGCTACATGCGCCACCACGAGCCCTCTGGAGCGGCCTGTGGTTCCCGGCAGGGCCCTACGCAGTGTCTGACTGGAATGGTTCTAGATCCACATCTCTGACGGCCCCACCCTGGGGATCTCCATCACCATGCTCACAGACAGCAGAAGCTCAGGGGCCTGAAGGAGAGCTTTTCCTGATCGGACAAATCTTGTGCCTCTAACTGCCCACCTGTGGGTCCACGTCCAAACTGAGAGTGTGACCTCAGCCATGGAAGCATAGACAACACCTACGTAGCCACTCGGGTGTTCCCAGGTGGGGCCAAAAAATGTAAACACATGCCTACGTGGAAAGAGAAGGGAGTGCGGAAGGGGCTGAGGCAAGCCACGGCTGCCATGGAAACCAGCCAGCCTCACTCCAGACTGTTCCCTGACGCCTTGATCACTTAGTGGCTGATGAAGCCTAGTGGACGTTGTCCCTTCCAAATGGGCCCATTATGGTGAAAAGCAAATGGTTAAGTACTTCTTCCATCCATCATCACATTCTTGTCCTCGGCATGACCCAAAGGAGATGGAAATAAAACCACCTTTGCCTCAGAGAGAAACGGTGGAAGGGCATCAAGGAGTGACAAAAGGGGTGAGGTGGCCCCAAAAAGGGAAGCAATGAAACTGTGCCTCCTGTCCACCATAGTAAATGCTTGACTGGATGAATTGTTATGGCCTCAGGGATTTACTACCCGCCCAACCTGACGTGGAACTCGCCCTCTATGCCAAGTCTCTGGTTTGAGTTTCTCTTCCTGGAGCCATCCATGTCTTTGGGGTCTTCCAGTTCATTCTTTCACACATTCACTCATTCCTTCACTCATCCTTTTCTTTTTTTTTTTTTTTTTTTTTGGTTATTAAAGTATAATTAACATACAGTGTTATATTAGTTTCAGGTACACAATATAATGACTCAACAATTCTATACATATCTCAGTGCTCATCAAGATAAGTGTACTCATAATCCTCTTTACCTATTTCACCCATCCCTAACTCCGTCCCCCTCTACAAGCAACCTCCAGTTTGTTCTGGTGTTTTGTTTGTCTCTTTTTTTCTTTGTCTGTTTTGTTACTTAAATTCCACACATGAGTGAAATCATGGTATTTGTCTTTCTCTGACTGATCACTGCACTTAACATTACACCCTCTAGGTCCATCTATGTTGTTGTAAATGGCAAGATCTCATTCTTTTTTACGGCCAAGTAATAGTCTCATATATATATACACATATACATCTCACATCTTCTTTATATATATATATATATCTCACATCTTCTTTATCCATTCATCTATCAATGGACACTTTGGTTGCTTCCGTATCTTGATTATTACAAATAATGTTGCACTAAACATGGGGGTGCATATATCTTTTTGAATTAGTGTCTTCGTTTGTTTTGGGTAAACACCCAGTAGATAAATTATGGGATCATACAGTAATTCCATTTTTAATTTTTCGAGGAACCTCCATACTGTTTCCCACAGTGGCTACATCAGTTTGCATTCCCACCAACAGTGTACAAGGGTTCCTTTTTCTCCACATCCTCACCAACACCTGTTGTTTGCTGTGTTCTTTATTTTAGGCATTCTTCCTTCGCTTGCTCTTGATTAAGAAGCACCATGATAGGGGCACCTGGGTGGCCCAGTGGGTTAAAGCCTCTGCCTTCGGCTCAGGTCACGATCTCAGGGTCCTGGGATCGAGCCCCGCATTGGGCTCTCTGCTCAGCAGGGAGCCTGCTTCCCCCTCTCTCTCTGCCTGCCTCTCTGCCTACTTGTGATCTCTCTCTCTGTCAAATGAATAAATCAAATCTTTAAGAAAAAAAAAAAAAAAGCACCATGATACAGTGGAAAGAGCTTGAGCCACTGAGTCACAGGAACCTAGGTTTAAATCCCAATTCTGGGGGCACCTGGGTGGTTCAGTCGGTTAAGCATCTGACTCTTGGTTTCAGCTCAGGTCATGATCTCGGGGCCATGAGATCAAGCCCTGTGTCCAGCTCTGCCCTTTGCAGGGAGTCTGCTTGGGATTCTCTCCCTCTGCCCCTTCCCTCACACACTCTCTCTCTCTAAAATAAAAATAAATAAATCTTTTTCGAAAGTCCAAATTCTTAATCTTAATGGATATGTGGTCTTGCCTAAGTTACTAAGAATATCTCTGTGCCTTGGTTTTCTCATCTGTAACATGGGGGTGAGATCAGAATAATGTTTGCTACTTGTCTCCCATACAGTTAGGGCCAACATGTTCAGACACAGACTTAAATCTCTGTCCTTTCCCCTAGACTGTAAGCTCCTTGAATATTGAAACTGCATCTCATCCCACTTTGATCATTAACAACTACTGAGCACAGAGCCTGGTACTTTCAGATACTCAATATCAGTTGAATGAACAAACAACAAAGTGCTTTCACATGTATTCCTTCTCTCTCCCTTTTTCCCTCTGTCTCCCTCCCCTTCTCCCTCTGTCTCCCTCCCTTTCTCCCTCTCCCTCTCTCTTTCTTTCTCTCTCTCTCTTAAATTTCATTCTCACAGCAATCTGGTTCAGGATTATCTTAGCTCAGTATAAGAGACAAAGGTGATTATAATATTAAAATACAAGTTTCCTGTTCTCAAGAAATCTGAAATTTTATTTATTTAACAAACAATTTATATAATATTCAGTCTGTGCCAGCTACTGTTCTGAGCACTTTACAAATATTAGCTTATTTCGTCCTCATCATATCCCTTTGAGGCAGGTACTACTGCTGGCTCCTGTCATTGGCCCTAGGTCACACAAGTACCTGGCAAAGCAGAAGTCAAACTCAGCCAGGCTGGCTCTAGAGCCAGTACCCTGAGCCATTCGGCCAGTGCCTTTGATAGGGCACAGAGGTCACCTGCACGAGTGTTAAGTGAATAGTGTACAGGAGTGCTGGGCTCCACGGGAGGGAGGACCTTGCACCACACCATAAGGGTGAGTGGGATTTGAACACACGGAGTGTGTGGAGAAGAGTGGGGGCCAGAGGATGGCGAGCCCTGACCCTCTGCATAAGGAGTCTGGGCTTGAGGACATGGGAAGCTACTGAAGGTCCCTGAGCCATGAGGGAACCAAAGCAAAGCTGGCTTTAAGGAGGCAAATGGCATCTGGCAGTGGCATGCAAGGTGGGCCAAAGGGAAGGGATGGGGCAACTGGGAAGAATGACACAGAAGATGCTATAAACAGAGGAAGGAGGAGGTCACAGGGCCTCAACCAGGACAATGGAGGCAGCAGCACGGGGGGCAAGTTCAAGGACTCTGCTACTGCCAGGCTGCGAGATGTCTGTATCAGTTTCCCACCAAGCATGCACTCCAATCAGAAACAAGTTCCAGGGGCGCCTGGGTGGCTCAGTGGGTTGGAGACTCTGCCTTCGGCTCAGGTCATGGTCTCGGGGTCCTGGAATCGAGCCCCGCATTGGGCTCTCTGCTCAGAGGGGAGCCTGCTTCCTCCTCTCTCTCTGCCTGCCTCTCTGCCTACTTGTGATCTCTCTCTCTGTCAAATAAATAAATAAAATCTTTAAAAAAAAAGAAACAAGTTTCAGGGAGCACTCACAGGGTGCTTTCTTAGCCACCCAGCGCGGCACCTCGGATCCTTGCAGCACTGCCTTCTAAAGAAGGTGAGACGTGGAGGTCCCCTAAGCAGAGCATGGAAATGGAAGGAAAGCCTTTTGCAGTTGAGCGTGGCTGGCTACTGAAGACACCATTCAATGCTGACAAAGGATCCCGGCCACCCTAAACATGAAAGCTTGCCTGGTACGTGCAACCGCAGTCCTGTTTGTTATAATGTCCTATCCATCACAACCCCAGAATCCCAACCCAGCCTGGGTCTCCCCGCTAATGGAGCTCTCTATGCCCATCCCCATTAGGCTGGAAGGGGAGAAGCAAGAACTGAGCCATGGACGGGGAGGTTGAAGTGAGTTATGGCCCAAGAACATGACTTATCAG
Organism: Potos flavus; assembly: GCA_028534135.1. Classification (NCBI taxonomy): domain Eukaryota; kingdom Metazoa; phylum Chordata; class Mammalia; order Carnivora; family Procyonidae; genus Potos; species Potos flavus. Next base: position 43,779,283 of record CM052894.1, on the reverse strand, counting down.
CCTTCTTCCAAGTTTTACCAATTGTCCAATATCCTCTATCCAGCCCCAGTTTTGCATAAATTCCCAGAGATGGTTCTGTCTGGCATCCGAATGAAAGAGATGCCAAGTTGCAGGCACAATAGGAAGACTCATAAAACTGGTAAAGAGAACTTGGCTTTGATAAAAGCCAGAGTTTTCCTTATTATTTATCTATCATATTTGAAGCCTTGGAATCCCATTTTGATCTTGATGGAGGCAATAAAATCTTAGCAAACTTCTATGGCTCCCAGGATAAAAGCCGAGGACTCTACCCCTGCTCCCATCCAGCCACTCTTGCAGACTTTTAAATTCAAGTCAGGGCAGAAACTCCTCTTGGTCCGAGGCAAAACGTATTTATCTTTGTAAGTACAGCCATTAAGATGTGAGCACGAATACCTTAATGAAACATTAAGGCAGAAAACAGGAAGAAACAGGAAGTGAGGCTTCTGAAGACTCAGAGGGAAGGGTGATGCATGAGCCCCCACCAAAAACGTTTCATGGAGTGTCGGGGAGCAGGGCAGGGGGACAGGCACCTACACAGATCAGGAGAGTGGAACCCGGGAGTGGGCCAAGGGCCAACGGCAAAGCTCTGCAGTGGGAAAGGCCATGACGTGACTGGCTGGTGCTCCGTACTTAAGGGAGGTTTTGAAAGGGGACCTTACAAATGGGAAAACGGTGCTTGCATTTCTGTTCGTCTGTAGAATCACCGTGGACCTGAAATCCACCCCCTGTGCCTCTCCAAACACTAAAGCAAGTCTCCAGATGGAAAAAAACTGAAATCAGCCTACGACATGAAAGAGAGAGAGAGAGGAAGAGAAAGAAAAAAGGAAGGAAGGAAGGAAGGAAGGAAGGAAGGAAGGAAGGAAGGAAGGAAGGAAGGAAGGAAGGAAGGAAGAAGAGAAGAGAAAACAGAAGAGACGAGACGAGACGAGAAAAAGGCGGCTCATATAGGAAGATGACAACTTTCTGCTCTCTGGGACCTAACCTATGGAGCTGGGGTATCAAATGCTAGACAGTCAGGAAATGTGGGGTCTTGTCCATATGCTGCTTGGGACTGACTATGTGACTTTGGACAAGCCTCCTCACTTTACTCAAACATGCAGTGAACTTTAGGGAGAATGACCTAGAAGATAGACACCTAGGGCATCACAGGGCATAAATCACACTGGTACAGCCCCCCTTCAAGCCGCTGCTCGGGACAGGAATCACTAATCAATCACAGCAGTCTGGAAAGCGGAGCCTCAGTTAGTCTTTGCTGCCGAGCCTTGAATCTTCAGCAAAGCATTCTTGGAACCACTACCAATTAATCCGAGTGGGCCCAGGAGATGACATGTTCACCAATCCCTGGACCAGATCTCTTCTAATCCTTGAACACCAAAGCCACAGAATGCTACATGTCACTTCTATTACAAATCCCCTGAACTAAGTTCTACCTCTCTCCCTCTCTTTGGCCTTCTCCCAGGTCTTAGCAGCCCAGGCTAAGAAGAAAACACCAGCTTTGAGGCCCTCACTCCATGTCTGAAGCCCTGAAAGTGACCTTGGGCATTTTCCTTGAGCCTCTTTACCTTACGTTCCCCCAATTCTGCTAGAAAGTACCTCCTAGGGCCAATGTCCCCTCTGCCCTCTTAAGGAGTTCATCAAGGTAGAGAATTCTATTTCTTTTCCAATGCTTTGCAATCATGGAATAGAAGACAGTCTAGGGAAGTTCAAAGGCATTTAATTATTACTGTTGGTTCTTTTGAAAATTATTAAAGAGCCTGAAATTAGAAATTCAGATTTCCTCCAGATCCCTAAGAACAAACGGCTCACTTATAAATGGCTTAGTGCATCTGTTTCATGTACACAAAATTATCTTTCAGGAAAGTGGATTGTTTTTCACGTCATTTTGCATCTCTAATATATACCACCTATAGCAAAAGAAGAGGGATTCAAGGTCTAACAAATCTACCGCAGAAATAATTAGCACCAGAGGCTGTGTCCGAAAGAGAGTTAAATGAAAGAGAATCTAGTTTCTTATTTATCTCTGGTCTCTCTATCTGGAACTCTCCATCACACCCCCAGGGAAGAGGAATTATATCTCTGATGGCTGGAAGGATGGCTTGCCTTGTTGCCTCCACAATGTGTGTCTGCTGGCAATGACCCTGAGCCCCCAGCCCGGCAACTCCGCCTGGGCCAGGGTGCTATGGAAACCTGCTTTAGCCCTGAAACTTTCTGGGGAAACAACCAGATACACCCACTGGTTTGCAAAGTGGGCACCGGTCACAGGAATAGTGACAATTTGTAAGGCAGCATCCAGGAAGCTGCTCAGTTCTTACTCCCAAGCATTCGGACAGTCTTTGCTTAAATCAGGTTCATTAAATGGGGAACACTTGAGTCAATTGAGGGTTTGTTGTGGTTGTTTTTTTGTTTTGTTTTGTCTTTAAGCTCATCAAAGTGCACCTAAAATGAAGCTTCATTCGAGGAACTTCCACGCCGCCCAATCCACCAATGACCCGCAGAGTTCGCACTCTTGCTGGGAAGGTGTCCGCCAGCCTCTGGGGTACACCACCTTGCTCCCGAGATTTAAAAAAATGACTTTCATGACAGTGAGGCTTCCTCACTGCTCGACCCCTCCTGGGTGCCTCTGCCACTATTTTAAATAAATGTGCCTCTTTTAAGATTTTATTTATTTATTACAGAGAGAGAGAGAGAGATCACTAGTGGGGGGCGGGGAAGGGTAGAGGGATAAGCCAGGGAGCCTGACATGGGACTCGATCCCAGGATCCTGGGATCATGACCTGAGCCAAAGGCAGACACTTAACTGACTGAGCCACCCAGGCGCCCAATGTGTCTCCTCTGAGATGTTTACAGGTACTGCTTCGACCTCCAGAAGAGGAATGGGGTTCCAGGGACATGTGAGTTGCTTCAACAGCACTTCTGTCACAGCAAAGGACAAAAGCTGTATGTCACCCAAGGTCTCCCCAAACGGAGGCCACTCAGTCAGAAAGAAGGCTTCTCTTCAAGTCAGCGTTGGTGCTGATGTGGTTACCGAGCGGAACACAATCCCCTCAGAGGTTTCCGACTGTTTAAAGATAACTCGAGGAGGACCCAAGATTCAAATGGTTTAAAAGAAGCCCACTTCCCCTGGGAGGACCTGGCCTTTGGGAGATGACCCCTCCTCTCAGAGCATCCTTCCTCCAGCCCAACTCCACAGTCACAGGTCCTGCTCCCTCTGCTAGATGCTTCCCTTTTCTGCATATTGAGATCTGCCTGGAAAGGAGTCTGGGAGGAGAAGAATCTTAGGAGAGTGTGAGGCAGAGGCCCTCTCACACAGGGAGAGTTTTAGATGTTTAAATGAAACAAGAAGCCACGGGAAGGCCCCACAGGGACACCCCGTCCTATCTCCTGCTTCTCTTCCATGGCTACAGCAGATGAGAAAAAGACTACTCTTCTTTGTGCCGTTGTGGCTCTCCCAGCATCTAGCACATTGCCAAGAGCACACAGGTCAGAGGTAAGCCCTCACCGCCTTTATGGACTGAAGGACAGTAGAGGGAATGAGAAAACATAGACACATTTGGGGCCGCAAAGGAATAAACTATTGCTACCCTCTTGTTTCTATTCATAGAGACACCAAGACCTTGAAAGGAAATTGACTTGTCCAAGGTCACCAGGAAGGTTACAGCCGAGCCAGGATAAGAACCCAGTTAGATTTCTGCTGACCACCATTCCTCAGACGAAAGAAAGTGGTCATAACCTCTACTTTTATTTCCCAAATTGATCTCGAACACTGTCACTAATTCCCAAGGCCCAGAGGTATACCATGAACCTGGGTGAGCAAACTGCTTTCCTTTTTTCAGATGATCTACGCTTTCCTCCTGGACAGGACTAAGGTCCAAGAAACCAAGTTGTCCATCTCATGGCTCAGAGGGAGACAATAACCTTATGGCAGCTTCCCCAGGAGCCCATGCAGGTGCCTGTGCAATTAGGCAGCTCCTGAAAACAACCCTTTTCCTTTGCAGGAAGTTATTTTCCACCCCTGGGGCACAATCCCAGGCGGAAGGCTCCGTGAATGCCCAACTGATATAATTAGCTCCAGATAGATCTAGCATGACACACGAGGAGAATGTTCTGGATCCCTCCCAGTGGGATTCCAAACGCCACGCCTGCCTGAGCAAGTCGGGGTTCAGAGGCTAACGGACCTAGCAGGCACATGTGGCAGCCAGGGAGCCAGCAGAGTGCCCTCTGAAATGCCACCCTTTTGTGATTCGGCCTCGGTTTCAAGCTATTGTTAATGTAAGTGTCACCCAAATTTAAGAGAAGGTGGTGTAGGAACACGGTCTTTTCTTCTCCCTTTTTCAATGAGCTGCTGCCTGTTTCCCTTAGGACAGTCACTTCACCAAGAGCCACCAAAAGGAAAGAAAAAACAGCTTAAAACAGAGATGGGGAAAAAGTCAAAATGCAGCCTCTTTGCTGAGGCAGGCTGGGAACAGACCTAGGAAGGTGAGGCTTTCTCGACCCGTCAGAGCAAGCTGCTGGACCCCGGGTTCTCCACAGGTACAAGAAACCAGTAGGACCTGTGTATTCAGTTTCTGCATTCCCCTGCGTCCAACAAACGAGGAAGGCCCAGAGGTCTGCTTGCCCAGGGAGGAGGCATGTACAGTTGACAGGTAACCTCCCAAGCCCTAGGGAAAGACCTGGGTCCCAGCAGGCCTGGGACCTGGAACCAAGCCTCCACTCAGACAGGCGCCCGGCTTCCCGGCGCTGTCGTGATCTTCCGCGTCAGCACCAGGCCCATTGTATGAACTAAAATTAACTGGATGAGCAGAAACATGGGCCTGCTGCTTAAAAGGCCTGAGTGCAGTTAATGGAGTTTTCGAGTGCCCTAATTCCTCAAGAAAGACAGGCAAGTGAATGTCCTGCCCTAGTTCCCTCACTACTCAAATGCCAGAAACATTTTTGCAATAAAATTTTTAGGGCAAATGGTGGATTTCTGTTGTCATTCCCCTGAAGTAGTTGTTTTTCTGGAAAAGGCCTCATTCTGGACCCAGAGCCTAAAAATGGGGCTTCTAGTGCACCAAATCGGGATGTTTGGGGCCTGCAGGCACGAGTCAGTCTGCCTCCTCCTAAACATAGCCTAGTAAACTAAACTTGGAAGCATCAGCTTGTGTGTGGTCCCAAGTGTGACTCTGCGAGCACGTGCCCCCAGCAACGACAAAGGCTGGCGACTTTGTCATCCACGTCATCCCTATTTTTGAGTCTCCCTGCTAAACAAACTTCCGCACAGCTGAAATGGAAGCTCTAAGGAGAGTTTCAGTCCACCAGGGTATTTTTCTGGCAAACAGGGGCTGCTAAAGCATCAGCATCCTCCAAAGGCCCTGGGGGAAAAGCCAAGTGAGAAAACTCCAACACAAGATGGTGGGCTCCAAATACAGGCATTCCGTTTCCTCCAAAGCCTCCAGGGGGTGCCAGCTTTTACTGGATGGGAAAGGAGAAGTTAGTTTAACGTTAGTCATAGAAACACATTTGCTCAGGCCCCTCGGGCCCAGCAGCAGGACTACACAGGACGTGTGATCAGGACTAAAAAAGTCGGGCTCCCAGGCCTATTCAAGGACGGATGGAGAGGTCATGGGCTCTGATTTATGACCAAAGTACTTCAAAACTTTTGCCACTCAGAGCATTGTAGCAAAATGCAGGCATAACATTTACACTTTCAACACTTTGAATGATTTCACTTTGCAGATTTTGCTAGAAGAATTAACATGTGTCCAGTGCCTTAAATAACATCTGACACCTAGTAGATCTTCCAGGAATGTCTGAAAGAATGAATGAATAGCTCAAAGGAGGTGCCTTACATGTACAGCAGAGTATGTGTCCTCTTCTGGTGACAGGACACGTTCCTGCATCCTTCCAACAGATTTGTGGTTGCCGCCCGCCAAAATGAATGTTGAAGACACCTCCCCATATACTGGAGATGATGTGTTCTCTGAAACCAGCACTGTGACTGTCAGCCGCATCCCATATCCAGAAAGGACCGGACATGGGGACCACAGTGAGTGCACTTGACCCTTTTTCTACAAGACCCATTTGTCATCCTGCTAAGGCATTTCCTATGACACATGCTCCTGGGATGCATGGCTCCCAGGGTGAGCCCAGTCTGCCCTGCAGCCCCCGGCCAGCTCCAGGAGGCTACATGAAGTGAGAATTTCCTGGCCAACTTGACATTGGTGAGTCAGGCTGGCGTGAGCCAGCTTCAGAAATGACAGGGCCTGAATTGTGTGCATGGAGCAAATATCATCAGCTGGCTGGACTCAAACCAGGGCCTGTCTGGGACACTCAGAGCCCTTTCAAATGGCCATGCCCAGAGCTGGTTCGGCACTCTTAGTGGACATCTGAGTGTGGTGAGGTCCGAGGGCTGCTCCACCTCTGCTGCAGGAAAAGATTTATTCTCCACGCCCCCACCAGTCCATTTCCTCCGTGACATGTCACTGGGCTCCCACAAGAATGACAAAGTAATAATAGCTAATGCTTAGTAAGAATTCACCACATAATAGCCATGATTCTAAACATCATATACACACTGATGCATCAAATCCTTACAAGATTAAGAAACAGGGACTATTACTATGCCCACTGGACAGATGAGGAAACTGAAGCATCTAAACTGAAGCCACTTGTGCAGGGTCAAAGCCCTAGAGAGGGGCAAGCTGGGACTCAGCAGAAGGGCTGCAGAGGCTGGGTCCCTAGGTGCCCTATGGGACCATGAACAACAGCCCCCAGTCTCCTTTCCTGAGGATGCATGTCCCAGGGAGAGAGGAAAGCAGGAGCTGGAGATGCTGGGGAGGCTGAGTGCTCTACCTAGCCTCCTTGTTGGTTCCAATCCAATGAGAAAAAGACACAAGGAGCCAGATGGAGAACAAGAGAGTAGGAGCCCCCGGTCAGAGAATGCTGGCTCAGCAAAGGGGCAGGGCTCCTGTCTCCCAGCCCACACCCAGAAGCTGCACAGGAAGAACAGAAGCAAGGGTGACTGGCGGCAGAGCCCTGCAGTGCCCTACCTTATCGCTCAGGCATCCGCCGGGCACTACATCCAATTCCGTGTGCCGGGGAACACCAATGAAGGCACGTGGATGGGACAGATGGATGAATGGATGTCGATGAACAAATAAACAGATAAGGTGGCAGGACAACACAGGCACCCACTCCCCGCAGAAACCCCAGAAGAAAGAGGCAATAGGGCATAAGCGCTTGCCACCAGAGCCCAGAGGCCCCTGGGAGTCAGAGACAAACAGCCATGCTGAAGCAGCCTGCTCCTGGGCCAGGAAGCTTCTCTCCCCAGAGCTGTCCAAGGATTCATTTCTGAAACTCTCCTTCATTTTCACAGGGGAGGCCAGAGGAGCCAACACACCAGCTAGTAAAATTAACAGCTGCTCTTTACAGAAGGCGCTGGGGAGGCCGGCTCACAGAGCACGTGGCCTGCAGACCAGCAGTGCAGACGAGCAGCTGGTGTGGCCAAGGCGCGGGGCCTGCAGGCTCGAGCCAGGCTTGTCCTCCGTGGCAGGGACTGGACTCCGGCTGCTGGGCAGGGCCCGGGGCGGGCTGACGGCAGGAGATGCAGGCAGGTGGAGATGTAGGGAGCAACCCTGCTGCAGAATTCCCAGACACACTCCACTGACCTTGGGAAGGGGAGATCCGTTAACTGAGCCAGCTAGAAACCTGTTGTTGAACTTGGGGGCCCACCTGGCTCTGGCCTTTGTCTCCCCACCTCTATTACATCATTTGGTCAAGGTTGTGGAACTAAATGTCTGCTGAAGGGGCTAGATGGTACACCTTATTCATGAACTTGTGCTGTGGGGAACCGTGGGGCTAATCCCACTAGCTACTTAGAAATACTGATAGTCATGGAGCGGAGGGGGAATTTAATGATCTAGTTCGGGGGCTGGCAAACGTCTTCTGCACAGGGCCAGACAGGAACTATTTTAGGCTGGTGGGTATTTTGGACTCTGTGGATACTACTCAATTCTGCATTGCAGTTCAGGACAAAAAGCAGCCATAGACAATATGTAAATGAGTGAGCATGGCTGTCTCCCAATAAAGCTTTGTTTATGAACACTGAAATTTGAATTTCATATAACTCCACATGTCACAAGATATTCTTCTTTCGATTTTTTTTAAAACACCATTAAAAATGTAAAAACCATCCTTAGCTTGAGAGCTTGTGAGCCAAATAGGCAGTGAGCTAGATTTGGACCACGGGCTGCAGTTCACCGATCCCTGGACTACTTAAATTTCCCAAAGTGTGTTCTTTATGATGCCTACAGGTGTTCCACAAGGAAAAGGTTTAATGGTGAAATAGGAATGGGAAATGCTGGGCAAAGCAAAGTCTTTCTGCCTTTTTACTGCAGGACTTCTTCGAGCCTTGCATGCTGATATGCATTGACAAATCTCAAAAAGAGGAGAGAAATGAAGTCTGTCCAAGTTCCAGGAAACCCATTTTTATCCTAGAGCATCTCTTAGATCTAGTTTTCTGTAGAACCCAATTAAGGCAGTGAGGATGAAGTCTAAGCAACCGGCAGCAACGGCACCAAATGTGATCCTGCCTGTCTTTGAACGTCTCCAGTGACAGGCAGCTCACCACCTATCATGAGTGCCTGCTGGATTCAGTGACTTCTCTGACTCATGTTTTCCCACCCAGTGGCGCTGGGTCACAAGTAACAAATCTAGGGCAATCTAATGTGCCCTTCAACAGGTGAGGACAAACATTTCCTGTTTAATGATATAAAGAAAGCACCCTTTCCTTGACCTACTGAATCATATCCAAAATGTAAACTCTTTGCACAGGATAAAATGAAGAGCCATTATGAAGTCCTGGAGAGCGATTGCCATGCATTTCTTTTCAAAGAAGCCTCCTTAGGGGAGTTTTAAAAAAAAACTCAAACAAAATCTCGATTGATTCCCAAGTGCACAGACGGCAGGATCTTCCTCTTCACTATGAGAGCATTCTTACAAAGAATGCAGGCCCATGACACCTCTGGTCTTTCCGCAACATAGGATATTTGTAGATGATTATAAAAATTTTATGTAGATTTGCCTAAAATGTAATAAAAAGGGGAGGGGCTGTGGATGAAAGGAAAAGAGAGATGGAAATGTAAGCTGTGCATAAACTTGCCACGAGGCAGCCCTGGAAAAGAAAAGTAGAGGATGCTGATGAGAAATGTCAGCAGCACCATGAGTCACCTAAAGGGAGAAACGAAAGCAATAAATGTCACAAATTTGATTAGGTGCATGCCCACGTGCAACTCCATTTTGTCCACCCGGTCCAATTTCACGTGCAAATGGCACAACAGAACACATCTAGTTAACCCTATTAAACCGACAGGATTATTTCTATTTGAAAGGCATATTTGATACATATTTTCTTTGGGGCCCTGGGAGATGAAGATACAATGGCCCAGCCTGTGTACAGAATGTGAATGTAAAATGCCACACCGGCGATGAATTTAGGAAGATAAAGGGAAAGATTGGTGTTTTTCTTTCTCCTTCTTCAACAAATCATCCCAATGACAGCAAAGTAAGTAGCCTATCTTCTCAGTTCATGGATTAGATTTAGGTGTTTCCTAGAGCAATATTCAAATGCAGTGGCATGGGAATACGGGGAAAATAACCAAAAGGAGCAGTTCTGAGGGTTCTATCTTTGCTCAAGAAGCTGGTCATTATATGGACAAAACCAGTCTTTGAAGAGAAGCACACATCACTGAATGTGTAAAGGGACTGGGGCACGGCCCCAGCAACGTAGACCCAGCTTGCTCCCTGAGCTGAGGCCATGCGTGGCCACGGGACATAGTTTTTTCTTAGAGAGATAGCCGCTCAGAGATCAATGTAGGGATTAATAAATATGAATGTTCAGAAATAAGATGCTTAACAGAGATAGGGTGTGTATGTGTGCCAACATTTAGCCATGTGTGTTTCTATGTGTCTATAACTTTCCTCATTATAAATGGGTTCTCTAGTACTGTCACTCTTGTGCTATATTACCTTAGAAAATTCCTTCCTAAGGAAGTTCTTCCACTTTCTGCCTTTTGATTTATTTACTAAATAAGGAAGTAAACAGACCACGGGTCAGCAACCTATGACCATGAACAACGATCTGGCCCACGACCTATTTTTGGCAAGTTTTATTGGAGCACAGTCACACCTGTGTATTGTCTACAGCTGCTTTCAGATGACAATGGCAGAGCTGAGTAGTTGTGACAGGGTCTCTATGATGTGCATAGCCTAAAACCTTTACTATCTGACCCCTTGCAGAACACCTTACCAACCCTGAACTAGACTAACTCTACTACTAACTTCAGCTTATGATTCTGTAAAGTACAACCAAGCAATACAAAAGTCTCCTCTGTTTCTTGCCCCCTTTATTTATATATACCGCCTTATTCTTAGAAAAATGTAATTAGCTCACCAAAGAGTAATGCAGCATATAACCACATACATGTAAAGTGTAAGGAGGAGAGTAAGACAATCAGCACAAAGGGAAAATGAGCCAGGAGACGCAGAGATGTAGTCGGGGGGATGTGAAGGTGTAGAATGCAAATCCTGAGACGCTGAGTGTTTTCTGTGGGCCATGAGCTTGGCTCGCAGCAGCCACTACGAGGAGAGGGCCACGATCCCTTTCCCAACTTGAAGCGTTCGCTGAAGGTCCACCAGGAAGACCACAGCAATCCCTGGCACGAAGAACTACCTATCTCCTGAGTCTGCGCATGAAAGGGGTAATAGGGGATGTGGTGAACCAAGGCGCCAGCAACACCCAAACGGCTGAGGTAACTGCACAGCATTTACTGTTCCACCCGACAGTCCCGCGGCATGGGCTGACTCCACGTCCCAAAGTGGACTTTACACCGATTCTTCCAGTATATTCCCAAATTTTGACATAAGCATGTACCCCCTTTTATAATCAGAAAATAAGTACCTTTCATTTAAAAAAAAGTAAAGGAAGGAAGCCGCAACCCTTGTCCGCCTGGTGCTGACTTTGACGCAGAACCCCTCAGCCACGTGCTCCAAGAGGAGACTCTGTCCGGTCTTGCTCTTTTCGTGAAGCTAAGCCTCAGTGCCACCACAGGAGACGAGGCAGGCTATTTTGAGACCCGAAGCTGAAACTCCAGGTGGGAAGTAGAAAAAGCACTGCTGAATGGTGACTCTCATTTATCCTTTTTCACATGGAGCTCTACAACTTTATATCTAGTTTATCAATATAAATAGTTCACACCCTGCATCTCTCTTGCTCATGGCTTTACGCCCAGGGCCTAGAACAGTGCCCAGGGCCTAGAACAGGTGAGAAATAAGTACTTAGCTGCACGAACCATGTGCTCGTCTGAGAGATCCCAGATAGCAGGTGTGTCTACAGATGTGCTGGGGCTGTCTTGGAGAACCCTCCCCAACCTGGGCCTTACCTGCGATAACTAGTTCTGAGACTCGCACCTGTGACGAGACAGGTAAGAAAGGGGCCCAGGTGTGGAGGCCAAGCTCCTGAGCCATGTGTCAAATAATAAAATAAAATAAAAATTGAACAGGGACACTCTGAACAGCTGGATGTCTAGTCTCACTTCAGTCCCACTGTTGCAACGATAAACATTTGGATAGCCCTAGACAAACACAGCCTTGGTTCCGAACAGGCAGAGCCACGTTCTCATGCTGCAGAGACTTCCACCTGAAATCTGCTCCCTCCTCAGCACAAAGCCCTACCTTCTCTGGAAGAAGAGCCCTGATCTGGAGGTACGGCCCGGAACACCCAGACGCCTGCTCTCCTTGCAGCGGGACCCACTCCGCTCTGAGTGAGCCACAGCGGCCTGGGCAGGATTTTCTCCAAGGAGACCTTCAGACAGCAGCTGGCGTCACAGGACGCCGAGGCAGACCGTGCTCCTCCATGCAAATGTTAAGAGAATCAGGCCAAACCGCCTCAGGACCTAATTGGCTCAGACAGTAATGGCAAAATGTCACGGCCAAAGCGACAGCTGACAATGGCTTAGAAAAAGAAGAGGCATTATCTTCGACTGGGAAGTAACGACATGGAAAGAGCACTAGTCGGGGAGTCCAGAGGCCTGCAGACGAGCCTGGCTGTGTCACTTGAGGCTGCATAGTCTTCAGTGAGGCATTGCCCTTCCCAAGCCTTGGGTTCCTTGTCTGTGAGACGGTGATGAATTCATTGATAAGACTGGCTCGCTTGCTAACTTGTAATGAACCCCTACAGCCCAACTGCAAAATGGGGAATACAGAACAAATACAACCTGGGCCTTGCCCTGATCATAATGTGTAGGGCCTCACACAGTGCCTGGCCCCCAAGAGGCTCTCGAGAATGCTATCGTGAGGAGGAGTATCAAGATGGCTCCTGGGGCACTTGGCCTGTGAGTTCTGCCCACCTGCCTGCACAGCGTGGTGCTCGTTCGGGCCTTGCTGCAGTGACCTGTGTCCGGCACCAGAGCTCACGGCCCTGACTGACCCTAGCACCTCGAGCTCCCGCCACCCCCATTCGCCCTCCACCTGTCTGCTTGTATTTCTCTCTGCACAACCTTCTGTCATGATGCCCCTCCCTCAAAATCTCCTTTCCCTACAAAATTCAGTCCAAATTCTTTAGCTGGGCATTTGAAGACGTGACAAGCTATCTCCAGCCCACCTTCCCAGGCCTCCATCCCCTCGGGTGCCTCTTTGTTCACGGCCTGGGCCTCCCTCCCTCTGCACCATGTCCTTTCTCTGCCACCCCTTCCTCCCTCTGGGATGATCCCGTCTCCTCAATGGACATTCATGATGTTAGCTCACTGTTCAAAGCTCAACGCCAATGCTTTCTGTCTTATTGTTTATTATTTAGGTATTCTTCTCAGCTTCTGGCCCACTAAGTGGTCCTTTTCTTTTCCAAGCTTTTATCTTTGATATCTTCTCTGTCATGAAGCTTGGGCTCAGTTCATCTTGAAACAGAAGTTTTAGCTCAAAGGCTCTCCTCCCTGTGAAGTGCCACGAAGGCTTTCTTGATGGTCCCTATGTCCCCACGCTCAGCGCCCCCCATGCACGCCCACACAATGCTTGTACTCATCGCATTTCTCCTCCAGACGTTCCTTCAATAACTTCCGTCCATGGTGCAATGGAATTAGATCATTCCTTGTTTTCCTTAGGGCTGGAAAAAACGCCTGGCCAAGTCAACCTAAGTAACTCTTGGCTGATGCTGATGAAGATAATTAGGGCTGTCTAGAGTGCTACAGTGGCCACGTGGAAGGGACAGGCGTCACATCTGGGCAACCAAAGCATCTGCTGAGCCTCGTCCACCATCACTACCTCAGGCAGAGAACGCGCCACCTGCATTTCTTCCCACATGAATGCCCAGACCCGGAATTCAACCTCCACAAGCTTCCTACACAGAATCCACTCCCACACAAGCACCAAAGAGCAATGGAGCCTCTACCGGAGACTCTGCAGGGAGGTGAGGATGTGGCTACCGTGGCACAGCCCGCAGCAAGCCACCTTCACTTCCTCATTAGAGGCTCTGTGCCACCCGGTCTCTCCTGGTCCTACCAACCCGGGTCATCTTGCTCTAGTCAGTAACTGGCCTCACCGGTTCCTCTCTCCTCCTCTCCCAAGCCCCTGCTTTAAATCTCTCCCCTTTCTATGTTGCTGGCAATGAACATCAGCCACAGCTTCACATCCAGACTCTCCAGAAGGCTCGGCTCAAGAAAGCTCCCTCTGTTAATAGAACCTTGTCCTCCTTGAAGGCTGTCTGGCCACCATCTTTGTGACATGAGCATGACATTCCGTGTCTTATCCCCTCCCTCAAGCAGTTGGTGAGATATTCATTCCAAACATAACGTAGAGTTCTTGCCAAGAAGGATCCTGAGAGGTGGGACTTTCACCACCTCCCTACACCTTCCATCACCTCTTCACCGAGCTTTTGCCAGGAAACAGCAAGGTTTCCAATGTTCCTGCCTGATCTTTGATTCACCCAACCGTCAGGACATGCCCATTCATTCTCTGAGCCAAATGAGTCTTGACCAAGCCCCAGTTTGAGGCCCAGCAAGGGCAGCTTCCAGAATTGTAGCAAAAAATTATTTGGAATACAGCACCTTTCTTAGGGGAACTCCTGTCCCAGAGTAGACCCGAGAGAGCCGATGGGCACATACAGAGAACTCTCTGGATCCTGGCATTTATCCTTTATGGGCTCTCTGCAGAATTCTGAGCGCACATTGCTTCAACTCCCTTCTCCTCTCCAAGATTATCAAGCTGTGTATGTGTGCGTCTGCGTGTCCACTCGTGGATGTGTGCACGCTTGTGCGTGTGTGTCTGTGTACACCTACACTGCTGGCAGAGGAAATGCTCTCCACCCTCCCAACAGACCCTCTCTGCCCAGATGCAAATCCCCCCTCAAGCCACTGGCTTATGTACACAGAGAACCTGGCCTTTCCACGACCTGCTGTTCACGCCCCATTTTCCAACAGTCGGAGGCCTGGAGAAGCCCCAGGAAACATGGTGTCCCTCTAAGCAAAGGCATCATGGACCAGACAGCAGGCCTCCCCGAGGGGGAGGGAGTTGGGGACTCACCAGGACTCTGCCAGTCAGTGTCTGGGCAGATATCATCACTCCCGCCCAGTCCTTCACAGAGGTCATCCAGCCGACCTCAGCTGCCACCGTCTCCTCTTTTTCGTCCACTGGCTTGAGAGTGCCATCCGCCTGGCTTGAGCCATTGTTAATCTTCTGGGCCTCCTGGCAACAGAGAGAATAGGGTTGAGAATAGGAACCAACTGAATTTATTAAACACAACCTACCCAAAAGAATCAAAGTTGGAAGGGTCCTCGCTGATGTGGGAACTGGCTTGAAGGTACAAGAGGCAGGGAGACGCAATACATTATGGCTTTGGTTTTCTTTTAAATATTTTTTTAAAGAATTTTTTATTTTCTCTTAAAATATCTTTGTGAAAGAAAGAATGAAATTAATCTCTTTCCACTTTAAAGGGGAAAAAGTCACTAAGCTCAGGACAGAAATCATCTTGCCTAGGGTCAGGGAATAACCACAAAGGAGGTGAGGTTGGCACACTGTGGTCTCCACTTGCCCAACCTTCTTATCCTGCTCACAGGAGTGCCCTATCTTTCTTAAGAAAATCCCCATCTCCTCATCTCAATCTGTGTAGTTCAAAAGGAACTGAAGGCCCACAGTGGCTCCAGGAATAGAGACTGATTAATTAGACCATCCCGTCCCTTAAGCAAGAGCAGCTGGGCCATTGGTGGTTACATGACCCATACCAACCCAATACACTTTAAGCCTGGAACTTTTGCTGGAAAGAGTAGGAAAGGTAATCCTTCCCTGAGAATGAAGCCACCACAAAGGAAGCTAGGAGAAGTGACAGAATACGGATGTCACCATTTGAACACCTGAATCCAGCTGTGCCTGAAATCCCACCAGACCTTTTTAATTACAAAAGAGAATAAATTCCCTTTTGTGGCTAAAAACATGCTTGAGTAAACAAGGTTGACTTCTTCAGATAAATGAGCCCCACGTGAGGCCCTAAATTGCATGCTTTTATATGCAATGTCCCCTCTCCCCACTTCTTCCAGAGAAGGTCAAATCTTACTCCCTCACCTCCCTCAAGTCTTTGCTCAATGAAATCTTCTCTGGCTACCCTTTTAAAATCCCAACTCGCCTTCTAACAGCACCACCTTTCTGTTGTATTTTTCATTCAGTCTGCCTCCCCCTACCAACTCCTACATCCTGAGGGCTTGAAAGAGTGCCTTGCATATAGGTGGCTCAAGAAACATGAATGAATAAATAAAAAGGGTTATGAGTATCAGCCCCTCACTGGGCCTAGGAATGTCAAACAAAATACAGGATACCCAGAGAAAACTTAGTTTCAGATAAAATACAAATTTTTTACACGACACAGAGCTATCCTGAAAATATGTAACACTTAAATCTAACTGGGCCCCCTCCTCAAATATCCACTGAGATTATTTTTGCAGGATATAGATGTAGAAAAAGATGCCAGAAAATTATGCTCACCATTTAAAAGCTTAGAATTAAATTTCAAAGCGAACAGACACTAGGGATCACTGTGAGGTGGAGCAAGGTACAGAAACCAAGGCAGATGTGAAAGCCTTGGTCTGCAGTGAGTGGGGGTAAGGCAGAGTGAGACGCACAGGATGAGTCATCCTCTTGGGGACTTGCCGGCAGGCAGGAAGCTGCTCCTGATGCAGGTTCTCCCCTTCCGGCCTCCCTGGGCTCGAGGGAAGTCGGGAAGCCAGAAGGCACCTCAGTGGCACTAGGGGCTCATGCTGTCTCTCCAAGTGTGTGAGGTCCCAGGGAACTAGAACAGTGAGAGAGGAGGCCTGGGGGCGGGGGGCAGGGTGGGCATACTCAGGGGCCACCTACTGACACCTGTGGGCTCTGCTACCCAAGCCACCTAAGGCCCATCTTAGTGGCCTGTTAGGACCCCAAGTCTCAACCACATGGAGGTTCTGCACAGCTGGGTGTCCTGAAAATCACAACAGCCCTGGTCCAGCCCTTACTGTGAGCCTCAGTAAGTGAAGGTGTAGATTTGGCTCTCCTGCCCCATGGGACCCCTCTGCGCCCCGCACCCTGTAAGATGGGGACAATATGGCCTGCCGCATACATGTTGGCGGGATTAACCAGGGCCCAAAGGCACACAACACACTTTTAGTTCATTAGTCCTACCACCTCCCGCCTCTCCTTAAGCCACTGGCACTAGAAAGCAGCGATTCTCAAGTTCAAGTGGGCATCAGAACCACTTGGAGGCCTTGTTAAAACAGAGTGCTGGGCCCCATGCTGGAACCTACGGATGCTGCCAGCCCGGGAACCCCACTTAGAAAACCACTGTTCCTAATCACGCTGGCATGGCTTAATCATCCCTGCCTGATCTAAACTGGGACACAGACCTGAACCCCCAGCTCTTTCTACCTCTCCCTTTACCCAGGACAGAACCACCTGCTTCTTTCAGAACCAGGGGTTGGGGGTGGACAAGGGAGAGGTGGGGGCAGGGCAAAGCCTCAAATCAGAGGCTCTTGTGTCTCCTTCTGGGCAGTGCCCGCCCCCCCGCCCCGCAATGACACGTCAGAGCTGGTCCATGGCCACAGGCTGCTCCTCAGCCCTGGAGGTTCAGGCTCCACACCCTCCTGGCAGACCAGTAGACCTTGGAGGAGAGAAGCTGCCTGGAAGGGGCCAGGAGGCAGGGAGTCCCCCCCTAGTCACAGCGGTTTCAATGAATCAATAATTCAGAGCACAAGAGGTATATTGCAGAGAATGCCCTTTTGCCAGCCCTCTTAACTATTGTTTTACAAGGCATTCATTATTTTAATTACTTTATAATAGGCCAGGAAAAACACAGACTAAAGAAAGATAATGCCCGTGTTATTATTTGCTTACACTAGATGCCATGGGCTTAATTACCACATGTGGGAGGCAGGCCTAGGGGAGCGGCAGGACAGCAAGGAGGCCAGAGCTCTGAGGGGCCTGCTGCCAGCTGGCCAGCGTAGCCACCTTTGGCCTTCTCCGGCCAAAGCATCCCTCGCTGGCAGCCAGTACAACCCCACGCCCCGGAGAAGAGAGGGCAGAGGCCCAGGGAGGTTGTGTTCTTGTGGTGACACACGGCAGGGAAGGAATGGTAAGGGACGGTGCCCGGTATGAGAGTGATTGGCCACCATTTATCACGGCAGAACTGGGTGCCATCAACTAAAAATTAAGTGCTCTCCATGTACAATCTTCCTTAGCGCTTATGATAATCCAACAGGCAGGTGGAGTTATCCCCATTTCACTAAGAGGGTGACTGAGAGCAGGTATTTCCTAGAGGAAGGCACAGAGCTGGAGAGGGCTGGAGGCAGACAGCCCACCGGGGCTGGGTCAGCTCTGCCACTGACGAGCTCATGAGCCTCACCTCCTCCACACAAATGGGGATCAGCATGCCAACCCCACCAAGACGGCGGCAAAGCTTCCGTCAGGTAAATCACGTGCAGTGTTTGGCCTGGTGCTGGGCAGCTAGAGTTGCCAAGACAGAGCACCCACTGATGGGATGGCTGCCTCCAAGGGTAGTCAAAACTGTACCACATTGACTGGTGGCCTTGAGAGGGACGCTGATGGACCCAGGCGGGGCACTGACCCAGAGAGAAAACTTAATAATTATAGAATGGAGGATAAGCAAGTATAGCTTCTGAAAGCTATGATTTTTCAATGAAGCGATGGGCCCCTGGGAGGGAAGGCACCATGACTTCTGGAGGGCCTCCAGCCGCGTGGCACCCCCCAGGACAGTGAGGGCGGGGATTCCTACACAGAGTGGGCCCTGGACCAAGGGGCCTCTTAGATTCCTTCTGATACTGAACTCTATCAGATCAACCTCCCACTTGAGATGAGGAGACTGAGGGCCCGAGGGAGGCTGCCTCCTGGGTCCTAGGACACTGCTCTCTCTCCTATGCCCCTGGGAGCGGGGGACAGTGGGCCATGGTGCTTTGTTCTGAATGGCAAAGAGGGCATCCATCAAAACTTCCACCTCCCACTGCAGAGAAGGACTCGGCTACCCTTCCGGGAGGACTCCTAAGCAGGAGTCAGACTCCCTGGTATCAGAAGAGACCTGGCCCGGATCCCCACTCATCCTCCAGGGAGGCCACTGTGTGTGTGTCCTCCTGTGTGTGTGAGAGACAGACAGACCCACAAGCTACAGGCTCCAGCTACCCTAGCCTCAGACAGGACACCAGAGACTTTCTGAAATGGAGAGGAGGATGCCTGGGGGAGAAGAGAGGAACGTGGAAGAAGAAGGAGTGGGAAAGAACGAGACAGGGGCGTGTCCTGGAAGACGCAGATCCAGCTACAGCCGCCCCCTTGACAAAGGGGCTCAGTCTTAACTTCGGAGGCCACTCTTCCCTCCAGCTCTGCCCTCTCTCCCCACCAGAGTCTTCTGTAAAACAAGCCTCCTGCACACAACACAGGACATCCAATGTCAGTGCCCAGACGGCAGGGTGGGGAGGGCTGCAGGGCGAGGGTACGACTCCGGGGGTCTGCGGGCCCAGTGGACCAGTCCCTTCTTGCTGCCGGCTCAGGCTCACACAGGCAATCCCTCACCGGCCTCACCCCTGCTGTGCCTTCGCCCTATTCCTTCGAGCAGCATGCCCCTTGATGACTTCCTGTTGGCGTGGCCACAGAGAGCCTCAGGCCTCCTCTGTCACCTGTGGCCAAGGGCCTGACCAGACCACACTCACCTGGTGCTCACTACACAGAGCACACGTCTGTTGAATGCTCAGGCATTCCTCCTGAATCGTAAGATCCAACACCAAAGCCTCAGAAAGAACCTCAGTAAACCCTTCGGATGCCAACGCCCCTCACTACACACACGAGAACACCGCAGGCTGGAGGGAAAGCCACATGCTCAGTGCCTCCCAGCCCAGCCAGGAGTGACCCCACCCGCACCCCAGGCACCCTTCTTGCTCTTACCCTTGCTGCCTCCTGGGCAAGATGGCGCAACCCCTCAAATCCAGCCCAAGGGAACCAGCCACTCCCCAGCACATTCCTCCGCTGCACCAGCCTGCAACCTGGAGGCTGGGTGTTCCTGGAACGGGCAGAAACCGCTGGGCCAGGCTTCACGTGGAGGGGCCGTGGCAGGGAGTAACCTTTCTTGTCTTCAAAGGGCCTGGCTTTCCCCAACCATGGGAGCAGCCCTGGCCCAGCGCTGGAGAACAAGACCGTTTTAATCCCAGGAACCCCCAGCCTCCAGTATTCTGTTCAGGGTGCTCCCTCCATCTCTCATCCTTCCTGAATTGGACCCAGCATACTGCAAACTTCAAGTTTGTGGTGTGGTAGGAAGAGCTCTGAGGATCAAAATACTCAAATCCAAGTCGAGCTTTTCTGGATGGCCTTGGACAAGTCAGTTCATTTCTCAAAGCCTCTTCTATAAACAGCAATGAGTACTGCCTTGTCATCTGATTAGTGGAGCACAGCACTTAACTGTCTTGTGGGGGGGAGGTGACGGTGACATTGCTGTCCTCTGGTTCGGACAGGAAGCAATGCTATTCTGGAGAAAGGAGTCCCGGACCCCAAAGACAGGCCTCGCAGAACACATGGCTCAGCTTTCGGATGCCCACCCAGCTGCATCTTGCAGGGCAGGGCCCCCATTATCTCCCTGAGCCTCAACAGGAAGTTGGAATTGCCAAGTCCTGCCAGGTGGCCCACTGTGCTGGCCCCACCCTCCTGTGAGCTGCCGCCGCACCTGCTCCTGCCTGGCTGGGCTCACTCATCCAGGGTACACTCGCGCCCACACCTGTCAGGCTGAGCCCGGTGCCAAGGCCACCCCGGGCACCACACCTGCTGGGTGACTGCAGAGGGGATGGGGGGGTCAGCCGCTGGGAGGAATCCAGAGTTCCCTCACCGCTCCCTGCTGGGGCTGCCCCCAGAAGCTCCGAGTCTGCCTCGGGTTTGATTTCATCTCAGTTCTCCGGACACCGGCTCCTCGACCCAGATCTGGGAAGTGGCTTAAACAGTGCTCATCTGGGAGGAAAACTACTCTTAAAAATGTAAGGCAGATCGTGTTGGTGCTGTGCCAACACCCTCCTGTGGCTCCCCGTCCCACTTGGAGGACAAGTCACAGCCTTCACACAGTCCAACGCACCCAATCTGTCCACGCCTGCCGCCATCCTACAAGTCTCCCACTCACTCGCTCTCTCCAGCCGCGTCAGCCTCCTTGTGCTGCCAGAATGTTCCAGACCCACTCCCATCTAGAGCTAATTGCACTGGCTGCTCCTCCTGCCCCCAGAGAGCCCCACGGCTGCTTGCCTCGCCACTCTCAGGTCATCGTCACCTTATTACTAAAAGCTTCCCTGCCCACCCTGTCGAAAATGACACCCACCACCCCCCCCAACCATCACCGTCCCCCACCTTATTCCTCCTCAGAGCATTTGTACCACTAGCCTGCCAGCTTCAGTCCTCTCTCATTGTCTGTAAGCTCCATGAGGGAAAGACTCAACGTTCCTTTGGTTCACTGCCATGTCCTCAACAGTGCAACACTGTGAGCTCTGCGGAAGCACCTTCCCCATCTTGGTGAGAGACAGGAGCCAAGGGTAGGGAGGAAGGGAGGAAGGGAGGGAGGAAGGAAGGAAGGAAGGGAGGGAAGAAGGGAGGGAGGGAGGAAAGAGAGAGGGAGGGAAGCAGAGAGGAAGGAAGGACTGACGGATGGAAGGAGAGAGGGAGGGAAGGAGGAAGGAAGAAAGGAAGGATGGAGGGAGGGAGGGAAGGAGAGAGAGGGAGGGAGAGAGGGAGGGAGGGAGGAAAGAGAGAGGGAGGGAGGGAAGAAGGAGAGCTGCAGCAAAGGGGAAGTCAGTTCCAGGCACGGACAGCTTCTAGAACAGGTAATATTACTGATCAGTAGTAACGAGACCACCGCCGGCTGCTGTGGTTGAGCCTGACCGCAGGAACTCTGTAATGAGGCTATGAATGCACATCACAGAGGAGGGCCTAAGAGGCCGCCCCAAGAGGCCGCCCCAGGAAGACCCAGGCAGACTTTCAGCCCAGCTGTCTGACACCAAGAAGAGGCGAGTACCCATCCTGACGTCCTCCCAGGGAGAGCGTGAGGAGCAAATGGGATCGTGTGTGTGGAAGGACTGTGGACTATCGCAAAGTGCCCGTGAGAGCTTTATAATCATCATGAGGACTCAATCCGCCCCACTCCAGGGTACTGCATGGACCACAGAGATCCTTCTGCAAGGTCCCTGTGCCTTGAGAGGGTGGTTAAATCAAGGACAGAGACACACAGTTCCTTTCTCGGCCAAAAACCAGCTTGGAGCCAAAAATCGCCCTTCGTGGAGCAAATGCATCGAATCAGAAATGAATGCAGCCAAGCTGACAGGCCATGAAGCCTTCCTCCTAAGCACTGAGGTGCCCGACGCAGATGTGGCCGGAGGAGGGGATGCAGGTGATCCTGCGGGGAGGGGCTCCGACAGGGACCTGCTTCCCCCAACCCCGGGGGCCCGCTGGGGTGTGGGGGAGAGAAGAGTACAGCAGGGGCAGGAGCAAGCCCCATCCCCGGAAATCCCATGCCTGCATCCTCTGTCCAGAGCCTTATACCATAGGATATTTCCTGGATGCTCAGCTTCCCCAGGACTGTGGGGGAAGGAAGGATTAGAAACCGCAATCTGTCCTCTCTTCCTGGGTCTCATGGGGAGTCCCACTCCGTCCTCACCTTCCCCTGGTCACCATCAGAAACTCATTTCCCGGAGTCTCAACTGAAGGATTCTGTTATTGAGTTATCCCTTCCACCTTCCCGGAACCCCAACCCTCACCCCATCTCCAGCGGTAGCTCCCACCTCTCCTGCACCCTCTTATCCTTGAAACTGACCCAGTGGCCCTGCACGCAGTGGCCCTCAGCTGAGCACAAAGCAGGAGGCTTTCTCTCTCACTAGAGGACTGGGGGCTGGAAGGTAGGAAGCTGGCGCTCCAGCCCCGCCTTGCCAGGAACACACTGTGTGGTCTTGACCAGTCACCCAGACTCTCTGAGCAGAGCCCTCATGTAAGAAATGAGGGGGAGCTGGCAGTTAAGCCCATCGTTTTCTGTTCCTGGAGGCCCAGCCTTTTGGATTCTGTGAGGCACCCCAGGGGGTCAGAAAGGGAGGGCAGAAGAGGCAAGGCCCTGGCCCCCGTGAAAATCCAAGCATCTGCACGCTGAGCCATTTTCACTGCGTAAGGTCCTGTGCTAGACTGGGTCTGAGGGAGGTATTTTCTGTGGGGGAGAAAAAGTTTAAAATCTACTGAGTAAAAATCCATAGGCCCACTGTAGCTTTGAAAAGATGCTTTATTTCAGGGCACCTGGGTGGCTCAGTCAGTTAAGTGTGTGCCGTCGGCTCAGGTCATGATCCCGGAGTCCTGGGATCGAGCCCCGCATCGGGCTCCCTGCTCAGCAGGGAGCCTGCTTCTCCCTTTCCTGCTCCCCCCTGCTTGTGCTCTCTCTCTGTGTCAAATAAATAAATAAAATCTTAAAAAAAAAAGAAAAGAAAGAAAAGATGCTTATTTCATGGCAATGATTATGCCATTCTGGGGGCACAGTCTGGCCTAAGACCCAGAAACGCCTGAATGTCAGTATCTGTAAACGCACGGAGCTCCCGGCACCTCCATGCAGGCCACTGTCTGCGTTCCTCCAGCTCAGGCCTAAACGCTGGGGAATGGTCCTCTAGACTCCCCCACTCCTTCCAAACAGGCAAGAGGAAATCCCTTCACGGCAGCCTCTTTCACAGCCTGGGTGTGTGGCCCAGCACGGGATTCTCCCAGGTACTGATAATCCTACGTATTAGGGATTAGACCGATTACCTAAAGCAGCTCAGGCAAATAAAGCATAATGTGGGCACCACCCGCTGGGGTTTTCATGGCAAGAGCTCTGCACAGGGAGGAAAAGGAAGAGGGGGTAGCCCTGACCCTCGGGGGCGGGGGAAGTAGGGCAGCTGAGGATCGGGGCCCCAGCTGCAGCTGGCATAAGCAGTTGGCGAGACTGGCTTCTATCCTGGAGAAGTTCCAATTATCCGACCCCTCCCTTGCAGGTCAGAGCCTCCCCCACACCCCACCAGTTCCCCATTCACCCCCCGGGGCCCCACCTGTGCAGGAGGCTCCATGCTGGTGCCAGAGGGACCGACCCAGCAGCTACCCCCTCTGCCAGAAGCTACAGGCTCCACCTCCAGGGAAGGGGTACAGCGCCCACAGACTCCGGCCACGGGAGCTTTAAAGGAAGCTCAAAGCCAAGTGCTCTGGGATGTCAGGACACCACCCGAGTTTCCCAGGGTCTCTCCGCCAGTCATAGGGTACTTCATCAACACAGGCATTTGTAGCTATAGCTTCCCGAGTGCACTGGCCAGTTTCTCACTCCTAGGAGCCCCCTGGGCTGTGTGTGAGTAACTGCTCTTCATAGGTCTTTGTAGGAAAAAAGGTGACAGCAGAAAAGGGCTGGGTGACCTTTAACAAGGCACTTAGCATCTTTGTGCCTCAGGTTTCTTTGTCTCAAATTCAAAGGGGCTGTGTAAACGCTCCCCAAGGCTCTGTCCGGCTTGCAAAGCACCTGACCTCGAGGTCGGGATGGCAAGCCCCTCACTTGCACGTGTCTCTGAATGTGAAGGGCTGGGGGAGCAGGGGGCCCTTTCCGGCCCCTGTCAGGCAAACACCGTAAGCTGCCCGCCAGTCTCCCAGGGACTGAGGAGGGGGGCTGGCCCTCAGGGAATCCTGCCTTCCCTCCTGTACCCACAGGCCATGTCCTCTACTGGCGGTTTTGTACCTCACAGCAAGGCTCTAAGGTAGGAATGTCATGAGACTCAGAGAGACTGAGTAATTTCCAAGATCACTCATATCTTAAGTGGCAGCTCTGAAATTTAAATCCAGTCTATTCTAAGACTAAAGGCCATATTTTTCTCCTATTCCTTGCTGCCTCAGGATAGGCAAAACGTACAAGAAGAGATGGGATCTCCTCATAAAATGCTGCTTATTACTACTACTGAAACAATCATCTCATACCCCATGACTTTTAACTAACACAATCTTGTTCAGACATCTAAATCTGGTCATGGCTTGTGGGGATGGGTAGTTGGAGAAATGGCCCAGGGAAGGGAATTCCAACCTAGGAACAGAATGACCCATGGGACCCAATGTTCCGTAGTGAGATATGTTCTCGAATGGCCATATTTGCTGCTTAAACCTGAAAGTTAACCCCCAACTTTTAGGACGAACGTATATATCTCAGCCAGTACTCCACACACAAACTAATAATCTCCTTCTCCTGCAATTAGCTACACAAAATAAGAACATACTTGATAGTCCAGAGTTCACTACTGGGGCCTCAGAGACTTAGAATTGTATTAGCAGAGACCCCAGCTCTGATCCCTCAGCCAGAGTGACCCAGGCTGGGTCCAAGCGGGTCTGCTCTCCTGCGAAGACATGGCCTGCGCCTGCCCTGGGAGAATGGCTCATTAACCACCTAGGCGAGAAAATTATCACTGGGCCTGAGTCAGAAGACAAAAATCACATTTGTTTTCTAGTTGAGGGATAATTTGTAATCACACGAGGCAGGGCCAGAAATTCAAAAGGGTTAATAACGAAGGTATTTTTCTGAATGTGGTGTCTTGGTGAATCCTGTGAAGACTGCAAGTGAGACACTATTATCCCTATTGTGAAAATGGGAAACTGAGGCACTGACGCCCTCTGAAGGTCTATGGTTAGCATGGTGACCTTCCAAATCCCAGTGAGGACCATGAGCTCCATATCAATCCCTTTCCTTCATAGGAAGAATCTTGCATTTTATGGGAAGGCAATCCCACATGCCTTCTTGCTTCACGGAGAGTACTCAAATCCCTTCAAAAAAAATTTTTTTTTAAATGAAATGAATCTCAGGGTCACAGAGCCTTAGAGGTCAAAGTTGCAAGGGACTTCGGAACTTGTGCAATCTGATTCCATCCCTTCAGAAAGGCAGGGTCGAGGGTCACGGAAGGGTGGGAGCCTTGTCAAGGCAATGCAGGCTGCTCATAGAAGAGACTGTGAGACTGTGAGGAACCCCACGTGGCCGAGAGATGGCACGAGAAGTGTGGGAGGCACGGGTGTTGTTGTCAGGGAGCCAGAGTCTGCCTCCCGGCTTCCCCTCCTACCCACTGTGCAACCTAGAACCTCATCCTAGCCTCCGTTTTCTCGCTGGATAGAAAGGCTCACAAATACCTTCCTCAGAGAATATCTGTGAGGACCAGCCATCACGACAAACACAAAGCAGGAGGTGAGGGCTCAGTGAACAGTATTACCACCAGCTGAGTGCCACACTGGGCACTTGCACAGCCTTTGAAACAACCGGCGCAAGGTCCCACAGCTAACAGAGCCAAACGGGATGTGAATCCTTATTTTCCAAATAGCAAACCTCATTTCTGTCCACTTCACCAAAGCGGAGGCCAAATCTGGCTTCTAGTCAAGACAGACTGGAGATGCATAACTAAGACCCACAGGAAATCCAAAACCCTCATTTTCATAAAAGAAGGCAGAAATCTCCATATCGCAGCCAAGTTAACTTTTATGACTCAGGTTGGTGGAGGAAAGAGGCACATGAATCAAAACAGGGATGTGAACGTGGTTGGGGAACAAATGAACGTTACCCCAAGACAAGGCATTTATACAGTTGAGGGACCAGTTCATCTGGTCAGGGAAGTCATGGACCATTCCTCTCTCCCACCTTCACCCAGCTTCTGAAAAGCAGCCCAACACCATTTGGAATGTCCCCACTTCCAGAGGAGTTACTGAGAGGGAGACAGTAGAGGGTCAAGAGGGAAGAAGCAGAAGGAAGGGAGCCCATCACCACCTGTGGATGAGGATCAGGCCCATGTGGGCTCTCACTCTCCAAAGCAAAAGATGCTGGGAGGTTGGTCCGCAGGCTCTCTGGTCCCAAGGACCGCCCATGTTGGGCCACACCACAGTACTGCTCCAGGAGGGAGTCTGGCAATGAAAAGCAACAGCACGGAGTAATGATGTTACGTCAGTGAAGGACGAACAACATTCCTCTCCAGGGAAGAACGGTCCTTTTCTTCGACATTATGTCATCACTCCTTCGTTGGGTATTAATATGCCCTTTTAATGAAATGACAATGATGGTAGAGCTGGCATTTGATGGTTTCCTTTTTATGTCCCTGCTTCTCAAAATAAAAAGCCGGGAACCCTGGGACAGTCCCTATGTGTTTAAGTGTAGCTGAATAGCCCATGAAGTCTAAGAACTGCTCAGCTGGTCCTCATTCTATAGATGGGAAGTTAAGGCCCAGAGAGGCTGGGCTTGTAAGGGCCACAGCCCCCCACATGGAGCTTAGGGTATATCTGCCACACCCATCAGGGACAGCCCAGGGCCAGGAAACGGGAGGGCCCAAGGGACAGACACAAGGTCCCTCAGGGCTCCAACAGCTCAGCAGTGCCCGTCAGGAGAGCAGGAGAGAGGCGAATGCATCTACTTTCAGAGCTCGGGGCCATACCGAGGGTCCTGAGTTCCCAGCCTCGCCGGCAGCTTCTGAAGTCCTCACTCCTACTATGGTAGGAAGTGCCCAGAACCAGCGCGGCTGCAGCCACGGCCCCACACCATCGGTCGGGGGACGAGTGGGGAGAAGGAACCTCCCAGCACCCCCACAGGTGGGAGGAACTGCTTGGGTTAACAACTGCCCACCACATCAATAGACAGAAGCAATACAATGTGAAAAGGGGAGTAACTTGTGAACAATCTAAGCAACGGCCCAATGCCCCAAATGAGACAGAGCACTTCCATCCCCTTGGCTTGCCGCCCTTTTCCTCGTACCTAACCTTGTGCACGGGGGTGCGCGTTCTCCATCAACCCTGCCACCCGTCCGCTGCTGGAGGCCAGAGTCTTGGCCTGGCTTGCTCACTGCATACCCTCAGAGCCTGGGACCTGCCTCGCACATAGAGGGGGCTTAACGTTGTGCTGAAAGAATTATCGAACAATTTCTGGGTTCGGTTTTATTCTGCCTTGCCTTCCCTCTGTGCATATTTTCCGGAGTCTCAAAATCCTCCCCAGTTCCCACTGCCCAGAACCCCTCAAGGCCGGCTCTTCAGGCCTGTCTGCTGTTCCCTGAGCCAGCTTTCCCACTGGATTCCTCTGACAGGACTTGGTCCTCCTTAGCACCAACCTCTGTGCTAGCCGCTCCCACTCCTGGGACACCTACTCCATTGCTCTCCCTCAACCAAATCCCGGGGAGTCAGTGTAAGTCCTCTCCCTGGCTATAGCCCCTCCAGCTCTCCCCACTGTGTGCTCCTCTCACTCCTCACTGGACAGGCAGAGGCCAACAGTCTTAGCTGTCCTTTAATCCACGCACGTCACATGGCCCCTGTTAGCCGGAAAGCAACTTGAAGTCAAGGCTCAGGGTGTCTGGCATACAGCAAGCGATTAATAGATAGGTACTGATTGAGTGAATTCAAACTCTGCTTCATAGGCCCTAGAAAAGCAAGCCCCCTCCCGGGCACTGCTGACGTCCTGGCTAAACCAGGCTGGTTTCCAGAGCGTGAGGCCGGCACCGGCTCCCAAACCGTCGGTCCTCGGCAGAGCTACATTTTCAAACACAAACACCAAATCCCAAACAAGATCGGGTGTCATGAGGCTTCGGAGAGGCACATGCTTCACCAGACGCGTCAGTCAAAAAAGATGAATGTTCTTGTTTACAAAAGGATTTGTCCCACTCCAGGAAAATTTCCACCATGATTTAGGACCTAATCCAGCATGCGCCTGTAGACCTCTCACCGACTGAACATCGTTCTGCCGCTTCTGTTTGCTGAACGCGGGATGGACTTGGCTTTAGGTCAAAAGAGTGGTCTAGTTAGGTGGTCCTACTGCCTCTCCCAAGCGGTAATATGAGCCCCTTCGGGAAACCGAGGCCCAGCAAGTCAGAGGGAGCTCAGGAGGCAGAAAGATGGCCAGAATACTGGGCATACAATGCACTAGGGACCAAGCAACATGAATGGCCACCCAGCATTGGCGCCCGAGTTCAGACGCCCCAGGCTCTGCAGAGCTGCCCGCCTCCCCATGCTCTGACTCCGCACAGGCCTCCAGAGGCCGGGCTGGACTCTGAAACCTCAGCTTCCTATTCTCCTGAGTTCCCACAACCCTTGTCTGGATCTTGGTTTCCAACACAGCAGCCAAACACAAGACAGTCTGGACTGGCTGTGAATGCGAAGTAATAACAATGATTCAACGGCCGGGGGAGAAGCGAGGGGACTTCTATTTCTAACCAGTTCAGATGACTGTTTCTCCTTCTGAATCCCTGATGGGAGTTGGGAACGGTGAGCACCCCAGCATTACAAAGCCTCAGCTCTCTATTTGGCACCCCTAGACCCATCAATCTCCTTCCCATGGCCTGGGACCCCTCCAACCCTGAATGGCAGGGAGAGGCTCAGCAGCTGTGAGAACCTTCTTTCTCAAAGAAGGTTTTTCCAAAATTATATCAGGTTTCCTTCTACCCCAGCTTGTCAGCGGGGGACTCTTTTGCCTAACATGGTTGAGGAATGTCTTAGAAACTGGTGTGATTCAGTCTGGCTTCGGAGGAGGTTTTCCACCCAGACAGAGCACACGAAGTGTCTGGACGCGGTGGCTCACTACCCTCAGGGGCACCCACACCCTTGCCCTGGCTCCAGACTTCGGTCACCAGGGCACACTTGAAAAAGTGGCAGGTCCAGCCCCAAGATGAAATTAGATGTAGAAAACAAGTCAACAGGAAGCCAAAAGGTTTTTGCATACACGGGGACTCCTTCCCTGGGATAGCATCCTTCGCCTCCCCCAACCCCGTATTCTGAGTCGGGACATCTAGTTCCAGTGCACCCAGTATAAATATTGAGGAGCTACTGGAGGACACAAATCAATAGCTGAAATCTCAAAAGGCACACCCCTTTCTTCCAGAACAGAGGGCAAAGCCATTCGGCCTTGACTTCTGATGGAAATTGCTTTTCCCCTCCTGCCTGTTCAGACTAGCCTCCTTCTACAAATACAGACTGTAATCAGAGAGGGGCCCAAGACAATTGTTAGAAAATGCAGTTTGCAAAAATGTCTGTAATCTGAATGTCAAGTTTACTAATGAATTACGACTCAACTGTTGTTAGCTCTGTACACTCTCCCCTGAGGACCCACAATCTCCCTTGGACAGAAAGAAACATGCTTTCCCTCCATTAGTGCTCCATCTACTGTGCTCAGGAGGGCCATACCAGGTGGGCATGGGGACGAAGATAACATGAGGGAGAAGCTTCCTTTGAATCTCACAGGTCTCCTACTGTAAAGATCTAACAACCACAATGAGGGCAGGGACCCCGTGAACACTGTGGTCATCACCTGAGCAGGCATCCTGAGAGCCCCATGTTTCCATAGCAACTGTCAGTCCGGCCCCTAGAACTCACAGAGGTGGGACATCCTTTGTGTGGGCAGCTCTGGAAGGAAGGTCGGATTGTTGCCTCAATCCCCAGTCTCTGTTTTTCTTCTCCTGCTACAGCTGCTTTTCTGACCAGAAGCCTGACAGAGATAGTTGTTAGTATTTCTTAGCATTGACACATCAAAGGTGAAAAGCTGGCCAAGGAGAAGGGACACAGAGAGAAGCTTCTGAGGATAAGGGCGATATTCTATTTCTTGACCACGTTGGTGGTTCTAAATATCTTGTCATCATTATTCACTATTTTGTACGTTTATGTTTATATACTTTTCTGTATATTTGTTTTATTTTACTATTTTTAAAAAAACTTTAAAAATAAATCAGCCAAACTGTTCTTGAGGGACCCATTATTATCACCTACATTTATTAAATATCTTTTGGCACAGGATAGAAGACTCAGATTACAAACAACTCCGTGTCACAGTCCTGGACAACAGAACCAAGAACCAGAGCAAACTTCATTGAAAGTCATGGGTCTTGGGGCACAGCCAGGGGCTAGGCACCAGCCAGAAGGAAGAAGTCGAAGCAGAGGTCAAAGACAATCAACACAGCCATAGAAGGGATGGGCTAGAACTGTTGTTGATACAACAGTTGCTATTGGTTCAGGTTAAAGGCTGTGCCTATAAACAAGGTCAGGGGGAAGGGGGTGTGTGTTATGGTTTCTACCTGCCACAGAAGGTCATAAGATGAAGTAGGGAGGGCCCTGGCCATGAGAGAAGGAGCGAGCCTTCCACCACCCTGCACTGCTCCCCCAGCCCTTCCCTGCACACACCTCACACCATCATAAACTCATCACTTTGCTCATGTCGGATTCATTACCTCTCCCTTCCTTTCCAAATCTTACAACTTCTTCAGGACGCAGTTTAAAAGCCACCTCCTCCATGAAGCCTCTCCAGATCTCTTAATTAGAATTAATATCTCCCACTGGTGTTTGTTCAAAACTTACTCTCTGTTCCCTAAGAGAATTACCTGCTTCTCTGGTTAGGAGCCCTCATCACATTCGAGCACTGTGGAAATATCCATCATTCCCCCAGCTAAGAATCTTGAGGTCAGAAACCTGATTGTATTAGTTCTTATAAATATAGAATATAAATATATTATCTATAGAATATATTCTTTAAGATTTTATTTATTTGAAAGAGAGAGAGAGCAAGCACAATGGGGAAAGGAGCAGAGGGAGAGAGAGAGAGAGAGAAGCAAACTCCCCACTGAGCGTGGCGGGGCTCGGTCCCAGGACCCCGAGATCATGACCTAAGTCGAAGGCAGACACTCAACCGACTGAGCCACACAGGCATCCCTAGAATATATTCTGTACTGTGGGTATATGTGTGTATATATACGTTCTTATTCTACATCTAGCGCTCTGCCAAATGCATATGTAGTAGGTGTGCAACAAGCAATCAGTGTTGACTAATAGACAGGTTTAAGAGGAGGCAGGCCCAGCACCTAAGACACAGGTCCTTTAGGTTGTCAAGTAGCTCACAGAACCTGTGGTGGAGAGTGGGGGTTAGTGAATGTCACAGATGTCACGGAGAGCCGTCCAAAATCCATTTCTCTCCACCCCCATTCTATCTCCCTCAATGGAAGGCCAAACATCATAATTATCTACGCACCACCCACACTTGCTCCAGTCCTCCATCCATTCCCACACCAAAGCCAGAGAGACCTCACAAACTTTAGATCGCCCATATCATGGCTGTGCTTCAACTCTTCAGTCAGTCCCCACTGTTCTTAGGGTAAAGTTCAAAATCCTCAGCATGGCCTTCAGAGATGCTCTCATATGTCTGGCCTTTGCCTGGCACCTGGTCACATATGGAACCAGTCTTGGCCACACCTTTCTTGATGTTCCAGCCATACTGGACTTTTTTCCACTCCTTCAATGAGTGGTCCTCCTTTCTGGCTCATGGATTTGCATGTACTATTTCTTATAACAACCGTCTCTACCCGGTCATATTCCAGACTTCCTACTCATCCTCAAGATCTTTCTCCAAAGAGCCTTTCCTAATACTCCCTCCACCTCCATCTCTGTGTGGTCCTCTGTAACACTCAAGGCACCTGCAAATACTTGTTCACAGCCTCTTTCCTTTATTAGACCAGGGGTTGGCCAACTGTTTCTGTAATGGGTTAGACAGTAAATATTTTAGGCTCTGTGGGCCATACGTGGTACGGTCTCTATGGCAACTACCCAACTCTGTCATTATAGAGCACAAGTGGCCACAGACAACATGCAAACAGAGGAGAGAGATTCTGTTCCAATAAAATTTTATTTATGGACATTGAAATTTGAATTTCATATAATTTCACATTTAAAATAAATAAAATATCCTTCATTTAAAATTTTTTTCAACTATTTAAAAAATGCAAAGACCATTCTTAGCTCACAGGCCATACAGAAACAGATGGCAGGCCAGACTTGGCGCACAGCCTGTACTTTGCCGGCTCCTGCACACAACTATAAGTTCTAGAGAGAGAGAGAGAAACTATGTCTTGTTCACGGATGTATTCCCCCAGCACAGGGCCTGATTCCTAGAAGGTGATTCATAAAAATTTGCTGAATGCCTTGATATGTGGATGAGAGCAGTGTTTCCCAGTGTAGACTCTGCCGAACGCCAGTCCAATGGGAAACGCCACACAGAAAGGATTCTTTTACCAGTGAAATCTGTCAAGGGGACAAATCTGTCCCCTTCACAGAAATTTTCCATGTTTAGTGCATAAATCCTATCAAAAGCTCAGAACTAGTCAAGGAACTTGTTTAACTTAGACCAATACAGTACTTCCCAAACTCAGTTGACCAAAGAACTTTCTATGGTAACCCAAACCTACCAATATCCATGGGCAACCCCATTAGAAAGTATGACAATGAGGACAAAAGGCAAGAACTTACAAAAACAGTCCTCAGACCTCACTGTGCATCAGAATCTCCTGGAAGAACTGTTAAGATGGAGATTGCAGGGCCCTACCCCAAAGTTGCTGCTTTAGGAAGTCTGGACTGGGGCCTAAGAATTTATATGTCACAAGTTTTCAGCTGATGCTGATGCTGCCAGTCTGGGGTCTCCACCTTGAGAAACACTGATCTGGGGCGGGGGGGAGCCCTCAAGGAATAAGTGCTGCACCTGAGGTTTCCTCTTCCTTCCAAGGACCCAATTCCCAAGAACACCCCAACCTGTCCACTTCCTCACACTGGTACAAGAAACCCTGAGCCATTTTCCTAGCATCAGGCCAAGGCACTTGTAATGTTGCATTATGTCCCCCAAAATATGTTTAAGCCCTCTTAACCCCCAGTGCCTGTGAATGTAACTTTATTTGGAAATAGGGTCCTTGCAGATGCAATCAAGTAATCCAGTATCACTGGTGTCCTTACAAGAGGAGAAGAAAGAGATCCAGGGAGAAGAATGCCATGTGAGGACAGAGACACAGGGAGAAGGTCAAGTGACAGCAGAGGCAGAAACAGATGTGACGCAGCCACAAGCCAAGGAATGTCCAGGATAGTCGGCCATGACCAGAGCCAGAAAGAGGCAGGGAAGATTCTACCCTATAGGTTTCACAGGAAGCATGGCCCTGCAAATCCCTGATTTTGGACTTCTGGTCTCCGGAACTATGAAAGAATAAATGTCTTTTGTTTTAAGCCACCCAGTGTGTGGCAACCTTTCCCTTAAACAGGGTGTTTCTTGACATCACAGATATGAGAGTCACATACACACATACACACAGGACCCAGTGGAAGCTCTGGCCAAGCCTTAACCTTGGTGGATGTCCACGGGACTTCAGGGGAACGATGGGCCTCAGCCCTTGGATCCTGTGGCCATCACTGCTAGCTCATGGGTGTTTGAGCTGGGGTCTCTCTTTGGAAATTAGATGATCTAATTAATATTAGTATGATGTTCTGTTGGATTCCTGCCCTGGGGCTGGTTTTGGCAAAAAGCATGTCATCATTTTTTTAGTCTGAAAAAAAAGTCAATGAATAAATTAAGGAGACTTGGCTTTCCCCTATCCTGGTTCCACTGGTCCTGTTTCTTTCTCACTGAGAGACACTCACAAAGAACTTCTCAATGACAAAGAGCTTCTTTTCCTCTGGTCTGAGCTAGAAATCCCTTCTCTAATCAACATGGAAACGACTAAGCAGTAGACATTTTCACAGCCTGAGTACCCTGGTTTTAGCCACAAATTATACCCCTCTCCTTTGGGAAAAATAAGGGGTATAACACAATATTCTCAAAAGAGGCAAACATAGTTACGCGCCCAAGGAGCACAGAAGGGAGCCAAGAAAGGGAATGTGATACAGCCTGCCATTGCTGACGGGGAGAAAGGGCATGCCAAGGGATGGGGACTCTGTATTCTTGAGCTTGGAGGCCACAGAATGGAAAATCAGAACCAATCAAACACCTTCCTTGCCTCTCCAACCCATGCCAACCCAGGGCTGACTGCTCACATGGATTCAGTGTGAACTTGAAAGCCTTTGAGTCTTTTACACATAGGCCAAGGCCATGTTTTCTGCCACAACAGATCATGAGATTTTCAGGATGCTATCTCCCACCTCGAGGCCCTTGAAAAATAAAAGAAGGGTATGATTCTTTGAGACAGGTGGAGCAGGCACATGCGCGCACGCGCGCAACACACACACACCCCCAGAAGTTGAATACTCTGTCCCTCATCCCTTCCAAAGACAGCATCTAATCTCAAATGTCCAGTAGTTCCATGAACAGCACATCAGTCTTTGGCTAGAAGAGAAGACCTCTGGAACATCCACCTCCCATGCACCAACCAGAGAATTAAATCAGTTAGAGAAATGGCACACTACTGCAGAGTACAAAAGTCCTGGGTTTGTAGATTTGCTTCATTTTATGTATGTTTTGTTTTGTATCAAAATCTAATTTGTACCAGGTTAGTAAACCTTTCAAAACTTCCATTTTCTGAGCAACAAAATAATAAATGCTTAGCAGTGGGTTTGGGAGAATTTTGTGCGATGTTGAATATTTCTGAAACATTACTAATAACTTAGAAAGCCGTTACCACGGTCAGGTACGAATCTAAGTAGCCCACATGTACTAACATTTTTCAGCATTACGACAACTTTACTAACATCTCCCATTCTGCCGATGAGGGCCCAGGGGCACAGGGAAGTCAATGCCCTTGCCCAAGGTCACACAGCCAGTAAGCCGCTGAGCTGAACCCAGGCAGGCTGCCTATGAAGCCTGCGCTCTAATCACAGGGACCTAACCCATCCCCATGGGGTGTCTCCAGGGTAGGAATGGAGGCCTACTCACTATTCCAGCAACACTCTACCTGTGCACCACTCAGAGAGGGAATTCTCACAGTGGGTCTCATACAATGAAATGCAGCCTCTCCTTCCAGGAGATGAAGATCTGTCAAAGCAAATACAAGTGCCCCAAATTAAATAAAGGTAGAAGGTGATACTGGAGTGGAAGAGAGAGCACGGCAGAGGCGTGTTAGGTGGTGGGACACAGTGTTCCTAGGCGGCTGATGTCATGAGGGCAGTGGGATTCTGCCAGGCCTTGAATGGTGAGCGCAGTGAGGGCCCCCTTGTTCTCCTTTCTCTCAAAAACCCATTCGTTTCCTCTGTCAGACTCTCTACAGGCTTAATTTCATAGATGTTTGCAGATGTATTTGTTTAATGCCAGAGGCCCTTGCTAGACCGTGAGCGCAGGAGGAGAGGCGACGGGTTACTGTGTGCACCACAGGACACCCAGGGCCCAGAGCAGAGCAGGCACGGGAGAGGTATTTGTTGAAGAATGAATGAATGAGTCTTGGAACGCTGGTGGTTGCTTCCCGAAGGAGTAAATGTTATGTATAATGACATCACCCCGATCTACCTACTAATGTAGCCATTCCAAACCTTTGGTTACCCTCACCTGAGTTTGCTCTCCTGTGGGAAGTTTTCAAGACCATGACAGTCCCTCTAGTCCCCCTCCCCTGATTCCTACAGTGCTTCGGTTTAGCCTTACGCAGTGAGTATCTCCACAGGCCTGCCTCCTCCTTCATATCTGTCCAGTGTCTGGGGGAGACCTGGACATCCAGTGGGTGCTAAGTCCAAGTCCATCAACGGCCTGTCACTGAGAGCCACTCTCATTGTCCTCATTTATTCCCATCAGTCAGCTGTCAATCAGTCTACACCCACCCCAGAAGCATGGGTACCAGGATGGGCCCCCTCTGGCCCAGCGGTATAGGCTGCCTCCTGCCTTTCCTAGGCAGAAGGACTTTTCCTCGAGAGCAGAGCCAAGATCTTAGTTCCCCAGTGCTGACCCAGGTGACTAAGACCCCTAATATTTCCGGCAGTTGCCAAAGGCAGGAGGGTATTTAAAAATGCATGAGCCTCTGCTGGGCCATGCATCCTGTGTGGAAGCCCCTAGAATACAGCACTTCAAACAGGGGCTGGCATTTGTCATGGGCTCTCTGTCCGGTCAGGGCCTCGGCTTCCGTGATGGAGAGAAGATGAGCCAGGCGTGGGGCAGAGAGAGCCGCGACACATCTCTGACCTCAGCACAACCAGACAAGGCCAGCAGGAGGCAGCTTAGAAGCTCCCACAGCACCTGCCGAGACATGCCCTGCCCCCTGCAACCCATCGCCTCGCAGAGACTCAAGGAGCCAACACCACAGGCCTCTCCCCAGAGTGTTTGCTGCATGCCCGCCCTCCCTTCAGAGCAATGCTTTCAAACCTGTGACCTTCACCCACAATACACACAATACAGCAATACGCTCGCTGTGCATCGTGACCCGGACACGTCTAGGACATAAGTAATTGCAACAATGGACTCATGAAATAACACCTAACCTTATTACCAGGGATGTACTCTTTTATCTTTTTTTTTTTTTTTTTTTTTTTTTTTTTAGCATTGGTTGTGACCTGCTAAATTAACTTTATAATCCACTTATAGGTTGCAGCCAGAACTTGATAAATTCTTCTTGGGGGAATTCAGCTCCATCACGTGGCATGCTCCATCTCCGAGCACAGTGCACAGCAATTCTTTCCAAAGGAGGAGCTAGACAGCCCGTCTACTGCAGGTGAGTGTCATGGTACCATCCCAGCCTGGACAGTCCCTGGAACCCTCCCCTAGAGCTCGGAGCCTGGCCAGAGCACTGAGGTGTGGAGACTGGGTACCAGCCGGGAGCTAAGGACTCGAGAGTCCAGATTCAACACTCGTGGGAGGCAAAAAAGTAAGAGCAGGCCTTTAGAGTCTGCTGGAAATGAGTCCAAAGCCTAGCTCTGCTAGTTACTAACTTCTCAACCTCCAATGAGCCTTGGTTCCCTCACCTGGAAAGGGGACTGGTTAATATCCACCACAGAGGGTGGCTGTGAGGGTCAGCTGAGACGCAGAAGGCACTTGGCAAAGTTCCAGGACTTGTCATACTGAGTCCGTGCCGACCAGCGGTAGGAGGTCTGTGCCGCCCCCTCTAGGCCTGCCCCAAAACCTTCCAAGGGCTTTCCCTGCTTTCTCTGTGCCTCCATATTTTACAGATTCTGCCACCTTCAAAAGACATAGCAGGACTCCCTAGCACATGGCCAACACTCAATAAGTATCTGAACCAAGTAGGCAAAGGCTAGAGTTTTCCCCAATAAGTCATCCATCACTGAGCGTCCTTTTGAAAGGGTGTTTCGTACAATCCCCTCTGGGGCCAGTGGTCAATAAAGTTTGTTGCATAAATTTCACTCCCCATTCAGTGTCCTCTGATATCTCTGCACACAGGACAATGCTCTACTGTCTGCTGATGGGAAAGACATGGACGGAAAATCCCAACATGGTTTCCCCAAGACCTCCTAGGTTACCGTTAGGGACAGAGCCTGCCCATCACTGCCTATGCTGCCTTCTGAGGGAGCAGCAAGTTCTTCATAAACGACACAGAGCCCTCACAATGAGGAGGCCCCCTGTGACAAGAATAAGCATCGGGCTGTTGCTGGGGCAGAGAGGGCAGGCACAAAGTGAATCCCCACCTCGGGGTGCACGGTTCACACAGTGCGGGGGTTGCAGGGCACCCTCAGAGACCGCGTATCCCCGCAGCCCGGGGAAGGAAGGGGAGCTTACAAAGAGCGCACCTCGAGGCGCGGCAGGCTGATTTCCCTCAAGTTGTCCGTTGGAAAATTCACTTCTGTAAGAGACTAATTAGTCATGACAGCGCCTCGCTTCAAATATAATTGCCCCGGTCCCGTTCGGGTCTCTGTGGGCCAGCCTGTGACGGAATTTCCATTACTTACTGTGTTTTGGTTACGGGAGAAAAATGTGTGTCTGAAGAAGGGGGGGGGGTGTCAAGAGGAAGCCGAAAAAGCTGGAATACCTTGAGTATCCATAAAAACCATCTGTGATTTTAAAACTTCATAAAGATGACGACTCTCTGTGAGCTGGAGATTCTCCCTGGCCTCTGCGCTCCATCTGCGGGAGCGGCTCCTGGCAGGCGGTGGGTTCTGAAATCCAAGCTTCTCGGGCAACAGAGCAGAGT
The DNA here is from genome assembly GCA_028534135.1 of Potos flavus. Taxonomy (NCBI): domain Eukaryota; kingdom Metazoa; phylum Chordata; class Mammalia; order Carnivora; family Procyonidae; genus Potos; species Potos flavus. The sequence goes on along the minus strand of CM052894.1, from coordinate 43,740,908 downwards.
GAGCTCCCCCAGCTTGGCCACTGAGGGGGAAAACAAGGCCCAGGAAAGGGAGACTTCGTGTTCTTCTCACCTCGCCACCAGCCTCTGAGCTGCCAGAAGTGCCAGAGCATGTTACCGAACATATGGATCCACGGATATGCAGCTCTGGAGCCAGCAGTGGGCGGTATCGACAGGGATGAGGCAGAAGGGTCTCACCTCTCCCGCCTTCCAGAGAGCAATGGCGTTCAAGGGCCAGACGTTCCACAGAGCAAACCGGTGTAGCACGCTCGACAGTGTCACAGCAAACCACTCAATTCGCTAAGTGCTAGAGCCGGGAGAAGGGTGGGTGCTTTAGAGACCCCTTAGGCCAGGGCTTTCCAGCCCCACCCTATGCCATAAACCTTTGCTGTGGGCACCTGTCCTGTGCGTTGGGTGCCACTAGCCTCCAGCCTCTATGTACTGGATGCTAGAAGCACTCGGCCTCCCTCCTGAGTTGTGACAATTAAAACGTCCCCAGATATTGCCCAATGTCCTCAAGGGGGCAAAATCACCACCCGTTGAGAACCACCCATCCATCCTGGCAATTCCCAGAATAGATTCCAAGGAACATTATTAGTTCAGTAAGCTCCCCGATAACACAAGGATTTCATGGTCAACTAAGACTGGGAATCACTGCATATGTTACTTGCACCCCCTGGGGACGGTGATCCCCAACGTTAGTATATTAAAGGTCCTGAAAAGTTCTGCAGTAGAAGAAACCCATGGGATAACTTTGTTTAATCTAATATTTGGCAAACTTTATCAAACAAACCCCTCTATAATCTATTTGCATCTTTCAGAGTAATGCTCTAAAGGCTGTACTGTGAGATTTTTGTACATGTGGTAACGTGTACGTGTGTAGGGGCAACCATCCCTCCCAGTGACCAGATGAATGGAAGAAGCCGGTCATATTTCTAAGTATCATTAACAGATGAGTGGCAGGGCCATGGCCCTGTCTAGAAGCCTGGGGTCCTGAGTCTGAGTCTACTTCCTCCTGCATAAAAGATTTGGATGCTATTTACAAAATAGGAGTCTGCCTTCTCATGATCATGTCACAGTTTGGTTCTCTCACCAGCGCTCAGAACATCCACCTGGGAAGCTAAAGCTAGTTAACTACCAGCATGAATATTCCCCAGGACAGCAAACAAAGCAAGTACCTTCTGCAGACAGAGTAGACAAAGGCCCCATGTTGGTGAGGCCCATCACCAGGGAGGATGTCGGGAGGCCCCATTTAGTATCATATCCACATACTTCACCAGCCCATAAAAGTGCAATTGCCATTAGAGCCACTCAACCTAGCCCATCTCTGTATCAACACAATGCACCTTTGTATCATGGCTGGCACAGAGCGGGCCTTGACACAGGCTGATGGAAGGAATATGTCAGCCAGGAAAGGTCAAGCCTGCACCACTGCCATGCCTTGATTAAAATTCATGGATCATCAATAGCAGAGTAAAGCCTCCCTACTCCCCTCTATCCTGTCTCATGGTCTTCATGGGTCATATTCCACCCTGGCCTTTCTGGGCTGCAGAGAACTACTCTTTTTAGGGACAGCAGTTGTGCCCTCCAGTGAAGTGTCCACTGTCCTATCCATCTTGGTACTTGCATCCATCCCAAGAGATAAGAAATCACTTTCCACCTCTGATCAGCTGGTCCAGTGGCCCTTCTGAAGGCAACATGTCAAGGTACAGTTTCCTGTCCCTCTTGCTTCCCCCCCCACATGTAATGACTGATCATTCACTCCCCTGAGGGTCTCAGCTGCCAAGACCAAGCACTGGAGGAGCCACAGGTTGGCTCCCATTCTCAGATTGCAAAATAATTAAAATAATATCCAGAAGGAAAGTGTTGATGGTGTGACATTCTACAATTTTGCGCAAGGACTGAAATAGAATCGTACCTCTAAGCCTCTGGTGTCCCAGAGATCCTCTTTCAGCCATGGGAGACAGAAGAGGAGCCCAGGGATTACTCAAGGTCCTTTGTGGCTTTCCAAGCAGAAGGGTATTAATGATAGGGGAATGGGGGAAGGGTCTGAGTTGGAGGGCAGGCCTGGGGCCCCTCTCCTGGTTTACCACGGCTCCAGCCAGTCTGAAGAATACAGAGGTGACCACAGGCCACTGAGCTCAGCCAACAGCTGCAACAGGAATGCAACAGCAACTGCTGGATGTCTGCGGCTTCTTCCTGGAATCTGTGCTGCGAGAAACCTGCCAGCAAAGGGCACAGAGGACTGGAAAAGCACACGGCAGGTCTCGCCCACTTCCACGGCTCCAGACTCAAGAGCCACAGCGTCACTCCCCTTCTCTCCTCCCCTACCCCACCCCAGCACCGCTGAGGCACTGTGGTGCAGTAATGCTTACGGTGAAGCCACAGGGACTTTGCCTTCTGGGGGCTTATTTATTGCTTTGCACAAAATATGCAATAATATCTAGTGTTCTTTCCCTCAACCCATTTGTATCGGCGCCCACTGGGCCCTGAGCGTCGGGTGGTGAACCAGACAGAGAAGGGCCCTGCTCAGATGTTGATCATATTATACTATGATGCCTTCCTTAGAAAACCCACCTACAACAAGCAGGTGTCCTGATTTCACTTCCTCATCCCTCGACTGTGGAACTCAAGTACAGTCCTCAAGGGTCAGACTCAGAACTTGAAAATGGGAAGTGGCCTTGGAGATTAGCTTTGGCGTCACCATCACACCAAGGAGCAGACCGACAGCCAAAAATAAAAGAGACTCACTCATCTGGCCCAAATCCCTTTGGTGACCAACGAGAAAATGGAGCCCCGGAAAGTGAAAGTTATCGTCAGGCGGGGAGGTGGTGGCCGAGCCAGGCCCAGAAGGCAGAGAATTCAAAAGCCCCCCACCTTCAACCCAGAGTTTTCCCGACCCCGTCATTTTGAAGGTGGAACAGTCTGATACAACTTAAGCAACAAACTGTTCAACTTTCAACAATTTTTGAATTATCAAGCAAGAGGCAAAAGTGACACAGAGGAACAAGGGAAGAGGGCCAAGGTGTGAGGCACTGATGGCAGGGAATGGTGGGCCCCTGGGCCAGGATGCCAGCTCTGGACAGCCCGGAATAGACTTGCATATGAGCAGAACTGGGAAATGTCATGTTCTGGAGAAGCAGCCATTACTGGGAACCCCTCTCCCCACATACACCTTGAGCCCCACCTCGGGATATCAGCTCAACCCTCTCCTTAGTGTTTTTGAGTCATGACAAATGTGAATCCTTTCACATGAAGACATTCCACATGCAACAACAGCGTCTACCAGTGTCCTCAAAACCCCAAGACACCAGGGTGTGTTGGCTCCCACTCCTGGACTCCCGGACCCAGCACAGGCTGCTGGAAAGCAGGTGGCTCGCTGACAGGTGTGTTATCAAGTAGATGAATAATAGTAATACACCAGGTCCCCATGTCGTGTACAGGATGACAAGGATGCTGCCCTTGACTTCAAGGCTGACAGGAGTTGCCCCGATATAATTTGTCAATGGTGAGGTCAGGAATGGAGGGAATGGAGTCAAGGTCAGCAATCTGGGGACTAATGCAGGAGAATGACTCAGTCGGTGCCTCCTACTAAAGGGGCTATTCTCACGTTCCCCTCACCACCTCTGCCCTATCCCCCTGCCATCTACACTATTAACAACAGCCTTTTTAAGTGAACTCATATTTTAAATTAAGTAAATATTTTTCATGAAACCTTGTAACACTACCATATGTAAAAAACTGGTATTCCTTATAAAAAAAAAAGAAAAAATAGAAGATAACCTTGAAAGGAAACGCGATGTAAAACAAACCCTGATCACGTGATTCCAGCTAGCTGCTACCGCTGGCGAAGGCCCCGGCCTGAGGGTGACTGTGCCTTTGTTCAAAAGCGACAAGGGTGAGTGTTGAGAGGTGCTCCAAACACCAAAATAAGACTCCGCCCTCAGATCACCAGAAAGACTGGAAGAAGACTGAAAAGGAACTACCTTCCTCCTAGAGACTCAGGGCCTCGTGCACGGATAACCGAAAGGTATCTGGCACATTCGCTGTGGCGAGCTTCCCACACTAGGGGAAACCCTTAAAGCCAAAACCGACTTGAGCATTTCTGTCAATGTCCAGATTCTGTAACAGCAGAAGTCCATGGCTTCTGCCAAAGAAACCAGGTGCGAGGGAAACAGACAATGCTCAACTGAAACTGGGCTGCTGGCTGACGGAGGTTTCCCACGTTTCTGCCCCCTTCCCCCAAGGTTAAATATATCCCACCATCTTCACGTTACAAATGAGGACATAAAAGAGCAGAGAGGGGAGAGAATGTGCCCAGGGCACCCTGCTGGCAGTGAGAGTGAAGTGGGAGAATCAAGTTCCCAGAATCCCAGGTACAGCTGAGCAACAAAAGCCTAAAGAAGCAAAACTAGAGAGGCTTACCAAAGTCAAAGACTTAACTGCAGTTGACTATTTACATTACAAGGAGATTCTTCCCTCTCCAAAAGCAATCCGTTGTAGTCTGAGTTTCTGCGGAACACGTAAGTGTTTGTTAACAGATTATTAACTCCTTGGCAGATTCTCAAGCTCTGAAGAAAATTAGCAGGGAAAGGAAGGGGAGGGAACTGGAATCCCCGCTCCGTTGGTTTGCCAGGCTTTCTGCTAAGCGCTTTACATACAGTATATCTCATTTAATTAATCCTCCCAGCAGGATTAGGAACGATCACCTCTGTTTTATAGAAAAGGGAACTGAGCATAGAGAAGTAAAGTAACTCACCCAACGTCACACAGCTACTACGGCCCCTAATGCATGGGCTGTTTCCAGCAGCACACAGCAAAGGCCTCCCAGGGAAGCACCGTTTATATTTTGTTATCACCAGTTACTGAAATATGCCCCACGGGGCATAGTAACTCTTTGAAATGAATATACATAAATGCTAAGAATGTCATACACAATAAAGATGACCGTATCGAGCTTAAAACTTAGTATGGGTCAGAGGCATCAAAAGATCTGAATGTACCAGGCTAGAAAGAGAGTGGATTCCTGGTGCCTAAAAGTCTACCGTTCCAAGCCTACCTCTTTATACATGCATGCGCCCACGCACACACACACACAATCCTTCAGCCAAAATGTTCTATGTTAGTAGATGGCAAAGCAAGAGCTAGGGAGGCTTTTCCAGCTTATCCACAATGCTTAGCTTTCCCCCTCCTACCTCCTAGGCTCTAGAACTTATCTGGCCATCCAGGCGGCAGAGCAAAGAGCTCTGTTACCAACAGTGGGCCTGAGCTGCTTTCTGAGAGGGACTGAGCCACTGAATCCTCCTTCAGGCGATAAACTCTGGATGTAAAATAGAAGCACTGTGTTACCTCGCAGTTATCAGGCGGGGAAAGATGGAAGGAAAGGGAAGAGAAAAGACAGGGAGAAGGGAGGGAGACAGGCAGGGAGGGTGGAAGGCAGAAACTGGTTAAAATATATTGCCAGCGGCACAAGATAAAAATAAGAATAGTTTTTTCTGTGATTTAAAACATTTTTAAAAATCAAAGACAGAGAGACCTACTGTGCTCTCCTCTGCTGGTGGGATCATGACTGGTTTTTTTCAATATCTTTTGCAGTTCTTATGATATAGTTTTTACAACAGATAAAATGTTCGGGGTGAAGCGGTATAAGAACATTCATGGGTAGAAAATTCATAACGACTCACCAAGGGGAAGCTTGGTTTGTGACTTTATAAAGTACCATTACCTACAGTTATCTCATCCCCTTCAGCCATTTAAGAGCCGGAAACAAGACCACTGGACCAGGCTAATGGGATTTCTTAGAGTTTGCATGAGACTTCTGATGGGAGCACTTCAGAGAGAGGGGCCACCAATATGGAGGTGTGGGACCTGCCCTGGGAGCCAGGACTCTGTTCTGTGGACAAAATGAATGGCTTCAGACAAATCCCTTACCCTGACTGGCCAGTGTCCACTTTCTTGAAGGGGCTGCATTAGACCAGGGTGACAAACACAAATGCTCTGAAGGGTAAGGCTGGAACATGAGAATGATGGGACTATGGTGACCTAGAGACCATATACACCTGCCACTCAAACCCAGACACTTGCTAAGATCTGACAGATCAGTAGATTTTCTTCTTTTCAAGAGAAGCTAGAAATCTATACCTTCATGTGGACGCTCTAAATTTTTTTCTTGACATCTCATTTTGCAAAAAATACAATCACCCCAAAGGTGACATGAACCCTGGACGTGTTCTCTGGGTTAGACTTTCCAGAAATTTCCTCCAGTGTAGGGTGTCAAGGAGGCCTGCTGTCGGCCCTGTGCTTTATTTCCACACAGCACTGGCATCCCTGGCCCCATGGCTCCTCCAAGACACCACTTGTCAGGCAAGAGGAAGGGCAGTAGAAAACGGCCGCATGGAACTCACCAATTCAGTTGCTAGAGTGGGGAAGAGCCGCTGCGAAGGTCCGGCTGGGGCCCCACCCAAGCTTCCTTGACCCCAGAGAAAGACGACAAAGCTCCTGGCTGGACCATTCGACGCCGCATCCTGCCCCAGGCAGTGTGACTGGGCATCTGAGCGCACAGCCGGAGCCTGGCGAGGCCCTTCCGGTCCTGCCGATCAAGTGGGTATCCCAGCCCCAAGCTTCTCCAACCTGACGGAGCACAAGCCTTCTGACTTGCTAATGAGCTTACGGGTGGTGCAGCTGCCACCGGCCCTCGGACTGCACTCTGAGGAGCAAGGGGGCACATCTACAACTTTGCTCCCTCCTGCCCTTTCTCTCGCACCCTGTGCCCCGCAAACAAGTCTCCTCTGTGCCCCTGGTTCCCTTCCCTCCCCTCCTAGATCTAACAAGCCTTCTGAGAGTGGAGTCCCTGCTTGCTGCCCTGACTTCTCCATCCACCCATCCCCTCTCTGTTTAAACCCCTTTATCAGGCTTCTCCTCCCTACCAGACCATACTCCTAGAATAATTCTTTCATGTTACTAATAACCTAATTGCCTAATTCATGCCCTCTTCTAAGGCCCTATCCAAACAAAGCTCTCTAATTGAAAATAATCATGTAGGCTGATACTTATCAATTAGATAAGCATATCAGACACGGTCCCAAGTTCTTACCTAAGACATCCTTCAAATGTATTATCTTACCACCTATGGTGTGTTCTAGGATGGTCCCCATTTTTGCAAATGAGGAAACTGAGGCTCAGAGAGGTTAAGTAACATGTCCAAAGTCACACAGCTAGAAAGGAGCGGAGCTGGGGCTGGCTACCCAGGCTGTCAGTTGCAAAGTCCTCACTCTTTTCTCCCACATTTTATCACAAAAAAACTTCAAACATACAGCAAGGCTGAAAGACTTTCACAGAGAACACATGAATATTCATCACCTAGAATCCGACGTGAACATTATTACATTTACTATTTTGTTTTATCGCAAATCTCTCCAAAGGTTGTCACCTTTGCTTCTATTTGAAGAGCAGCCTGGAAAACGCTTTGGAGGCTCGGGTCAGATGTTGCCATTTCTGAATTAGAAATCATCTGGCACCTTCTGAAGCCCCATCATCCCTCCCCTCTCCCAGCCTAGGGCTGGGCTGGGACAGGCGGGAAGGGAGGCGTTGATCTTGGAACACCTGTGCACATCATCACACCGCATGTCCCAGCTGAACTGACTCCTCCTCGGGCACAAAGCGGAGAGGGAGGGTGCTTAGGAACAGCCCCTCGAAATACTTTCCAAACCCTGAGGGGTCTTTTGGAATGTGGCCGTATACAGCAGGGGCAGCTGTGCCCACCTTCAGAGGCCTTCGTCCTATCCCAGCGGGATGTGAACAGCACCCTCGGCTCTGAGGCTTCTGTGTTTTCCAGCTGCAGGTGGCCTCGGCCTCCATCACAAGGCCCAGGAGGGAGATGGGAAGGTTATCAGGGAAATTTTCCATCCCAGTGCCCTTTTGTCCACCTCGAGGGGAGGCCGTTCCCATAAAATACAGTGGGAGTGGTCCTCTGAGATTCCTGCAGGGCCATGGCCTCCCTGCCACCCCCACTCCACCCGCTCCGTGGAGATGTGCAACCATAAAAACAGCTTACTCTCCGTGTCCCTGGCAAAGACCCTCAGTGGGATAGCATCTGAAAAGAAAGGCCTTGGGGCCCTTGGAACACTGGGATCTCAGTCCTGCCACCTTGGGCTCTCCACCACTTCCTGCCGTGTGACCTTAGGAAGCCTCTCCCCCTCTCTGGGCTGGAGCTCGCTCATCTGCACAAGTGATATGACATCAAATGGAGAGAACAAGCAAGTCTAGCCCATCCCCCGTGTCCAAGGCAGAGGCCTGGGGCTGGGTGGAAGGCAAGTAGACATCTCAGTACACACTATGGAGCCCTGCTCCAAGCCTTTTCTTCCAAAGAATTAGCTCACTAAATCCTTACAACAATTCTGAGCCGGGTGCGATTTTTATCTACATTTTACAGGTAAGGAAACTGAGGCTTTGAGATGGGGAGACTTCCCTACGGTCAGATGGTTAGTAAGAGGCAGAGAGAGAATGAAAGGCAGGAACAGGCTCTGGAGTCCATGCAGGTGACCAGCAAGCCTCCCTGCCTGCTAGAGAAGCCGGAGACCCTCTCTCTGCCCTCCAATGACACTCCAGCCAGGTGAGGTGGCAGGACAAATATCAAGACTTAAATGCTGATGAAATATTTAAATTACTCTTTGAGATAATAGTGCGGAAGATACTGCCAGGGCCAGGCAGAACATGATTAATTGCCAAATGAAAGCATTCAGACAGAACTGCTCTAAAGGTCCAGGAAAAAAAAAAAAAAAAAAAGTGAGATCATCCTGAGATTATAGGAAGCCAGGAAGACTGAACGAGATCTGGCTTTTGCAGGGTGAGCAAAATTTGAACAGGCAAAGAAGAAATATTTTAGCAAGAGTCAAAATTCAAAGAGGCAGCCCCCACATTTGGAGGTGGGGAGCCCCAAATGACTGATGGTGGCTCAGAAGAACAGGGTACGGAGCTAGAAAGATGGACTCAGGCCAGGCTGGAGAGGGCTTCAAACACCAGGCAAAGAAGTCTGAAATTTACTCTGTAGGTAATAGGGAGCCATAGAGGAACTGGAATGAGGGTAGAGCAGTATCATGACCGAAATGTCCAGAGGTGATCCATTGGCTACACCAGGGGATGGCAAGGGGTGAATCTGATGAATCATCACAGGTATTGGCCAAGGAGCCCTTGGGTCTTGACAAAAGAAAGCAAGAGGTTCAGTTATAATACGCCCCAGACCCTGACCACGTAGGGGGGCACCTGAAGTCTTCTGTTGGGCTTCTTCCCAGGGTTGTTCAGAATTTAACACGCTGTGTCATCTGGGAAGTGAGTACAAGTGATCCAAAGAGCCCCCCAGGGTGACACCCAGTGAACAGTTTTTTAATGCTATTTTTAATCGTTCCGCTGACCAGAAACACACTGGGAAGAAATGAAGCACGAACATCGACAAGAGGCTCTGCAAACTCCCCTCTCTCCACCCATTAGCCACACAGTGACCCTACAGACTCACCATATGGCCCACCAGCCAGGCAGCCCCTTCTGATCCTGGACTCGTTGATCTGCTTAATTATTCGGTGGCTATAAATAGAAGGGTTGGACAATACACTGAGGTTTTTCTTGTTTGTTTTTGTTTTTTGTTTTTTGTTTGTCTTGCAAGCAAAGAAAGGGCCCCCAAGCGACAGAATGAGGAGCTCAAGGATTTCATGCACTCAATCCAGGCCATTTTCCCTCTGTGTGAGCCACGGGCTTAAAGCAGCTTCACAAGCACCTTAGGTCCACTGGGGACCCGCCTCTCTCCCGCAGAGCCGGCTTGGCCACTCACGGTTCTCACAGGGGGCCATGGGGTCAGGAAAGAGACCATCCAGGAAACTCAAAAGGTCCTTTTGTTCTGAGGTGTCTCCCTATACATGGGGTCAAGACCTAGCTCCGGCCACTCAGAGCCTTTCCTACCTTACCACCAACTGTGCCAGTTCAGCCATCACCCCAGCCCCATCCCACTCCCAGACTATAGCAGTTAACCCAAGGAGTGGATTCTCGGGACCCAGATCCAGGAGATGAGCTCAGTGAACGCTCAAGGGCAGGAACACCTGTTCAGGATTCCGGTGCCCATGAGGGGAAGCCTGACACTCAGCACCCCCTAACCTTCCCTTGATGCTTAGACCTGGACCATACTCCAGCCCAGCACCAGCCACCACTCCTGCCTGCTGGAGGTCTCACCTTCCCGGCGGCCTTCCTGCACCCTGCACACTCTTGCCCCAGCTCCTCAGCTGCCCTCCCAACCCCGGAGCTCCAGTGCTCACCCAAGTTTGAAGTCAGATAAGACTGGATCTTGGCCTTCTGGATCTGCTACTTTACTAGTTGTAAGAACTTGATCAAGTGGCTCAAACACTCAATGCCTCAGTTCCCTTGACTGTACAGTGGGCACAACAATGGTACTGCCCTCCCAGGATTGCTTGTGAGGACCAGAAAGAGACAGCCCAGAAAGGGTTTCTCCCGGAGCCTGGTACATGGCAATGCTCCCTAAAGGAGTGTCACTGGCAGCTTCTATCAACATCCAGCCCCACCCCAGATGCCCCAGATTCAGCACGTGCTCCTTGAGTGGCTGGTTTCTCCCTCTGCCTCCTCCCCCTTCACACCCCAGCAAAAGACAGCAGGAGTCTTCACATTCGGCCTCTGTAGCTGTGGCTCCCGATCCTGGCCAGTGTGAATCTGAACACATTCTTGTACACTCTCTGACACCTACTGTTTACCCTCTGCTATTGTCCCCTTTCCGTCCTAGCTGGGGGGGGGGGGG
>CM052894.1:43703583-43729616 GCA_028534135.1 Potos flavus | reverse complement strand
AAAAAGACCTTTTCTCTCTCTTCTTCAAAAAGTGCAAGCATCCAGAGGAGGTCTAGTGTAGGTGGCCAAGTAGCTAGATCCTTAAATAGCACCTAACATCTTTGATTGTAATTAATAATGAAAAGGCAACCTGTTAGCTGACTTGGATTCACTTTACTCTGCCACACAGCAATGATATTCACTATCCAATGAGCCGATCCGTGAGATGTACCATGCCATGCAATCCGCCACAGGTGTCTCCACACTAAGAGGCAGAGGTGGTCCCCAGGGTGACTAGCAGCCCCTGTGTTCCCACCCACTCCAGAGGTTATCCTGGGCACTTCCCCGGCATTCCCCAAGGCCCAAGGCCTCCCTGCCCCAGGGAGGGAGCCATGCTGAGCCTGGAGGAGCAGCTGGGCAGCCTGTCCAAAGCTGAAGACCCAGCCACCCTGAGCAAGGGAAACACCTCCCCTCTGAGAGTTACCGACTTCCGCTGTGGTCGCCATGGGCGGGGCTTGGAAAAGCCCCACTGGATGGCCCCAGAAATCCCCAGTGGGCCGCAAACAGAACTGTCACCATCACCATTTTTTCCCCAGGTCAAGAGCAGGACATGGAGAGATACCCAGGCTCTAGACCAGACTGCGTGAGTTCGGTTTCCACAGCAACCCAACCGTGGCGGCAGGAGCACCCACTAGAGACTCAAGGCCTGTCCCAGACAGGGCCAGAATGCTGAAATCCCAGCAGCCAAGACCCCACAGCAGGATCTAGAGATGGAAAACAAGCTCTGTTCCGGTTCAGAAAAGCCCGAGAAAACCAGAGGGGGTGGGAAATGAGGCTACTATCTCAGCTTTCTATCAAGGCAAACTCTAAGCATATCTGGTGTGCAGAGCTGATGCAGGCGCTGTGGGTTAGCTCTGCTGGCAAGGGTAATGTGAACAACAACCAACCTCTGGGTCTTGCGCAGAAAGATTCCTCTCCCCCCTCCCCCCCCCACACACACACAATGCAAGCGGGGGTGGGAAAATAATATACACAACTCCCTGTGGTTAACTTGTAGATGGGAAAAAATATCAATTTCAACAGAATCTTTTAATGAAAATTTCTGACTAACCATACTTTGGACACTTCTGTTACTGCAGTCTCAGAGTACTTGTGACTCTAGCCGTGAGGTATTTCCTAGTCAATGCGGCGCTGAGCCGGACGGCCCCGAAACCTGAAGCCCGCACCAGGTACGAGCCGCCTGAGTAGCAGCCAGAGATCTGGCTTCTTGACTGCTGAGACGGAATAACTCAGGAAACTCAATCACACAGGGCTGCACCAGGGACTTGTCTCCTGTCCACAGATGTCACTGCAGTCATTAGTCAAAGCCGAGGGAAGTTACGACAAACAGGCCACGGGGCCATTCTATCTGTGCTCCTTCATCAAATCCCAAAATACCATGACAACACCCAAGCTGGGGCTTCTGAGGATACCTGAGAGGAAATCCAACGTCAAGGGCCAAGGACTCAAGGTGTGGCCCTAGCCGGCCAAGGGGCAGCATGGGCCAGGGAGCCGGAGGAATGGCAGGAGGCCAGAACAGCGTGTGTGAAAGGGGAGGATGCTGATGGGTAAGGCAGGTGTCGGGAGAGAGCTAGCTGGACCCGGGTCACCTGCCTTCATGGCATGACTCTTATGTTTCTGTGTTCTCCTCGTAGACCCCCTGATGCCACAAGCACCTGGCTAAGGAGTCACCCCACCCCAGACCAGGGAAGCTGAATAGAGTCAGTGCCTATGAAAATCCCTTCACCTCGGGGGCTAGCTCAGAAATCTAAACAGACAAGCTGTCAGCCTAAAGACTAGCCTTTCTTCATCAGAGGGGCTACAGGATGCCCCACAAACACATGTCACCTGGCTGCCAGCTTCCCAGATGCCTGTCAGAGGCTGAGGGTGGCCCCCTACACTTGAGAGCTGGGATGCTCTCTCTGGATCCCCGCACCCCCCTCAGGAGAGCCTGTGAATAGAGCTGGGTGACCAGGCTCAAGGAGGTTCTCAAGGCTCTGGTCAGCTGCCCTAGAAGTCACCTCCACCTTCGTCAAGATGAGCCCTAAAAATCCAGGCTTTGTGGAGGAGGAAGCAATCTTCCCAGTTGCCCGAGGTGAAGTGGGGGGAGGACACAGAGGAAAGGCCACTCCAGGTCACTCGGGAAGATACATCACCAGTTTGACTTCGCTTCCCTAATAGTGACAGGAAAAACAGGCTTCAGGGGAAGGGTAGAAGGCAAACATCTGGGAAGGGGACTCACGCAGGCGGCCCCCTGGGCTGCTTCTCAATGGTGGCAGAGTCTCTGCCCCAACAGCCAAACTTGGACACTGTGCGCGCTGGCTCTCGGTGATGATGCGCTATTCTTCTACGTCCAGACCTTTGCTCACACTGTTGGGCTCATGTGGAAGCCCCCCCCCACCCAGCTCCTCTGTGACTACCAAAGCCTGAGGTATCCTCCACGATTCAGGGGGAACCCCAGTTCCCTCATCAGGCGGCTCCTGCCTCTGGGCAAACCCTGTCCAATCCTCCTTCAAGGGACCTTCGGGGCGTGGGGTCAGCAGACAGCCTCCAGCTGTTGGCTCCGTCAGGGTCGGCCTCCGCTGCAGGCAGAGGCTTCACCCAAGGTCACACGATTCCTGGGACGGTCAGCATCTGGTGAGTGCCTGAGGAGGAGGAAAGAGGCCCACAGCCCTTCCAGCTGGGAGACATCAACTCTGCCAGGCACTATTCACCCCGAGCTCCCTGCTGGGCTGGCGGGACCTGCATCAGCCCTCTACTTGTCCGCATGGCCCCTGCTGCTTCTGCCCCCCTCCTTCCACTGGTGTTGATCCCCAGCAAACAACCTATGTCCACACTCAGGTCCATTTCCAACACACCCAGTCAGCACCAGTGTCCAGCACCTGGCTGGCCATGATGAGCACAGCCTGGGGTTCCTCCCGCAGAAGATGCTCGAGGAATGTTTGCCCAACAGATGGAATCACTTAAGGTTTCTGTACTTGGTGACTGAGCCCTCGCAGAGCCGGCCCCTGTTCCACACACACTCAGAGCAGCTGTCGGGTAGACTAAATGATGCTGAGGCCAGCAAAACCTCCCATCACCCCGGGAAACGCCACTGTCCGGCCCCCTGGGACTTGCACACTCACTCTTCCACCTCACACACGCGGCCTGCAGACCAGAGGGAGGCGCTCCAGTGGGGACGTGTTGGAGCCCCAGCCCCAAAACAGAGGCTCCCTGGGTCCTCCGTGTTCTAAGTGATGGCTCAGCCGATTTTCCTGGAAGGTCAACTTTAGTGGCACCTTCTCACCAGCAACGCTGCCACTGGGCGCGAACAGCCGTGCTCCCCATGGCACTTTAATCAGGGTGGTATGACAGCACGATAGATGTTAAACAGGTTATAATTAGAGATGCTATTAAAACAACCCAGGGCTTAGTGTTACTAAAGATATTTGCAGAGTTTAGTGCCATATAAATAGGAGAGTTTCTGGTATCATGCCTAGCATCTTGAGCAGGCTGAGGTTTCCAAGGGGATGCTCCGTCCGTGCCCATCCGAGCTGGGACTCCTTGGGCCTGATTCTTCTCTCCTTAACGTCAGAGTTCTCCAGAATAGGAATCCAGGGTGTGTCTATCCTAATAAAGGGGTGAGGATATCCTGCTTCTCCAAGAGCCTAGACGAGCTCACTGGGATACAAGCTCAGCACAATAGCGGCTGGACACCGTCTCCTGCTTGCAGGGCTCACAGCGCTGTGACTCTGTCAGCCCAGACTCGAATCGTGCAGAGGAGGGCCAGTGTTCCTCAGAATGAGAGGAGCGCTTTCCAGCACGAGTTCAGCCTGAGCCTGTGGCTTCCACATCCCGCAGAGAGCCGGGAGCAGTCATTCAACAAAGACCACACCTGTAACGCTGCCTACCAGTGGCCAGGCCCTCTGCACACATCCACTTCACCCTCACAATCCAACAGGGGGATTCTTGGCACACCCAGTTTACAGATGAAGAAACCAAGGCCCAGCGACTGCGTAACTAATCCGCCATCACACGGCCACACCCAAACTCTAATTCAAGTCTGTCCGATCCTCGTTTGGCTCCACCGGGGCCTATTTCTGAGCTGAGAGGGTAGACTGAGGAGGGGCGCCCCTCTTACTTATCACTGCATGAACTTGCATATTGTTTGAATTTTTTATAAAGAGCAGGTCCTCTTGTATCACTTTTTTAATCTTTGAGACATCAAAAAGAATTTATAGGCAAAAGAAATGGTCCTATTTCTATAGAAGAAATGTATCATAATTGGACAGTATCTACCAACAGCCAGAAAAGTTTCTGTCCTTTGCTACAAGAATTCCATTTCTGGAATTCTATCCTTTAAAAAAAATAATAATAATAAGCAGAGGTGGGCAAAATTGTATATAAAAATGTTTTTAAAGTATTACTTTTCATAACAGATAAACTGGAAAGAAACTAAATGCCCAACAGAGAACAGAGATGGGACAGCTTCACGAGGGACTGAGGTGGTGCCATTTAAAATATTTTTTTTTTTTTTTGAAAGGTCACTAGCAAAAGGAGGAAATGCTCCTTACCTGTTTCTAGCCTAGAAGCCTAACTAGTCACATGTATGAAAACTAGTATAGGTGTCCTCCTCCCTATCACCAGCCCCCCAAGAAGATGCAAAAGAATCTTTGACGAGTTGGTACCTTTTCAGAGAGGTTTCAAGATTAGGGCAGGTGGGTAGGCAGAAAGCTTATATATTTCCTATCTTTTGAAATATTTGAATGCCGTGTGTGTTACTTTTATTTTTAAAAAGCGGTATTTTTAAAATTTTATATATCTTATGACCTAATCACATTTTCAGAATAACATTTCATTGTAATAATAAAATACACCAAAATATGATTGCTGCATTGTAGAATGACGGAAGAAATTGCTTGTTCTTTTTAATTTTTTGTTATTTCCCACGTTTTCTATGATAAACACATAATTTTATTATCACAAAAGACTCTTTTCTACTTTACGGTATCCTGTTAGTAAGAGGACATATGACCTGTAATAAAAACCTTAGAAATTGCAGAGTTTCACCAGTGACGGCCTGCCTGTCTCAGACCTACCTTAAGGGTCCCACTGTCCTGAGTCCAAGGAGAGGGAAGGGGCTGAAGGAGACCCATTCTGTTACAAGAAGTCAGCTAACATAGCAGACCCAAACTCTTACTGGCTTAGCCCCAAATTCCAGCTGAAGCCACTTCCCCAGCCCTGGACCCCTGAAATGCAAGGGCAGCTTGACCCAGAGATATCCTCGAAGTAAACAGGGTAAGACCCTTCTTTTATTTTCACCCCATGCAATACACGGGCTGGAGGACATTAAGCAGATGAAAAGGAACCACCAATGAGAGGTCACATCTGCTCTGTGGCAGGCACTGAAGGGGGTCACGAAGATGGCTCAGACCAGGACCCTGTCCTCCAAGGACGGTACAGTCCCGTGGAGGAAGTAAGAAGGTAAGTATCTCAGCTCCCAGGCAGAAAGTGACCAGAGCCCTAACAGCGGCGATATGGGGGGAGGGCAGCTGGGGCTCAGAGGAGAAAGCTCACTTCCAGCCGGGGCTACAAGGGTGGCTTCCCAAAGAGGTGGCACGGGAACTGGGTTAGAAGTCTGCGTGGATTCAAATAGAGGCCAGGTGTCCATCTGTCCAGGTATGGGCACTCTCTGCAGCATGTGGATCACATACACTAGTGACTGTCCCTCCTGCTTATGGGCAAGGCTTAGAGCCATCACCACGTGGAGCGCTGATATTTTTCAGAGACCAACAAGCCCCATTTTTTTTTCCTCCCTGTGCATATAGCTCAATAACCCACAATAAACAAAAGTTTATGGATGTTCACAAAATGCTTTCGAAATTCACAACTCTTTTCACCACAGGAAACTAGGCTAAACAAGAATTTTCTGTGGAACACCCCTGGGTCTGACTAAATGCCCACCTGATGTCTCCTTCCCATCAAAGCTTTGCTAATAGCAGTGGAAATAAAAGCACTGATCCTATATCTGGTCACTGCTCTGGACATGACCTGGCATTCCAAGACAGCATAGTCTTTTAACAAAATTCAACAAGACTGTCCCCTCCTCGCTACCCACTAATCACATGGAGGGAGAACGGGGTGGACACCCAAGGGAGCAAAAGCATACTGACCTCTAACCAGAGTTCTTCTCTAGATGGAGGGAGAAGGGTTAACTTTTGGAAAAGGTGATTAGACAATGAAGTAAGTGGGTTTATTTACTTGGAGTGTGAAAGGCATTTTGATGGTGATGGAGAGGCGAGGTGATGATTCATGTACAACCAACAAAGTTGTACCCACCCAAGGTTGTATTCATCCGTCCATCCAACTATCCAGGGGTAATTGTACACTTTAGAAATACACAAGGAAAAGCCCTTCACAGAGTGGAGACTGGGGTAGTTAAGGGAAAGTCCTGCTTCCTGTCTGCCTGTGAGTGTGACAACACCACAAAAGCTATTGGCCACTGGCCACCACTAACACCAGATGGAAGGCGGGGACTGAATAATCTCTAAGTTCCCTTCTTAAAATGAGGCCTTTCCCAGGAATAAGTTTTAGCCTCCATCTGCTTGTGGGGATCTTTTCTTATCTCAATGTAGGGACCAGGAAGCATCCTTGGTCTCGCACCTAAATCTATTGTTTTTGTTTTGCTGATTGAGTTGAAGTCCCAGCTCTTGAATCCTCCGTAATCAAAATGCTGAAGATACTGGACAACACAGCATCTCATTTAAGGGCCAACAAAACTGCTTTCAAACTCTAGATTTGGGAAATTTTCTTAAGCTCTCAGCAGTTTCCCCTTCTGAAAAACTGGGCTGACAGCACCCGCCTGAGAAGGTTGCTATAAGGACAGAAGGAAGTCCTGGTGTGCAGCAAAGCCTCGCTGACATGAATTAAGGGTAAGTCATGGTAAAGGAAGCCCTATAGGTTGACATCAGTTCTTTAACAGCTGGTGGTTCCAGCCTGACCTACTTGAATGGAGTCCAACGTGACCACCACTGGCACCTCTAAGGGCTCACAAGCACTCAGCTTAATAATCCGATTAAAAATTATTCCCAAGGATAAGCCACAGTATCATTAGAACGGCGATTGCAGAATCCATTGTCTAACACGCACTGAGAAATACTAGTAAAACAAGAAGTTCTGGAACATTCCAGGTGTTCTCCACTATTCAAAGACTCTCCAAAGGAAGTAGGAGGGACCAGATTTAACAACCCCCTCCTCAAAACAACTAAAAAATAAGAAGCAACGTTGGAAATAGGTTTTGCAGACACTGGAGCTCAGGCAGAGCAGGGCAGTGATCCCTGAGAGACAAACGAGAGGAGCCCATGATTGTCCCAGCCAGCCACCTGGAGGGTGTCTGGGGCTGTGGCACAGAGAAGAGGGACCCAGGAAGAGCCCAAAGCTCTCACTGAGTTGAAGAGATGAGCTGGGATTCCAGAGAGGCTGAAGTGGCTAGAATTCACAGGGCAAGGCATCAGAGAGGAGAAAGCTGCCAAGACAGCTCTCTAGAGATCAGCAGAGGGGCCTCCTGAGTCTAAGTATTGATCAGCACAGGTCTATGAGGAAACTGTCCAAGGTGGAGGATAGAAACATCTTGAAGGGGCACACAGAACAGCAAAGTCCACACAGGGCTAAAAACAGGTCATGTCCAACCAGCCTGAACAGAAAACCTCAAAATTCATGAGGCACCAGGTTACAGACCAAACTGTGTCCCCTCAACATTCCTGTGGTGAAGCACCAACCCCCAGTGCCTCTGAATGAGACACTGTTTGGAGACAGGGTCTTTAATGAGGTAATTAAACCAAAATGGGAGTCCTTGGGCGGGGCCCTAATCCAGTATGACTGGTGTCCTTCTTAAGAAAAAATTAGGATACAGACCAGACAGTGGGATGATTATGTGACACAGAGAGAACACAGCCATCTGCAAGCCAAGTAGAGAAGCCTCAGAAGAAAAAACCCTACCAACACCTTGATTTCAGACTTCTAGCCTCCAGAACTAGGAGAAAATCAGTTTCTGTTGGTAAGCCACTCGGTTTGTGGAGTCTTGTCATGGCAGCCCTAGCAAACTCATCTAGGTACTCAGAACGGCATTGCCTCTATGGTGGGGAAAAAAATCAGCCCATCTAATAAAGTTTAAAAGCAAGACCCAAAAGGATCAAACTGTTTCCATGAGATTTACTGTGTCCCAGAACAAAGCTCAAGAATATTTATAGGAGTGCTAAAATATCCAGCACCCAACAAGGTAAAATTTACTGTCTGATATCCAATCGAAAATTACCAGGCATGCAAAGAAGCAGGAAAATACAATCCATAATGAAAAGAATAATCAATCAAAAGACTCCCCCACACAACTCTGCAATCATATCCATCCTAACCGAAGTATATGACTAGACCCTGTCATGGGACCCGCTTGATCCTAGAAACACATTTTTAAATGACTCTCTAGCTCCTTGCAAGACACTTGTCTTCTCATCCAAAAAGGGTTCATTCCAGGTGGAGAAGGTAGAGAGAAAAAAACAGAAAACACTCACTCTTCTATTTTGTTTCTCTGTCTGCTAACAGCATCACCTTTCCAGAGTAGTGATACTATCCCCTCCGGTTCACCTTCTAACTCTGGGGCTATTATTTTACAAAGGTCTAGGGCTATCTTTAGCTCTTTTTACCAGCTTTAGTTCATTCTGTGTTTCAGCCTTTCTGAACTTCTTCTGATCAGCTCTAAGTCAGATGACTTTTTTTTTTTAAGATTTTATTTATTTATTTGACAGAGAGAGATCACAAGTAGGCAGAGAGGCAGGCAGAGAGAGAGGGGGAAGCAGACTCCCTGCTGAGCAGAGAGCCCGATTCGGGGCTCGATTCCAGGACCCTGAGATTATGACCTGAGCCGAAGGCAGAGGCTTAACCCACTGAGCCACCCAGGCACCCCAAGTTGATTGCTCTTCATAAGGGTCTGTTAAAATCAGAGTTTGTCAGTGATCACTGCAAATGAACATGTGCTCTTCTTTTGAAGCCTTCTCTTTTCCTTCTTCATTTGGCGATTAATGATGTAATTATTTCATTAGGGAAGCACCCTCAAAATGCCATAGTCAGAGCCTTCTCTCACTCTTGGGCTCCATTCCCTTGTACGATCCTCATATGAACAGCTGTCTAAAGGATCTTGAGGAGCAAGAAATCCACGAATAGACCCAAGCACCCAGCGTTGTGATTCAGGGCCACCCATCCTATGGGAGCAGGACAATAGGCATTTATGTCCAGAGCATGTCCTTTCTGCAGTGAGGACACTTGATAAGAGCTGGCCAAGCCCTTGGGACGATGGGTCTTCATGGATACCTTGCAACAGTCCACTTTAACTTCCTTCTTGTCACTGCCATTTCAATGTTCACTCCTTATAGACATAAAAGTTCCAGATAATATACCAACTTTGGTCTCTCACTTCTTTATGCATTCTTTCAATTAAGCAAACTATATTTATTAAGTACCTACTATGTGCCTGGCAGCACTTTCAAACCCTACATCCCTTTGGAACCCCACACCAACCTTGAGAGGCGGGACAGACAGGTATCAACACTTCCATTTTAGAGATGAGGAAGCTGAGGCCTCTAAACCAGATTAGGTTTGCTGATTACCACCCAGTTCATGAAATGAAACCCAGGACGTCTTGAAGTAAGCCCTTCATGGACACGCCTTACGCCCTGCAATCACAGTGCTAGACTGGTCACAGAGATGCGTTGGAATGTCCCCCGCCCTCCCTGCCCAGCCTGCCCCAGGCCTCCTGAGAATTCCCCCTTTTGATCGCTCCTTTTCAGTCCAAAGGAGCAGTGCTTTCTCCCTTGCAGTTCAGTTACATCACAAAACCCAGAAAATGACCTTAACCTAAATCTATGCCTGCCCTCACTACTAAGGGGATGGGGTACTGTCAGGCAGGCTTGAAGGGTCCAAGATGAACTCAGGAAGAGCACGAGGCCGCTGTACATTGTGACCCTCCAACCCATCTCATGAGCTACCTTCAAGAACACTTCCATCAAGCCCCACTTGCACACCAGTCCCATCCCCTGTGAAAGGGCAGGCTGGAGAAGTGACCAGCCCCTGGGCCAGCACAGAGAAAGCCGGAATGCAATTTCCTCTCCCACCACTGCTGTGCTGGATGGAAAGTGGGTCAGAGCTGGTCAGCCCATTCATTTAATCCAAACTCCCCCTCTCCATTCAGCTTTTAGTCTTCAGAGCTTTCACTCCAAGGAAGTGCTATTTCCTCTGCAAAATAAACAAAATAAATTAAGCCTGTGGTCTTTGCTCTCTGGGCTTTTGTGTGACTGATGGACTGAACAGAAACAATCTGCCATCCTCCTGGCATCTCAGAGGCACCAAAACATCCAGCCACTGCTCCGGGGAGCAGAAAGCCAGCTTCCAGCC
The DNA here is from genome assembly GCA_028534135.1 of Potos flavus. Lineage (NCBI taxonomy): Eukaryota > Metazoa > Chordata > Mammalia > Carnivora > Procyonidae > Potos > Potos flavus. The sequence continues at coordinate 43,719,176 of CM052894.1, read as the reverse complement.
ACCTGCCACACACCCTGCTGAGAACACAGCATGGCAAAGGAAGGGGCACTTGGCCACCCATTTCACCCACAAAACCAAGAGTCTGCATGGGGCATGGCAGGGTCAGTCAGAAGAGTCAAAGACTGTCAGGGCAGGAGTTCTCATTTGTCTTCAGTCATATGGGCCCATTTTTTGTTTTGGGGGTTCTCATTCCCACCCCAGGGTCTTTGCACTGGCTCTTGTCCCCATCCGTCATGCTTTTTCCTTTGGAAAGCAGACTCCTCCTCCCACACATCTCTGCTTAAACATGTCCTCCTAGGCGAGGCCTTCCCCCTCAAAAATAGCTCCCATCCTCAACCCTCATTACTCTATCCCATTTCCCCGTTCTGTTATCTTCTTGGCACTTATCACGGTCAGAAATTATCTTGTTTGTGTTTTTGTTCTCTTGCTTGTTTTCTAACTCTACCTCTACTTCCGTGACAGCAGGGTCATCATTGATCTTGATCGGCACTGTCTCCCCAGTACTTGACAAAATGCCTGGCACCTGGTAGTTTCGAGGGCCATATTTATTGAACAAGGAAGACAGGGTGAAGGAGAACTGGGTTTTGTTCCCTGGGCCAGCTCTGCTTATGTCCCCTACTGTGTGGTGCACCTAGACTGGATCCAGATCAGTGGCGTGGCTGCCACAGCTTCAGGGGCATGCTGGCTGGAGCACTTCTGTGAGCCTGGGACCAGGAAGGCTGCCCAGCAAGAGGAGACACACAGCTAGCTCCGGAGAGGCAGAGAGCAGCCAGCAGACTTTCCTAACATACTCACATAACCAGGACAACTGAAGGACAACTGCCAGTTCGCACAAAGGACCCTAAACCAAGAGGACAAGTGTGTTCCTCTGCACCCACAGATTTCCCAGGAGTAAGACAAGGGGGTGCATCTATCGACTGTGCTGGATCTTTTGGTGAGCACTGGGCAACTTGAGAATCTGAAGAATAATACCAGCTCTCTTTCTGGAGAATGCATGTACCTACATGGAGACAAAAGAGTGCCTACATTCCCCAGAGGTGCCTGGGTTCCCTGAAGCTCCTTCGCAGGCTCCGGGATGAGGACATCTCCTCTAAAGGCTCTCTGAGGTCCCTATGCTGGTCATTTGCCCTCAGACCCAGTTCTGAGTCCCCCTCCACAAACCACACTCCCCCCACCACCACCACCCCCTAACCCTCTGCCTTCTGGTAGATTTGGCCAAGAAGAATAGAGGCAGAAGACTGTTTTTCTTCCTGTAAAATGGAGGAGAGAAACCAGGACACTTCTCCCTCTCTCTCTCTGCCTTGGGTGGTGTCTCCACAGTGGCTCCACCACCCCTGGGTCTCCAGGTGTCCCTAGAGAGTCACCTCCTCTGTGGTCCTGCCCCACCCAGCAGGCCTTCCAAAGTTCCAGCGACCCGAGATGCTATAGGTTCTGGGCTCCAGGAAGCCAGCTCTCCCAGACTCCCCGCCCTGGGGATGCTAGCAGCTTCCTGCTGCTGCTGTTCTGGGGGGTCACCTCTCAGCTTCATGCTTCACTTTTTAGCCCCTCCAATACCTCTACACTTAGTTCCCCACATAAACTCCTACTGCACTTGTTGGCACGGGCTCTGGTTTCCTGAAAGGTCCCTGATGGCTGAGCATCCCTCCAGCATGAACATGCTGGGAGATGCTGAGCTTCTGGGCAAGGCAAGTCTGAGCTGAAGGAACAAACACCTAGGAAGTTCAAGAAGTTGGAGGGAACGAGGAGAATCCACACTGCCTGCAAGTGCAGTGCCCCCAGCCTGCCTAGTCCATTCCAGGAAACAATCTAAAAAGAATAAGCCTCACAATCACCACCTAGTTAAACTCTTTACTGCCGTTTGGTGGACAAGGGAAACACATGTGAGGCCCTCAGCAGCCATCCGCTAAATCACGCTCTTGATCTGATCAGATGGCCGCCAGGGCGAGTTTTCCCAGCGTCCCTGCTCAGGAGCTCACGCAAGCAGCTAAGCGTGCCCTGCCAGAATGATGGGAATAGGCAAAGATGGCTTCAGGGCACGGGCATCCCGGGTAGCCGGGAATGCCCATCCTAGCATCAAAGATGCACACTGTCCAGATTCCATCAGCCATGAGCAAGCTTCCCTCCAGCCAGGGACAGGGCGCAGCCAGGGCACTGCACCTGGGAATGGCATCTTACAGCCTCTCTGCGCTCACTTCTAATGACTAGTCCTGTCTATGAGCTCCCTGGCTCCTTCCAAGCAGCACGCGAGGCAGGCAAGGCAGGAAACGGGCCAGGGGGCAGGCAGGCTTATCCACAGCACCGAGAACTGAGGCACAGTTCGAAGCCACACAGGCCTCTTAGGCTTAGTGGCTTGCTCGAGGCCACACAGCCACCTTGAGACAGGGTTGGGATTAAGATCCCGCCTGGGCAGGGAATGATTTGAATCACCCTCCCCTAGCTTGCACACATGAACTCATGCAAACCTTGGCACCCCCATGAGGTGGAGCTTCCCCCATATGCAGACCCAAGGTGGGGATTTCAGTGCAAACTGAATCATATGAAAGTACTAACATTCAACCTTTTTTTTTTTTTTTTACCGAAAAAAACCGGCAATTTCATATGGCTGGTACGAACAGTGTATTTGGATGCAACTCCGGGGAAGAATCAGGTGGGGAGTGGGGAAGATGCGGAAATCAATGCAGGGTTTGTTCACAGTGAGGACACTGCTGAAGACAGCCAGGCTCAGTCCCGCTGGGGACTTCTGGGACACAGGGCACAGCTGTCCTGCTCCACACGGCCAGCACCAGCCACATCTGGCTACTGACATCAAATGATTGAAAATTCAAGATTCAGGTCCTCAGTCTTGCCACACTTCAAGAGCTCAGCAGCCACGTGTAACCAGTGGCAACCACATCGGACAGCACCGATGTAGAGCATTTTCCCATCCCTGAAGCTTCCGTGGGCAGTCCTGCTGTAGAACATGCCTCGGAGCTGTGCCACTGAGGAGCCCCAGATGCTGGGCTCTGCAGCTGGGGCCGTGCCTGCGGGCGCTGACTCCGTCCGGGCTCACTTCGGCTCCGAGCTAGGGGCAGCTACATGGGAGAGGAATGGGGGTGCTGAGGGAGGGGGCGGGGCACCCACAGCACCTGCTCCATCACAGATCCTCCCTGCACGGGACTCTCGGGTCTGAATGAAGCCTCGAGAGGTACAGGCATCCGGACTGCTCCCTTCTGATACCACTGTGGCCCCAGAATCCTCTGGCCTGATGAGACACCATTCCACCCCGAGCACACCGCGAAAAACACAGCACAGGCCTCCCAAGCATTTACGACCTACGGCAGGCAGCTAGGACACAGACCACAGCACGTGGCAACTGTACAAACACTGACCGATGATCTAAATTAGGAAGTCTTTGCGGAGAAGCTCTTGTGAGCAGTGCCCAGCTAATGACAGGCAGGTGTAGTGTCCAAGAACGAGCTAGAGCTTCAGAGCTACAGTTTGGAGACTGAGGATCCCCAAAGGCAGGGTGGTCCCTGGACATCCACTTTAGGGCAATTTCCAAAGCAGAGCTTTGACATGTCACTACTCTGGACAAGAGCCTGGCAAGGTCAAGGTAGCACTCTGAAAATCACCAAAATCTTCGCAGCCCATCATCCCTCCCCAAGGTCCTCTCTCGGCACTGCAGAGTGGCTGGAGCTCCAGCCCTCCGGGCCCCACTGCCTAGGTTCACATCCTGTTGCCTACTTCCTAACTGTGTGGCCTTAGGCATGGTATCTGATACCTCTGGCCTTGAGTGTCCTCATCCATCAAGTGGGCACAATAACAATAACCTTCTTAATAGGTCTGTTAGGAGGATTAAATAAGTCCATATTTATAAAGCACTTAGAAGAGGAATAGCAAGCTTTTTCTGTAATGGGCCAAGCAGTAAATATTTTAGGCTCTGCGGGCCAAATGGCTCAGATTGCCGTTTGTGGAGTGATTCATTCAGTTGCAGGACCAAATAATTCTAGTGAGATAAGGAGATGATCCAAGGTCTTAATTTCACAGGTAGGGAAGCAAGGCCCAGAGAGGCCAAGTGACTTTCTCCAGATTACACAGCAAGGATCAGGATGAGACACACACGCAAATGAACATGCACGTCCATGAACACAAACGGGACACAAGCACACACTGACACATAAACACACACACACTCCCTGATGCTTTCAGCTCTTACTTTTACAGATGGATACAGCATGCCTGCCAAGGAAGAGGCCTACGGTCCCTGAGAAAAGGACTGTGTCCCGTTCACTGCCCTCCCACTCGAGCCTTTGGGCAGTCCGCCCGGGGCCTTGAACCCAGCTGGTGCTCACCTTTAATTGGTGGAAGAATGCATTAAGTTGCCACATCCACAGGCCTTGAGTCCAGAGGTGGAGCTTGGTTAAGAAGTGCCAGCCCCTGACCATGTCGCCCTGGGTTTGGAAGCTGCCCTCCCCGCCCCCGGAGAGGCCCTGTCCAGCCGGCCCAGCCTGGGAGCCAGCCTGCCTCTCCCCCGCCTCCGGGCAGTGGTGCTCATGAATGCCTCAGCCACAGGTGGGAGAAGCCGGGCTGAAACCCAAACCCAGTCACTTGGTAAGACTAGTCTGGGGTCAGAGTCAGAGGTCTCCCCAGTGTGAGGAGGGCATGGCAAGAACCGCTGGCCAAAACCTGGCAGCCTTCTCTAGCATGAGGATTTTCCAGCTGAACTTTATAAATAAAACCCATCCTACCAGAGGGAGGCATGGGTCACGGGTCCCTACCTGGCTTCCCTTCAGACCAGCATCTTGCAAAAACAGTGACTCAGTGACAGTCCCCTGACCCTGCCTGGCCTGGGAGAAGGTCCCTTTTCCACGCCCTGTCCCCAGCGGGGAGGTGAAGGGCTTACAGGCCCTGCTTCTCAGGACCATCACACTGCCCTTCCAGACCTGATCTATCACCTGCCCTGGGCCTGTGTTTCTGCTACACCTACCAAAGGCGGTGGATAATCTCTCCTGAACACTGAGGACCCAGCGCCAAGGGAGAAAGTCTGACTTGGGGAGCGACGGGAGCAAGGAGGGCGCGGTTCGAGAAGGCCCGAGGAAGCTCTCTGCCGGCACCTCCCCGGTGAGCAGAGGGACGCCGCTCTGCCCGCGCAGTAATGGATGGAGCACGCTCTAAAAATACAAACCAGGTCAGCACTCAGGGTGGCTTATGGCTCCAGCGGGAGTTCATCCAGGCACTCGAATCTCCCCGGAACGGGGACTGTGGGCCTACGGCAGGCAGGCTTGTGTGCCGGGGGCCTCTCAGACACCAGCTAAGATGTGACGTTCACTTCAAACGCAGAGCGAGAGGAGTCCAGAGAAAATGGGCCAGGGAAGCACTGGGGCGGCAGCCCAGGCCTTCAGGGCACGAGAAGAAGAAAACTTAGAGAAAAGCAGGGGGCACACTAATCAGTGAGGGGGCAGAGGAGGACAGGGCTCACTCCCACTTGACCAGGCTGCAGGAACCCCAGCCTCCTCACTTCACTCCAAGCAAGATCCTCAGACCAGCAGCACCAGCATCACCTGGGCCCTTCTCAGAAATTCTGAATCTCGGGCTCCACCCCAGGCCTCCTGATCTGCATTTTCACAAGATTCCCAGGAGATTCTTGGGCATACCGAAGTTCATTTGAGAAGCACTGGATTGGAGTCAACACCCCTGAGTTCTATTGCCTTCAAATTGCCGTGTGACTTTCTGAGAACTACTTGACCTCTCTGGGTGCTGGAGCTTCCTCCTCTGGGCTATTGGGCCGAGGAGACTTGTTTCTCTTTCATAGATTCCAGGAGGTTCACGTCAGACCCTCCATCTGTAAGCCTTTGGAGGAGAAGGGCAAAGATCTCTATAAATAAATGATTCCATGCCTACCAGACTATGCTCCCCTCCCTCTTCTTGATGTTTTTAGTGCACAGAGAGGAAGGTGGAAAGATGGTGCTTGAAGTACACACTGAGGCCAGGAAGATGGTCTCTTAATTCCATTTTAAACCTCAATGGCTCTTAATTCCAAAAAAACAAAGACAAACAAAAAATTAAAACAAAACAAACAAACAAACAAAAAACGATACAGCCTCTTGCTAATGGGGAAGCAGCAAATCTGAGGCATGCTAAGTAAGCCAGACCATTGCATCTAGAAATCCCAGGTTGGCACTGTCCCTTGCCTTAAGGCAACTCAAGTATCACTACTGAACTCCCATTTGAGACAGGAGACCTCCTAGGCTCAGAGAGGTTAAGTAAGTGGGTCAGAGCCACACAACCAAAGTCAGGCCGGGCCAAATCCAGAGCCTGGCTCCCTGTCTTCTCAGGCAAACTCTCTTCAGGGCTTCAGGGCACCTGGGTCCCTGACAGCCGACTCAGCCCGGTGTGCAGACAGACAGGAGGGTAAGCCATTCTCATATTGGTCTGAGTTGAATTGAGCAGATAAATCTTCCATGAGAGGAAATTACATCACAGAGCTGAGACAGAAAGTTTCTAAATTATTGCTTATCTTGTTTCATCAAAGTCATTGCTTCCCTCCATGAGCTCCGGGGGCTGAGACGGCCAAGAACCTGTCTCCCACACAGGACCGTGGTTGTGTGTAAATCTACCGGGGTGGGGAACAAAGCGACGTGGCTTGAATTCTAAACCAAAAACAGAGGAGAGTCTTAAGCATACCCAAAATGGAACACACGCACACGCCAGTAATTCGGATGGTCCTCCCTCAGAAGGCCAGGCCTGGGTCGTCCAGGGCTCCCACCTGTGGCCCGGTCACAGTCTCTGATGAGGCTAGCGGGGAGACCTCAGCAGGAGCAGGGCTCCCTGCCTACAGCTGGCTTCTGAGAGCACCAAGAGCAAAGTGCTCAGCCTTCCAGGTTCTAGGAAGTGCCCTTGGGCTAGAGATTCGGCTAAGGGCAAAGCAGGTGGCCCCTGACCCAGGGACACCAGGCAGTCTGCAGGAAAGAAAGGCATCCTGGCTGGGCCTTCCATTCTATAGCATCTCCTGTCTCTGGAGCTGCCTGGCTCTTCTCAGGCCTTAGAATTCATCTTGCACAGACATGCTTGGGGATTGGAGTTGGGGGAGCCTGAGCTTGAATCTAGATTCTGTTACTCGCTAGCTGTGCCCACCTTAGGGGAGCCACTTAAACACACTGAACTTCAGCTTTCTCATCTGTAAGACGGGGATAGCGACAGGGGAGCCTGGGTGGCTCAGTGGGTTAAAGCCTCTGCCTTCGGCTTGGGTCATGATTCAGGGTCCTGGGATCGAGCCCCGCATCGGGCTCTCTGCTCAGCAGGGAGCCTGCTTCCCCTTCTCCCTCTGCCTGCCTCTCTGCCTACTTGTGATTTCTCTCCTCTCTCTGTCATAAAATAAATAAAATCTTTAAAAAAAAAAAAAAAAGATGGGGATAGCGACAGTACTAACTTCAGAAGGCAGTAGGGAAGATTATAGAAGATACCACATACAAAGCATCTTGTGAGCACCTGGCAAACTACAGGCATCTAATGAGTGTTGGCACCTCCCTCCAACGAAAAACAAACCAAAACTGTTCAGGGATGGGCACTTCCTGGGAACAATCTCTTCCCTCGTATCTTATATTGAGAGTGAGCCAGACCCGCCCAGATTCCCAGTTCCATCCCTCAGCCACCCCTAACGACAGGGAGCGCTGCCCACACTGTGGCATTGGGGCTGGCGAGTCCACACTCTGCCCCAGCCTAGGCAGATGCCCCTGGGATACAGACCTAAATCCAGCCTGGTAGGGAATGGGACCGCCCCCAGAAGCGCTCCCAGCAGGGGCTCAGCTGGCAGGAGGTGAGAAGTCCAGCAAAGGCACACCCTTGGCAGGAACATCAGGAGCGCAGCACAGCTGCTGAAGGTGGAGGCAAAGAGCAGCTGTCTGGCTCAGGGTGACCCACCCTGTGCCTAGCTCAGAGCTCCCCACCCCTTTGAAGCCTGGCCGCCTGGGCCTCACCCGTCATATTGCCGGGCACAGCTCCTTGGCCGACCCTCCCCCCCCCTTCCCCTGGCCTCTCCGACTAGAGAGGAGGGTCCCCACGGGCAGGACAGTGATGGGTGTGACTGTGGTCCCCTTGAACAGAGTGCAATGATGGAGCCCAGGTCTGTGTCAGCTGATGGCTGGCAGAGATATTTGGGCAAAATACCTAGCTCCCTGAACTTGTTTCTTCAGCTCCTAAGAAAGAATCCTCCAACCACTAACCTCCCTCACTCCTTTAACAAACAAGCACTGAGACCTGCTGTAAGCCACACACTCTGCAAAGCCCTGAGACTGGATCCCTGTCCTCAAAGAGCTTATCCCCCAGTGAGATACACAGGCAAATGGAGCATGCACGCACACATTATTTATATCACATATGTGCTAAGTTGTGATAACTTCCAAGAAAGGAGTCACTACATTTTCCAATCACTGAAGGCTTCAATAGTCATAGAAGAAGTAATGCATGAGACAGGCTGAATCCAGCCCTGGCAAGAGAGTAAGGGGACAGAGAGGGACAAGAAAGGAAGGACCACGAGCACATAACCCTTCCCCACCCATTCAGAGAGCCAAGGGCGCACTGTTACATCACACGGAATGGAGAGGCCCACGGGAGGCAAATTATCCCCTTCGATTTAAAAGCTCTCATCAATAGTAAAGAGGAAGGAAAGAAGGAGAGAGGGATGGAGGAAAGACAAATAAAGGGAAGGGAAGGAAAAGGAAGAGAAAATAAATTAAACAGACACCTATGCCGAGAGTATGCAGCTGAAGAACACAGACACTGTCCTAAGACCCCAGGTGACCTCTCGGCCAGACTGTGAAGGACACTGTGTTATAAAGCTATTGCCACCTCCCTCAGACACACAGCATCACCGCCCGTAGCTCTTGGCCTTATAGCTCCTATCTGTTAACACGAACCACACATTGTAGAGGCCACGGCTCCACTGTCGGTAGGACGGGGAGGGCCCCACGTCGGATCAAGCAACCGCACTTTCGTCACCTCCTCCTTTCTGATCGTGTGCCCTCGTGAGGGAACAGGGCTCTGCAACGCAGCTGTCTGCAACCACGTGGGCAGAGCGGCACTCAGCAGACCCTGAGGACTTCTGGGTGCCATTGAGGACAATCTGATAGGGTTCCGGACACTACCATTTCATTTAGCTTAATCGTCAGCCATAGGATCGGGTGACACAGCTCTCAGTCACAGCCTCAAAGTCGTGGGGACATCTGGATCTGCCGAGACCCATAAAGGTCCCCTTTACTATAACACCTCCATTTGAGATGGGGAAGGAAAGCTTGAGACAAAGGACCTTCCTAAGGTCACAGCTGCTTCCTGAAGAGTCCAGAACCCAAGCTGCCAGACTTGAGGGAGGAAACAGAGCATGGCAGTCCAAGACCACAGACAGGGGAGTCCCAAAGTTTCAGAAAGGCTGCCCCAAGGAGGCAGGGAGGAGCCGCGCTGGGAGCCACTAGCCAAGTCTACATTGTCCAGGGACCCCTGAATTCGACCTCAAAGCGATCCCTGATGAGGTTACATACACATCCACAGAGATGCACTCACGGGATGGGGAAAAGATACCACTGTCCATCAACTTTACACTTTTATCCGGTTACCAGATCTCATCCCTGGCAGCACACTAAGAATTAACATTGCGTCTGCGTATTAAGTAATTGCCCTCCGCATAGTGTGATCATACTGTATTTGCCTTTTTTCTTTATAAAAGAGTTCCTTCATTTAATTTATGTAAACATTTAAAATAGACCACAATTGCATTCCCTTGCTTTGGCATGTCTTCATTATTTTTTCAGGTCGTACAGAACCACGGGATTCTGGAGTCAGACTACCTGACTTCTAAGCCTGTACCTGTGCAACCTCAGCCATGTTACCTAGCCTTTCTGTGCCTGTTAAGGGCTGAACTGAACCCCCCGCCACCGCCTTTCAAAAAAATTTGTGTTGCATTCCTAACCTCCAATACCTCAGAATGTGACGATATTTGGAGATAAGGTCTTTAAAAGGGTATTAAGTTAAAATGAGGCCTTAGGTTGGGTTCCAATCCAATGACTGGTGTCCTTACAAGAAGGGGACACAGAGAGGTACAGAGGGAAGATGAGGTGAAGAAACAGGGAGAAGATGACCGCCTACAGGCTAAGGCCCTCACAGCCCCCAGAAGGAACCAACTCTGCCTGGTCTCAGACTTCTGGTCTCCAGAATGGCAGGAAAACAAATGTCTATTGTTTAAGCTCCCCCCCACCTCCACCCCATGTTATGACACTTTAGCAAGCTTGGCTTTCCTCATCAGCAAAATGCAGAGTGACAGTCCCTTCCTCTCACGGTTGTGTTGAGCACCCCGTTCCTCCCACTTAGTAAGTACCCAATAAATGTTTCTCACACTTCTTATTACCAACAAGTAGCCTTAACCTAACCTGGTCTTGGCAAACCGATGCTCTTACTCTTCTGTATGAGCAAAGAGGCAATGAACACACCAAACACTCAACTCTGCAGGCAGGCCTCCTCCCTCACCCCAAACCAGTCTGAATTCCCGGACCTGCGCTCAGCCTCCTTCTGTTCCTCCCACTCATCGGGCTGCCTCTCCTGCTCACTGATGCTTCAGGGCCCTGCCTGTTGACCCCACATTCTCCCCACCCAACACCTCCAAAGGCTCAAGTAAGCGGCCAGGTTCTCCTCCGGTTTATCAACATCAGACCCCACAGGATGTGGCTCCAGAAAATGGCAGTGACAGAAAAACACATTCAGGCCATCCGAATCCCCACATTATGGGAATCCTTCCGGTTCACTGGAGACGGAGGACTCCTGGTAACGATGGTCTACTTGAATGAGATGAAGAGCTGACATGGCGCTAGGCATCGCTCCTTGCCACCCAAGGATAACGCAGCCTGTCGGAGACCAGGGCCCGGTTCTCGGTTTGTCTTGCAAAGGGCCCCTGCACGTAATGGCCACCAGAGGGGGCTCCTGAGGGCCTAGGACAAGTTAACTGGCAGGTGGTGGAAAACCTCCCATGGGTGTGTGAACCCACCTAAAGCTGAATGAGAGCCGCTTGGGTCAGGCCAATGAAAGAAGGGGCCAGAAGACCTTTAGAAATCAAGAAGGCTTCCAGAGGGATCCCCAAGAACCCAGAAGCTTGGCCAGACTGTGAAAACCCCAGCAACCTGCTGCCTCAGCAAGTAGCAAGAGATTCAGTGACTGAGGCTTCCAAACCTGCATGGCATTGGTGATTAAAATTAAGGTCATTTTGAAACCCAGAAACCAAAGCTGTTCTGACTCTGAAGGGAAGTTTAATTTGTTGATGGATTTTCCCGCTGATGATTGGGGGAAAGATAGCAATTCACAATGGGTTTGAGGCCAAAAATAGGGCCACACAAGCCAGGAAGTCATTGATAGCTCTTCGGTCTTTCTTCAACTGCATCAAGAACAGCCTGTCCCAGGATGCAAATTTTTCTTTTTTCTTTTTTCATTTCAATCAGCTAATAGCAGATGAAGACCTAAGAATGCTGCCAAAATTCTTTAATCTCATCAGTCACAGAGAGCAAGGAAGCAAAGGTTGGAGGCCTACCGGTGTCTCGGGCTCTCTGTTCTCTGAGTCCCTTTTGGAGAGGTACAGGATTTGGGGGCTGGGGCAGAAACCCCAGGAGCCGTCTTCTCCACCAGACTGATTCGGGGGAACTGGGAAAGAGAAGCAAATGGAGTTCTCTGTCCCCTGTGACAGTTCTGGTAAGGACCTTAGAAATGGAAACCTATTCGTTTATCCCACAAAGGATCATGAACAGCCCCCACCATGCCATGGCTACACTGAAGACGAAGATGGACACAGTTCCTGCCCTCGTGGGGTTTAGGGTCCAGCAGCAATGACTCTGACTGAGCACACCAAGGAGGTAATGCCACATACTTCTGTCATTAAAGTCCCTCCCTGGATGCAAGCTGGTACAACCACTCTGGAAAACAGTATGGAGGTTCCTCAAGAAGTTAAAAATAGAGCTACCCTATGACCCTGCAATTGCACTGCTGGGTATTTACCCCAAAGACACAGATGTAGTGAAAAGAAGGGGCACCTGCACCCCAATGTTCATAGCAGCAATGTCCACAATCACCAAACTGTGGAAGTGTGGAAGGGCTGGATGTCCTTCAACAGATGAATGGATAAAGAAGATGTGGTTCGTATATATAATGGAATATTACTCAGCCATCAGAAAGGATGAATAGCTACCATTTACACTGACATGGATGGAACTGGAGGGTATTATGCTAAGTGAAATAAGTTAATCAGAGAAAGACAATTATCATATGGTTTTACTCATACATGGAATATAAAGAATAGTGCAGGGGACAATAGGGAAAGGGAGGGAAAACTGAACGGGAAGAAATCAGAGAGGGAGACAAATCATGAGAGACTCTTGACTCCAGGAAACAAACTGAGGGTTGCGGAAGGGCGGGGGGTGGGCGGATGGACTAACTGGGGGATGGGCATTAAGGAGGGCACATGATGTGATGAGCACAAGGTGTTATATGCAACTAATTCATCATTGAACATTACATCAAAGTTGGCTAATTGAATTTAAATTAAAAAAAATAAAGTACCTCCCTGGATACTACAAAGGGAAGACGTGGGGTAGGAGACACCAGATGGAGTGTCCACGCGGAGAAAGGGTGAGTCAGGAGACGAGCTTCCCCTAGAAACATACACGAAAGGCCACACCCTTTGTCCTGGGCACCCAGAGCTGTGGAGGGAGCTCGGTCACCACGTGAGGCCTCTGGGTAGGGACTCTCCTCAGGAACAGGGCCAGGGCTCACAGAGGCTGCTCCATGGTGAGGGCAGGAAAGAAAAATCTAATTCCCGAATCTTATTTTTAGCAGCAAGCCAGGCAGAAGAGTAGAAAAAAGCCACTCGACTATAATCCTGATCATAGTGAACAAGTAATTTCATCATTTTAAAAGCCTGCCCACAGAATCTACCATCTTGCAGGGTCTAATCTGGGAGATTCTCATCTTGTTTCAAGGGACAAGTGTTTCTCTAGGACAGCCACTGAAAGTGACCTGAGAAGTGCAATTTCCAGGCATTTGTCTGTCCCAAAACTTGGATTCTTCTGTTGGGTTCCTTTAGGTAATGTAAGCACAACTATGCTAGTTGAAGACGTGAGCAGGAACAAAGCGGGGCAGGGAGTGGGAGTGGGTATGTGGGCATCCCTGTTCTCAGAGGAATGCCCCTCATTTGTCCAAAGAATAAATACACACACTCACATACACACATACACACATACACACACACACGCTGTATTCTTGTCTTTAATAGAAAATACACAATTTTTAAAGGAAACAGAAAAATTGGTATTTGGATAGGCCAATCCTACTATAATAGCTCCAGTGAAATACCTTCTAAAGTCTGGTTTTTCCACCTCTGAAAACTAAGATTTCTTTTTGTTCTGTTGTTGGTGTTGGGCATTACGATATAAATATCCGTCCAAGCAGAGGCAGCTGCCTAACCTTTCACCTGTGACACTGTGGAGAGCTTTGGGGTTTGTGATTTTTTGTTATTTTTTAGGTGTCACCCCATTTCCTCCTCCAAATAGGAAAGGAGGCAGATAGAATCCGAAGATGAGGGAAGTGGGGACATTTGCTCGAGGTGTCACAAAGGGTACGTCACCCACAGAGCTGAGTCTGGGGTGCACATATTCCAATCAGTGTGACACTGAAGGTGTGCCCACTGTGAGCCAGGGGACACAGCCCCACACAAGATGCTCCCCAAGTTCTCCCCGTCAGGAGCACCCACAAATGGAGCAGGAAGGACCCCACCATTCTCAGGCCTGGCAGGGTGAGGTTGGCAAACCAAAGCTGCCCAAATGCTCATTTCCCAGAAGGACCACCCACCAGGGTACTCTGGCTTTATCCTCTGATCCCATGACCTGACCCAGGTCCCCAGGGGGGCCTAGTGCTGCCCCTCTCATGGGCAGATCCCCTCTATCAATACTCGGCTTCCTTCTTTCTTCTGGCCAAACCAAAACACAGGTGTCTGTTGAGTGATTGCTTTTTAGAAGTGGTCTCTTTTCCCTAAAATTTCGCAACAAGGCCAGTTGACTACAATTGGCCGAGTTTCATCTAGACCCGAGATTACAGCTGATCCCATGAGGGAAGGTACTGGGGAAGGTACAGGACCCCAGAACTGAACATCCACATTCCTCAAAAGCCAGGGCAGAACTACATCCCAAGAGGGGGTGCTGGAGCATAAACTGAGGCCCTTAGCCTGGAGCAGGGAAGGCCAACAAGGCCATCAGCCTCATCTTCAAGACCTCTGAAGAGCTGCCAAATGGTTAGACACATTCTGTCCATCCCCAGGGGTAGACCAGACTGGGAAATGGATGATTTAGAAAGAAGAAAATTCCTTCTAACTTTCCTAGGACAGGATGGGCCCTTTGGATAGAAAGGGGCTCCCTGGCACTGGAGGCATTCAAAAGAGGTAGGATGGTCCCTCGGGGGGACCCTGGGGCAGAGATACAACTGACAGGTGGAAAGATGGGATGACGGGACCTTTCAAATTTCTTCAACTTTGAGAGTCTCCAATTGGACAGAATGGACTCAAAGCCCCTAGACACCTGGTCACCTGCCTACAGGGATCGCCTCTGGGCCTAAAAATAAGATTCCCAGAGTCTAATCCAAATTAGATCCTAAAAAATGTGTCACCATGGCTATAAATATGTCCCTTTGAAGGTCAGTTGATATGATTATTTTAATCAGGTACGTCCCCTAGAACTGCCTGCTCCCTCTTGGGCCCCGAATGCATTCTGAGCAGGCCTGGTCCTCCCGTCCTCACTCCAGGCAAACCCACGGAGCCGCCACCATGGGATGACTGTGGGATCAGTCACCGATGCTCCCAATGGAAGACAGGATTGGGAACACAAATGCCCACAGAGACCAGACAAACAGCAAAGGGTGTAAATTAGACACAGCATGACATAAGGGGGAGTGTTAGTGGTTGACAAGTTCCCCCCAAAATCCGTATGTTGAAGTTCTAACTACCAGTACCTGAGAGTGAGACTGTTTGGAGACAGAGTCTTTGAAGAGGTGGTTAGTTAAAATGCGGTCCTTAAGGTGGGTCCTAAGCCTATCTGACCAGTGTCCTTGTCAGAAGGAAAGGAGGATACAGACACACACATGAGGAAGACGACATGAAGACCCAGGGAGAAGATGGCCAAAGAGAGAGAAACCAACCCTAAGGACGTCTTGATCTCAGACGTCCAGCCTCCAGAACTGTGGGACAGCAAATGTCTGTCGTCTAGCCCCCCAGGGCAGGGACTTTGTCGCTGCAGCCCAAGCTGGCAAATACAGGGAGAGTGAGCCATTGTCCCGAGGATTTAATTTTTTTTTTTTTTTCCTCTCTCTCAAAGATCAACCAAATAAAATGGAACCCTGGACCTCACTTTCAGGGAGGTGCACAACCCTCTGATGGGGTTTCGGGGAAAGAAAGGCAACAGTAAGGTGTGGGAGAAAGGGCACTGCGTTCCTAGTCGGGAGGGCTGGTCATCCCCAGGCTATTTTAACAAGCTATGTGGCCTTGGGAACTTCTCAGCCATCTTAGCCCTCATTCCAGCATCAACTAAGTAAAACAATTG
>CM052894.1:43623506-43703083 GCA_028534135.1 Potos flavus | reverse complement strand
CAGTCCCTAGCAAACCAGGATGGTTGGTCACCCGAGGTGTGGACCAGGCGGCGGTTCTGGGTGAGCCTGAGGGTTTTATGAGCCCCACCCCGTAAGGCATCTTAGCAGAGCAGGAGGGAGTCTGAGGCCCACCCCTGCTCCCGAGGGCTTGGCAATTCCACTAAGCCAGAGTTCACAGTAGTAACAGAAATGCGCCCTTCCCTCACCCTCACCTTCCCCTTCCTCCCACCCCTCGCCACCACCCATTCGAGCAGGACAGCAGTGCAATTAACCCAGGCTCTGGGGGGGTCACTCAGTATTCTTTCATTTAAAAGGGAGCCGGGCATACCCCTATTCCTGAGGGTTGTTTTAAAGACCGAAGGAATTCACGCACACAGTGTTTCAAAACGCCATCTGAGAGCATGCGCTCCGTCGGCGCAGACAATTCTTAACCTCTCGACCCTTCCAATCTGTTATGAGTCGAAGGTGTTTGCACAGAGCAGTGTTCTGCACACAGGAGACACTCCACTACTAGGCACTGTTAGGAATACTTTTGTTATTAAAGATGCTGACAGTGGGTGTAGTTCTGCACCTGCTGGGCACTCCCAAAGCCCAAGACGACAGGAGTGAGGGAGTGAGGAGGAGAAATCACAGGGAAGCCAGCCCTGAGCCCAGCAAAGCCCCACAGCTTCTCCTAGCCCCGCTCAGAACAAGCAGCACCTGTTGCCTCTCGCAGTTTCTAGTTGGAGCCCACAGCACCAAGCGGTCACCGTGGAGGGGCTTCTCTCCCTCCTGAAACCCCCAAGTTCTGAAGAAAGTTACCCAGGCCTCTTCCCCCTGCTGCAAGGGCACATCCCCTCAGGCTATAATAAATCCCTGGCTAAGCATTAGCTCAGGACCACTTAAGGCTCTTGGAAATCAGCTTTCTAAGAGCGTGGCAGGTTCCAAGAATCTCTATAGGAAATTCCTCATAAATTCAGGGGGCAAGTCACTGGGGACCAGGGAAGATACCCTCCTTCTTAAGATGGTCTCCATCCAGGAAAGCCCTAGAAGCAGGCATATATAATAGAATCCAGATCAGGAAGATGCCCATAAACACCTGGGCCTGAAATTCCACCATTAGGCATTCACTTCTTTGGTACGGACATCTTTCTTCAGGCAATACGTTTTTGTTGTTGCTGTTGTTGTTGTTGTTGTTGTTTTTGGTTGCCTACTATGTCCCCACAACTAGAACATACTTAAAAAAGGAAAACCAAAAGTCACCTCCGTCTCTGCCCTTCAAGATCTCACAGGCCAACTGGAGACACAAGCCACAAAGAAGCGCAATACACAGAGAAAAGGAGACACGGTCATGCTCATCTTCAAAGGGATCCTACCCAAATGTCCATTCTCCTGCACTCCCCTTGCACTTTGAACATCGTACCCAGTAAAAGCAACTGGATTAGTTGGCAACTGTTTTCAGTGCACAGTTCTCTCACTGTACTGTGAGTTCCTCGAGGCTGTTTTTTATCCTTTTATGCCTCAAACTTGGTGCACTGGGACACAGTAGGCATTCAACAAAGATTTGTGTAATTCATTCATTAATGACTATTTAAATAAAAGTAACACTGAAATGCAAGGCATTTGAGAAGGGCAATAATTTAAGACCGTGGTTCTCAAAGTGTGACCCCAGGCCGGAAGCACCCCCTGGGAACTTGTTAGAAATGCAAAGTCCTGGTCCCTACCCAGACCTCCAGAGCCACAGGTCCTGAGGTCGGGCTTGGTCTCTGCTTAAGCAAGGCCACCAGGGGATGCTGGTGCCTGCTCAAGTTCAAAAAGCAGTGGCTTCAGCCTTTATCATCAGACGCCTTCTGTGAAATAGAATCACTACACACTTCATCTATTCACTCAACACGCACTTATTAAACACCTACACAACAAAGGCCAGGAGTATCCACTGGCTCTCTGGTGGCCCATGGATGTCCACAAGGTGGCAGCAAATGTGGCAAAACCCCTAAGCAGTTGCCCCCAAAGACCCTCAAAGGCTGTTCCCTGTCAACATGAAGAAAGACCACCATCCTGGCCAGCTGACGGCCCTTCAGGATGTCCTGTGGGGATGAGCTCCCCCAGCAGGAAGCTGCTCTGGGGAGAGGGGACAGATGGCATCCTGACGCCCAGGAACAACAAGCCTAGACCTCGGTGGAAGGGATGGGGCCGGGCGGCAGCCCCACCCCCAGCATGGGCTGTCAGCACCTGACCTTCGACTGCTTGACTGCTCGGGAGCCCAGTGACCAGGCTAGTGAAGGGGCAGGGCTGCAAAAGGGGGCAGGACAGGGCGAGGCAGAGAGGGCAGAGCAGCCAGGCCAGCGTCCCCTTCTCACCCCTGCCCTCATCCTCTCCCCGCCTCCAGCCCCAGGGGCAGGCCCAGACCAGGGACCATGAAGGGACAGGACTTCCATCCTGGAAGGTGCTGGGGCTCAGCTGCGGCCCAGGTGCCCCTCAGATCCAGGTGACAATGCTCTGGGAAAGCCAGGGAGATGGAAAGGACACTGTGCTTCTGATTTAGGGGCAAAGTGGCCAGGCCTCCCCCCAGACCTGCTGTCCCAGGGACAGAGCTCACTTGCTGACACTTCACCTGAACTATTCTCTAGTTATTTAAAAAAAAAAAAAAAAGGGACAGCTTGGCCGCCCTCTCAGCTTACAGAGCCTCTAGCCCAGAGTGGATGGCCAGTCCCTCCCAAACACCTGTGGGCCAGGAGGTAGGGATGCCTGCTCAACTCTCCGGGCCACCTGCCCCTTTCCACCTTCACCCTCCAGGCAGAGGAGCCTATGAGTACTGTTGGAAGCCTCACGTAGGAGTGGGAATGTCCCACGGCCTGTGTGTGATCTCAGAGTAGTGAGTAGAGACCGTAAGGTTGCCAGGTCAAAAAGAGGATGCCCCCGTCACACCTCAATTTCAGATAAACAAGAAATCATTTATTAAATTTGTATATCCCAAATATTGCAGAGGACATACTTAAATTTAAAAAAGTATGTCTTATTTAGGGTGCCTGAGTGGCTCAGTCGGTGAAGAGGCTGCCTTTGGCTCAGATCATGATCCCAAGGTCCTGGGATCAAGTCTCACATCTGGCTCCCTACTCAGTGGGGAGTCTGTTTCTCCCTCTATCCCTCCCCACTGCTTGTGATATCTCTACTTCACACTCTCTCTCTCAAATAAAATTTTTAATAAATATGTCTATTTATCTGAAAATCAAATGTAACCGGGCATCCTCTATTTTTATTGGCTAAATCTAGCAACCCTTCTGTATTAGCAAGCCCGGAATAGGAAAACCTGGCTTTCCCGACGAGGAATTCAGGAGATGACAAGACAAAGTGCCTTGAAAGTGATCAAGTGTAGAGTAAAAGCTCAGTAATATGATTAAAACTAATGATTTGCTTCACACAAGGAGATGAAGGCACTAAGGTATATCAGGAAAAGGCTGGGCCTCTGGTCAACCAACTCAGTGTTGGGTCTCGGGTCTGGCTCGTACGTGCCGGGTGACCTTAGCAAGTCACTGCCCCCTCCCCCCGCCAGGGCTCAGTTCCCACATCGTAGATTAGGGCAGGGCTTCTCAACCCTGACTGTTTGGGTCCGGACAGTTCTTTGTTGGGGGTTGGGGGTGCATCATGTGCACTATAGAAGATTTCCCATCCCGGTTGTGCCTGATGTCCCACGGGAGGGCCAAGCCATGCCTGGGCTTAGAAGCACTGGGTTAGAAGATAGTACGTCCTCATGTCTAGGGTCCTGCCAACTTTACGTGTGGGTTTGCAGAAAAGATTCTTCTTAAACACCCAGCGCCCATAATGAATGTACCACAGGATGTGACTTACCAAGGTCTGATTACATGTAAACTCTTCAAACTGTATCCCTCCCTCAACCCTGACTCTAGCATTAGAAACTGGCCTAACTGGTTTCCCCTAAGTGACTCCAGCTTTTTGATAGCCATGCAGACAGCAATGCCTTAATAACACCCCAAAATGAAATTACCATCACCTTGACTGAAAGCAGTGACTACTGATACTTCTCAGGCAAACACGGTTTATTAGTTTAATACTGATGTAACTACTACTACTGATCTCTATAATGTGTGGAGACTCCTACAGGACCCTTTGGATCCCCACCAGGGGACCCCACCAGGACTTTTGGATAGAATATGTCTTTTAAGCCCCACAACAGCCCTTAGATGTCGGTGCTATATTGATTCACATATGACAGCTGAAGAACCAGGTTCAGAGAAGGTAAGTAATTTGCCTACGGTCACAGAGTCCACCTGACTGCAGAGCCTATGATCTTTCCACTAGAGAAACTTTCCACCCCATGCAGCTTTCATGGGGAATGGGAAATTCACTTCTTCCTGGGCCTCCATTCTAGGTGAAAAAAAATTCGCAGGCTTTCCTCTCCAGAACCCCAATGTCTAGGGGCAGTATAAGGCCAGTGGGCACGGGGGTACAGCCAATGTAGAGATGATGCAGTTCTCCCCTTGGGCCACACAGAATGCCAGGCCCTACAGGGCTGACACTGGCTTGTGTGTCCTGACCTTGCCTTTACCTTGCACCCCTCGCTGTAATTCCAGTGCCTACCACAGAGCCAGCCCCATGGCAGGCGCTCAAGAAATGCTTGCTCGTGAATCTCTGAATGTTCCTCCATGTCAAAAAAGGGGACACTGGGGCCCACCTCTTTCCAGGGAGGTCATTACCTAAGGGAAAACCAACCTCTGGCTCTCGGGTTCTGCCTGTCCCGCATCCAAAATCCCTCTCCCCTCCAGTGCTGAGTCACTTCGTTTTTGTAACTTGCTCTAAGGATCCCCACATTCCCTTCTATATTATAAGTGAACAGAGAATTGATTGGGCTTGAGTGACCCAGTTGCCTGCTGGCCCAAAGGACCGGCACAGAAGACCACTGAAGAATTCTGGAGCCGTGGCCTGGAACGAGGGCTTGGCCAATCATGTGTCCATGCCCTCAGTTACTAGGGCACCTTGAGTGGGGCTGCGTTACTGTTCCGTGGCCCAATTTCCCCCATGGACAGCAGGCTGAGCAAGGTTCCCCCCCACGGCGTGCTATTATTACCTGGCACACCACAGAATGAGGCCACTGCTACAATGAGGCCACCCCACCCCCAAGATTCTTCAAAATCCTGCTCTTTGGGGCAGCACAACTGGGCAATGTAGGGCAGCAGCCGCCCCAATTTGCCGAGGACTGGGGGATGGAACTGGGCATTGCAGGGGTGAGCTGGTAACCGTGGCTCTGGGACACCCAGTGACGACAGAAGGAGCCACAGAGCAAAAGGGCACAAACCGTGGGCCTCACCCTGGGGGAGACGAGTCTAAAATCACTCACACTCACACACACACACACACACACACTCCGGGGAATCTAATTTTAGTAGCCATTCGCTCCAGCAACGCACTTCGCAAGCAGTTATTTTGAGAAATGCTATTAGCCGCTGGGCTATTTTTAATACCCCTTGTGGGACAGGCATTTGTGACACAAACAGCAGCTGAAAGGCAGTAAACTCGGGGCCTTGGATGTGCCCAGGGTCTAGGGCTAGCCCCTTCGGATAGCAGATGGAAGGACTGGACAAGCATCCTGTGTGCCCGGCTGGGTCCCTTCCTTCGTGACTACCACTCTGTTCACCAGGGACGGGCGGCCAGAGTCAAATGAATGAGAAGTCCCTCCCGTCGGTAACGGCCAAGCCGCTAAGAAGCCAGAAGACTGCAGTGATCCCCACGAGCCTGCCATCCCTCAGTGTCTCCCCACAACCCACAGGTCAAACCCCACACCTAAGGTCCCCAACCTCCCACACCCTCCTGGCACCTGGCCTCCTCACTCCCTTGCTTTCCCAGATCCTCCCATGGCCGAGGCTGCCCTCCTTCCTTGGAGCACTCCCTCCCCAGGTCTCCTAATCAGCCCATGCTGCACTCCACACTCTAAACACCTACCATAAAAGAGCTGTATAGCCTTGCTGGCATTCTGCCTCGAAGAGCTTGCACTTCTGGTCACCTGTGCACATGTGTTCCCCATCAAGGAACTGCTGCCACCGACGGAGTGTTTATGACGGGCCAGGCATCCCGCTAAGCCCTTTACGAAGCTCAAGGGATTCTCCGAAGGGTCCGAGCTGGCACCCTCATCGTTCCAACTGTAAAGAGGAAGAAACTGAGGTACAGGGAAGTTGTGCAAGATCTCCTAGGTGGGTCTAAGCAAGGCCATGTAGCATGGCGATTCAAGGCACAGATCAGGGGCCAGACCGCTCACGCCAAATCCCAGCTCTAAGCCTTGAACTTTAGATAGTTCCCTGCACCCGGTCTGTGCTCAGTCTTTCCCAGGCTCCTGGAAAGATGGCACGAGCTACCCCTTGTCGAGCCCCTCCCAAGGGGCCCGGCATACAGCAGGCACGGTCTGCGGGTCAGCTCCTGTCACTACAGGGGAGGCAGAGGGGCCGGGCTGTTAAGAATATTTACAGCGTACCCACAATGCGCCATGCGCTATGCTAGCGCTCAAGAAAGCCTCATGAAAGTATACAAAGAAATTAAATTAAGAAAAAGGAAATCATTTGCCTAAGGTCAAAGCTGGTAACTGGGGATTTGAACCAGTATTTGAATACAAATCTTAAGTTTTAACTAGAATCCTCTGCTGCTTGTCTCGTCTCTGGAAAGAGTAACATGTCTTCGCGTCCCCCAAAGTTTCCGGCCCTGGGTCAAGCCCTTTAGATGGACTCGGTAACTACTCCAGGATTCTGTCAAGTCTTTCTAAATGGGTCCCCCGGCCGCCGATCGGGAGCCCTTCCCCATCCCAGGGGGCCCTGGCTTCTCACCCCTTTTCCACCCACCCCCCAGCAGGCACGGTGCTTCGACAGCAGAGGAAAAGCAGCAGAACACTTGATGAAGCCTCTCTGAGGGCCAGAGCCTGGTGTTTGGCTAGCAGTAAGCTGCCCATGGGGACCCAAGGCCTAAAGGTCAGGAATCTAGGACGACCGGACATGCCACTGTGGCTGGAGAAGTCCAGAATCATAAGGCGTCAAGCGTGAGCTGGAGACAGGATGGCAGAGAGAATGCGAGCCTGACTGAGCAAGTGCGTGTGAGTGAATTATGTGTGTGGTTCAATTTTAGGCACCAGGCAGATTTATAAAGCTCATCGCCCTCCTAGAGTTGCCTGCAAAAGGCCACACGTTTAACACCACGCTCATCAATCAGCACAGGAGGGGAATGCGTGCCCGAGCCGGGGCTGGGAGCCCGGGGGCTGCAGCAAAGGTTATCCCTGTCCCTGATGGCTCACTGTCTTAGCAAAGGACACCAGATTGGCGCCTGTGGAACACTGGGGGCACCTTCGAACACAGAACTCTGATATGGTGCCTATCAAATTATCTCACTTGCTATGGACCTACTATGTGCAGGGGACCCCTGGTCTAGCTCTGCTTGTATAACACTGAGCAAATCACTCCACCCTGGTGTCCTGTTCTCCTCCCTGCCCAATGAGGATGAACTCATAAAACACCCCATACAGGCCAGCTGATTGGGGCTACAAAAGACAAGCCCTAGGCAAATGGTGGCTTCCAGTGTGAAAGGCGAACAAGACAGGGGGAGCTCTTTGCCCTCTGGGAACATGTAAGTAATACAAAGGGGGTGAACTCAAACATTCCAAAGACAATGAGCATTGGCTGGGGTGATAAATATACAACTGACCAAAACAAACAAACAAACAAACAAAAATATACAACTGATCGTGCCACTCAGGGGAATGGGATAACCATGGCAGAGCACTCCGAATGCCATAGAAACTCACAACGCTGCACTGGACTTGAAAAGGTGGCTTCTGCTCAGTCTGTGCGTCATACCAAGCAGACCGTGAGCAACCCAGGGACCTCACCCTCCAGCTTAGAGCCAAGGGCAGAGTAGGGGCTGGGGGAATCCCTCAGTGGAGCTGTGCAGGAGTGCACCCCAGCTGCCTGGTTGGACTCAGCACACACATCCCCCGGCAAGGGCAGCTTCGCCTGCCACCCGACCCCACAGCGGTTTCAGCAGGGTCTGGTCAAGCTGGTCCATGAGCGAGGAAATGGGGAAGACAGACCCCAGAGGCAGGCTGTGAACTGGCCACCTCTACCCATAGGAGCTTCCCAGATTCTCTGCAGGTCAGAGAGCAGCTCCTGCTTACCATGCGGGAGCTCGCCAGGGTCAGATGGTCACACACACAATCCTCTGACATCAGTGGGGGTGGTTTTCCAGGAAGTGGGAAAATGTGGCATACTCATTTGCCAAGGGCTGCTGTAACAACGTATCACCAACTGGTGGGGCTTAAACCACAGAAACGTATTATCTCACAGTTCCAGGGCCAGAAGTCTGAGATCAGGGTGTCTACCGGTCAGGTACTTCGTTTTGGGGAGTGGGTTGGGAGGGTCAGGTGCTTGTAAGGGCTGCGGGAAAGACTATTCCGTGCCTTCCCATTAGCTTTGGATGCTTTGCTGGCAGTCATCAGCGTTCCTCAGTGTATAGATGCATCGCCCCAACTTTCTGCCTTCGTCCTCACACGGCATCCTCCCTGTGTGCCTGTCTGCATTCACATTTCCCCTCTGGATAAGGACACCAGTCATATTGGAGTAGAACCCACCCCAATGACCTCATCTCAACTTGATCATCTGCAGGACCCTATTTCCAAATAAGTCACATTTATGGGGCTGGTAGTTCAAGTATCTTTTCAGGGGATATAATTCAACCTGTAAAACTTGGGTTCCCCAAAGGAAAAACAGCTTTTGTTTTTGTTTTTCAAAAGCCAAGCTGGAATTCCTAGCGTCACTAATATACTGGGGCAGAGTTCTGAGAAGCAGGCTAGATGTCTAAAAGGACTTCCTGGCCTCAGCCCAGCCCCGGCCTTTCTGGCCTCGTGCCTCCATCTACTGAGATGGACGCCCTGCCAGCTGGCTTCACTTTGGTCAGTCTCCCTTCTTCGCCCTCCAGCATGCTGCTGCCCGACTTTGAACCCCACCATCAAGTCCCACCTCTATCATGCCTCACTCCTGCCCTGCTCTACAGACCCAGGGGCGGCCCTGCCTAGAAGACAGAATGTGCCCCCACTACCTTCTGCACCCTGATGGCATGCATCAGTGAGAACATCGGCTGAGCTTCCTTGACTTCTCAGGCCATATTCTCATTCATGAAAGGAGAAAGAGCACATTCCCCAAGCATCGCTCCTGGAATGTTCTCCTGAGACACTGGCAAAGAGGCACCTTGGCGACCAAGTCGAGGCTGCCACCTCTCAAGAGGCTGACGCACATGGACACAGGCAGTGGCGCTGTGGCCCCAGGCCGAGGTGTGGGTGCAGGAGCGAAGGGGCCCGACACTGCACAGAGGCAAAGAAGAGGCCCTCAGACTGGAGATGGACGTCTCCGTTCCCTGAGCGGCCTCTGTCCCGCTCCCTGCGGTTTCTCGCGGAAGGCTGCCAGTCTCTGGAAGTTGTCCTGCTGGGACACTCCTTGGCATCAAGATGGCCAGACATTCTCAGTGAGAATCGGCCTGATAAAGAAGCAGAGCCTTCCTTAGAGGCTGGGAGGCCCCAGCCCCAGACGGAGGCAGAAGGCTTTCGTGGGTGTGGACAGGCTTCATCTCCAGCAAAGACTGGCCTGAGGACTCTCTTGTCTACCTCTTCTTCCCAGACCGCAGGGCCCCTGAATCGTCTTCACCTGGCCACACAGCCTGGTCAGTCCTCAGTACTCTCCTCACTCCTCTCTCTCACCTTTCTAATCATGATCCTCCTCACCAGGGGACAGGGCTTCCAGATAGGAGAACACTTCATGTATGCTACAGAGAATGTTCCCGAAAAAGCACTCTTCAAGGAAGAGATTTTGAGTACCCTGTCAGACCAGCAACACCACATTTATTGACTTACTTGATTTCACAAAAGCACTGTGAGCATATTATGAATATTCTAATTTTATGGATAAGGTAACTGAAGCTCAAAAAGGTTAAGTGAGTTTCCTAAGACACAGAGCTAAGTAGAGGCCCAATGTCACCGTCTGCACCACCGTGGACATTTTCTCTCCACTCCCAGAGTCTACTGGCTGCCCTTCCCTAGCATCCCCTGAGTACCTTCAACCAAGCCTCTGAAGTTCAACTCATTGTCCCCTGCCCCCCCGCATGCTTCCTGCTCCCCTTCCTCACCAGCCTGCCACCCTGACCTTGCTCTTCCTATATTCTTTCTCACTAGGTCATCACCATCTACTCCACTGGCAAAGCAAATGAAAGTATCAATCTTTGCAGAGGCCAACGCATGGCAAACAAGCAACATCTCAGAGAGCAAACCTCAAACTTGCCCAGGGAATCAACCACTGATCTGTCCTTGCTCTCACTGGAAAAACCTTGCACCGTCCCCTAATGAATTTTCTGAAGCAGAGCATGCTTTATTATGTCATTTATGAATACTCAAAGTCCAACGGGCAGAGATCACCATTGTTAGCCTGGGAGTGAAGGCTGTTTGCATATCACATTTGATGCATCCGAAGGGTCAAGTACATTCATGACTATCCATCAAGGAAGCCTCAAGGACAGGACTGTGGCCTAGCACCAGACACAGACGGATTGTAAGTGATATACCAAGTCCACGCTAGTTAAGGGTAAGTGAGCTCACACCCTCAGTCTATTCCTGACAAAGTTTCTCTCACCTTCTGACAACGAATCAATGCCACATTATGATGTGCAGAATCCCAGACAGTCTTCTAAAACTTGAGTGGCCAGCTTGAGATCACGTGATGTGGAAGGAGAGAGGGCAGAGGACCCACTCTTTATTATAAAGTCTCTTGATCTCCTAAGAGAGAGCTTAGTTCAGCATGACCTTGACCACCAGGACCAATGCTACAGAGTCACAGAGTCAGAGGCTGTGATGGTTCATTCAACTCAGCGTGAGCTGAGCCCCCCACCCCCACCCCCAGTCTTCCGCTAAGACTTACGATCTGAGGTTGGGGAAAGTGGAGAAAACAGGAGGTGCAACCAACAGGTGAGAAATCAGAAAGAAATTGTGATCACGCCCCCCCGCCGCCCCCCAGGAGCATGGGCAGTATGGAGATAAGAGAGAGCCCTTGCCACTGGCTTCAGAGGGAAGCATCCATGTTCGGGTGACCACGGTGACGTGAGCACAAGCTTGCAACACCTTCCTGCCCAGTGTCCTGTGGACACAACCAACCAAGGACAGTGAGCCTGGAAAACCTACAACAGCTGAGGAAACGAGGAAAAGTGCCAGCAACCGAAAAGAACATCTGAATAAAATATGATGAAGAAAGGAGAGAAGGCAGTGCGGTCCCCAGGGCAGCCCTGCTTTGGAGAAGTGGCAGCAAGATCGTGCCACAAGGAGTGGAGGCCGCTGAGGAGCTACATAGCAGAGCTGCCAAGATCAGGACGACAGAACGGGACAGGGGGCCCCGCATGGGGCAGAGATGCTGAGCACACCTGGCTCCCTCTTGTCAACAAGCAACGACAGCAGTGTGTGTCAGCAGCAGCCCCGGGAAGCCCCAGGAATCACATGGCAGGTACACCGAGAAGAAAACTGGCTGGGGCGGGGCCTTGTCCCTGATATGGCAGGTGGCAGCTCCAGGAAGAAGGACAAGTTCAGGCACAGTCTGTACCTGGCACGGTGGCCAGGTCAAACAGCCAGCCAGATGCAAACAGTTGGCTCCTGGTGCAATGGGTTCACCAAACTCAGGGAAGAAATATCACGGGGATTAAGTTTCCCTTCTGGAAGTCCTCATGGTGGGAGCTCACTTGCCCTGCCTTACAGTTCGCTGGGTCATGCAAGACTTCCTTCCATCAACCACGGCTCTGCTGTAAGAGCCAGGAGGAACATTCTATCAGCAGTGCGGTGGACAGCACCAGAACCCAGGAGAACGGACCCTCCCTATAGACAGGCAAACACTGTCCATGTTCAGGGATGGAAAACATAAAAAACCTCCCACCAGACCTGCAGAGGCACTCAAACACAGAAAGCAGAGAATGTAGCCCTCAAAGTGAAGAAGAGATTTGAAAAGAATCCCTGGTTGGAAAGGCCAAGGGCACAGGCACAAGCCCTGCTGTGAACCCCGGCCCCAGCACTCACTACCCGGGGGAGGCTGAGCAGGCTCCATCTCTCTCAGCGTCTGGATCCCAATCTGGAGAGTGAAGACATTCAAAGCACAGGCCTCTCAGCCTTGTTCTAAAGCTCATCTGAGGTCATGCACACAAAGTGCTTGGCACAGTGCCGACAGCATAGTAGGTGTTCAGGGAAAGCCGACTTTGAGGATAGCTGAAGCACCGAGGAACCACCTATCCCATGTCTGCAAGAAAAGTCAATAGAACTCATCTGAAACAAGATGTGTTGTGAAGGACAAATTTAAAAATCACTCCCGAGGGGAGGCTCAGTCAGTTAAGCAGCTGCCTTTGGCTCAGGTCATGATCCCGGAGTCCCAGGATCGAGCTCCGCATCAGGCTCCCTGTTCAGTAGGGAGTCTGCTTCTCCCTCTGCCCCTCACCCCACTCGTGCTCTCTCTATCTCTCTTGCTCTCAAATAAATAAAATCTTAAAAATAAATAAGTAAATAAATAAATAGAACTCCCAAAATAAAGAGGAAGAAAGACATAAGCAGAAATACTGTGACATCTAAGACCACAGGTTATATAAAAGATAACAGCTAAAAAGGACAAGCAATCAATTCAGAATAAACTGAATAGCAAATTTATGAAAATGCAAGAAAACTTTCCAACACTGACGATAGACCTGGGTCTGAAGATGGAAAGGCTGAGTGATGACCCGGGGTCTACGTATGTGTTTATTCATTTCATGGTGAAGAGGTGTAAGCTTCCCAACAAAAGATGGTGGACAACCTAAGAGAGGAAGAAAACTCAGGCCAGTAGTGCGTTGCTCCCCAGCAAAACTCAGCAACAGGGCTAACCTGTCCTCCACATTGGAAGAAACAAGGTGCAATGAATCAGAATAAATGTTTCAGAAAGCTTATAGAGGCGTTAAGCTTCTCGCATTTCAAAAAAAGACATTAATCAGAGTCAAGACTTCAATAATAGAGAAAGCACATGGTAATAAAGATCTGGCAATGAACATGAAGACCCATTAGGTCTCAACTGTTGTAACTGTGATATATCACAAAGAAAAACAAAAATTAAAAGTTAGGGGCGCCTGGGTGGCTCATTGGTTAAGCAACTGCCTTCGCCTCAGGTCATGATCCCAGGGTCCTGGGACCAAGCCCCGTGTCAAGCTCCTTACTCAGCAGGAGCCTGATTCTCCCTCTTCCTCTGCCTGCTACTCGGCCTGCTTGTGCTCTCTCTCTGTCAAATAAATAAATAAAATTTAAAAAAAGAAGAAAGAAAATCC
The DNA here is from genome assembly GCA_028534135.1 of Potos flavus. Taxonomy (NCBI): domain Eukaryota; kingdom Metazoa; phylum Chordata; class Mammalia; order Carnivora; family Procyonidae; genus Potos; species Potos flavus. The sequence continues at coordinate 43,689,748 of CM052894.1, read as the reverse complement.
TTGCCTTAACTTTGCAGTCACCTTTTAAAAAAAAATTAAAAATTAAGCTTCCTTAAAGAGAAGATAAAATGTAAAAAAAATAAAATGGAGTAATACAGTAGAGGCTTAAAATATCAGAATATACAATAAATATATGAATGTAATATGATAGGAGAGGAATAAAAAGGGGGAAAACTTACCATACATGGTAGACAGTCAAGAGCTGCGGTTTCATTTTGTACATCAACCATTAGCAAAAGATGGTTGAAGAATATTTTTAAAGATTTTGTATTTATTTATTTATTTCAGAGAGACACAGAGCATGAGCTGGAGGGAGGGGCCGAAAGGGAGGGAGAGAGAATCTCAAACAGACTTCACGCTGAGTGCAGAGCCTGACACCGGGCTCAATCTCACAACCCTAAGATCATGACCTGAGCCGAAACCAAGAGTTGGATGCTCAGCCAACTGAACCACCCAGGCGCCCCTGAAGAATATTTTTAAATACCTGAGAAGCAACAAAGATAGAACTAACCTTATACCAAAGCAAAGTATAAAATTAGGGGCACCTAGGTGGCTCAGTCAGTTAAGTGTCTGCCTTTGGTGTCCTGGGATCGAGCCCCACATTGGGCTCCCTGCTCAGCAAGGAGACTGCTTCCTCTCCCACTCCCCCCAGCTTGTGCTCGCGCTCTCTCTCTCTCTCTCTCTGTCAAATAAACAAAATCTTTTAAAAAAAGAAAGAAAGAAAGAAAAGAGAAGTATAAATTGTTCATCATAGCAAGACAAAGGAGATTGCAAAGAAACAGAAAAAAAAGAAAGCCAGAAGGGTCAAAACATATTAGCTTTTAGAATAAAACACACATATATACATTTCTCTCTCACACACACACATACACACACACACAACTCAAGAGGTTTTGTGTGGATAAGGAATATAATCCAAAATGGGTGTCTAAAAGTCAAGAACTATGCACTAAATAAGAAAGCATCAAAACATACAGCAGCAAATTTTTTTTTCAAGTAAGCTCTACACCCAATGTAGGGCTTGGACTCATGACTCTGAGATCAAGAGTCTCCTGCTCCACCAGCTGAGCCAGCCAGGTGCTCCAGCAGCAACTTAAATAAAAAGAGACAAGGGACAGAAACACAGCAGCAATAGGAGAGTTTATCAAACCGCTATTGCTCTTTCATAAATTAAATTGGCCCAAACTAAACATAATTATGAGTAATTAGAAGAGCATTGATGGTAGGAGACTCCATCCCTCCTGGTTCACGGGGGAGGAGCCTGGGATGGGAAAGATGAGAGGATAGAACAGTGGTTCTCAAAGTGTGGTCCCTGGCCCCTCTCCCCCCGCCCCATCAGCATCACCTGGAAACACGACCGATATGCACATTCTCAGACTCATCCCAGACCCAACCAGAATCAGAAACTATGGGGCAGCCCGGCAGGTGATTCTGATGCTGTTCCAAGCTGAGAATCACTGATGCAGTGATTAAGCCCATAGGCTCCCCAGGCTCCAGTTACTCATTGCTGGGTGACTTCAGACAAGATGCCTAACCTCTCTGTGCCTCAGATTAATCATCCACAACTGAGAAGAAGAAGAAGAATGCCTCCCTCTCGGTATGGCTGTGAGAGACGATGAGATCACTTCTGCAAGACGCTCACAGTGCCTGCAGGGAAGCACTCACTGACGGCTCTCGCTCTGATTCAGGGAGGCACAGCAGGGCCCCCCTCAAACCCCACTGCTCTTCTGCCCCCTCCCCAGGGTTTCGTGAACCTTCCATCCCCACTCCTCCGTGCCTGTGCCCAGGGAGGACTGCCGCCCCCTGACAATGAATAGATACCTTCTCGTGGTTGGTTCCAACCCTGCTGTGGGAGGCAATGCCATAAACCCCTCCCTGACTCTATCCGGTTGGAGCAGACACTGGGTGACTCACTGAGCTTGTCATTCCAGGGCCTCTTCCCCCGCCCACATCACCCTCCCTTCCTGCTCCCAGCCCCATTCCCCCTCCTCCTGGAGAGTCCACAGAGCTGGGCAGAGGCAGACCCAGACCCTCGGCCCCGTCTCAGCGCACAAAGGAACCCAGGTCACTGCCCTCAAGTACCAAACAGGCACTGCTCCCCAGGGCGGGAGGGAGCAGGACAGGCAGAGCCCTTGGGCCGCACAGCAAATTCTCCCTCTCCCTAGGCCAACCACAGTCAGGTGCGTCCTAGCGAAATGAACTCATCCCGGGAGGCAGGAGACAATGTCTCCACTCACAAAGATGTAATTCAAATTTGAGATCCGGCAGTAATTTCACTGTTGCTGACTGGGTGTCATCACAATTAGATCATATGCTCGAGCATTTTTGAGCTACAAGTGCCCAAGGAAATCAACCAGTGTAACGCCTCCTCTGCCAGGTGAGATTCAGGAGGCACAGAGAGGCTTGAGCCAGCCCCGAAGTCACACAGCAGAAGAACCTAACAGAGAGGACTCGAATACATTGAGGACAGCTGAGGCTGCCAAAAGCAGCTTCTTTCTACTACATCAGGTTGTCCTGAAACACAACCACCACAGTCACTGGGAAGAGATAGTCACAAAAAGAGAAGTTACTCCTTGATATTCCACTGATAGTTGTGCTCCCTGCCACCAGAATTGCCTCTCTTCAATAGTCCTTTTCTTATATGGAGAAGAGGTGTCATGTATCACTTCGTCCATAGTTAAACGTGCCCAGGAAGTTGGGGAAACTGAGGTCAGAACACGTTGAGCCAAATGCCTCTGAATCCTTTTTCAGGTTACTTCTTTCACTCTAAATGCCTGCCCCTCCTCCCACCTGCCCCAAAACTTCCACACTTCAGGTGCTTACGGAGTGCTCTCCTCCAGGAAGTCCTCTCTCCGAACTTCGTCTTACCCCTAGAGGAATCACCTCAGGTTTACTGTATGCGGCCCGGCTGGTCCTCAGACTTCCAGCTGTGTCTGATCTGGAAGGAGCAAGCACCACCCGTATGTTTCTCATACCCCATGGACATCGAGAGAAGGACCAGCTCTGTCTGATGGCAAAGCCTGAACTCTCACCTGACCGAGGTCAAATGTCACCTCTACCCCTCACCCACCCTGTGGGCAAGCCACTTGACCCTCGAAGCTTCAGATGTCCCACCTGGAAATGGCAGTAATACCTTCCTCCTAGATTGCTGTGGGAAGTAAATGAGATTACGTGGGTAAAGTTCCAAGCACCAAATAGAAGTTGCTATAATAAAAATGATAATGATAAGGATGATAAATAACCTTGGTGTATAATACATACTTTTTAATTTAGTTTGATTTGTCCAAGACCACTTGGCATCACTATCAAAGAAATGCAGACAAATCAGACCCTTTTTGAGCACAATATTGCAGTTACATCAACTCTAATCCCTCTAGGTCAGAGATGGAGAGTGGGGTGGTAACAGACTTCTTGGTTTAAAAACATAACAGACGTCTTGGTTTAAAAACGTAACAGTAAAATCCATCTTCCAAACAAAAATCAACCTAGCCATCTCACGAATCCCAGGGAAGTATACGAAGGACAGAAACTATCACTTCTTCATCTTAGAAATCAAGGTCTCCTTTTTTTGAAGCAATGAATATATAGTTTACAAAAAGGCACAAAAGACACATCATATCTAGGGGTGTGAAGTCTGTTGGAGAAGTGCATCCAACTCACAGGAGCAAAACACATCAAAGGCAACGTACAAGGGAGTGCAGCAGTGATTCACTCGTAAATAGTTAATGACCTCATGACTAAGACTAATTACTGGCCCAGGTAAAGCAACCTACCTGGAGAAGAATCATGGCAGCCTTCCCATAGACTAATTTCTTGATCCCCTCAAACACTGTTTTCATACACGTTGAGGTTTTTCCTCCCCTCTCTTCCAAGGCGCAGAGAGTCAGTCCAATCCCTTCAAGAGAGAGTAGACTGACCTCTCTCCTAGCACTAGTGACTTGGAGAGAAAGGTCACTTTACTTATGTCCTGGACACATCTATATGCCAACCAGCCAGGGGATTCCACATGACCCAGGGTTTAGCGCTAGGCTCCTAAAGAAAGATCCAGAAAAGCCTGATAGCTTTATTTCCAATTGAAGTGATCACTAAACTCATAGTATTTTAGCAACTAACTTTCTCAGAGATTCTGAGCACATCCTCTGGTGCCTGTCTGCCCTCAGATGTTAAATGGATCTACTTCCTGCATCTGGCCATCGAATACTGGTCCTACTAAACCCCAGGCACCCTTCCAGTGGGGAGGGAGATGGGGGCAAATCAGGCAAGTCCCTGCCAGTATGCAGCTGGCATTCTTTATTTTTTTTTCTTTTTTTTTAAGACTTTATTTATTTATTTGACAGAGAGAGAGATAGGGAGAGAGGGAACACAAGCAGGGGGAGTGGGAGAGGTAGAAGCAGATTCCCCGCTGAACAGGGAACCCAATGTGGGGCTCGATCCCAGGACTCTGGGATCATGACCTGAGCCGAAGGCAGACGCTTAACGACTGAGCCACCCAGGCACCCCGCAGGTGGCATTCTTTAAATCACTTCTCTGGAAACCTAAAGGAGCAAACGACTGGCCACTGCCAGGTTTGAACTGCAAAGATGCTGACGGATTCTCTACAGCAGAGTGGGGTCCTTGCCATATTAGTCACAAGGTATCAAACCCAAAATCTTCGCTAGGCATCTTATGTGAGTTGTCATCACAACAACCTTCTGGATCAGATGTTTTCTCAATAAGTCAGGCACCAAGGGAGTGGACGTGTAACTTGCCCAAGGTCACACATAGCTAGACCAAGTTCATCATGATGAAGGGCGGGGTAGGGGCTGCAAGGAGGGGCAGGAACACAGGTTGCTGGGGTGTGGCATCGGAGGGGCACGCCACAAGGGGATACAACTGAGAAGCATCGTCAGCTGAGGTGCTCCCGATTGTCCCCCGTTTGGGTTACACTCCTGCCTGAAAGAGTGTTTCTCACACTGATGCCCACGGGCTTCTACGTCACCAGCTACATAATTCATTCCACGTGTCCTTTTCAGTCTTATGTTTCCAGCACTCCTGTGTCCCCTCTGGAAAGACAGAGTGGGAGTGTCCCTTCCCCATCGCCCTCCGGATACAGTGTCTATACAGCTGGAGGGATTTGAACCCTATGCTGTGCAATCTCCAAATAACAGTCTACACCCTGCTAAAGATTAGCCATGGGGTGGGGAGGCAGTGATGGGAACCTAGCAACCAGGTAGGGCAAGCGGTAAAGAACTAGCCCGGATCCTTGGAAACTTTTCCATCACAGCCCCTGAAGGTGAGAAGAGTGAATGCCAACCTCCCACCTAGCAAAAGAAACCTGGGTGGGAACCCGAGGAAAGCCTTCAGCAGGCAGGAAGCTTCCTGAAAGTGTTACATTTTATCTTTTAAAATGTATGCATATTTGCATTTCTCCCGTGATGACTGTGATTGAATATTAAAGAATATTTATTCCCAAACCTTCGAAAAGCACTGGTTCTCCAGGAAAGCATGCCATGTTTAGATGGAGGCTTCCAGCACTCCCCATGAGGCCCTGGGCTGTGTACTTGGAAAGCTGGGAAGCATGGATCCAGGAGACCCAGGTCCCCTGAGATTCCGTGACCATCTGTTCATTCATACCATCCACTCATTGATTCATCGCCCAGAGGAGCCCCAGGTTAGCGGCTGGTGGCTGAGTCAGCAGCTCTCAAGGCGATCACCTTCTCCACCTACTCATGAATCACTAATCTGCCACCCCTGGCTACATGCCTGGAAACAAGCGAGCGTGCTTAAGTGCAGTGGTACCTGGGCTGCAAGTGGCTCACCAGCAGGAACAGGTGCAAGTGAGGGGAAGGCAAACGGGGCAGGTTTGAACACCACTGAACACCCTGGGTCATTTGTCCATTTCCTTCATCAAATACCGCTGCATGTTTGCCATGTGCAATGTGCAAGGTGCTATACCCAGCCAAGGCAGGCATTGAACGGTGAATCCAAGTTTTATAAAGACCAAGGAGACAAGACTAGGTAACAGAACGTACAGACATGCAGTGCTTTAAGACAGGGGATGGCGCAGGGGGGTGCTGGGGAGAGGAGAGAGATTACTTCTAGTTTGGAGCATCCTGGAGGAGGAGGATTTGGCCCCAGGCAGTGAAGAATTAATGGGACCTAAGAGTACACAGACAAGGAAGCAGAAAGGATAAAACGGACTACCACCTGAGACAGGGATAGGGAGTAGTTTGGTAGATCTACTATGTCTACCCAGAGACATAGAGGGAAGGCAAGGAGGAAATAGGGAGATCTCTGAATGCCAAGAAAAAATATTTGAATTTTTTGTTTTCCTTTGGCTGATTAGAAGCCATGAAAGAGTATTTGACGAGGAAAGTGAAAAAAATCGGCTGACATTTAGAACATTTAATTGGGCAGTCAGATGTATAAATAATCAGAAATAAGAGTCATGCCCCCAGCTGGAAGACTACTGCAGAGGTTCAAGCAAGCAGGAATGGAAGCCCAAACTGGGCAAGAGGCAGCAGCAATGGAAATGGGGCATGCATGCAGGCAATGACAGGGAGAATCATCAGCGTTTGGCAACAGACTAGAAAAGGGGCAGGAAAAGCCAGTCCCGGAAACCGCAGTCCCTGTCGAAAGACACATCCTTTCTCCTCTTAGAGAATGGTAACATGGCTCCCCCATCCCTCTTTGGTGAACTTGACCCCACTGGCTCATGTGTAGAGCTAATAAGACTTTCTTCTGAAAGTTCTGAACACATCAACAGTGAGCCTCCTCGGTCAGACCCTCACCATCAGGCCCATGCCTCATCCTGTTTCCTCTCATCCTCTCCACACCCAAGAGGTGCAGCTCAAGGGAGCCCCACTCCTCTGTGTCTGGCGAGAGCCAGGAAATATGTCCTTTCAAGGACAGACCAAAATCAGGAAGAATCTTCAAGGAACCCTGTCATGGCTTCCTACACAGAAAGAAACCGAGGAGGCAGAGTTGATATTCCCAAGTAATGTGCACGTGTGTGTGAGAGAGAGACAGAGAGACATGGAGGGAAAGCTTTTTAATGTGGAGAGAGAGAAAAAAGGAGAGGGAGCCAGAAAGAGAGAAGGAGACAGTCTTTTCTCTGTCCCAGGCTCAGAGCTCACAGCCCCTCCCACAGCCAACAGAGCTCGACTCCAGAGGAATAGGCCGCTCATTCCAGACCTGTGTTTATTCTGCCCACTCAGAATAAAGAGCAGCACACTATTCCCCAAATGGGCAAAAGCAAGCAAACATCTGTTTCTCCAATCCACAAAAAAATAAGTAATTTTTAAAAACAAAATGCGGTGCAGCCTCTAAATTAAAAGGTAAATGGCTCTATGGAAGACCATGGGGAAGGATACATTCTTGCAGCTTCGTTTCACTGCCTGTTGAATAGAAGAATGCCTGTTAGAAAGTAGGCACTGTTTTCTCATACCTTAAAATGTTCGGTCAGCATATACCGGAGAAAAGCAACACAGGGACTCTCGGATGTTTCCCCCTGAAATGAGGTCTGGGGGCCGAATCCCGAAGCTCAGTGAACCCCGCCTGAGCAGCTCGGCAGACAGCCGGCGCTGCCTCAGCCCAGAGCTGGACTGGCAATCATCCTGATAAAAATCTCCAGACTGGAACCAGAGCGCCAATATCAAGGGATTATCCCTGAACCGGCTGTTCTTTCCCGCAGGCGGGCTCCGAACCTGTGGCTGGCCAGAACACTAATCAGCCCTGTCCTGGCTTGCTAACCAGGCGCCCACTAACTGCCTGGAAAAAAACCACACAGGCTGAGACCCAGCTCTGGGATCTGAAGGCACCAGGCTTTCTCTTTCTCCCTCTGTCTCCTCAAGGCTCCCTTTAGGGAAGGTAATGAAAAAAGACACTCTTTCTCACACACTTCTGGTGAGATTGCATGAAAGCCGCATGACCTTTCTGGAAAGCAACTTGGCAATGTGTACAGAGAATCTTAAAAACATGCGCATTCTGGCCCAGCAAATTCCACATCTAGGAGTCTGTCCTAAGGAAACAATCTGTGGTGTGAATAAAAATGGACATATGCAGACCTTAACTATAGCACAGCCTAAAACAGTGAAAAAGTGGAAATAACTTACACAACCAACAACAGGAAGATGGTTAAACAGACTGCAGTGCAGCTACTTGAGAAACTAACGTGCATCATTAAAAAGCACATCTCTGGGTGCCTGGATGGCTCCAAGTGTCCCCTAAGGTTTCAGCTTAGGTCATGATCTCAGGGTTGTGAGGTCAAGCCCTGGATAGGCTCCATGCTCAGTGGGGAGTCTGCTTGAGATGCTTTCTCTTTCTTTCTGCCCCTCCCCTCACTTGCTTGCTCACGCTCTCTAATACATAAATCGTTTTAAAAAAGCATTTTCAATGAATTATTGATGAAATGGGAAAATATCTAGATGTGCACATAAATGCACAGAGAAAAGACTGATATGCAATATATCCAAATATTGACAGCGATCACCTCAGAGAAGGAACAGTTGCTTTCGTTTTTATCCTTTCTAAAAATTGCAGTAAGATACACGTAACATGAAATTTACCACTGTAACAATGTTTAAGTGTACAGCTTGGTGGCATAACTAAGTCTATTCAAATTGTTGTGCAATCATCATCACTATCCGTCTCAAGCCCTTTTTTATCTCACCAAACTGGCACACTGTACCCATTAAACAGTCTCCCCACACCACCCCAGGCAGCCACGCTTCCCCTTTCTGTCTCTCTGAATGTGAATACTACAGGTCTCTCATAAAAGTAGAACCATAACACAGCATTTTGTAAGTGGCTTCTTTCTCAGAGCTTAATATTGTCCAGGTTCATCCATGCTGTAGTATGCATCAGAATTTCCCTCCTCTTAAAAGCTGAATAATAGGGGCTCCTGGGTGCCTCAGTTGGGTTAAGTGTCTGACTCTTCGTTTCAGCTCAGGTCAATGATCCCAGGGTCATGAGATCGAGCCTCGTGTCGGGCTCCACACTCAGCATGGATTCTGCTCGAGATTCTCTCCCTCCCCCTCTGCCCCTCTCCCCACTCACTCAGGCTCTCTAAAATCAAATAAATATAAAATCTTTGGGCGCCTTGGTGGCTCAGTGGGTTAAAGCCTCTGCCTTCGGCTCAGGTCATGATCTCAGGGTCCTGGGATCAAGCACCACATCGGGCTCTCTGCTCAGCAGGGAGCCTGCTTCCCCTTCTCTCTCTGCCTGCCTGTGATCTCTCTCTCTCTCTCTGTCAAATAAATAAATAAAATCTTTAAAAATAAATAAATAAATAATAAAAAATAAAATTAAAAAAAAAAAAAAACACCTGAATAATATTCCAGCGTATGTTTACCCATTCCTCTGTCAGAGGCCACTTGGGGTGACTCTACCTTTTGGCTACAGTGAATAATGCTGCTATGAATACGGGTGTACAAATATCTATTCAAGTCCTTGCTTTCATTTCCTTTTGGTATATATATAATAGTGAAAGGCCAGGATCGTATGGTAATTCTATGTGTAATTTTTCGAGCAACTGCCATACTGTTTTCCACAGGAGCTGCACCATTTTATATTCCCACCAGCAATGCACAAAGGTTCCAATTTCCCTACATTCCCCCACACTTGTTATTTTCTGGATTTTGGCTAATAGCCATTTTAATGGGTATACATTAACGCATTTTCAGAATTTCCTACCAGGAGCATGTGTTATGTTTATAATCAGAAAAACAATGTTGTTTTATTTTTTAAACTGAGCTGGCGAATAGCTCACGCCCTACTCCTGCCCTCAGCAGATCACGGTACCATCTCACGGTACAATGCCCGGGTCTGGTCCTCCATTCCATGAGTGCCCCTGTCTCCATCCTCAGGCTCCATGAGGTGAGACAGAAACAGAAAAAGGAGATTTGGGGCTCACAGAGTCCTGGAGTACAATTCCAGTTCCACCACATACCCCCTGTAAGCCCAGCAATTTTGCCTTTCCGTGCCTCCATTTTTCATCTGCTAATTGAGACTAATGATATCACCTCCTTATGGTTGTAAGGCCTTGCACTGTGCCTGCCATAAAGTTGGTGTTTGATCAATAATGATCCCTATTCATTTCTGGAATTGCTCACAGCTTCTGCCACAGGAATGAACACAGCATACCGATAAGTAATCACAACTTAATTGATGAAAACTCATCATTGTGAAGATCCCAATTTGATCATTTGTATCTCCCCCAGAAGCTCCTATGGAGTGCATTGTTTCACAAACATTAGTCTGTTACTCGCTCCCCACAAAAGGGATTTAACAGTCAAATAAGTTTGGGAAATACAAACATAGCTATCTCCAAAAAGACAAGAAGAATAATCACCGTCTTAAAGGTCTGCAATAATGAAACCTACAGACCACCGATACCTTTTGGCATAACACCTGTTAGCATCCCACGGAACTGACTCTGAGAGATGCTGCTTTGTCCCTCATCCCACGAACGGCCTTGAAATCTGGCTCCTCAAGGACATCCAGCCTTGGATTTCCCAATGCAAACGCCTGTGAGTAGGTTAGGATTGATGCGAGCCAGTGGTCTCAAAATTCAGCAAGCCTGAGAACCTGGAGCGCTTGTTAAACCAGAAAGGGCCAAACCGATATTAGCTTCAGTGTCTGATTGCGGAGATCCAAGGTAGGACCTGCCTCTCTCACAAACCCTCAGGTGCTGCTCCTCCAGGGACCCCACCTTTATAAACTCTGGGGTAGACAGTAAAAAAAACTCCTCACTTACAAGTTTAACACAGGACCTAGATGAAATCTGAATACAGCTGACCCTTGAACAGGGGTTTGAACTGCATGGATCCATTTACATGCAGATTTTTCTATAGCAGAGTACTATAAATGTATTTTCTCTTCCTTATGCTTTTTTAATAACATTTTCTTTTCCCTAGTTTACTTAATGGTAAGAATATAGCATAAAATATATATAACATACAAACTCAACTGTTAATCAACTGTTCAAAGTATCGGTAAGCCTTCCGGTCAACAGTAGGCTATTGGTATTAAGTTTGGGGGAAGTCAAAAGTTATACGTGGGGTTGGCATCCCAATCTCCATGTTGATCAAGGGTCAACTGCACTTCTAGCAACACCAAAGAAATTGAGTCTAACTCAGAGCTTGAAACATCTATTCTCTTCTGGGACAAGTTCTCGGAGGAAGCATGTCATAGTAGTTAGATAATCAGACTTTGGAATCAAAAAAGCACATCTGCAAATCTCAGCTCCACCACCGCCTGGAAATAAGCACAGACAAGTTACTAAAACCCTCTAAGATGTAGATTCATCTTAGTTCACAGAATTTCTGTGATGCTGCAAGCCTGCATCCCAATGAGCAGGATGCTAGGGGGAGTGCCTGGCACTTAGTAAGTGCTCAGTAAATACTGGTCATTCTTTTCAGTTCCACTGTTATTTAACCCTCTGATCCAGGAAGCCGCTTAGCCTCTGTGTGCTGTCAGGTGACACCTTAAAGTCAGTGGCTAGGGCCAATGCTGTTGTCCCTCCTTCTCCCACCCACCGCCTTACACAAAGTGCACTTGCTCCCTCTGTGGACCCCATGGGCCCTCCCACACTTGGGGCACCGGGGCTGGACTCTTGCACACGGCCACCTGCAAATCTCTGCTACCACGGGTCATCGTCCTGGAGACAAACCAAGTGTGGGTCCCAAATGTTCAAGGACAGCAGCACTACGCATAAATCCTAGGCCAAGGAAACAGGCTGGGAGGGGCTGAATTGCATCCCCCCTCCCAAATTCATATATTGAAGTCTTAACCCCCAGTACCTCAGAAGGTGACCATATGAGGCAACAGGGTCTTGAAAGAGGTGATTACGTTAAAATGAGGTCATGAGACACCAATATGACTGGTGCCCTCAGAAGAAGAGATCAGGATACACCCAGGTACAGAGGGAACACCATGCAAAGATGCCAGGAGAAGGTGGCCAGCTACAAGCCAGGGAGAGAGGCTTCGGAAGGAATCAACCCTGCCGACGCCCTGCTCTCAGATGTCCAGCCTCCAGAACCATGGGACAATAAATGTATGTTGTTTCAGCCCCCAAGCAGGTCCGGGGTATTTGTTATGGCAGCCAGAGCAAACGGATACAAGGGCTCCGCTCACCTCACCTCATCCCAGCATCGTGTCACGTGAGAGGGAGGCAGGCGGCCTCCTCAGACACCATGGCTGAGGTAAAGAGTGTGTGCAAGTCCTTAAACTTGGGACTCTGGTTGCAACTGTCAGCTCTGTAGCTTGCTGGCCATAGGACAAGTCATTGGTACCCTCTGAACCTCTGTTTCTTCCTCTGTCTCTTATGGGGCTCCTCTACGACTTGAGGCAATATATCTGATCTAACCCTCAGAGTCCAAGCCACGGCTGCACCCTTAACTCTCACCAGCAAAAATGCAGTAGCCGTCCTAACAGGCCCTTCTGCTTCTACTCCTGCCCTCGCTTCCTGGCCTCACTGCTGCAAAAGCAAGCTTTTAAAAATGTCCGTCGCCTCACATGCATGGCTACTGAAAGCCCTCTGATAATGCTGCATCACACAGAGAAGGAAATCCAGACTTGACACCACTGCCTACCACAACCCTACAAGAAATGGTCCCTGCCAACCTCCCGTCAGAGCACTTCACCCTCCATGCCCTATACTCTGTTCAGAGTGGCTTTTTTGCTATTTTGGAAACAAACCAGCTTATTTCCACCTCAGGGGGATGCACACTAACCGTTCCCACTGCCTGGAATGCTCTTCCCCCAAATTTCCGCCCAGCGAGCTTCCTCTCAGGTGGAACGTGTCCTCCTCGGTAACCATCAGGAGCAGCTCACGCTGTTGCCTTCCTAGCCAACAGCCACAAGCCCCCAAGAGCAAGCACCGTGCCGGCCCCGCTTACTGCTGCTCCCCCAGTGCTCGTCCAGCGCCTAGAAGGAGCCCCATCAATGCGCGCTGCCCACTCTGCAAACTGTAGAGTGCTGCACAGAAGTAGGAGAGTGCCACGAGGACCCGAAAGAGCCAGCCAAATAATTCAAAGAAAACAGGGTGGGGGGAGACAATTCAGGGTGAACGTGGAGGGGCTCCAAGTGGTGACTGAAGAAATAAACCAAGCAACCCATGTTCCGAGGCTTGCAGGCCAGAGGAGCACAAACCGCACTGACGATTCATCGACTCCATTCGTGCTTTATCTGCTCCACAGCCATAGGAACCACATCAATTACAGGTGGCTGCAGGCCTCCCCGAGCCAGGCAGCAAGGGCCCCTCCTCGACGGTGGCCTGGCCTGAGTCACCCTCCTTGCACCAGCCCTCCTCCCCTCCTGCATCTGGGTCCTTCTCACTGCCGCGCTGCCTGCCTGGGGCCTGCACTCCCGTGGCGGGTGGGCCTGTGATTCACAGATGGCCCATCAGTCCCGGTGCCAGCAGAGCGCCACCCGAGCCTATCTTTAGAAGTTCCGCAGGCTGAAAAATCCATTTACCCGCCCAGCACCTGGGCCTGGAGCCTCTCCACTACCATCAGTGGCCGGCAGCCTGTGGCTTCCCCCGGCCTGCGATGGGGCATCAGGCCTTGCTCAAGGTCTGGAGGGCCTAGCAGGGTCCCTGTGCAGACTTCTGAGCCCAGGTATGTGCTGATCTGCCCTCAGAGGGAGGCCAGGCCTCACCAGGAGCTGCAGGCAAACCCCAGGCCTTGGAAAGTACTGGCAAAGGGAAGCAAATCACTCTGTGTCCTGGCTGCCCAGCTGGCACATCCCCCAGGTGGTCATCTGATCCTAATCCACATGTGGCCCCACGAGAGCAGCATGTCCAGGTGGTGTGAGCTCAGTCTCCTCAGAGGAGGGACCCGAGGTGAGAGAACAGAACATGACTCCCCACTTCGGTAAAGACTCAAGAGGCAAATTCCCAATGCATCCTCCCAGCCCACCCCAAGGCTTGCCACTTTTTGGAAATGACCACATGTGAATCCCAGACGCTAAAGGGGACCGAGTGTTATGGGGTACGAGGAAGGGATCACCATCCAATTAGACCCTGACCGTATCAGTCATGTCTTCTTTCTTTCTATAGACTCAGTGAGGACCTGGCTCAGTGAGCAGCCTGGTGATAGGGAAGCTGAGGAGTGAGGGCAGAGAAAAGGAGGCCTGGCCATGTCCCTGCCTCTTGCACCCGCGAGCTCTCTTTGCTCAGCCTCTGAGGCTTCCAGAGGGCTCCAGACCTTCCACCTCTTCACCCACATCTGGACATGCCATTCTTATAGAAGCTGGGCAATGCAACCTGTGTCTTTCAACAATGCAATCTAGGACCTGCCCACTCTGTCTCCCCTTTTTTTTTTTTTAAGATTTGTCTCTTTATTTCAGAGAGAGAGCATGCCTGAGCTAGTGGGGGTGGGAGGGGACAGAGGGCAAGAACCTCAAGCAGACTCCCCGCTGAGCACAGAGCATGACCCAGGGCTCCAGCCCATGACCCAGGGCTCCAGCCCACGACTCATGAGATCATAACCTGAGCCGAAAGCAGGAGTCGGATGCCCAGCTGACTGAGCCACCCAGGCGCCCCCCCCCCATTATTTCTGATATACAGTGACACCCAGCTGTTCTGAAGCAAATAAAAACAGAGAGGGGGCTCCCATCCACTGGCTTCTAGTTGAGAAATGAGAATGATCTGAAAGTGTTTAAGGACTCAAAAGCCATCCCTGAGAACTTGCAGAAACACAAAATCGTGTTTGTTTCCTAAATGCAAAAAAGGGGTCCAAGCTTATGTGTCCACGGGAACCAGGCTGCTATCTATGGTAAGTAAGGGACTGTCCACGGCACGGGCCACAACTCTGCTCAGCCACTCATCACCAGGAGGGGATCCATGGCCCACAAATGTCTATCTGGGGTCTTTTTTTTTTTCTTTTTTCCAAGAAAAGCTAGAAACCCAGTTTTGCTTTGTTTTAAGTCCTAAACCTCCCATTTTGTAAGTGTAGGCAACTAAAAAAAAAAAAAAAGCATAAAACGTTGAAACCATGCAGGCCAATCCAAGCACACTTGCAGACCACCAGTCTGTCCCCTCTGAAAGAGAGGGCACAGGGACTGGATTCTGGGGACCATGTTCAGAGGATTCCATCCTTCCACGCTTCTCCCCAGGGAGGTCTTCCTGGCTTGCCTCTCCAAAAGCAGCACCAGCCAGAGAGCGAGGCCTCACCAATAAGCCCGGGGGAAATTTGACTCCCACCACTTTAAGGAGGGAACAGGTGAGTCAGGTGCTCCCGGTGTTCCCAGTCACGGGGATTGGAGAGAGGGGCACACAGCCACAGGGCTTGCCCCCATGACAGCATCAACTTAAGGGTGCAGCCTCTGGGGCCTGTCTTGCTTCCTTCTTGGCCTGGCACTTAGAGAACACAAAGGCAAGAGCAGAGGGCACCCCTGGAGCCCCCAACTGCTGGGAACCCAGTTCCATACACCAGGCAGGTGTCATTTCCCTAAAACTTGTCGCTCACCCCTCTGCCTGCAACGTCTCTTTCTCCTCTTCCCTCTCACTCTAGGCTCATTCCTCTTCTTCCTGAAGATTCTGCTCGAGAATCAGCTTCTCCAAAGAGCAGTCCCCAAGCGGGGCCACTCGCCAGCCCCCAGGTTCACGAGCCCCGGCCCGTCCCTCTCGGGGCACTCAACATTCACGCATCCAGCTGGCCACCTCCCTGGCTAGGAGCTCCTCAAGGGGAGGGCTGGGTCATTCCATCCCGTGATCCCTGGCAGCCAACACGGATATCTTGGAACACAGAAGAGGTTCTGTGTAGAACTGAATCTAGCAAGGCTGTCAAGGGGCAAGTATTTTCTGAGCATGGACTGGTGCCAGGCACCATGTGAGGAGCACACAAGACACCTGAGATGAAGCCTATGCATCCAGGGGCTTCAGGGGACCACAATCATTTGGGGGAGACAGATGTTTAAGAAGTTCCATCCGAGGGACTCCCCCCGACTCCCTATTATCCTCGCCCATGGCCCCACTTCCCGGCCTTTCTCCACTCCTGCTCGCCAGCCCCTCCACACATCTGCACTTGCTGTTCCTTCCACCCACGGTGCTCTGAACAGACCCCTGCTCAAAGCTCACCCTCCAGAAGAGCTTGTCTCATTGCCCCGGAGGAAAGCACGCCCTCCTCATCACTTCCTTCCCTTTACCCTCCTTTATTTGTCCTATTGCCCCAATACTACCTGACTTACCCTGTTTACTCAGTGATCCTGTGTATGGTCTGCTCTACCCCTAGACCGTAACCCGAGGGAGTAGAACCTGTGTCTCCTGCCATTAGTGCCTGATGCACTGAGGCTAAATGAATGAACTTCAGAAGGAGAAAGTAAGATCCTTCCCAACCGCACAGCACGACACCCACCGAGCGCCCTACATGCCCAAGAAGCAGCTGGGACCCCTGCCTCCTCCTCCTTTGCTATCAGTGAGCAGGACACCTGCAGAACTTTCCACTTCTCATACCTCATCACGTTTCTGTGGCTCAGGTGCCGCAAAGCAGGGCAAGAACCCCTCCTGCGGAAAGGTAAGAAGAGATGATGAGGGGGGTTGAGGTGAAGGTAGCGGCTTGAGTGCACAGAGGTGGGCGAAGGGGTGGAGAGGGCCCACCCGTGGAGGCGTGTTTGGGGAGCAAATGTGTCTGATCGGGGAGTGGAAGCGTGTGGGCCTGGGGGGGGGGTGAGGGGTGAGAGTGTTCGTGGGGATGTGTAAAAACAGGCGAGGGTGAGGGGAGGCAGGCACATGTGTGTGGGTGTGTGCAGGTGTGCCCCTGAGGGCATCTGCATGTATGTGAATTCAGGAGGAGTGCGTTGGTGGGAGAAGGTGCTGCTGCTGCTTCCTCTCCCTGGTGCAAACTCCAGCTGGAGAGGCCGAGATGGGGCCCACGCGGCCACTGCCCTTGAATCTTCGGTGGGAATTCCTCCCTCTGCTGCCCGGCCTCTAGCAGGCCGTGTGGGAAGGGCACCACTAGGCTGGAATCCAGGCCTCCTCTACTAAAGGACCAGAAGGCTACTACAGGGCAGCCACCAGACAGTCCAAGCGGCTCCTGGAAAATAGGCCAACAGCGAGCATGGGTGCCTCAGGCCAGCTAGGAATGGGGTCACCAGCGCCCCTCAGAAGGAGTCCAGGCTCCTGGTCATTTTGCACCAGGGTTGAATGTATAGCTCTGGATTCCCTGGAGCTTGTGGAAAGCGAGAGAAACGTTAGTGCAGTATGGATGCTTTTTCATTAACTACACATCCTACGAGATGTCTCAGCTTCTGGAAACAGCAAGGATGGTCTTTCTGCTGAGCTAGGGCTCCTGGAGCAAGAAGGCCTGTTCCCTGGCTGCCCCATCCAACAGGCTGTGAGACAACAATACAAACACCTAAGGAGTGCTCTCCGCCTCTCCTCTGCCCCCTACATGCTCTGACTCCCACCTACCCTGCCTGTCACCTCTCCCACCTTCCACCTTGCTCACTGCCTCCAAACACAGGCCTCCGTCCATGTTCTCATCCGACAAGACAGTACTGAGCATCAGTACCTCCCAGGCATTCCTGTGGGTACCAGCGACACTGCAGTCAGGGAAGCAGACAGCGAGCCCCAGTAACAAAGCAAGGTATAAATCCAAGCTATGCTGGATGGTGACAAGCTCCCTGGAAGAGAGAAAGCTGGGGAGGGCGGCGGGTGAGGGGGCAGTTAGACAGAGTAGCCAGGGGAATCCTCCAGCAGCCCAGCTCGCTCCCCGCCCAGAAGCTTCACACCTGCTATTTCCACAGGCCTGAAGCACTGTTCCCCCAAACGTTCCCCACAGTCCCCTTTTCCAGGGAGGTCAAGCTCGTTCCCCGCGATGATCATGTCCTTAGACACATCATCCCCTTGCGTGTCCACCTATGTGAAACAGAGGCCCCTTCACACTCCTACCACTCACTACCCCTTAGCCTGCTTCATATTCTTAAACCGCTTATTTGAAGTTAAATTATCGCTCAGCTACTATGTTCCCACCTCCCCCACTGGAATGTAAGGTCCAAAAGGAGAGAAGATTTGGGTGTCACCACTGTATCCCTAGCTCCTAGAACAGGCCAACACGCCGCAGACCACACGGGGCCCGAAATTCTGCCGTTCAGCTTGCCTTTGGGTTAAGCAATGCCCTCTGCAGGCACCTTTTCCTAAATCCTCTGGGTGGGCTGGGTGGCAACACAAGAAGCCGTTGACGCTAACGTGAGCCCCTCGTTTCTCTCTCTGGGAGACAAAGCGCTGGTTTTGAGGGAGGGGGCTGAGGAGAAGGGAGAAAGCACAGGACAGAAGGCGAGGAGACCCGGGTGCTGGCCCCAGCCCTGCCCCAGCTTCTGGGCAAGCTTGCTGCGCGTCCCTTCCTTCCTGACTTGCAGCCGGGAGGGAGCTCCGTGGTCACCTGAGGCCTGGGATTCCAGGGGCAGGGACAGATCAATGGGGAAAGGACACCAATTCAGCTGCCTGCCCACTCTGCCACCAAGGACAACAGGCTTGTGGTCAGGCCTCCCGGGTGGCTCTCCACAGGACGGTGACAGAAACAAAGTGGGGAAAGCCAACAATGGTGAGAAGCCACGTGCCCTTGTATTAATGCGCACTCAGGGAAGATCATCTCCCCGTTGCTAAGCACCGGCTATACACACACGGTTACTATTAGAAAGTTAATCATGGAAAATGCTGAGGTTTCTTTCCCCGGCCCGGCATCTCTCGGCTCCACACTACAATTTCATCTTCCATATAGTGTTACCGGGCAGTGCCACTGGCTCCGTCCGCTCCCTTGTCCCAGGCCTCTGTGACCTTTCCGTTCCCTTCAAACTCCCTCTGCCACGTCAGTCCCGCAGACCTCGAAGACACGCGGCCTTGGCCTACACCCAGCCCGGGACAGCACGCTTGCCTTTTCCAGGTGGCAGCACCAGCCAGCGAAACGCTCCGGGGGGGGGGTAAGACAACTCGATCCATCACCCAAGTTGCTTTAGGAAAAGGGAAAACATCACCAGCCCCTCCCTGGCTGCTGACGCCCGCCCCCCCATACACCATCTCTACCCGGAGATCAAAGGCCGGAGCAAAAGCAGCTTCTCCATCCCTGCCTTACAAAGCATGGACTGTTTCCCATATCGCACTTTCTGAAAGCTCAGCAGAGAAGGGAGTCGTGTTTGAAGGCCAGCCTCATAAAAGGCTTAGTACCTACTTGTCAGTCAACACCCCAGTGAGCACATAATTGATTTTCTTGTTTTATGACTATTTGTGGGCACTGCTTCCCATTCCATTAGCCTGGATAATCGAGAGGAGACTGCAAAAGAGTATTAACATCCCAACCAAGGTCATTCAGCTCCCTCTTGCTGCCCCTCTCACCCAAAGACTGAGTTATTTTGGCTTTTATTAATAATAGCAAGAACAATAAATAACACGAGTGCTTATAAAGCACATTAATCCTGCTAGCACCTCGACAGTAGAGGCCTTCCTTGGTGAAAAGAATGGAAAATATTTTCTAAGGCTCAAGCTAGGAATCTTCTGACAATGCGAGAGCTTTCTGCTTGGGGACACCAAAAATAAGCCAAGAGACTTGTCTGAGGGTGTACAGTGTGAGGTCTGGGACTGGCTTGGGTTGGGTTCCAAGCTCCACCAGCTGTGTGACCTTGCGAGTCACGTGGCCAGCAAATTTCCACATCACACAGGGACTAGTAAAGATTGAATGACAGGGCGCCCTTAAAAGGCTTGGCAAGGCGTCCATGCATAGCAGCACTCCCTAAACATTAGCTCCTATTTTAATCCTTACTACTAATGATAATGATGCCTGCTCTTTGGTCCCCACACCAACCCAGAAATGGAGAGGAGAATGGCGTGTCCTCCACTGTTCCTCAGCCTGTCTATGTGCAGCACCCAGGGCAGGCCACAGGTCACCCCCATACCACACAATCCTCTGCTTCCAGCAGCCAGCTCAGCCCTCGCCCTCCCTGCTGTCCTCAACTGAGAGGAAAGGGCAGCGCCATCTTAAGGAGACAGCCTGTGAGGCATCCAAGAGACTTTCTCAAGGACTGCCCTGAGGGAAAGGCACAGACTACAGCTCAGCCGGGGTCCCCAGGTTCCTGTGGGCATCATTTCTCCCAACAACCCTGGTCTTTGGAAGACATCTCTAAGAGCTTGGCTGCAGAAAATTCTTTCAAACTTCTCAGTCTAGTTATTTCCCCAAAGTCCAAGAGCTTGACTTCTCGTTCATTTTCTCAACAAACACTTACTGAGCCTCTATTGTGTGCTGGGCTCCGGGCTGGGCAATTGGGAGACAGTGATGAACAAGACACCCAAGGTCCCCATCCCCAAAGGACTTACTGTGGGAGGCAGGCAGACAATGATCAAGTAAACAAAGAAAATAATTACAAATTGTGATAAGGGCTTTGAAAGGAGCAAACAGGTGCTAAAACAGAACAGCAAAACCATACACTACAAAGTTTTACTTATACGTTGTGTTTTTTGTGTATTTTCTCTCTCCCAAATAGACTTAAGCTCCTCACAGGCAGCAGTTTATGTCTGTTCACTAACATATGCCATGTACCTAGAATGATGTGTATGGATACACAATAAACATTTGCTGAATGAGTGTTATTGGATGGTCAAGAAGGCTTTTCTGTCCCAGTGGCTTTAAGCTAAGACATGACAGATGAAATGGAGCCAGCACATACAAAGCAGGCAGAACAATAACCTAGCCACAAAGGGCAGCACACGCAAAGGTCCTGAGGTCGGGAGAGACTGCTATCTTTGTGTTACTCTCACCCAAAAGCAACCTTTAAAAAGCCACAGGAGGTACTACCTTCCACCCAGCACATCTCTCTGAGCTCCACTTGCACATCCTTGCTCTCACCTGGTTTCCTCCATTTCCTGGTGCCTGATGCCTAGTGGCAGCAAAACATAAGGTTGGGGGCATGCACACTAGTGCCAGGAAGCCAGGATTTCAACCCCAGCTCTGCCACTTAATGCTTCAGTGATCTGAAGTTCACATTGACCTCTCTGTGCCTCAGTTCCGTTATCTCTAAACCACAGATAACAGAGAACCCATTCTGAGAGCTGCTGTAAGCATTACACAAGTTAAAAGATGTGAAGTTCTCAGCTCACTCCCTGACACACAGAAGGCACCTAATAAATGTGAGCATTATCGTTGTCTATTTTTAGCATTGTCATCGTTATTATTAGATGCCCCCTCTCCACCTGGCCCCTTGGGAGAGGTAAGGGGACAGGTGAATGACACCCACCCCAGTACCTCATCCAGACTCCCAAACGCCCAACCCCTCTTGCCTTGGGGGTGGGTATCAGTCAGACGTGCCCACCCCATGTTCTTATGCAATACCATGATTTCTGGGGACCCTAAGAGGACTTAGGGACCATGAGCCATTCCTACTGGCTCCATGGGGCCACCTCTGGCTCCTTAGGGCAAAGTAGGGGGAGTCTATACCCCACAGAGGGGATCTGCAACCATGCCTGAGATTTACATTCCCCAGCTGATAGTCTTCCCTCTATTTAATTTTGTAAAAAAAACACCTGCAAATGTTTTGCCTTTTCAAATCACCTCTCCTCCCCCTCAACACCACCCCCCCATCCCCAAATCCCAGTAGTTTCAAAATTGAGTAACTGTTGGGAACTGCAGTTAAAGATGCTAATTTAAACACACACGTCAGACAAGGCAAGCTGGGATCGTTTTCTTAGCAACAACCCCTCACCCACACCTCCCAGCTGTCGCTGCCCAGGAGCAGGGTTCCAGCAAGCTGGCAGGGGAGCAGGACAGACAGGGGCAGAGTCGGGGGGAGGGGGGGCGGGGAGGGGCTGGCTTCAGGCCTGCTTCCGGCCTCTACCCTCGGAGGGCGACCTTCAAAGGCTCAAACTCTGCCCAGCTGCCAAGGGAACGAGAAACAGGTCTCAGGGCAACCAACTGTTTAAGCGAACCCGTTGGATCGCATTCTGAACTCACAGAGCTGCTAGCGCAGAGCGCTCTCATTTCCTTTAATAAACCCAAAACCTTCCCTTTGAGTAAGCTTCATGCATTAAATAGCGGCACCTACTATCAAAGCACAATAAGACTCCTTTCCTTGTCGTTCATATCCTAATGTGAGCCTGGGTCCCCTCAAGGGGCAATCACACCTCCAAGTGGCAATGTAAAATATCCTCTCCTTTTCACGGTCCTCCAGAATCCTCCACCCCCACCCTCAGATGGGGGTGATCCCCCCAACTCTCTCAGCCTCTTCGATATCTCACTGATGGAGCAAGTTCACGGTCAGACTAGCGCACATCTGTGCCCTCCTCTCCCCACCCCAGGACGGGCACAGCTTTGAGCAGAGAAGCCACCTCTTACTCAGCCCTGGATCTTGCCTCCTGCACTCACACCACAGGTAAACACGCA
Source organism: Potos flavus (assembly GCA_028534135.1). Taxonomy (NCBI): domain Eukaryota; kingdom Metazoa; phylum Chordata; class Mammalia; order Carnivora; family Procyonidae; genus Potos; species Potos flavus. Next base: position 43,667,402 of record CM052894.1, on the reverse strand, counting down.
CACTATCTGCCAGAGTGCCTGGCGCATAGGAGGCCCTCGACAAATAGTTACAGATTGTTAAGGCGAAGGCGGATCACCTTATAAATGCAAGGGTAGAGCTGACCCAATTGAAGGAAAAATCAAGGAGGAACAGTAAAAAACAAAGCAGTAGATACGTAAGAAAAGAAAACAAGAGAAGAGTTAAATAATGAAAGTGTTAAATAAGACTGTCCCCAGTTGGTCTCATTGGTAAATATGAGCTTTCTCATATGTTGGGTTTACTTAACACAGAGGTATATGAATCCTCATTTAAAAAACAAAGTCAAAAAAAAAAAAAAAGTCCAAAGCTAACACATACGTAATGCAAGCCAGGTAACTCCTCCATGGGAGAGAAATTCCACGAGTTGGTGATGTGCAGGCCTGACAGTGTCAGAGGGGGTATACTGTGTGCAGAAATGCTACTGAAAGAACATACATGGGAGCCTCGTATCTCTAGGTGAGGGTGTATTTTAAGAAATCACGGAGATATTTTGTTTCTTGATTTGGCTGTTGGTTACATGGGTAGGTACAGAGATGCATAAACTTTACGGTATGCTCATTTTTCTGTATCATAGTAATTTAAAAAGTAAAAATGAAACGATTAAGCAATATTTCCCCTATGGAAACTTATCTTCACTGCCCAAGTGAAGTCAATGCAAGAAAAGGATTTGCTTTGCAAAAATTCACTCTGCAGAGAACTCAGCTCTTACCGTGCACATAGCAAGATAAATCTCCAGTGCACAAAGGCAGGCAACAGGGGGATGGGAGATGTCGAAGGGGGATGTGGAATGCTTGAGTAATTAAACAGATGTGGAGAACTTTCCATCGGCATGACAAGAGGAGAAGCTTTGATGGGGTTTGCTCTTCATCCCTACGCCAACCAGGCCCCAGAATCCAAATGTTGAGGAAGCCAAGAATGTGCAAACTATACTCTCTCAGAATAATAAGAAAGATATTCCTTTCTCCTCTGGGAACCTTCAGATGTGCTGGAGTTTCTGACACTCTCAAGATGGCAGAGGAAACAGCCTGATTTTAGAAACTTCAACATGGTGGTGTGTGTCACCGGTGTTCTGGGTTCTGAATGATTTATAGCCCTGGTGACCTGGTTCTAGAAGACAAAACAAAAATGCCAGGCACACTCACACAGCTGTGGGCTACATATTTCGCTTTATTTAGGATGGCATTTAGGGACCAAGGGATCTGGGTCTAGTTGTCCATAAGCTACTCCCCACTTGCCTTTTTTTTTTTTTTTTTTTTTGCAATTGACACCAGACCACAGTGGACAACCACAGCCACCCTTATAGTAAGAGAAGGCTCTGAGAAGTGCCCTGAGAGTTAAGCAGGGGGCAGGAGAGGACACATTTCCTCCAGACCCCATGGCCAAGGGCAGTCATGGATGACCTGCATGGACATGAGCTCCAGCCTCCCTCAACACCAGCGGGCTATGCCACCATCACAGCCTGATTCCCTAACCCAATCAATACCCACCATCAAAACCACAGTCCTCAAATAAGGTTAGATGGGTTCGCTCTCCGGAGGGCATATTTTTCTTTGGACAATCCTGTCTAGAGGATCTTCAGCATGACTTCATTTTATACCTACCTTGTACAGGTTAAAGTAAGATTCAATTAACATTTTCATGGCCTCGTGTAGTTTTAATCAATGCAATTTGACATTCATTTGTGGAGTACTAGCTGTGTTCCAGACACTGTTGTAAGTCCTTGGAATCAGATAATGAGAAGATGAAAGATGAGAACTCTCCCCAGAAGAGAATACATCCCCGGCTCTGGCTATGCCCTCACGGGTTGGAACCTGTTCTCCTGTGGATGCCTTAAGGCTTCTTTACTGCACTTATGCTCGTAACACCTAGAGAAGGCAGGCTTAGAGACTCAGTGGTTGATCAATACATTTATTGAAAGAAAATGACAGGCCCTACAAGTGGCTTCTAGAAGCCTTGAAAACATATTCCCACCCAGGCTTCTGCTACTCTTCCACAAGCTGTGTAAGATCAGCCAGAACACCCCAACCACCGGCCATGTGCACACAGTTGGAGCCTGGGTTCCAGGGTGGATCAGGTGACTTTGAGCAAGTCAACCTCACTCCTGGGGCCTCAGTCTGTTCATCTGTAAAATGAAGGGACTGGAGCAGATCATCTTGATTTCTCTCCCAGGTTCGAATACTCCATAATGCCTTATGCATCCAGGTAAACGGGAGCTGCCTTTTGCTATTTGTGAATGCAAGAGAGAGCTCGACATCACTCCTTTCCTCTTTCATAGCATGGCCCCATTTTGTTCAGCTTCCTACCTCTTCTCTACACTGCCCTGAGCCTCAGGTAAGCTGGGCCCATTCCCTTGTCAGCTTCCTTGTCAGTGTATATCTAAAAGCATTCCTAGTCTACTTGCTACTAACTGACTTAGTGGCAGGGAACTGGCCTATGGAACAGATAGGGAATTGGCTGGGAGCCTTCCAGGAAAGGTCTGTCTCTCTATCAAGCCCTCACCGGAAGAGATGGTTCCACCACACCTCTGGACATTACCATGTCAGGATGTGATGCCTGGACCAGCTGCAGCCATTTTATAGCCATGAGACAAATGAGATTTAGGATGAAGCTGTTACTAAGGAGGAGCCATGACCTCAGATATCACTCAGCCAGACCCATCCACACCAGACAGCCCCCAACCCCACCCCAGCCATCTCTGTTCTACTTGCGGGAAATGCACTTCCTTACAGCGTAAGCCAACTTGAATCCGTGTTCTCCATTACTTGCACCCAAACGCATGCTAGCTACCATAGAGGACCACCAAGTTGAAAAAGATTAAAATATTCTGAAACACACTTAACACTACAACTATACTCCACACAGCTCAATCTTCCTTTCACGTCCAGGAAAATGGTCTAGGACACCGTCTGGATGGAGGTCACCCTTTCAGATAAATCCCTGACATCTCGTCCATTTCTTCCTCATAAGCCAATAGCATCCAGATATTTATACTTTGTAGTTGCTTGGTTTCCAGACAAATGCAAGTGGCCTGCACATTCCACCAAGAAACAGCAATGACTTGCCCTTCTCCATGGAAACAGTGAGCACAGCCATGAACGCAAGCACAAAGGGCAGAGGAATCAAAATTGGCACCTTGAAGGCAGAACGGTGTGTCATGTTGGTGATTCTGAGCTTGCAAAGCATTGTTATTCATTCTGTTCTACCTGTGAATGAGTCCCAGAATTCTCAATCTGCTGACTAGCTGAGATAGATTTTAGCACAGTATCAGGGACAGACATAGGTTCCCTCCTCTCTCTTTCTCTCTGTCTCCCTCTCCACCCCCTCCCCCACCTCTTGCCAAGGTAACAAAATAAACGATAATTAAAGTCAATGAGCTTTACATGGTGCCACCATGCGCAATCAAAAATGCCTCCTATCTTACATTGTCATTTCCTTTTTAAACCCTTCGGGGGCATTGTGTGCAAATATAGTAAACAGCATAGAGGGAAATAATACTGCACATGCTTCTGGGAGCACGTCATGTCCCTTTAAGACAAAGCCCACTGTTCAGTTCCATTCTAGGCCAGAGCTCCGGTTTCAAGCCTGCGGTCCCCTTACTGCCTCATGCAGTATTAATATGGCCCTGGCATGCTCCCAAATTTGTATTGTCAACCATAATCTGGGCCAGTTCCCACAAGACAAACTGGTTTGGGGCTCCCTCTTCATCTCCCGGGAGGGCCCTCCCCCTCTCCATGGCCCGGCCACCCCTTCCCCAGGGTCCCCCACCTTCAGCCTCAGCCAAGGGAACAAACAGGCTCGTCCACAGGCCACAGGCCGTTAGCAGCCCCAGCGCGGGGCGTACTGTGTGAGCGCTGCTTACACAACAGCAGATGAAGAAGACTGGCCCGTGGTGATGAGGGGTGGAGGGCAGCCCTCCGACACCAGAGCCCAAGCCCAACTCAGGGTCACCTCTACAGCCTGCAAGCACCATGAAAACCCCCGGGCTGGATGGACCCTGTGGGTTCTCCTCTGATCGGCTGAAGGAGCACTCTCTCCCTGACCCTCCCCACCACTAACCAGAGGGCAGGGTCTTTCCATGGTATTATTTCTAGGAGAGCCCATAAACTATCTTCGTGTATAGAAAGGGACAGAGGGGAAGCAGGTGACTGCAGTGGGGGCGGTGGGGAGAAGCAAGGTGTAAAAAGAACAGAAGGGTGGGGGTACAGCTGAGTGGGCCCCAAGGCAGCCTTCGAAACCTGGGGCTCATGTGGGCTCCACGCTGCACACACAGTCTCACTATGCAAGTCAGACTCAGCCTGCAGCCCCGTGTGTTAACACCCCCATGTCTGAGGCATCATATGGAATGTCGGGCAAAGACCAGGCTCCGGAGACAGTCTGTCTGGGTTCAAATCCCCAGTCCGCTACTTAGGAGTGCTGTGACCTTGGGTGTGATGTTTAACCACTCCGTGCCTCAGGCTCCTCATGTGAAATCGGGGAACAAGAACAGTGCCCGCCTCCTACGGTTGCTAGTGAGGATATAAAACCATGCCTGGCACCAGTAACTGTTCGGTGCGCTCCCCAGAGCTTGGACCCAACAGCACCCATGAGAAGGGCATGGCTCTGAGCCAAGAGTGAAGCTACAATGTACCCTCAAGAATCCAGCAATTTCCTCCATGTGTTAAATGCAAAATTACCATTATAATCCAGCAGTTTCACTCCTAGGTATATGCCCAAAAGAATTAAAAACAGGTGTTCGAACAAACACTTGCACACAATTGTTCACAGAGGCATTATTCACAAGAGACAAAGACCGAGATGACCCAAATGCCCACCAGCAGATGAAGAGACCAACACGAGGCGGTATATCCATACAATGGAGTATTCTTGAGCCAGAAAAAGGAATGACATGTGGATACACGGATGAACCTTAAAGCACTGTGCTCAGTGAAGGAAGCCAAACACAAAAAGTCACATATTGTATGATTCCACTTCTATGAAATACCAGAATAGGCCAATCCATAGAAGCAGAGAGTAGATCCATGGTTCCAGGGGCTAGAGGAAGGGGGAGATGGGAAGCGACTACTAATGGGTGTGGGGTTTCTGTTTGGGGTGATGGAAAGTGCTGGAACTAAATGGTGGTGATAGCTGCACAACCCTGTGACTACATATCTTTAAGTGGTTAAAATGGTCAATTCTATGGTGTGTATATATATATATATGAACCCAGAAAAGGCACATTACACAGACCCTTCTCCCCCAAGACCTCTTACCTGATGGGCGTCTGAGGGGACAGAGGGACCCAGGGTCAGGGCCTGGGGGCTGCTGTCATACACGGAGTTCCGCTCCTGTGCTCCTGCCTGCCCTGCCTTTCCCCACACCACACTGCCCTTGGTATCTCACATAGGCCGTGCTGCCTGTCCACTCTGGGCCTTCCTTATACTATTTTCTCCACCGGGAATGTACCCCTGTCATCTCCAGAACGCTAACTCCCCTCATGCCCCAGGACCCAGCTCAGGTACTCCCTACTGTGTAAGCCTCTCCCTCCAGCCACCTCTTCCTCGACTGGGTGAAATGGGTTCCTCCTCAGGGCTCCCCCCTCGGCACCATGCACTCATCAAAGCACCCAGGTTCTAAAACGTCCCAATATTGTTCCCCAACTTGACTGTAAGTTTGTTCCAAGCAAGGGCTGTATCTAATTCATTCCTGATCCCTAGAACCCAGCACAGAATAACTACACGAATGAATGAGTTAAAATTACAGACTACTATCTAGAAATCATGAGAAAGGAAATAAGTAGTATAAACAAGGAGATTCAGTTCCTAGATAATCTAACCCCACTCCCACCCCAAAACTCCCTTCCCCAGGGAGAAGGACCATGAGACCCCAAGCAGGCTGTAACCAGGCCAGTTCAAGGCACCAGAATGAGCCTCTATAAGGAAAGTCGTGGGCTGGGGGACCGCAAGGCCCTGAGCTCAGTTTAGAGTGAACAGCCTGGCCTCAGCCTCAACTACATTGACCCAGGGAGCCAAGGACTAGGCCTCCCCGACCTCTTATCTCATTTAAACGTGCAGAGGTCAAAGCATCTGATAGAGGAGGAAATTTAGGCCCTGGGTGGTGAGCCACAGGTATGCAACCCTACAACCACAAAAAGCCAACACGTGATTTTAAAATTCATTTCCTCTTCTTCACATGGAGTCAAAACAGCAGCTCCCCAGCAGGAGAAACCCAGAAACACAGGCGATGCTCAAGAGGAGACCCTCACAGTCACTGGGCTTACACGTCTGAGGTCGGGCGGGCTCTGGTCTAAGAACCCACTCCGAACAATGAAACTATCGCCCACGATGGGAAGCGGGATAGAGGAAAGGAAGATCTTCAGGGAAAGACATGTGAAGATTTGTCCCAGCTACTGCACTGTTTGTGGGTCCCTGAGGAACTACCTCTCTGTGCCCCTTTGTTTGTAAAATCATTTTTTAAAGACATTACACGAGTCTAATATAAAATGGAATAGATTGTCTCCGAGATCCCTTCTACCTCTAGGGCTCTAACTCTGAAATGACTAACACTTGCCCTGGAAAATTCTGGAAAGGTGGTCATCTTGTCCAGAATCACTTATCAGGATCCATGGCTGGGAGAGGACAGCATCCCTACAGGTGGATGTGGAGCGTGAAGTTGAGCCACCAGCACCTTCCCTCTTCCAGCTTCTCACACCAGCGCCCTAGGCCTTCCCTGTGCGGGCACCAGACAAGAAGGCCAAGGCACACAGACCCTGCTCCTACCACGTATTCTGAGATTTTTAGTACAACGGAGCTCCGTCGCACCCAGAATTCTGTCCTCCTCACCCACCTTCCTGATTTCTGCTGTGTCTGCCTGTCCTGCACTGAAATGCACTGCACATTGTCCTTTAAACCAACTTTCAATGGTCTCCCCTTTTTAAAATTAGCATGGTCCTGAGCAATAATATCTGTGAAAGCATGAGCTCTCCTGTGCTAGTTCTATTTTTTCACAAGCACATTCGAATAAATAACTATAATAAGAAATTCGTCTGTGTCCCACCTCAAAGCATCCCACCAGCGTGGGGATGCTGCAAAACACAGCCTCCACTCATTTGGACTTTCCCCACAAACCTCCTAGGTCAATGCCGTTTTCTCCCACTTTAGAGAAGGTAAGCCGGGGCTCGGGGAAGCTAGTTTCCAAGGTAACATTCAGACTCGGGCTGTGCCTCCTTCCAAATCCCAAGTCTCTGCCACTCCTGTAAGAACCCAGCTTGTCTATAGACTACAGAGGTGCATAAAAGTCAAGAGATTATAAATAATGCTGATGACCTTTATCACCTATTCTCCTTAATCCTGTCCTAAGAACTTGACAGTAAGATTTTCCATGATAATCTGAAACAAGAGTAATTCATCTATGCATGAGCAAAGCTGACAGCCAGAGCACTGGGATAGACAGAGCAATGCATAAGCCCAGACCGGTTAGCTCCGTGGGCAGGTGCCCCTCCCCCACACCAGCAAGGTCACAGTTATTTCCCATCTGGCAACGCTGGGCTCAGGCCATCCCAGTCCAAAGGCTGCACCAGTGGCCCTGCCAGCCCTCCTGAAAATGCACAGCTTAGTCACAAGGGACTCTGGCTGTGCGTGTGTATGACTCAGCACACATTCATCAGGCCTCCTGGGAAAACAATGGCAAGAGCACATGGGGTCAGTGGTGTCATCCGTGAATGCAGGAATGCCCGGGTCTTTGCACACCAAGCCACAAAAGAAAAGGGCTTCCATCCCAGCCTGGAGAATGTGAGAACTGGGAAGGCCAGCACTCATTGGCATCTGGTCTGACCCCTGGTAGGATAGCAAGAAAAAAGCCAGAGCCAGGAAAGAGACAGCAAGGGACTTTCCCAAGGGCACTGAGCTGTGTGGGGCCAGAGCTGGACAGAGCACCCCTGTCTCAGGCAAGAACCTGGGTCCTGGCATCACACAGTTTCGGGCAGAGCCAGCATCCACCCATACAGTCCTCCTCTCAGCTCATGCCGGATGGAGGAAATTGTCAATTACAGGGCCATCCCCTAAATTCAGGAATCAATAAAGTGTAAGTGGAGAGCCCTATGAATTCAACAACAATAACAAAGAAAAATGAAGAGGAAAAGCACCCAGCTCATTATTCCTCTGAAGCATTTTCCACTAACAAGTCAATATGCATCAGAAATAATCTTCTAAAAAAGCAGCAACTAGGGGGGAAATGCACTAAATTGGTGCTCAGAGAGAGAAGAGGCTTGCCATGCATTTCGGGATGATGCAAAACCCCCTGTGTGTCATGCAATATGTCAACTGCAGAAGGATACCCCAAGCAGGCATGTGATAACACATCAGCTGAGTTCAACAAGATGCCTTTGAGCCTCCCCACAATGTGTACAAAAGGAACAGATTCTCTCCAGCAAGGTACTGGGCTCCCTGGACCATCTGACCAAGTGAAGAGAGAAAGAGGCTGCCAGCACATGAGAGACTGAGATGAAGCAAATGAAAAAAGAGACACACCCTATACAAAAAGCACGCTCCTGCTGGGTAAGAAGGAGCAAGGGTCAATATATTTCTTCCCAGGTCTTTTTTTTTTTTTTTTTACTCACTGAAGCCTGGAAAACACTTCCCTCCAAGTCTTAGTCATCAGGAACTAGCCAATGGCCAAACCCCACTCAAAAGAGAAAACACAAACTTTAAAATATTGCATGTACTGACTATTTCTAAGATAGGGTTAGGATCTTCTTGGTGTGTTTTCACCATCTTGGTGGTGGTAGAGGCAATGAGGTAGTTCAATTATTTACAGCAGAATTTTACGATCTCTTCATTCATATAATCTCTTGCTTATAGATAAAGCGAACAAGACATAAAGAAACAAAGGACTTTTCGAAAGTAACCCAGCTGGCCAACGGTAGAGCAAAACCCAAGTCCAAGTGGAAAAAAATCTAGTTATTTTAACAAAACCCTCTCCTGGCACTACGGGGCCCTGACTTCTGACTCCAGGGCTTCTGGGTGATGCTGATCGGTGCTTCCCAAAATCTACAGGGCCCCTTTGCATATGTTCTCTTGGCAACCTGAAACCACTCTCTTCCTTGGCTCTTCTACCATCTGTAATTAATTAATTCTATAACTCTTGTTGAGAACTTTCTCCTCCGCAGGGAAAGAAGGTCTATTTGTAGAAAGAATGCATGTGCATTTCTGACGGATGGATGAACATTCATACATTCAACAAACACAAGCTGACCACCCACATTATGAAGAAGGCCCTTGCCTTCTTCACCCTGGGAAATCTCTCATGTGATTGAGTCCTAACATGTCCATTGAGTCCTAACAAGGTCATGTCACACATGTGGGGATTCAATAAGGGAAGACACAACCCTGGCCCCCCAAGGAGCAGACAGCCTACTGGAACACGAGCCAACACATGTAAGGGGCTGCATGACATGGTGGACAGGGCACTAGGAAAGCTGGAGCTCTCTGGTCTCGTTTTCTATCCCCATTCAACAGTGACACAGCCTTAGACAAATATTTTAACTTCTCCTCGACTTGACGGCTTAATTTGCAAAAATAAGACAAACAAAAGGAGGAAAGACATCCCAAAGTTGGGAACATCCAGGGCTAGAAGAAGGGCTCCAGAGGATCATAACCTCCTTGAGTGAAGGGGCCAGTCTTTCTTCCATATCCTACCCACTCCCCACCGCTCTTCATGCAAACCCCTCCCTTTCCCCGCCACCATCCCTCCCCCTTAAGGTTCACCCAACCCTATGGAGGGATCACTCCTCCAACCCTATGGAGGGATCACTGACCTTCCAAGATCCATCTCAGGAGCACCAAGTAGCATTTCCCAAGCCCTGACAAAGCAGAGTCAATTGTCCCCTGCTTAGGCTTTGTGTGTGGGAGAAGCAACTGCCTAACGCTTATTGACAACTCAGGGCAGAAATACCAGAGGAGAATGGCTGCTCTTTCCCACCCCATCCCCACCTCTACTCGCTCTATAAACCCAAATCTCTGTGGGCACTTGGATGGCTCAGTTGGTTAAGTGTCTGCCTTTGGCTCAGGTCATGATCCCAGGGTTCTGGGATCGAGCCCTGGGTCGGCTCCCTGCTTGGCGGGGAGTCCACTTCACCCTCTCCCACTGCCCCTCTCTCCACTCATGCTTTCTCTCTCGCTCTCAAATAAATAAAATCTTAAAAAATACATACATACATATATAAATCCAAATCTCTGAAAGGCATCCATTTTCCTAAGCTCTGTGCCTGTATGTCCTTACTCCTGCCTAAAGAAAAGAGAACCCTTCCCTCTATTGCTCCATCTATCCCAGGGCTGGCCCACTACACTACCCAATGCTGGCCTCTGGGCCTGCAGTCCTTGCCAAGGACACTCTTGAACATGGCAGCTGTGTAAACCCAGGCCAGGCTTCCCATCAGAGAGTTACCAGGCCTTCCCCAGCTTCTCCTGGGCATGGAAAACACCCAGTTCCATATTCCCCCTGGAAATCTAAAGATACCAGCTTCAGGAAAACTTAGCTTAAAGATGACTTGTTATCTTAGTTATGAAGCCAAACACTACAAACAGCCTAAATATCCCACACTGCAGAAAGCCTAACAAAGAAATGGTATAGCCATCCTCAATAGCATGCAGTCATAAAAAAGAAAGAAAGAAAGAAAGAAAGAAAGAAAGAAAGAAAGAAAGAAAGAAAGAAAGAAAGGTTTACAGACTTACGACAGCACCGAAAATGTTTATTAGAGTAATGGGGGACAGCATACAAAATTGGATAGAGTACGACACAGCTAAGGAAATTAAAATAATCTGAAAATCTGCACAAAGAGGCTTGAAGGAAATACATCAAACCAATAGGTATCTCCAGGTAAAAGACACCAAAGACAAGGTCCCTCCTCTGTGTTTATGTATATTTATAACAGCAAATATAAACAATACCTTTGAAACACATCTCACCATTTCTCATAGAGGAACATACTCTCAGAAAGATCCAGGGCCTTAGTATCAAAAGATCTGGGTTCTAGGTTCAGGGCTATCTGTTTCCATGGCATGTAACCTTGAGAAGTGAAAAGCCCTTTGTTTCTATTTCTTACTTAAAACCACAACTTATACCTACGATCTACACCTATAACCTACAACTTAACATCTACAACCTACACTTACAACCATACCTGCACCACATCTATACCTATGACCTAAATCTACAACCACTGTAATGGTTGTAGAGCTCACCCAAGTGCCAGTCCTTACAGGAAGATGTTGTAGGGAGGTAGGGCATAAAATTATTATGATTTCTTGAGATCGACCCTCATATACACACTTCCAATATCAACAACATATCAGTTCACGAAGTGGGTCTTGATTCCAGGGGAAAACACTAACACACCAGAAAATTCTTATAGGGGGTCAAAGTCAAAATGGACATCATGTGACTTCTCTTCACCTACCCAATACTGCTCAAAGCCTAACAAATTTGATTCAAAAAGTTTATCAACCAGAACACCTGGGTGGCTCAGTCAGTTAAGCTTCTGCCTTCCACTCAGGTCATGATCTCAGGGTCCTGGGATTGAGCCCAGCATTGAGCTCCCTGCTCAGCAAGGAGTCTGCTTCTCCTTCTCCCTCTGCCCCACCCCCTCGCTCATGTTCTTTCTCTCTCTCTCAAATAAATAAAAGCTTAAAAAAAAAGCTTATCACCCTTCTGTTGAAAAATATAGATAGAAGAAGCTTTAATTCAGTTTTTTGTTTTTTGTTTTTTTTTTTAAAGACAAAGAAAAGGAAACATGTTGGCAGGTACATTTTGTGTAATTATTTGGTGGCAACTACCTCTTGGTCTAGAAACAATCGTTTAGAATTTTCCCCCAAGTGAGGGCACGGTAGTTGGCATCTAGGAGCAAAAGAAAGCCAGCACCCTTTCTTGTTAAAAATCAGAGGACATGGGCTTTCCCAGACGGCTATCCTACTGTGGTCTTTCCTCTCAATGTTGTTCAGGATGCACTGAAAATACTGCCACCAAGATTCAAGGGTCCTCTAAGATAAAGGGCTTCTACTCTCTCTAGCGGACCTCACTTCAAAAGTCAAGAACACTACTCTTCTTCCTTATTTAGTTGGTAAGGTCACAAGAGGTGGAGGCCAAGACTAGGGCATGACCCCAACCTCTACCTCCCCCTGAGAATGGATTTGACTTCCAGCCCCACCAGGTACCAGTAAGTAACCACAGGCAAATCACCTCACTCACATCAAGTTTCAATTATCTTGCTGGTAATAGCAATACCAGTATTTCTAAGCTCCTAGAATGTACTAGATACTAAAACTTGCATCTAAGAACTCATCCTTCCTTGCAAGGGCGCCATTATGAGAAGAGCAGTAGGTACTATTACTCTCATGCCTACCTTAGAGATAAGGAAATGGGAGACACAGAGAGGTAGGTACCTTGCTCAGGGTCCTACAGCTAGTTGGCAGTAGAATGGGATTGAAACCAGGTGATCTGTCTCCCACGCTCTTAACATTTACTCTGTAACATCTGTTAACTGGAGAGGGGAAAAAAAATGCCACTTGACAAGGTCATCATCTGGACTTTAAAAGCCAACTATCCAAAATACCACAGTAGATCCTCAATATAGTAGCATTGCTATTTCCTCCCAACACAGCCAAATCTGTATCCTTCTCTCAACAGCCAACTTGAGAGTGCTTCCTGTTGGATACAGAAAGGATGCATAACTCAACACAGTCAATGACTGGGAAATAGAAAACAAAACTCAAAGCCCATTGTACAAAGGGTGAGGTCCTAGGGGCACAGGCTGGGTCTTCTTCATCTTTGAGCCATCTGCATAACCTAGTAGAAAGCCTGGCACAGAGCAGGAAATCCGAAAAAGCTTACTGACCTTCTTGCATTTCCTTCAAAGGCACCCCCTCTTAGTTTATGTTTCTGTTTGTTTCCAGGAGACGGCTCTAAACGGTAGGTACCTCTGATTCTAAAATCTCCAGGGGAATACACAGAACCCCATAGATGGGAGGAACTATGCCTCCTAACACCAACCCCCACCAGATCTCTGAATTCTCTCTAGAACTAGCTTCCCTCTATCACCCTCCCCCTTCACTTTTCACTTCACTGGCAGGAAATGCCTTGCTTTTGGTCCATCCTAAGCCATGCCCCACCAGATGCCAGCCCAAGGGACGGTCATTTCTGCCCCAAGGGCCACTCACTCAGTAGAATCAAGGTGAGTCTGCAGGGCCCAAGCCATGCTATAGGAGAAATCTCATCCTCAACGTTTCCCCCCAGGCCCACCTTCCCCAAACTGTGGAAAAAGTCAGAACAGGGCCTCACAAGGGCTCTTCTGTGCTCTGAGACATGTGAACTGGCTTGGAGATGGTCTTCCATGTTAAGAACCTCCCATGAGTGCGAAAAAATAAAAACCACTCAGAATTCTTTCTTCTGGCTTAGAGTGTCAGAATTTACTCGACGATCCCTGAAATCTTTCAATCTCTCTTGCCATCTGCATCCCCCTTTCCTCTCTCTAGTCTGCCCATAAAAGAAGAAATACTCTTAAAAAGAAAAAAAAAAAAAAAACCCTCCCTAACATGAGAAACTGGGAACAATCTGTTATGAAGGATCCACCAGCTCCTAAGGAGCCTTTTAGAGTCCTAGTAGCATCACTGGCCCCACTGTCACCCAAATCATCTCAATGGGCCACTGAGACCATAAAGCGCTGCCTGCTCCTCCACTGGCTCGAACATTCTTTATGGCTCTCCCTCCCCCCTCAATTTTTTTGGCGGGGCTCAGCAGGAACGCAACAGACTTCTGTTATGATGATGGATGCGCTGGCTGCTGGCAGAGTGGGGCCTTGGAGGAAGCACTTTACGCACACACTCACACAGATACACTCAGATCCTCTACAGACACACACTCTACACATACATACTCACACAACTCCACACACACACTGTATACGAGCTACATTCCAAAGCCTCCTCACACATACTCTATGTGTACGCTGCACCCTATACCCTACACATACTCACTCACACTCTTACCGTTGGCCACCAGCACCAAGGAACCCCCACGGTGGTCTTGGGGGCCAGGACACCCTGCCAAGCTCTTTGGCCACTGATGCAGCCCCATACGCCATTTCATCCCACCACTTCCAACGCCAGAGCCTTCATTGGTATCATTATCCCCACCTGGATGCCTTAAGCCAGACCTGAGTTCGAATCCCAACGGACTAGCTGTGTGGCCTTGGCAAAGTCACTGAGCTGCTCTGGACCTCGATTTCCTCTGTGCGTCCTGGGGTGTGGCAGTAGCAAACACCAGAGCTAATATGAAGATGGTCCTCAACAGCTCAACCAGATCATGGGTCCTGAGTCTATCAACCCCCTGGCAACCCCCTAACTCTGACCCCTCCTCCACAGATCGCTGGATCTTCCACAGCCTAATGACTAACAGCTTAAAGGCTGAACCTAGGAGGATCCTATTACAGCTCCAGAAAAAAACACCTCATCTGATTGGGCTGGCTGTCCACACACTGAGTAAGCAGGACGCTGCAGGGGAAGTGGTTAGCACAGGGCCTGGTGCAGACTCCCTGCTTAATACAAGTTACCCCAAGGCCGGGCTGCTCCGAGAGCATGTCCCCCCTCCTGCTGAGCAATGACCTGTCTCCTTTGTGCTACCAGTCTCAGTCCTGCACCTACCCGTGGGGCTGAACAGATTCCAACACAGGCCGGTTGGTCCAGAAGGCCCCCTGGGAGATGCTGGGGACCCCAAGACTTACATGGTCCATGCAACAGCTCCTGCACCCTAGAAGGGAAGCAGATATCCCCCAAGGAACCCCCTTCTCTTAATTCTCTCCCCTCTCCAGAGCCTGCTAGACCATTCTCTCATTGGCACTTCCCAGCTCCCTGGGGAAAGCAAGGGCATTTTACAGATGGTCAATCACCCAAGTCAGACGTCCAAGATCACATGGTGATGGGGATGGAATTAAAACCTAGTTCATCTCCTGACCCCTTCCACTAAAATACCTGCAATTCTAATTTTACAGGTTAGGAAACACACCCAGGTGGGAAATGAGTGGCCTAGGATTTCCCAGATAATGGATCACAGCAGTGAAGCAAAACTGAGGCTGGAGCCAGAACTGTATCCTCTCAAGGGCAGATCTGGGCGATACCGTCAAGGATGGGACCCAGCTCTGACAGCGTCCCTCATCCCCAAATGTCCAGGCTTACCCTGCTCCCGTCCCCTACTATTTCCGGGGCCATCAGAGGAAGACAACCCAGGCACTGGGGAGCCATGGGTTGGACTCTCAGCCATTCTTCTCTGTTCTGAGCTCAGTCTGTGGGCACATCACCCCCTGAACATCACCCTCTCCCACAGTATCTGCACCACCTACCTCCAGGAACGCCGCAGCCGCCGACAGAAAACAAAGCGTAGCTCGCTGCCAGCCCAGCCCTGCTTAGTAATCTGCCCTTTGCATTTCTGGGGGAGCAGTGGGGATGCAGCTTCAGTACCTGATGGTACATCCAAAAAAAGCCAGCTGAGGGGGTCTACAGACTCCCACCTGTCCTCTCCCACCCACCACTCTGGGAGACTGTCGAGGAGCTGCTGTTTCTTTTTCTCCCACCCCAAGGAGATCAATATGTTGTGCAAAAACATCTCCATCCAACCAAGTTCTCCTTTACACCTACCTCCATCTGGACCATCCCTCATAGCATTCCACTAATTCACCAATAATTCCTCCTAGAATCATCATGATTGATTTCACAGTGCCGGGCTACCTCCTGTCTGGCGGTGCCCCAGCCAGGGGGAGCCGAGCAGGCACATTCATGCTCAACCCACCAGTGCTGTGGGTCAGGAGTTCGGAGACAGAGGGACACACGCACCAAGAACTGGCTTTCGGGGAAATAAGTCAGGGTAATGCATCAAGGCTGGTGTGTTTGAAAAGGGAAGTTCAGCTTTGTATCCATATAAATGCTACCAATTATTGAACACCTACTCTGTGCTAAGTGCTTTGCAAAACTTAACTCATTGAATACTTAGCACAACATTTTACGAATAAGAAAAAAGTCACATAAAAAGATGCTGTCATGAGCCCAGAGACAAAATACACCAGGATGCAATGCTATCTTCCCTAATAAGCAGACCCTCCTTTGGGAAAAACAGTCACTATTCAGACTAAAAATTTTTCTGCATAATTTTCATAATGTTCAGATTCATACACATACTCATGGGTAAAAATAATGCTTAGCAGTCTCTGGGTAAAATGATGGTATTAATATTAATTGTAGTGTTGGCAGTAGTAAGAGCAGCACTTGTAACTGGAAATTATCATGCATTTTAATGACTATCATGCACTATGCTGGATCTGTACATATAGTATTTTATTAATAATCCTGTATCAGGGTGCCTGGGTGGCTCAGTCAGTTAACCGTCCAACTCTTGATTTCCACTCCTGTCATGATCTCAGGATCCTGGGATGGAGCCTCACTTCAGGCTCCATGCTCAGCAGGGAGTCTGCTTCTCTCTCTCCCCCTCTCCCTTTACCCCTCCCCCCACTCATGTTCTCTCTCTAAAATAAAAAAAATCTTTAAAAAATAATAATAACAATCCTGTATCACTTTCAATGTTCTTAGAAACATTTCTGGCTAAGTAAAGTACAGGCATACCTTGGCAATATTAAGAGTTTGGTTCCAGACCACCACAATGAAGTGAATATCACAATAAAGCAAGTCAGTGAATTTTTTGGTTTCTCAGTGCACATAACCATTACACTCACAATATAGTCTATTAAGGGTGTAACAGCATTATGTCTAAAAAACAATGTATATATCTTAATTTAAAAATATTTGCTTATTGGGGCGCCTGGGTGGCTAAGTCGGTTAAGCATCTGCTTTCAGCTCAGGTCATGATCCCAGGGCCCTAGGATCGAGCCCCACATCAGGCTGCCTGTTTAGCAGGGAGTCTGCTTCTCTCTCTCCCTCTGCCTGCCACTCCCCCTGCTTGTGCTCTCTCTGTCAAATAAGTAAATAAAATCTCAAAAAATAATAAAAAAATAAAAATACTTGATCGCTAAAAAATGCTAACCATCATCTGAGCTTTCAGTGAACGGTAATCGCTGATCACAGATCAACATAACAAATATAATAATAATGAAAAAGTTTGAAATATGAGGATTACCAAAACATGACATGGAAACCCAAAGCAAACAAATGATGTTGAGAAAATGAAGCCAATAGACTTGCTCTACCCAGGGTTGCCACAAACCTTTAATTTGTAAAAAACACAGTATCTGCAAAGCACAATAAATCAAAGTTCAATAAGACAAGGTATGCCTGTATGTTAAAAATATTAAGAGTAATCACTAAGAGAATAGAATATGATCTATATATTGTGAACCAGCAAAGGAATAAAGGAGGGGATGTGGAAATATCCATCAATATAGAAAAGGAAAAAGAGTAGCAAAGAAAAGGACTGGTAAAAAGAAACCTAAAATAAAACAGTAGGGAAAAGAACTCAGAAACTATATCAGTGATTATAATAAACATAAATGGATTAAACTTATCCATTAAAAGACAGAGATTATCAGACTTGTAATTTGATTACAAGAGACATATCTTAAACAAAACCTCATTAAAAGACTGAGAATAAAGGGACCGAAAAGAATATATCAGGCAAACACTAACCAAAGGAAAACCAATGTAACATGTAATTAACATCATTCAAAACTACTACAGGTCCTCAAAACAACCTTCGAAATAGTGCAAAGTAGATTTGAAATCCCTTTTTTGCATAAGAAAAGTGAGGAACAGAGAAATTAGGGTACTTGCCCAAGGTCACACAGGCAGCAGGGGCAGAAAGAGAATTCACCTTCAGGTTTCTATCACTCTGAAGCTCATGTTCGCAACCATAACACACTACTGTTCTAACATTACCTTGGGAAATATTTAGTGTGTGGAAAATACCTGTTTCATAAGCCAGGTTTGGCATATAAGTAAGGAAAATGGAGAAAGGATTCTGAGTCACTTAAGAAATAAGAACAATCTACTGGCTCTCAATCCTGGAAGTAGATTAATTAGAACATCTAGGGAGTTCTAAGAAAGGCCAGTGATTTGGGCCCCACCCCAGACCAATTAATACAGCATCTGTAGAGTGATGTGGCCCAGGCATCAGTATTTTAAAAGGTCCCAAAGTGACAGTAACATGCAGGCAGGGTTGAGAACAATTTAACTGTACACGAACTCAAGGACAGCCTATTAAAAGATAGAGGATAGTTTTAGGTCGCTGTGGAAAGCAGAAATTAGATGACCCTACAATCTTATCCCTCCAACCTATAGATTAAAAAAAAAAAACAAAACAAAAAAACCCTTCAGAACAAGGGGAGATATGTGACCCCTTCTTCTACATGAGGGAAACCACATCTGGGAACATGTGGGAAAAGAGCTGACAGAATCCCTGTACTAACACCCCCTCCCTGCTTCTTAAAGAGAACAGAATGAATCACAGAATCTTCAGGGTGGAAAGAATCTTATAGGCAACTTAAAATGGATCCTAGAGACTTGGCTGACTGTTAGAACTGCCTTGTGAACCTCATAAAAATATATAGTTGACATTTGAACGACATGGGTTTGAATGTGTGGATTCACTTATATGCAGATACTTCACAGTAACATACTGTAAATGTATTTTCTCATCCTTATGATTTTCTTAATAACGCTTCTCAACCTTAATTTATTGTAAGAATTCAGTATATAATATATATAACATAGAAAAAGGGTGTTAATCAACTTTGTGTTATTGGTAAGGCTTCCAGTCAATAGTAGGCTATTTATGGTTGAAATTTTGGGGAGTCAAGAGTTATACCCAGATGTCTGACTGTACAGAAGGTTGGCGCCCCTTTCCCTGCACTGTTCAAGAGTCCATTATAGATCTCTGTGTCCTGCTGATAGGGGAGTGTGATTCCATGTATCTGGCTCAAGATTGAGAAACAATATTTTTTAAAAGATACTCATGGCTTTTGGAGAAAGATGGTAGAGTGAAGTCACATCGCAATAACTCCATGTACCAACACATAATTAAGCAAAACAAAACACATACCTCCCTCAAAGAAAAGGGGTCGGGGTGGGAACCAGCAGTGATCAAACAAGGAATGCTATTAACATTTAAGGGGATGATCTGGGGTGAGGGTAAGGGAAAAGGATTTGGCATGCCTTATGAAGCACCTATCCCCACACCACACCCAAGAAGCATTACTGGTGAGGCCATAATCCTGAGACTTTTTATCAATTACTATCATTGTTATACGACTATCCCTACTTTTTAGAAAAAAGCAGACCATGGTTACGATGTTATTTTTTTCCCTTTGTCTGACTTGATGGGAAAGAGTTGAAAGGATAAACTGGAAACTGCTAGAAGACACCCAAAAGCTGTGGTTTCAATTATTCAGGGTCCCTCCCTCCCTCTCAGATGGGCATATGCTCCAAGGCTCAATGTGTAATTCAAGGGATCATCTAAATGTCAAGGACATCCCCTCACAGAAGACAGTACACCCACCATGAGTGGAATGAATTTGGAACAGGACATTGAACAAAATCTCAGGAGAGCAGCACACAGTCCTAACTGAAGGAACACGCAGCTCTGAGCTCCCACCCTCCCTCATCCCCATGTTCCCTACAATACTCTCAGGCATCAGAAATCATCTTAAACTGCAGCTCAGATACCAAGGTACAGGTTCTGAATAAGTTACAGGAGTCGTTAAAAAAAAAAATTGAAAGTCATTTTAAAAAAGCATTTGTCCAATATCAGAGCAAACAGAAGGACTAGACAAAGCTACCCAAGTTCAGCCTAAGCAAGACAGTATCGTGGCATTTGTATACATATACTAGCCAGGGTAAAAATAAGGAACACAGCATACAGAAGACAAAGAGGCCTGTCTTGAAGAAAAGAGAACCAAAGAAACAGAGGAAATTGCCTATAAGTGTTAAATGTATAGGAGAAATTAATCGGAATATATACTTACTGAAACAAGAAAAGTTAGATCACCAAGAAATTAGAGCAAAGAAAACAAACTGAAGACCAAAATGACCCCCTTTCAGACTGCGGCATAAACTGGACACAGAAAGATGACAAAGTAAAAACTGAATTCCTCCATAGGTGAAAGGCTCAAGACCAGATGGCTCTGGGACTTACTAGATATTATCAACCTTGATGATGTAAAAACAATGGTAGTACCTAAATAGAGCAGAGGCAGGTGACTGGAGAAAGTATGTGAGCGCATCTTGCTGTATCTTTTACAGCATGCACTTAAAAGTCTAAAATTAAAATCAGTCCTTGACCAAAAGGAATGACTGCAACTTTAATATTTTCACCACCTCAGTGAGATCTTTTAGAAAGTAAGTTTCATTGAAGAAATATTAATCCAGAGTGCAGCACTTCCTTCAGAGGCTTCCTCTTAGAAAATCAAGCAAAGTAAGTGAATACTCTTTGTTAAAATTAGAATGGAGTGTGATCCTATTATTCTAAAATTATTCCTGTCAATCTATGGTCTATGTGTCTTTCCAGCCATATATATCCATAGAAAGATTCTTTAGTGATTTCCTCCTACTGCTTAAGATGATTATTCTGAGTTGGTGGGATTTTTGAATTATTTTTACAGTCTCTCTGAATTTTTTTGTAGTGATTATTTTGAAAAATAATTGTTATTTATAGAGGAAGAAATTCTCAGATGGTTGAGATGCTCATGGCCAAGTCTGAGGACCACTGAATGCAACCCAGGAATTTGACCCCTCAATCTGGCCCAGAAATCTCTGTGCAGCCTTCTTGGGAGGCAGCCAGCCACCCAGCCCACCAAAACCTCCAGGGAGGATGAGGCCCTCACTCACCGCCGGTCCCTCCCACTGCAGGGCGACTCTCACTGCACAGTACAGCGAATTTTCCCACTGCTGCCACCACTTGCGATCACGTCTTCTAGAAATAATGCCTCCTTTTTCTTGAATTGCTCTAACTGGGAGTTAATCACATTCTTCTACATTCTCCTTTAATCCTCAGAGCGAACTTATGAAGTTACAAGATTTCATGAGTTTTCCCATTTCCTGCGGAACAGACTGAGCCCTGGAGATGTGAATTTTCCCGAGGCCTCACGGCCAGGAGGTGGTAGGTGTGGGCTCCAAAACTCTAAAGTCCATGTTTTTAACCAAAATGCTTTGCTAGAAAGTGCTCCCTGGGGGCGCCTGGGTGGCTCAGCCAGTTGAGCGTCCAACTCTTGATTTCGGCTCAGGTCATGATCTCATGTGTCGTGAGATTGAGCCCCGTGTCAGGCTCCCAGTCAGTGGGCAGTCTGCTTGAGATTCTCCCCCTCTGTCTCTCCCCCCAGTCACCCACACGTGTGTGCTCTCTCCCTCTAATAAATAAATCTTTAAAAAAAGAAAAGTGGTCCCCTGTATTGATCCAAGATCCACCTTTCTGTAATTTCTAACCAATGGCACTTACTCTGCTCTTTGGGGACACACCGAAAAAGGATAACCCCTTTCCATATGGCACTGCCTTCTGATATAGTAAGACAAAAATCCCATGACCCTCATCTGCCCAGCCTTCTCTCTCCCCAAGCGATCCCACACCAGGTGCAAAAGATACAGGAAAAAAAGAAACCTGCATTTTTTTTCTGACCTGTGATGAAGTCACTGAATGATGAATTTACATGGAATCATGAAGTTTCCAAGATGTTCTTATCTACATGCTATCATTCAAGTCCCACTTTTAAGGAGTTCCTAATAGTCGAGTTCCCTGGGAAAATCTCCCAAGAGAGTTTCATGCCACAGACAATTCCCAACTCTGTGGGTTGATGGATGGGTGTAGTGGTGTGAATAAAGTAATTTATATCTGGCACAGAAGTGTATTATATGCATTTTCCAATTTATCTTCCTAATTATATTTTTTCATAGATTCATATTTAAATGAGTTTCTACTCCCCTTAACGCCCGCTGACTGGCAGTGAGGGGAGGGAAAGCAGGATGAAAATGTTACGGAGATTTTTCCAGCAAGTGTGCATCTTCCCTACACCATCACTGAGAACTCTTTGGGCTAGGTGGGGGCCACAGGGTTGGGGCAGAGGGAGGGCTGTCTTTGGTTTCTAATCGCCCAAGGCTGATTTCCACACACAAATAGATACACCAGCCTGCCCAGCCAGCAGTGTATACTAGCTGGCATCTCGCATGCCAGGAGCCACAGGGCAGACAGGCACAGGGGCCCCCCAGGCAGGGGGGAATACACATTCTCCTAGGAGTGTGCACTTCCCAGCAGGGCCTTGCTCCAGGGAGAGACTCCACTGCCTTGGTCTTGCACAGGTCGGCAGGCCTCCACCAAAATGCACACCTGTGTTGGCAGTGGGGCCATGGAACGGCGCCTGGAAAACATGGCTTCATGCCTCGGCGTAGGAACAGAGACCCAATATAGCTCAGCCCAGACCGAGTCAAGCCACTGACCCCACCATCCTGTCCCTAAGTCCTCTCCTGCAGTGTCCTTGAGTTCATATCCATGTCCCCAGATCCAAGCCCCCCAGGTCCCTTGGGTTGCTCTCCACTTCCTCCCCATGGCTTTTCCCCAGGCAAAATCTGAACTCACTTATCACAGCCCGTCTGTCCCTTGCAGGGGAGGGGAGACACCCAACACCACAGCCCAGAAGGAACCTCCACAGGGAATTAGTCAAAAGCCAGACACTAAAATTACATTTTCGCACTCCCTTCTCATTCGGAGAGAAGTCTGTGTAGGGCTGGCTGTGATCACACAGTCTCTGCCATAAATGAGAGAGCTAGCTCAACAGCCTCCCTCTCCTCTTCCTCATTCTTCTCCCTGTCCTGTCCCCTCTCTGTGCCTTCAAGGCCTCCCTCCTCCAGTGAATTCCCAGCTTATGGCCTTCCTCTCGCTCACAGTGGGCTAGGGACACGCAGCTCCATGGGGAACGTGCAGAAAGCTCTGGTTCCCCCATTAGGAGAGGGTGAGCATTGCCACTGCCCAGCACAGACATACAGGAGCAGGAAGCAGCAGGAGTATGCTGCGGGGGCAGGGGGTAGACAGAGGGGAACTCATATAAGGGGAAAATGCAGGAACATCTCAACCTCAAAGAATCTACAAAAACACCAGCACAAGGGGAGGGCAAGACAAGCTCTTCAAAGCACGTAGCCCGAAATATCCAGTCCCAGGCCACTCCTGTCCCCTTGTTCTGGAAAAGTTCACACAAGATTATCTTCCAAGATTCACAGACATGTGCCCCTTCCCCTTGGCGCTGCCTGGCCCCATAGTGGCTGAATATTTCCAATGGGTAGAGGAAGGGATAGTCCAACTCTCAAAAATGCCTGTTCACCAGGCAATCGTCTGTCCTTTCAGGACCTCCTTCACATTTTAAAACATTACTGCTGGGTGGTTACTCAGGGAGGCACACAGACAACCTCAAAGATGTTGAAGCAAATCTGGAGAGTTGAACTGAATTTTTGTTTGCCCTTCTAGGCTGCCTGCCATGAGTCAGGCACTGTGCTGGGTGCATCTGCACATTGACCCTCGGCCTCCCAGCAACAGTGGGTATAGTATCATCACCCCCTAGTGTGGGTGAGGCCTGAAGCTCAAAGAGGTTCAGGAACTTGCCCGAGGCCATGACAAGTCATGGCACACGGCCAAGACATAAATCTAGTCCCAGAAACCATGATCTTCCTACCACACCAAATGTTTCCCCTAAAGAGTGCCCATAACTCCACACAGGAACCCAGCCCGGCCTGAATAATCCATCAGGGCAGAAGAAGAAAACTCCTCTGTCAAAATGAAAGATGCTAATAGCAAGAGTATTTAGCTGGGAGTGTTCAGATTTCCATAAAAATCTCCTTGTGCGAAGATGAACTGAAAAAAAATTCCTGCTGAATCTGCCTCTTAGAAGCCAGTACCTTCTGGAATCCAGACATCTGTCCTCACCTGCTGAAGAGCCCCACTGCTTCCCCACCAAGCTGCAATCCCCACTATGAATTATTGAGGAACCATACAGGGCTTGGCTAAAGGAAAAGAACGGGTCAATTATATTTCATCCTACCCACTAAGCCTTAAATATGATGCCCAAGATCAAACAGCCCTTGCCTCTCATTTTTCTTGGCTTTAGGAAGGCACTGAGGGGGTGTGGGGCCAAGAACACAAATGTCTGAGCATTTACAATGACCCAGCCTCACCCCAGACTGGCCCCCCACCCAGGTCCACCCCTGTGTGGCTTTTCCAGATCAACTGGAATTTGGGGTGAGAGCCAGTCTTTCCGTCCACAGTCAGCCTTCTGCATAGAAGGCACATGTTTCCAGGACCTCTCCTCAGCAGGTATTCTGAGAAGAGGTCTGAAGCAGAGACTGAGAAGTGAAGTCAACATAGAATTGCCTTCCCTTTGGATTCTCCAGTCAGGCAGGACCCACGACCTACCTTCAAGACCCAAGGAAATGGGCTGACCCTAAAGAGGATCATTCAGAAAAAGGGTGGGCAAACTAACAGCCCCAGGGCTAAATCTGGCCTGACCTTTGTTTTTGTAAATAAAGCTTTATGGGAACTAAGCCTTGCTAATCTCTTAAGTATTGTCTGTTGCAGATTCCATGCTACAAAGGCACAGTTGAGTAGTTGCAACAGCATGGCCCACAAAGCCTAAAATATTTACTATCTGGCCCTTTACAGGCATCAAGAAAAAAAAAAATTGCAACTCTCAATTTAGAAAAACCTTCAGAAGTGGTTGGGCCTATTTCCAGAGTCTTTTTTTTTTTTTTTTAAAGATTTTATTTATTTATTTGAGAGAGAGAGAGAGAGAGAGAGAGATCACAAGTAGGCAGAGAGGCAGGCAGAGAGAGAGGGGGAAGCAGGCTCCTCGCTGAGCAGAGAGCCTGATGCGGGGCTCGATCCCAGGACCCTGAGACCATGACCTGAGCCGAAGGCAGAGGCTTAACCCACTGAGCCACCCAGGCACCCCGTTCCTGAGTCTTTTTAAAAGCAAATAGTATCTCTGGAATATATTTGGTACAGTCTTGCATGGAGGTAAGAGGATGGGGAAAAAATAGCCCTGAAGGGCCCTTGCAGCCCCATAGGGAGCCAAAAAGAGCAAGATGCCTCTGGTACCCAGTGCCTCACATGACAGACGTCCTATTTACAGGAGGGCAATCCATGCACCACCTTTGGGAGGTCAGACTGACGCGCCTGCTACAACCGCACAGCCTCACCCCGCGCCCACACCCAGAACCCGAAAGCCTCAGGAAAGCAAGCAGTCATTTGCACCCCCCACTCAGCTAGCGGCCAAGAAGCCTGCCTGAAGCCGTCCCTCGGCAGGATCGGCAGGATTCGTGCGGCAGACGCCACTGGTCTACCGGCTCCAGAGCCTCCTGCGTGCGGGATACACACACGTCAGCGCACGCAGAGAGGCCCAGGGCAGCAGGCTGGAGGAGGATCTGGGAAGCTGACCTACAAGCAAACCTATCTTTTATTTAGCCCCTCCTCGGGGCAATACATGGCCATGACTCTTAATAAAGGCCTCGGCACAGGGAAGCAGGAGCACTGGGTCCCCCACCGACTCTGCTGGTAACAGCTCATAGAACTTTGGAAGAGTCAGGTCACATGTCAGGGCCTCAGTCTTTCCCCCTGTCAAATGGGCTAATACTACCCGCTATGCCTAACTCACAGAGCTCTGACATAAGGCAAGTCATTATTGAACATCTACGACGGGCCGCTGTTTCTAAAGCACTTGAGATACCGTGGCAAACACGATAGGCAAAAGCCCTTCTCCATGCAGTGCACCCTCTAGGGCTGAGATGAAAGCTTCTAAGAAACACATGCAGGAATGCTTCGAAAAACCATGATGTGCTACACTTGCGTCATGGATGGGAGACATTATCCTCCCACTCTAGACCAATTACAGACTGGACTCACACACACGGCAGACCTGCTGGGAATCCATCACTGACCACAGTCACTGACTAGGAACTGTTCTACCTGCCTTGCCGTGTAGTAACCCTACAATCACAAGCAGCCCCCAACACCAAGGAAGGCACTATAAATACACACTCCACAGACAAGCAAGGTGGGGCCCAGAGCAGGGAAGCCGTCTTCCCAAGATAACACAACCAGTAAAAGGCAGAGACAGGATTTATGACGCAGGCATTCTGATACGAGGACACACGTACCAACCACCGCATTGTCCTGCCTATACTGAGAAGGAAATGAACTGTCCTGGCCCTCTTGATAGCTCCCGCGCTGGCTGGAGGTGCTGAACTTACTGTGCCGAATTCTTCTATCGTGAACTCAGGGAGTAAGGCCATGCCACCCCAGGCTGGCAGGAGTGCCCCCAGAAGGAGCAAAGGAAGCTCCATTCTCGGATGGACGACCTCTAGGAGAGGACAGGACAGCTGCACCGAGGAGAGAGGCCTTAAACTGACAGGGAGGTGGTCCTTGTACCTCCCTCTCCGGGCTCCTCTCCTGGCCGGGCATCTCCAAGCAGGCAGCTCTCTGGTTGCAGGCTGCCGTGAGAGCAGTGACCCCTGCCCACAGAGGCAGGCCAAGACTAGGATGCAGGCACGGATACGTTACGCCCCGTAAGGCAGTGATCTGGTTCTGTTATTTCCCTAGTGCCAGCCCCAGTTTTCAGTAAAGCCCAGTGTCAATGTCCCAGGCCAGATGTCCAACAACACAAGGAATGAAGGAAAGGCTGAAAAGCCATGCCCCCAAGCTTGGACCACAAGGGTTAGAGGAAAATGGTGCCCCCTTCACTAGTTCTTGCTGGAAGTACTAATAGGTGAGACATTCCTCGAGGGAAAGGCAAAACTGGAGGGAGTTAAGGATATGCAGCTACTCTTTGCCCTCCTGGAGTATTTTTCTCCACTGCCCCTGTTGAAGGATCAAAGTCCTGGCTTACTGAGGCAAATAACGGCTTCCATTTCGGAAGAGGAGGATGCTAAGAGGGGCAGAGAATAGAACGTGGAGGGAAGGGCTGAGATTCGGGGACGGTGCAGGGATTCTCCTCCCAGACATCCAAGGGACTCTCCTGAGCCGGGCAATGGTGCGCACGTCTCCTGCACTCGCCACCAGCACCAGGGTGGAGCAAAGCAGAAAGGAAAAGAAGGCAGAGACAAAAACCCTCTCTTGGGGCAGTCCTGGTGCAACCAGTTGGGAGGATGGAGCGTCAGAGAAGACAGAAGACCGGCTCTGCTCCCGAGCCCAGAGGGGATCCCATCTGATACCAGTTCTAGCAGGAGCTGCCTCTCTCTCTCGAGGGCTCCAGCACAGTGCTGCTTCCCCAGCGGTGCCCCGGTATCCCGAGCGGTCTGCATTCTGCCGCTGGAAGCAGTGGGAAAGCCCCGGGGCCTCGGGCTGCCTCTGGGATTTCACACTCTTTTCTCCTGCCTCGCCTTCTCTTTTATCTCCTGGATTCACATACTGCTGGGCGGTCGACAGAGTTGTCAGCCTGCCCGTCTTAGCTCTGTGACCTCATGCAGGCGCACAGGACATAGGAGCTGGAAGGGGCCTTGGAAAACATTCCCGAGCAAGCATCTCAGACTCAGGCATGCCTCTCTACCGGAAACCGGGTTGTGTCTAGGCAGAAGCGAGGCTGGGGAGTGGCGAGGACTGGGTGTGCTGGTCCTGAGCACACTTTCGAAAGTGGAGCATTCTTAAGGTAAGATGTTGGCATCATCGCTAAGTCCGTGAAGAAAAGAGGCTAGAAGCAGTGTGAGAGTAAGACCCTGAGACAAGCAGGAAAGGTACCGTGCACGTGGGGTACTATTTTTATATGTCGCCCCCCAACCTGAACATGGCACAAGCCCCCAAGCTTTGCCTCCCAGACGGAAGGCCCCAACCAAGGTTTTGGTGTCAGGGTATATAAGACCACTCAGGGAATATAGTCATGCAGCGCAAAATTGATTCAAAGATGTAGGGAGAGTACTATTGATGTATTAAATAAAATACATCATAGAATGACAGGAAAAATTTGCACAACTTCATGAAGTAAACGTGTGCATGGAGCAGGCATCTTTGGATGATGCTCTTATATTTTGAGGGGACAAATGGAGAAAGAGCCCATTCGCCTTTTTATTTTCTCCCCTTAAAGAATCTCAGTAGAAGATTCTCAAAAGCACTAAGTATTTTTTTTTTCAGCTTTACTGAGATGTAAGTGACACGTAACATGGTGGGAGTTTAAGGTTATTACTTTGTAATCGTTTCTAATGTCCCCACTTCACAGATGAGAAAACTGAGATCCAGAGAAAGAAAAGAACATAAGCAGACTAGAATCCCAAGCCCCTGAATCCCGTGATCCATGCTCTTTACAGCAAAGTACCACTCAACTGTACAGGGTCCCACTAAGAAACCAGGAACTGTTTCCAATTTAATTCGCCCTGCCCTGTGACTGGGACAGCATGATACAGAGATGCACCCTTAACTAAATAATTCTGCTAAGCACAGCAAAACTCTGAGATTCTAGCCAGGGTTCAGCTGAGGTACAGACTTGGTCCTTCAGGAAAGACCCTCTGTCCCCTGAGCACTGCGTGTGTGGGGCAGAGACCCGACCCTCCAGTCTAGCCGACACGTCTCTTCCAGCTATCACTAAGATGGTAGACGGGTACCTGGAAGTCACCCTCTCCTTCCAGAGACCCCGGGAAGTTGATTCTGCAAAGGGACACTCCAGAGTTCTAACAGGACAGATACTTGCAGAGTCCACCAAAAGGTCAGGGTGGCAAGGAGGAGGCCAACGGTCAGCAAAAGAGGCACATGCCTCCCTAAGCCTCACTAGGAAAATAGTCCCTGGACAGAGCTGCAATTTCCAGGCATTTCAGAAACCTGGAAGAACAAGAAAAGGGCTTGGAGACAGAAGGCTGGAGATTGTATTCAAAGAGACAGGAAAGGCCTCGGAGAAGAGAGCCCTGCCAGGACACAGGGTGGCAGGAAAGTGGATAGCACGGTGTAGGATGGGACCCTAGTTCGCCTCTGCTGTGGAAAGGCATCGCGTGCACTGGTTAAACCAGGGACTTCTGCTGGTTCAAGCCCCTGACCAGGCTTGAATCCTAACTCCTCCATTCACCAGCTGTGCACCCTACTATGGTTCTTTAATTCTCTGGGTCCGTTTCCTCATCTGAAAGCAGGGACACTAACTGTACAGACGTTATGTGTGTGGGGAGGACGAGGAGGGTGAGTGCAGGCTGAGCACTTGGCTCCCTCCAGGTGGTGTCTATGGCAAGTACCCCCAGAAGCTTGTGTCTACCTGACGGGCAGACAAGACGCGGACACACGCGCTACAGCTCTCTGCCCCCCTTCTAGGTTTCACACATGAGGTAGTGGGGCGCGGGGGTGGCTCAGTCGGCTAAGCCTCTGCCTTTGGCTCAGGTCATGATCCCATGGTCCTGGGATCAAGTCCTGCGTCCGATTCCTTGTTCAGTGGGGAGCCTGCTTCTCCCTCTCCCTCTGCCCTTCCCCTTGCGTGTGCTCTCTCTCTGAAATGAATAAGTAAAAATCTTAAAAAAAAAAAAAAAAAAGAATGCAAAAGGTAGGAAGCAGCCTTTGCATGAGTACCCCTCAAACAGCACAAATATTTTAGTGGCAAAAAGGTAAGGTCCATTTTCTCAATAGTGTCCTACTGATGAGTGAAATATGAAATCTAAATTTTTTTTTTCATTTTTTTGCCACTCGGGTCACCATAAAATTACTTGTTTTGCATTTTTGAAAATGTGGCCCATCCCTCTTTTAAATGTTCCTGAATTGGCCCTCATGAATAAATGGTTCTTGCCATTGGCCCAGCTCCTCCCCTCCCCCCGCACGGGAGAAAGGGGTCCTGGGGCGATGAGGTGGCAGAGGACAGAAGCAGGGTGACACTCCCCAGTAAGACGAAAGCTCCTCCCCCACTGGGTGCAGGGTGAGCACGGGTCCAGAGGTGTGCCCACCTCCAGCTGGGCACTAAACCAGGCC
This sequence comes from Potos flavus, assembly GCA_028534135.1. Classification (NCBI taxonomy): domain Eukaryota; kingdom Metazoa; phylum Chordata; class Mammalia; order Carnivora; family Procyonidae; genus Potos; species Potos flavus. The sequence goes on along the minus strand of CM052894.1, from coordinate 43,637,464 downwards.
CCCTGCACCAGGAACCAAGTTGTTCATTACACACACCTTGCCAGAGCCTGAGTGCCTCTGTGGGCCCAGAGGAGCTGCTGAATTGCTCAGCAGTGAGCCCACCTCAATGCCTCAGCTGCAGCCCACTCCCAGAAAGTGTCTCAGGGCCGTTCCCAGGGAAAGGCCCACACCAGGCCCAGAGCGTCCTGCTGACCCACCCTCAGGGCTCAAAGTCGGCAGCAGGCTGTTACCAGGAAGGTGACAGTGGCCAGAGATGAGCTCAAGAAAACTACAAAGGCACAAGGTTCTCTCTGAGGGTCACGTGGCCCCTCCTCCTGCCTTGCCCCACTGCCTAGTTGACGAGTAGAGAGTCCAGTGGTTCTGAAGCTGGGAAGGGCCTCAGAATCCCCCACAGAGCTGGTCTTAATAACACAGATTTCATATTCCACTCCCAGGTATTTCAATTTAGTAGCACTGGCGTGGGGGTTTTATTTTCTTAGGTTCTAAGAGGTGATTCTTGTGGCCATCACTAGAAACCATTGGCCTAGCCCACTCTGCAAATAATGGGAGGAGAAGCGCACAGGGCCCCCTCTGTGTGGCGATACAAGCTCTTCAAAGCAAGCTGAACAACTTCCTCGGTCAGAGCTGGATTTTCCACCTCTGGGGGTGAGTGTGCTGTTTCTTTAACCCTCTGAAAGCCCAACAGAGAAACTGTCACAGGCTCCCTGAAGACATTTCCTGAGGAAAAAAGTCCTCTCTGATGAGGTGAGGAAGACTCCACAGAAACTGCTTTTGCAATTTAGAAATGGACAAGACCAAGAGTCCAAAAGAGCCTCTGCCTCCATCTATCGAGCACACATACTCCACAAGACCCTCCTGTTTCTGGACACATCGCCATCTGCAAAGACTCCCAGCACTTGAAAGGCCCCAACTTCACAATCATGGCACAAAGCCCACGGAGTCAACCACCACGGCGAATCCTTGTGGACCAGGCGGCTCCTGAGGGACTTGGGGAAGGTGGGAAACGAGGATGCGGGAGCAATCACAAAGGGGGTCGGATGGGGTTGGCAATGACGTCTTACTAGCTCCCCTCGTCACGCGGAAGTAACTTTTCTGAGAAAAAACATCCACTAACAAGAACTTTATCTACTACACCTTTTCCCTCACCGTGTCTTCACTCCAACACACACATTTGCACACATACACAAACATGCACACATGCACACAGGCGTGCACCACAGAAACATGGAGCAGACAAAGAGCTTTCCTGATCGGGAAGAGGAGGGCATTCATTTCCAGAAAGGGTAGTGGGGGAACAGAGAGATGGAGAGACATGTCTGATGGACGTCAGGGAAAGAAAGGATCAGCAGGGCCCTTCCTCACGGGCCAGAGTGATTATATGACAAAGTCGCAAGGCCTCTGGTGCTTGTGGAGACTTGATTTGAACCCAAATATTCTGAGGGCCATTTCTGACTATTATAAGAAATGAGTCTCCAGGCTGACAATCCCATAGGTCGAGGGGGGGGAAAACAGAATTATGTATCTTGAAGAAATAACCTGAAAACTAGAATCAAGGAACAGCCAACCTCCCTTCTAAGAGAAAATAAAAATCATTTACTCAAATGACACTTCAGTGTCACTTGTTTTTTCAACCTTGGCTTTCGGAACCAAACATAAAAAAAAAAACAGTTGTAAAACTTAACTTCAGCCAACCTCACAACAAAAAAATCTAAGGGTTTCTTGTAGCTTTAAGCAGAGTCCTGTGCCGAGCGTTGTGAGTGTTCCAAGATCCCAGCCCCCATACTAGAGTAAGAATGATGTATGAAGCCATATAAAAACATCATTTTCCATTTGGCGCAGAGAGCATGGAATAAGACTTTGGAGGTTAAACTAAACAGATGAAAAGGGAACAGTACAGGGATCCAAACTTAGCTCCCCCGTGCCCCTTGCACACACATAGGCCTCACATGGGTGACATCTAGAAATGAAGTTAGTGGTAGAGAAGCCAGGAAGCTTGGCTGTGTTTTGGGGCCTCTGGTTCTGTGCTCGGGTCAACTAGGTAAATCCCAAAGAACGATGAGATTCCTGATCACCACTACCTAAGAACTTAGGCAAACACATTCTATAAAGGAGCAACAGCAAAATGCAGGTTTTCAAACACATTCTGAGCTCCTCTCAAAGAGAGCTGGGCAAGAATCCAGAGCAGATACATGGTGTGGCCAGAGAGAAAGAGCTTGGGCTTCAGATCGAGGTTCTAAGCCACTTTTTATTACCTACCATCTGGGGACTTTGGACAAGTGAGCGATCCTCGCCGAGACTGTTTCTTCATCTTTAAAAAAGGGAAATACAGCCACCTGGGTGGCTCAGTCAGTTGAGCATCGACTATTGATTTCAGCTCAGGTCATGATCTCAGAGTCCTGAGATCGAGCCCCGCATCAGGCTCCAAGCTCAGTGCAGTGTCTGCTTGTCCTTCTTCCTCTGCTCCTCCCCACACTCACCCTCTCTCTCACACACAAATAAATTAAATCTTTAAAAATGGAAATATCAAAAAATGGAAATAAAGTTTTCCAAAATGACTGGGAGAAATTGAAAGTCGTAATTCAGGTGACAGAGGTCTGTCTCCTACAGAAGCATCAGTGTTGTTGATGACAACGAAGACAGTGATAGAACAAGGACACTCCTCACTCATCTCAAAGCCATGATCATGCTGCATCAGGCTGAACCCAGGACCCTGGAGATATGAACCAGATCCATCTAGTACCCAGGATCACGACAAGCATGGGTCCCAGGGTCATGGACAGACCAAACCAAGTGTCTCCTGCCCAACGGCAGGGGACCATCTTTCATCAATACCCCATGTTTAGGGGCGCCTGGGTGGCTCAGTGGGTTAAAGCCTCTGCCTTCGGCTCAGGTCATCTCAGGGTCCTGGGATCGAGCCCCGCATCGGGCTCTCTGCTCAGCAGGGAGCCTGCTTCCCCCTCTCTCTCTGCCTGCCTCTGCCTACTTGTGATCTCTCTCTGTCGAATAAATAAATAAAATCTTTAAAAAAAAAAATACCCCATGTTTATGCCATGATGATGCACCCGTGTGCCAAAAAACACTAAAAAAAAATGCAACCATTGGGGTATTTCCCCAGCTCCAGCCTCTGGCCCATCGATCACAGATGCAATCAAACCCCAATGCCTCAAACGCATCTCTCACGAGCCCTCCCAGGGCCAAGACCAAAAGTCACCGAGGCAATCACGTGTTCTATTTGTTGGTCCTCTAGCTATAATTGCTGGTCGGTTGGAGACTAATATAAATAACTCACTCAGATAATTCTGGCAATTAAGTCTGGCAAAAGAGCAAGAGATGGATGTGACATATACCGAGCACAGAGGAGCAAAAGGGGCAGGTTTCTTAAAGGTAGGGAGAGCTATGCAAGGAAATTAACTCCAGAGTGGTTTGCAGGCAATCAGGGGCTCTGGGCTCATTAGTTCAATCTCGGCAGCTGACAATCACTGCCAAAAGGCAGTTTAATCTGGCCCCAAAGCTTTCCAGAACGCTATGAATGAAGGCCCACGGTTAGCCCTTCAATGTTGAGTTCATAAGCTACGAGCATCCTCCAGCTGGGAGGGCACAGGCTTCTCCCACACAGCATGTGCCCTGGGCATAAAGGGTGTGGGGATAAATACAAATACCCAGACAGCCAGAGGTGACAGAAACAGGTCTATAATATTAGCCCAACTGGGTTTACGAGAAACAAGTGCGCTGTTCAATCTGTTTATATGGTTCATGGGAGACTCTGGAGCAGTGACAGAGAATATAATTCTCATGCTCTTTAGGGCTTCCAGAGATGAACAGGAGACCCAGAAAAGACAGTCATAATGTGATATTAGCAGAGGGGCGGGTGATTCTGAATCCCCCTCACCAATGTTTTCAAAAAACTTTAAGCTGTCTGGCCAAGTTAAAAAATTCAGACTGCCAGGGCAAAGTGATTTTTTTTTTCTCTTTACACCGTTCTATAAGCAAATAAGCTAACATCCCAATCTGGAATTATAGGAAGATGGCACCAAATAAGACATTTGGGTGTGCAAATTATAAGAAATTCTAAATAACAGCAATATTAATCAATAAGAATTCTTTTCTTTCACCTTCAGCCGATTAATTTGCAAAGTTCTACGGAATACAACCTTCACAACGAACCTGTAAAGTGGGTATTCTTATCCCCCTGGTCTGGATAAGAAAAAAGGCTCAGAAAGTGGGTTTTTGCCTCTCCCGGAATGTTTGTAATTCTGGTCTTCCAAAAATAAGAATGTAGACGTCACGGCAGGCCTCCAGAGTCGGGTGACACCCAAGTGGCACCTCAGAGTGGGGACTCAAGGGGGCAGAGCCTGAGTAGATGGCTATCTCACGAGACCCACCTGACTGGGGCTATACTAGGGGCGGGGAGAACAGAGGGGAGCAATGGAGCCCCTGAAAGGACGGAGAACGGCGGCCCATGGTTCAGCAGCTTACCTGAGATGACAGGGGCCCCAAGGAAGAAGACGCCAAGCTCCCAGCTAGTCCCAAGGAGAGAGGTTCCTCTGACAAAGTTGCTATCAATTGCGCACCTTTTGTCCACAGACCTGCCCCCACGAGGCAGGAACGCTGCTGCATCTCAAAGGCCTCCAGGGCAGCCCTGGAGTCCAGTAAGGTCTCTGCCTGTCCACATGGAAGAGGCGAAGGCACAAAATAAACCCGAGACGCAGAGGCTTGGAAGTACGCATCAAGCCAGACGTCCCGACGGAGAACCGCCAGCACAGTCTCCATGTGCTGGACCCCGAGGCCTCTCCAAGCCACGCCACCTTCTAATGAGTGGTGTTGAAATGGCTGCGGCCTTTAAGCCCTCGGAGGAGAGCAGGTGATATGACTTCGTCTCAACGCAGCTGTGTGCGCTTAGGCTCCCGTGCTCCACCGGGAACGCGAGGGCCCGACTTCCGGCCACGTGCTCGGAAGGCCTGCTGGGTTCTGTTGCCTGGGGGCTTCCGCCGCAGAGGGGGGGGGGGGCTGCTGGCCTTTGCGCTGCCCAGCCCCGGTTGCCCGGCAACGTTCGGTGGGCGTTCAGACCGGTTTCAGCTGGTCCGCATTAGGCGCGACCTGCTGGTGGTCTCCACAGAAAACTGCAACCGGGCTAAGAGTTGGAATGTTCGCACTGGTGCGGATCCACCAGCTTAAAATACTGAAACACTCCGTCCACGTTAGTCAGTAGGTGCTTCTCTGAACTCCCTTGTGCCCGGCACCGTCACGCTGCCCACCCACGCACCCCCCACCCCGCGACCCCAGACCTCGCCGCGATCCTGCCGCTCAAGAGCTGGCGCCTGGTGTGCAGCGGGTGGGCGCCTCTCCGGGGCTGCACGGGTGCACAGGGTGTGCGATTACAACACGGTGTGAACACCCTCCACGCGCGTGCGGCCAGCGGGGCCGCAGCCTGACCCGCAGCACTGCCCGGCCGAAGGGCTACCGGACCCAGCGGTGCCCAGGGCCATTTCTGTTCTTCTCCATGTGGGGAGAGGCCTCCCTTCGTTTCTGCTGGGACTGGGGACTAGGGACGCAACTACTGCCCCACGTGTTACATTCATACCTTTGAGTTTATGGAAATACCCACTTGATTTCGAGGAAAGGGGAAGGAAAAAAAAAGGAGCGGCACCTGGCTCCACCTCTGGACTTGGACACCTGGCCGCTTTGTCACACCGTTTCCGGCCCAACAGGGAGAAGCCACCGTCTCCCCCGGCCACGGTCCCAATGGCACACCAGCCCTCAGGGGCTCACGTGTTTACACTGCATGTGATGACCCATCAGTGGCTCACAGGACCAACTTCATAGCTCGCAACAGGCATTTTTCAACTGAAACAGAAAACAGCATAACAGGAACGCCTGGGTGGCTCAGTGAGTTGAGGGCTTGCCTTCAGCTCAGGTCATGATCCCAGGGTTCTGGGATTAAGTCCCACATGGGGCTCCTTGCTCAGCCAGGAGCCTGCTTCTCCCTCTACCTGCTGCTCTCCCAGGTTTTGCTCTCACGCTCTCTCTCATACAAATAAATAAAACCTTTTAAAAAAAAAAAATGTAACAGCACAGAAAACGGGATGTCTGCCTTATGGAAAGGCGCCCTGGAACTTTGGGTTCATCATATTCATGGATGTAGGTAGTGAGTCAAGAAAGAAAAAGTATCTCTTGTTGTGGGTCTCAAGGGGAAAAACAGAGTTGGAAAACCCCAATCCAACTAATCCCATCCTGCCATTGATGAGGAAACTGACCCATGCAAGGCCACGGGAGAACGTGGCAGGAGGACGTGGCTGACAGTCCACGGGGCTACAGCCTTCACTCCTCTCCGGAGCGGCTCTGGCTCTGGACACGGCTGTCAGGTTTCCTGGATGCTAAGGAGCCGGCTCTTCAGCCCCCAAGAGCGGCACTCAAGTGGTCTCTAGTGTGGCTGTAACTTTCACCAGCAGACTAAACCTTAGCACCAGAACTCTTGATCCCGGCCAGGAGGCCTTGACCGTGATGCAGCTGTCAGGGCCTCCCGAATTCCCCCAGCCAGGCTGAGTGAGATGTGCTTTGTGTCCTGCCTCCACCTCCAGAACCCTCCTCCACAATCTCCAAAGTCACCTTCAGACCCATGTTCGTCAATGAGAAATAGCATAAATTCTGGAGGAGAGACTACTGAAACCACATAAAAAACAGAACTTTTACCAACAGGACCTGGTTAGATAAAAGCTAACATTCATTGAAAATTAACTATTTGGCAAACATCATGCCAGGGGCTTACACACATTATCTCCCCCAGTGTATAGTTACATTATCTCACTTGACATATAATAAAGCACTAAATGTTAATATCACACACACACACACAGCCATCGTCTCTACCGTGTGTGCTATTCTAAGCATCCCATATGCGTTGTCCAATCTCACCCTCAGCTCTAGACATCAGGGGCTATCATAGCTGCCATTTTGCAGGCAATGAGTTGAGGTAAGAGAGACGATATGACTTACCCGAGATCACACAGCTAATGGATGACAGAGCCAAGAATGGAACCCAGGTGGTCAGGTTTCAGAGCCCACCCTTTTATCTACCTCTACTGTTTATGATTAGCTCCTTCTCCAGGTGCAGAAACAGAGACCCAGAGGAGTTCAATCACCATGCTGACTCTACCCAGAGACTGCCTGTAAGCCAGGGAGATGGCCACCATATTGACAGTGGGTAAGGTAGGGCCACGAGTATCAGGAAGGACATGGATGGGCTTAGGCTGAAGAACCCGTCAGGGCCAAACCTCAAGTCTCTAATAACTGCCTCCTGGGGGAGGTCCAGAGGCTTTCAGGGAAAAAGCCAGAGTGATAGAGATACTCACACAACTTGGGACAATAGCTATTTTATTTTAATTTTTTTATTTGAGTGCAGTTGACACAAATGTTAACGATAGTTCCAGGTGGATAACATAGTGATCCAACGTCTCTGTATGTTAGGCTATGCTTGCCACACAAGAGTAGCAACCATCTGTCACCATACCATACTACTACAATCCGGTTGGCTATATTTGACAACGGCTATTTCAACCAGAAGGGAAGTTTTTTAATTATGTTATCACTTTGGACTACTACAAATAGCCCAGATAAGAGAGAGCTAAAGCTCTTACTTGACTCTTCGAATGTTGGTTTGCTAATTACAGGGTCGGGGATCTGGAAAGGACCCTAAAACATATATCATTCAGTACCATCATATATCATTCAGATGAGGAAACCAGGGCATTTGGGTGAAGTGTCATGCCCAGGGCCACACAGCTAGCAAGTGAAGGAGTCAAGATGAAATCCTAGGGCTCTGGGACTGGCACTTTATGGGTCTGTCCATGGTGGTTCGTCTCTTCTCCATCCATGCTGACTCTGCTCAATAACTAGCTAATGCGCATGTCTAGAGCCCAGCCCGCAGCTGATCTGGCACACCTGGACAATCCCGGGATCCTGAGACACAGGCTCAGCTGTCCAAATTTCCACCAGCAACTATGCCAGTCTCATGCGTATTTAGATTTTTTGAGTAAGCACCTGAATTCTGTGTGACCGATTTCAGCATCCGCTGGAGGCAGCTTCTAAATTTAGAATTAACATCCCAGGCAGTCTGTTGCACAAATGTATACTTCTTTGGAAGATGTTGTCAGAAACAGTAAAATTGACACACATAAAACAGTTTCTTCGTTCCTTAATAATATTGAGCTGTGAAAATGAAGCATCTCAAACAAACAAAGCTTTAGCCACAATGTCCTTTAAAATTAACCACAGTAGTCAAGGACGGTCCAGATTTGTTTTTAATGAAAATTCCGAAGTGTCCCCATCCTTATTCTCACTTCCAGTGCAGCTCCCTGGGCCTGGCACTTATCTCTAGACACTTGTCACTACCCAATCTAGAGCATTAGTAATTGATCATTTGGCGTGCCAACCTGTACTCTATGTGATAAAACCACCTTTGCAGAAGCTGAATGTCCATTAATTTTAATCACCACCTTCTTTGTCTATCCCAGTTAGTTGCTTATATTCCCTTACACGTCTCCCCTCCCTCTGCATATCCATTCAGTTGTGCCAGGAGAGGGAGAGGCCTTTCACCGAGGACCTCTTCACCCAGTAGACACTGCAAAGCAAAGCAATAATGCAGTGGGACTCACAGTCCACGTTGACTTGCAACCTTCCATCAAAACACCTTATCGTCCCCTACCACAGCAGATGGAAAAAAAATTTACTCTTATGCTCTGAAATTTTCCATTCTTGATCTCAGCCCAAAGGTGACTTTTTTATTTTTAAACTTGAGCAAAAAAAAAAAGTTCAACTATTTTTGATTCATACCCGGGCTAAAGAAACACACTTTGTTCTTGTTAAAGCAGGGTAAGTTTTTTTTTTAACACATAGGTAACTCACACAACTGAGCTTCAAAAGCCCAAGCATTCCAACTAGCTAGTGTTCGCACTGGTAGCACCTTTGCTGTAATTGGAAAGTCAAAAATCGATAGCCAGGGTGAGAGGGAGCTGGGATTCCACTTTCTGGATACCTCGTCCCCAGTTCCACTAAATATTTTAAGAACCACATAGAATTCTGAAATTTTTCAGCTGGGTGACTGAGCCTGAAGCTTTTCCTGGATGATAAGGGATAGGTCACCTGACTGCCTCTGTCCCCAGGCCTTGTTCACCTGCCCTCTTCCCATCCATCCTATCCACTCCAGCCCTTTCCCACACTGTTCCTTCTACTCTCACTCCATCCAGCTACTCCCATCTCTATGGAAGAAGGGGGGCCAGGGCACCTGGATGAGAAGTATTAGGAGTGCAAATCACCCTTTATCTAACCAACCCCATACTCCATGTACCTCCCTGATCCTTAATGAACCCCTTGGATTTCAGCTGCAAGATTCTCCTCTCCACTCTCTCATTCTGCCCTAACATACAAACACGGCTGGCCCGGGGAGAGCCCACAGTGATGGGGCTGCCTCTGTCCACCCTTGGGGGGGAAGGGGCTATGTGCCACACACTTGACAAAACCCTAGGCCTGAGTCCTGCCTCTGTCACTCATGAGCTGTGTGCCTGTGAGCAAGTCGCACCCATTCTGCAGACTGGGCCTGATCACATCTGTCTTGGCTGCCCCACAATGTTGTTCTGAGAGTCAGGGGAATCACCGAAGTGAGCGCACTTGGGACTCAGCCCTCAACATAAACGTGTATTCCTATTAATAGGCACATAGTGCAGTACAGTGCGGTATGTTCCTTTAGGATAAAGTCCAAGAGATCCTGGCATTAAGTGAATAACACCAGGCAGAAAACAAGGCACTAAAAGAGAAGAACAGATACTGGGATCTATAGGGCTCCTACGAAGGGCAAGTTCACAGTGGCACAGCAATCAGGGAAGCCTTCCTGGAAGAGTAGCCTTTGTACCCAGCCTAGAGTGGCTCTCACCACGCTGATCCAAAACTGAGAGCTCTTCAAGGGCCTGTCTCGTATGCCTCAGTTTTCCCAGGCTCTTCTTGGCACCAAGTCGCCTCATCACGGGGAGTACTGAGTGAACAGTAGGATGAGCAGAGCCCCGAATGAGCAAGGGACTCGGACACCTTGGGGAGGAGGATGGAGTCCCAGGGAAGAACACACAGGTCAGGAGGGCTTGTTCCAGGCACGCTGCAGACCCGTCAGGTAGAGAGAGGCTCGTGGAGGGCAGAGGAGGAAGGGGTACTCGGAAAGGCCCGCCAAGGTCTGAGGGCAGAGGCGTGGACAGTGGGGTACCGGAGGCATTCAGGCTTCTGAGCACAGAGAGGAGCAAAGGGAGTTCAGAGTGATGTCACCAAATCAGTATTTGGGAAGATGGCTGTGGCAGCTGCGTGCAGGGCAGCCTGGAGCAGGGAGTGCAGCAAACCTGGCAGAGCAGTCAGGAGGCAACTGCAATAATTCGAGCAGGTGCTGAGAAGGGCCGGCTGCGCCCCGGCCACATCACGCTTCTGTCAGCACCCGTCTCGGCGGCAGCAGGAGCTCCATCGACGGCCACCCTCGGCCACCGTCCTCATTAGACAGGACCTCAAGCGTCCACCCATCCTCCCGCCTGACACGCGGCCCCCGGCTTCCTGCAAGTGGTCACCTTCCCCCTCCTGAGTCCCGCTAGAGCTGAGCCAGTCCATTTTTAGACGACAGCTCCCATCGTACGCGCTCCCTTAAAGGAGATAAACAGGGATGGGGGGGGCGGGGAGCAGGGAGAGAGCCTCCACCGCTGAGCACGCTTTCCCAAAGTGGTGTCTTCCCAACGATTTCATAAGGTAACATGTTGATATGACAGTTAAGACTACGATTAAAAAAGAAGGTAGAGAAAACAGTGGGAAGGGAAGGGCCGGAAGGTTAACCCACATTCTGTTTAAACAACGGTGAGACGTAACTCCTGGTGGGGAGGGAGCTCTGGTGACAGGCCGCCTTGATTCCAATCCAACCCCTGCCGCTTCCTAGCCTGTGACCTTGGGCACCTGGACTCTTTGTGAGTCAGTTTCCCATGTGTAAAATGACGTTAATGATCGTTCCCAGCCCACAGGGCAGTCGTGAGAATTAGATGGTTGACCAGTGCAGGACTGGGCGCTCGGGCTGTGACTGATAAGTGGGCAGGTGACCTGGCTTCTGGAGGTACTGTGCTAGAGGCTGTCTCCCCAAGCACAAACTGGCTCTGACTCCCGAGGCTCACGAGCGAACCCCCTGCAGTGTGGTGTCCCCTGGCAGGTGCGCCACCGGGAGCCCCCTGCTCCCCACTGGAATTCCAACCCCGGTTCTCTCGCCAGGGGACACTCAGAAAAGGCTGATGCCTCTTCCCCATCCCAGACCTTCAGACATGGGAAGGCCACTGCTGTGTCTCCACAAAATAGTCTCTTCTCTACAATGTTTCTTTGTGTCTCTTCCTCCCTTCATTTCTCTTACACTCACCTTCTGCACAAAGAAGATGAGGCATCAGAGATTGCTAAATAAGAAGAAAATGTTCCTTAAATGGAATAGCAAAAAAAAAGAGCTTTGAAAATTATTACCTAGGGTCGCCTGGGTGGCTCAGTCAGTTAAGCTTCTGCCTTCGGCTCAGGTCACAATCCCAGGGTCCCAGGATCGAGCCCCAAGTCAGGCCCCCTGCTCGGCAGGGAGCCTGCTTCTCCCTCTGCTCCCTGCCCTCCTGCTCATGCACACACTCTCTCAAATAAATAAATAAAATCCTTAAAAATAAAAGAAAATTATTGCCTAGGAATGCATCCCATGGGCTCTGGAGGCCTATATAAACGGAATCCCTTTGGCATGAAGCTGCAGCCCTCTGGGGAATGTCCCTGCATCCCACCCCCAGGAACTCTGCTCCAGGGAAGCTGGAAGTTAGCTTCAGGCCCCCCTGATCTCCCAGGGCCCTGCTCAGGACAGCCACCTGAAAAGCCCAGCAGCAGGAGCACTTCTCACCACACATGAATGCTGTGGGAAGCATTTGAAAGTAAAGTTTCCAATTACTGCTGGCATTTCTGGAGTGTCCTGCTGCTGGCTGCAGCTGTCCCACAGAAGGCCAGTGACGTCATCTGCAGGCCTGACTGTGCTGAGTTCCAAGGCTGGGCTGAGCCCATGTCATTGGGGAGGGGGAACCTGCCATTTCCTCCTGAAGGCCAGCTCTGCTCAGGCTCACTGCTTCCCTTCCTGGGTAGAATTCCATTGTCATGACTTGGATTCACACCAGGAAAGGTCTAGAAACTCTTCCAACGTCCAGGACAACCCTATTAGATAATTTCTAAAATCTTAGTATATTCCAAGCCTTGGTGTGGGTCCCCGCAAGCCCAGGTGAGACCTACACTCCAAATTCTCACTGTATGCATTTCACAGGATGAAAAAAAATGGTCTGCATTCCTCTGCTAGAGAGGAGAAAATATAAAGATAAGAAGGGAAAGAGAAAAAGGTAGCAAAAGTCAAAGCAGAAGAATGGATGGGGAGAAAATGAAGGGGATCAGGGGAAGAAAGGTGGGAGAGAGGGAGGGAGAAGATCCACATGAGAGGCTCTTTTTGCCTCTGAGCTCCCCTACAGATACCTCCCATCCCCCTCCTCCTCCCTATTGTTCCAGGAGTTCAGGTCCTATCCTCTGGTAGAGCTGACCAAGAGGACAGCGTGCACCATGCCTGCAGGACAATGTAACAGATCGGGCGGGAGCCCAAAAATAGAGTCCAAGCTCAATGCAAAACTCAGATTTCCCATGGGTTGGGATTAGATTAATTGGGAATAGGATTTGCAGGCTATGCCTGACCAAAGATCCGTATCAGTCACCATATTAACCAAATTCAGATCCCGCTCAAAGTCAGAACCCCACCATCCATTCCCACCTCCGGACGGAAGGCCTGGCCAGAGCCTCGCTATCTGAGACTGACCCCTCTGGCTAGCAGCCTGCCTTTCAGCCATCGTGGTTGAAACTGTAATTATTAAATTATAATTTAATAAATTCTAGGACACTTCCCAAACGAGAAAGAAATAGGAGAGATTACTTACTCTTCAGAATCAAGAGAAATGAAGGAAAAAGGGAAATCAAGACCCTTTCAAAAACTATGAGATAGAGCCTTCAGAACAAATCTGAAGTCAGATTACATAAGAGGAAACTGCATCTGAGAGGTTAAGAAGTAACTCAAGGTTACATGGCCATTAAATGAAAGCCCGTCTGGGTCCCACATGTTTTTTCCAATACATTTTAACACATTCAATTCTGCAAAACTGCAGATATCTTTTAATGTTGTCTCTGATGTACCCTTTTTCAGAATTGCTCCATTTATGTTCCTAATAACTTGTAAAAGTGCATGCCTAATGCTGAAGATCATGTTTTCAATTTCAGTTATTATATTTATCATTTCTGGAGGTTCTATTTCTTTTTTCCTCAAATATCCATACAGTTTTCAAATTAGTATAATGTTTGTTGCTCATTTTTTTCAATGGCTTACTTTTTTAACATTTGAAATACATTATATATCCAAGTGGTCTTATCCATGAAATCCCTGGGGATCTGATGCTTCTATTTGCTATTTCTGCTGACTTTCACTCATGGTGACTTGTTTCCTTGTGTTTTCTAATTTGAGGGTAAAGGCCCATGTTTGAATGGCTGGTTTTTACCTACAGGAATCTTTCAATGCTTGAGCTATGAGTATGCCCCTCTAGAGATAATTTTTCATTTGATTCTGAGAGACCCTATGGAATGCTAACAACCCAAAACTACATCAGGTTAATTTCACAGCTTGGGGTGTCCTGGGTCACACGGGTAGTATAAATTTAAACCTGAACCTGCATGAAGGCAGATCTATAATGACAATTTTCTCACAGAAGACATTGTTTCACCCTCCCTCAACCATGCCAAAAGCAAAACAGGTAAAGTCCCTTGTCTGCTCTTTTCACACTGCCCCTACCACCACTCCCCACCCCCTCCCAAATGTTTGCTGAACCACCTGTTCCCTGAGGATGTAGTCCCCC
>CM052894.1:43590425-43623006 GCA_028534135.1 Potos flavus | reverse complement strand
TCTCTCTGTGTCAAATAAATAAATAAATAGATCTTAAAAAAAAAAAGAAAGAAAGAATCCCTGAGGACCTGGATCTGGGCCCTCTACTGTACTTCACTGAAAGCTGAATATGCTTCCTCTTGTCTCAGGAGCCCAGAGTTTCCAGGGCCCTCTAAAGCAGAAGCTTTAAAAACTTTAAGATATTGAAGCCTTTTTTGGGGGGCGGGGGGGAAGCAGCCCCAGCAAGGTTTTAATGACCTACGAGGCTAATAGTAATGAAGAAAAGTGCATTTCACTGTGCAGTCAGCAGTTTCTATTAAAAGGCATCTGAACTATTATAAAGAAGAGAGAACAAAGAAGAAAGAAATATTAGAACAGAGCCAAGTAGATGTGAAAGGAATCTACAAAGAATGCAGAGACATCCCTGTCCTTTTATTTTGCTTGGTTATTCCTCATCTGTGGCACAGCAAAATAAAGGTGACAACTTCTCAGCGTGTGCATGTATACACACACACACACACACGCACACGCACACACGCACATGATGTGGGCCTTTGATAAAGCTGGAAATAAGTGCATCATTTAGAGAACAATTCAGTTTTCTAAAGAAATCAGACCACACCAAACACCTGATATCAGTACAGGCCACTGGAGTTTCCACTGATTATTTCACAGCCTTCACTCACATCATCCTCGCGCGCGCGCGCACACACACACACACACACACACACACACACACAAACCCTCTGTTTTTCACAGGTTGTTGACAGTCAACTTTCTGATAACTGGTCCTCCCCACTTTCCTCTACCTACCACACTTTCTTCTCAAAAGCATTCACTGATTAATCAATAACACGTTCACACACACTTCGAATGTATCTGCAGGTCCAAAACTTCCCTACTTAAAACCATGGAGCCAGATGTGTTTTAGAATTCCAACAGTTTCAGATTTTAGAAAATTAATCAGCTGACTCTTCAGGGTTTCACACACACTACAGTTTCTACAGGGACACACAGAACTCTCCAGACTAAGCTGGATGAATAAAGACCATCAAGAGGCTCACATCAGTTTGGAGCAGGTTTGCCACATACCTCCCCCCAAGATTATGTGAAAAGCTTTACTTTTCAGAGCTTTAGAGATTTGGGACTTGTAAACAAGGTGTTGTGGAGCCAGATCAATGGATTCCCTCTCAAAACCCTTCACACTTAAATCCCCAGCCCAAAACTCCTTGTGACTCAGTTACAAAATCCACGCTCTGGTTCTCAGAAGAGGAAGAAAAGAACAGTGACCAGGAAAGGGAGCAAAGCATTGAGATGGGTGATGGCCAGAGAAAGCCTGAGCCTGGCCAGGCCTGGAAGCCACGGGTTTGCAGGCATAAAACCACAGAGCATGTCAGGAAATGGCCCCAAAATGTCCCCAGCAAAGTCTCAGTTGCAATGGTCAGGCTCGGGCAGGGTGAATGGTGGCAATCAGTACAGCTGGATTCTAGTCTCAGATCTGTGATGAAGTGCTGTGCAATGTGAAGCAAAGCTGCAGCTTCCTTCCATACGGTGTAAGGAGCCAGATCTCACCACTAATTTTCAAATGGCAGGAATTAGCCCATTGGTTGATCATGAAATTTACTTAATGGGGTATGAGCTATATTTTTTAAATAAGATAAATAGAGTAGAATAAATCCAATACATCAAGTTGGCCCATGTGGTAAGAATTGTTTCATGAGGGGCACCTGGGTAGCTCAGTGGGTTGGGCCTCTGCCTTTGGCTCGGGTCGTGATCTCAGGGTCCTGGGATCCTGCTCAGCGGGGAGCCTGCTTCCCCCTCTCTCTCTGACTGCCTCTCTGCCTACTTGTTCTCTCTCTCTCTCTCTGTGTCAAATAAATAAATAAATCTTTTTAAAAAATTGTTTCATGAATTTTTGTTCTGCAAGTATAGGTATGTAGATAGATGTAGAGATACATACATATATACACATATAGGTAATCCAGTACATTATATACATATATATGTATACATATGGGCATGCATATATAATACACAGATATATATACATACACATACATACACAATGTCCAATGTGTTTCTTCCTGTGGGACGTGGTCTAAAAAATTTCAAATTTACTTGCTAAAGAATTTCTTGTGAAAGGCAAAAATGAACTATAGGGACTTTATCAAGATAAAAAGTTTTTGCACAGCAAAAGAAACAGTTGACAAAACCAAAATACAACCGACAGAATGAGAGAAGATATTTTCACATGACATATCAGATAAAGGGCTAGTATACAAAATCTATAAAAAACTTATCAAACTCAACACCCGAAGAACAATAAAACAATCAAGAAATGGGCAAAAGACATGAACAGACATTTCTCCAAAAAAAGACATCCAAATGGCCAAAAGACACATGAAAAAATGTTCAACATCACTCGGCATCAGGGAAATAAAAATCAAAACCACAATAAGATACCATCTCATACCAATCAGAATGGCTAAAATGAACAAGTCAGGAAACGACAGGTGTTGGCAAGGATGCGGAGAAAGGGGAACCCTCCTACACTGTTGGTGGGAATGCAAGCTGGTGCAGCCACTCTGGAAAACAGTATGGAGGTTCCTCAAAAAGTTGAAAATAGAGCTACCCTACAACCCAGCACCTGCACTACTGGGTATTTACCCCAAAAATACAAATGTAGTGATCCAAAGAGGCACCTGCACTCCAATGTTTATAGCAGCAATGTCCACAATAGCCAATCTATGGAAAGAGCCCAGATGTCCACTGACAGATAAATGTATAAAGAAGATATGTTATATATAGACAATGGAATATTACTCAGCCATCAGAAAAAAGAAATCTGCCACTTGCAACAACACAGATGGAACCAGAGGGTATTATGCTAAGTGAAATAAGTCAATCAGAGAAAGACAATTACCATATGATCTCACTGATATGTAGAATTTAAGAACCAAACAGATGAACATAGGGGAAGAGAGGAAAAAATAAAGCAAGATGAAATCAGAGAGGGAGACAAACCATAGGAGACTCTTAAGCATAGGAAACAAACTGAGGGTTGCTGGAGGGGAGGGAAGTGGGGGGATGGGGTAACCGGGGGATGGACATTAATGAGGGCACGTGATATAACGAGCACTGGGTATTATATAAGACTAATGAATCACTGACCTCTACCTCTGAAAGCAATAATACATTATATGTTTATTAACTGAATTTAAATTTTTTAAAAAAAGAATTTCTTGTGAATCTTTCCGAACAAATACCCTGTGAATTATTTCTTCTCGTGTTACATAATCCAGGCCTCTCTGTATTAAAGTCATCCCAGACTGAAAATCAAGAAGAGGTTCTGCTAAACCCTTTGTTTTTCAAGATGTGCTTTAATGACTAGGACCTGACTTCTCATTTTGTCTCTGCTGCTTACTCACTATGATCCCTTGGGCACATACCTAATCTCTGGGCCTCAGTTTCCCCATTTGTGAAATGTAGAGGTTGACCATTGCAGATCCCCCCCCCAAGAGCAACTGCTCATGTAAAATGGAAGAAATAATGGTCACGAGGATCGCATGAATTAATACTTAACACAGTCTCAGGCACTTGGTAAGCACCATATATTTTCGTTCGTAAAATTAAATCAGGATTACTTTCCACATCTGGTGTTTCATGACGCTTTTGAGTCCAGCATTTATAACGCACATACAGCTTCACCCGCTGGTTGGAGCCAATGGCTGCTTTCAGAGGCCCTCCACCCCTTCGCTGCAGAGCCTGGGACTAGAGACCGTAACCACCACCGTTTCTCCTGCCTCATCTTAGCCCTTAAAAAGCTCAGCTCATCCCCTCAATAGATTATGACCAGAACTCTGTGTTTGTTACCCAGCCTCCCGGGAGACAGGCAGTGGCATAGCAGAGGGATTACTCTGGGTAAATATTTCTCTAAACTTCATTCTTGCCACCACCAGTGTTCAGAGCGAGGGGGCCAGGCTCCCAACAACCCCCTATTCAACCCAAGGGAGCCTGGGATGCGGCAGACTTCACTGTCTCCCAAACAGAGAGAAGGGTCCCATTACAGAGGGGTTCCTGCAGTAGGCAGAGGCAGGTGGCGGCAGGTGGCGGCAGGTGGCGGCAGGGGTCCAAGGAGAATTCCTGAACTGGGCTCTCACGGAGCTAGTAAGTGCCTCATCCAGAACATAGCTATTGCAGCAAGCAGGGTATCGACTTTACAGCACTTAGTACTTGGATCCACAAACCGCCACATTCTAATTCCACCCCTCAGCCCGTTGCAGGTATCCAATCCCACTTCTGCCCGCGCAGGAATCTCAGCGGCACCTTTCCTGACAGATGGAGGCCCGCCTCCCTAGGCGATTTTCCAGGCCCCAGGGAGCTCAGTGAAAGGCTCCCTGCGGCGCACAAACTGGGGTTATTCTACCCAAGTCTCCCCAGTTGACAGCTGAGAAAACTGAGGCTTATTATTGCATTGGCCTAAAGCACTGGTTCTCAATGCTGTCTGCACATTCGAATCACTGGGGAGCTTGTGGCTTTCCCAGGGTCCCTGCCATGCGCACATGCTCTTCAGTGACCCAAATATTTCCTTTGTTTATCTTCCCAAGGGATTCCACCGTGCAGCCGGGGCTGCGGGCCAGCGCTCCCGCTCCCAGTTCTCCACCTCCCCAGTGCTGCAGAGCCACCTGGACCGCCCCACCCCCGGAAGGAAAGAATCAGCGCTTCCCTGGTGGTCCAGTGAGAGCAGCAGCACTTTGAGATCCAGGACTCAAGGCCCACCTAAGGGCCTCAGTTTTCCCGGCTGTGGGTTGGGAAGAAGGACTCCTCACTTAAGAAGCACTGCTCTAGAGCCCAGCTTCTCAGACTTGCACACGCGCACCTGGGAACCTGGCTGAACTTCAGATCCAGGCTCAGCAAGTCTTGCGTGGGACCCACGCTGACCATGCTTGGAGCGGCAAGCCCAGACCAGTGTGCCCAACACCCAGAGCCACGTTCTTCCCATGCTTCTCACGTCAGGCAGGTGTAGGGCCAGGGAACTCGCCCCTTCCCGAACAGAGATTTGCCTTCCTGACACTTCCACTCCGACGTCCTTGCTCTGTGGCACAGGAGAAGACGAACGTGCCTCTGTCCCAGGAGACCTCCCTAGGTATCTCGTCCCTCCCTCCACCCTTGGGCTCTCTCCATACAAATCCCACAATTCTCGTCCCTTTATCTCTTCTTCCCTTGTCACGGCAAACACAGCTCTCCACGAGGGGTGTGCTTCCTGGGTGCCCACCACGGGCTGTGTCTGGGGACCCAAGGGCAGAGGCACGGGAAGAAGCAGCATTCCTATAAGAGGGGGTGTCACGGGAGCTCCAGAGAAGGGACACTAAGAGCTGGAACAAGAGGACTGCGAGGGAAGAAGCCCCGGCTGCCCATCTTCAGGCCAGGGCATCTCAGGACCAGCCTCTGCCCTCTGGGGTATGGGCCCATTCTCCAGGCAGGAGAGCAACGTCGGCCTGGAGGTGCTGCCAAAGGCAGATAAGAAGAGGGTCAGCAATACTTCCGTTGTCTCACAGCTACTGTGTGCTAGACATTGTGCTCTAAAGTGTCTACAGGTGTGTTATCTCTTCAATCCTACCAAAACCCCAAGAAATGCTCATTACTGTGGTGGCCCATTTTACAGATGAAGAAGGGAGACAAGATGGGAAGTAACATGCCTAACAGGGAGTAAGAGAGCTAAAATTGAACTCCGGGTTGAAAAAGCTACACTTCCAACTGCCCACGCAGTACTCTCCCATTGGAGGCTGGGAGGCGCCTAGATCCGGCATTCTTCCAAGATCAAGGTTTCTGTGCCAGACAGTCACTCAGGGGCCAGTTGCCTCTGGAGCTGTCCTCATGCAGTAATAAATAAAAAACAATTTCATTTGACTCAAAGTACTGGGCTATTCTAAATAATACATACGTATATGTGTAAATTACTTATATATAATTATATACAGAATATGTAATTATATAATTATAATACATAAATATATCTGTCAAATGAGTATACGTATGTGCATGTGTCTCTTTAACCTTACGACATCCTTATTAGGCAGACATTAGGTCCTCCATTTTACAGATGAGAAAGTGAAGGAAGAGAGTTCTAGCAACTTTCCCAGGGGCTCACAGCTGTGAAAAGCCAGGATTTGAGCTCTGACAGCCTCGCTCCCAAGTCATGCTCTCGATCCCCCACTCCACTGTTGACAATGGCTTCCTCTGACTAAACGCTCAGTCCAGAGCACAGTACAAGGCTTCTAGGTGCTGTCTGTGCCCACGCCATGCCCAGCTCCATCACTGAATCCTCTGTAGGTGCCTTGATAAATGCCTACTAATGACCAAACAGGTGCCTCTCGCTCTATTTATAGCTCCCAGCATGGCCAACTGGCTATAATTAGCACAGCCTCCCCCAGGACTGCAGCTAAATTAAGCCAGTGGGATTAGAGGCAAGAGCCTCCCACGGTGCCTCCCAACCTCCAGCAAAGAGCAGTTTCTGGTTCGCAGGAGTCCCAGCCGGTCAGCCTTTCTCTTGGATGGTACCTTGATCCAAGGGTTTCCCAATGACCTCTAGTGGCCTTAGCTCAATTCTGGGGAGCTGATTTCTCCCGGTATCCCTTAATCAAGTCAAAGGGAGACGAGTGATCCCTTTCTTTGAGGGTCGGAACCAGGAGTCTGGTCCTGGCTCTGCCTCTGATCAGCCCAGGGGCCAAGGGACTCTACTTCTCTGGCTTTTGGTTTTGCCTCTTGAAATGAAGAGGCCAGATGGGTCCATTGCTGAAGTCCCTCCCAGCCATTTTGCAGAACTCAACAGGCAGCTGCTGGGGATGTCCTGGGGTTGGGATAGATGCCAGGAAGCTCTAGACAAGAGCCTGGGAATGGTGCCGCCCATCCACCAGGGAGGGCTCAGACCTGAGAGCCTGCTGTGACTTCTCAGGCCGCTGCGCTGTGGGCCTGGGGAGGAGAGATGCACGGCCTCTCGCCATCTCCTTGAGGCCGAAGAGAGAAAGGAAGAGATGGTTTTAGAAGAGAGCTCATCCTTCCCTGTCACTCCAGGGCTTCTGGCTGCCAGTGCTCTGCTCATTCAGGACTTAGATGTCCTCTCCTTGGTGGCTTTCCTGGCCTCCTGATCTAGACAACTCACCCCTCTGTCATTCGTACCCCCCTTCTAGAGCACCAATGAAGACTGGAAACTCTTTCTCACTTATGTGTTAATGGGTATATTGTCTCCCCCACTGGAATGCTAGCCCCAAAGGGACAGAGTCCGAGTCTGTCTTCTCCACCTCTAGAGTACATGGTGTAGACCAGCCATTCCATCCATGTCGCCTGACTGGGTGAGGCATTTCCACCCCAGGCCCTGCTTCTGCTCTGCTGAGCATCTGGCTCCCAAGTTCTCAGAGCCTCTGGGCTTCTCCCTATCTCTGCTATCCAAACAGTGAGTCCCCATGCAGGGAACCACTAAACCAGGGAGGTGGCCCTAGAAAGCTTCCTGGAGGAGATGATTTCTGTAGAAAATGAGTCAGTGACATCTAGCCCAGGAAGAGAAAAGGATGGAAAGAAGAGAAGGAACAGAGGTGAAAATGTCCCATGCAGGGGACAGAAACAGTCAGAAGTTCCTAAGAGCATAAAGGGCAAGAGAAGTGAGGTGGGGTGGGGAGGCAGGCAGGAGGCAGGGACTGAAGCCTTAGATGCCATGCCAAAAAGCATGAATTTAATCCTACAGCTTGGGTGTCAGCAAACTTTTCTATAATGATCTGGGCAACTGCTCAACCATCATTGTTACATGAAAGCAGCCACAGAAAATACGAAAATGAATGCACGTGGCTATGTTCCAATAAAACTTTATTTATAGACATTGAAATTTGAATTTCTCATGATTTTCCTGTGTCAAAAAATAATACCCTTCTTTTGTTTTTTTCCAACCACTGAAAGATGTATAAACCATCCTCAGCTCGTGGGCTATAGAGACAGAGGTAGCCAGTTGATCTCTGCCAGAGGCATTGGGGAGGTTTTGAAAGGTTTTATTAAGTGAATGAGAAGTCTAAGTGACATTCTCATGGTCCAGGTGACATCATCAACCTCTCTCATGGTTTGTGGAGGATGGGCCAGTGGAGGTGTTTTTCCAAAGACCAGGAAACTCTTTAGGAGGTCCCTGGTATGGGTTACATGAAAGAGAGAGAAGGATCCAGGAGAGAAAATTAGACACAGAGTCTCCTCCTGGGAAGTGCTTTTTATTCTCACCAACTGGAGCAATGGGGCAGGTGTCCCCAGATCTTTCTTACCAAAATTATGAGCCACTGCCTCCTATGAATGGCAATTAAATGTAAACAAGCACACAGAGTTTGAATCTTGATAACGGCCCTTCATCCTAGCAAAGCAAATCTATACTAATCACTTTACCTCCCCACAAATACCTAGCTAAACTTTCCATACAATGCTGTTTAAAAAAAAAAAAAAAAAAAACCTCGATGTCTATAATAATGTGCCTGAGCATATATAAGAAAATGCCCTTGGGGCGTCTGGGTGGCTCAGTGGGTTGGGCATCCAACTCGTGGTTTCAGCTTAGGTTGTGATCAGGGTGATAGGATTGAGACCCACGTCAGGCTCCACCCTCAGCGGGGAGTCTGCTTGGGATTCTCTCTCCTCCTTCTCTCTCTCCCCCCACTTATACTCTCTCTTTCCCTCCTTCTCTCTCTCTCTCTCTAAAGTAAATAAATAAATCTTTAAAAAAACAAACAAACAAAGAAAATGCCCTTATTTTTCAGAGAGGCATAGTAAAATCTTTGGAGGAAAATTCCGTGATGTCAGGAATTGACTTTTTCCAGCAAATTAAAAATGAATGCAGCAATAAAACAGCATCCATGTCTCCTGGCTGCCCTCCAGCCCACGGCTTGCAGAACACAGGGCACGGCCTGTGCACGTGTGAGAAGCCTCCCACTCCCTCAAAGGAGGCTTCTGTGCTTGGCAAAGGTGAACTCCCAAACCGCAAGCAGGTGAGAGCAGAGAACAAAGCCCAAAGTGTTCCTTCAGCTGAGCCATTACTTGAGGGTCTCATTGCCCTCCACAGTCCTTTGCCCATGGCCCAAAACGAGGCTATCAATTTCTGACATGGCATTTATCCATGTGAACTTTATCAAGCCCTCACCATGTGGCCTAATGCTTAAACCTCGCGACAAGTCCTTGTAGGATATACTGTTTATTATCTCCATGTCTCAGATGAGGAATCTGAGGCTTGACATACAAACTAAGCAGGCACACAAGTTCCCAGGCTTGGCTTAATGCTCTTCTGTCACCATCTTAAAATCCTTGGTAATTTTTCCTCTTATTTAAATTCAATTGCTAACATATAGGGTATTATTAGTTTCAGAGGTAGAGGTCAGTGAGTCATCAGTTGCATGACACCCAGTGCTCATTACATCAAGTGCCCTCCTTAATGCCCATCACCCAGTTACCCCATCCCCCACCCGCCTCCCCTCCAGCGACCCTCAGTTTGTTTCCTAGGGTTAAGGGTCTCTTATGGTTTGTCTCCCTCTCCGTTTTGTCTTATTTTTCCTTCCCTTCCCCTATGTTCGTCTGTTTTGTTTCTTAAATTCCACATATGAATGAGATCATATGGTATTTATCTTTCTCTGCCTTATTTCACTTAGCATAATACCCTCTAGTTCTACCCACGTTGTTGCAAATGGCAAGATTTCCTCCTTTTTGATGGCTGAGTAATATTCCATTGTCTATATACACATCTTCTCAGCAATTTTTCAACAAGGGATCTCGAATTTTTGGCACTGGCACCCACAAGTTAGGTAGCCCATCCTGCTAAAAGTGGCCTCAGTCACATGGCTCACTAGTGAGCCCAGGCCATTAGACTCTAGCACGGCCCCATTCAACCATGACAGGCTTAGAAATTACATTCGTGAAGGGCCTCCTTGACTCCAGGCTCCTAAAGGCAAAGCCAGGTAAGACACCAGGATTTGTCTGACACCCAAGTTTGGACTTCTATCCAGGCAGGACAAAGACTGGGTGGCCTGGGCCAATCAGCCCCTGACCACAGTTTACCTTCTTCTACCACTGTCTCCCTCCTTGGGGAACACATGGCTGTCCCCACTCACTTCACAGCAGCCTTCGGCTGGTGACGGGGCTGCACAGGGCTGGCCTCGGAAAGGCCACCCTGCGTTGCCTCGTCCAGCCCTGCCGTCTGGCTCTGACTGCAGATGCATGGCCCCCGTGATAGTCAAAGGAAGACTTCAAGGAATAGCTGAGTTTTCAGAGGGGTGGAAGATAGCCAAGACAGAGGCAGGCGATTATCAGTTTCCCATAACTGGGCAAGAAAGCCTGCTGTAAAAAAGAAAGTTAAACATCTCCTAAAAAATTCAGCAAACGAGGAGACATGCCCTTGGGATAGAGCTTACAGTTCCACTTCTCAAACTTTCCAAAGGTTGAGAAGATTGGCAATTTCTCCAGCGAGATCAAATGTATGTCAGCCCAGCCCCATCCGGGCAAGAGTGGAGTCCATCCCCAAGGTCACCGATGGCATCACTGACGCTGAGCCCAGCGTGGAGCTAGTGAGCCTGGGGTTGAATCTCTGGCGCTGCGCTCACTGGCTAATTAGCCTTGGCAAGTCACTTAATCACCTTCACCTCAACGTCCTCCTCTCTAAAACGGAAATGACAATGGGTTATTGCTACACAGCATTGCTACGAGGCATAAACATGTTAATATACGTGGAATAAGAGTTTACCAATTGCTAGCGATTTATATTAATAACACCATCTTCCAGCTGGAATTTAGGAACGTGAAGACATGCTTGCTCAGCAGGAAGCAGCCTCTGCCTTATCCTACCCGAAATCTCTCCCCTCTGGAATCTCTAAGATGAACCATCAGGATTGCCCTCTCTTGACCAACTGCAAGCAAGCGGCCTGTCCCCAGCAAGACACTCACAAGGGCAAGCCACAGAGCCATGGCCCTCTGGGGGCCTTCTTGACCTGAGCAGTTGAGGCCTTGGCAGCCACCCAGGTGTTTGGTTCCGTATTAGCTTCCTGATGAAACTTTCAGCCGCCTTTATTTAAAGGACATGTGACTGCTTGGTTATGGGCATGGTCCCAAAGCACAGGGCAAGCAGCCAGCCAGGGAGGCCCCACTTCCTGTGTGATTTGTCTGCACCCAGAACCAGCCACCAGCCCCAGCTGCCAATGTGCAGGGCGAAGCTGACTCTGGCCAGGTGAGGGAGGTAATTCCAGCCTCTCCATCCCCTCCTGCTTCAGTCAGCAGCACTGGGGGGTTGAGGGGAGCTCCAACCTTCTTTTGGCTACAAATATTGCTCACAGGTCCGGGACTAATTGTCCTGGCTAATGGGCACCCATGTGCCAAACTCCTAAGGGGGGCTGCTCTTGCTGACCTCTGACCACTCGGAGCCTGGCCCTGAGCGGTTTTGCCCACTCCTCCTTGGTCCTGACCTTTTGCTTCTGCTCCCTCGACTCCCAGGTTGGGCTCCTTCCTGCTCAGCCCTATCCTGGCCTGACCTTAGCTGATTCCACTGTGAGCCGCTGAAGATCGTCAGAAATCAGGTCAATGTATCACTGGCCCGGTTTCACAGAAAGATGGATGAGGACAGACATGGGCCCTGGAGTCCTGGTCCTGGCAAACACAGACCCAACAGAGCCTGGGTGGGTATCATTTCTCACACAGGGATGCTAGTTCGGAAGGCGATCTATCTGGGGACTGGTCTAACACCTGGACAGTCTAATTCCAAGAAGAAATGGTTATAAAACGTTTAGCCTTTGGAGCCTATGTTGCTATAATTTTCTGAGATCTGAAATCAGAGTACTATGATAATCGGCTTCCTAACAAAAAGTCCATCTTTGAGGGAAACTGGCCCATCTTTCTCTGATCAATGACCCAACTCTCGACACAGGCAGAGCAGGGTCAGAGTTTGTCCCAAGTTTGGTGTAACATCCTTGGTTTTGTGGCAGAAGGAAGGAGAAGATGGAATGTTGACTCCTTATGGCTTTGGGGCTCTCTCCCAGACAGCCCACTCCTGTCACCCACTTTCCACGCTCAGCCTCAGTGCTGGCTCAGAAGGAAAGACCAGCGTGTCCACCCTCACCTCCTAAAGGCCTGGTCTCCAACCCCCAGCCCTGACCATACCCAGGCAGGAGACCCTAAGGAGGGTATAGCCCAATATTCATTGAAAAGGAATTTTCCATTTCTGAAAAGTAAAATCTCATTCATAAATGACACGATTTCAGGGGGCTAAGGTAGAGGTAGGATGATTAACTTCTGTTTTCTCCTTCGAATGTCATGCTTTATCACACTTTATCAAGCATCTGCTCTGGTCATGATTTGTTGATTTCTTCGGTCGCTTAGTTCAGTTCCCAAAACCTAGAGAGCAGGACTTGGGTACCCTGCCAGGCAGCAGCTTGGGGCCAGAGAAACTCTGTCAGACCACAGTGCTGGCTCTTTGCTAAGCCCTGACTCCCTTGGGCCGGGCTTTCGTCCCCACCACCCACCCAGTGTTCCCTGGCAACAAACACCAACCGCCCGGCATACAGATAAGAGAATCAGCTGGTGAGCAACCTTTAGGTGTTTCTCTAGCCACAGAATGTGGTACCTTTAATTTGCTCGATATATGTTTTTAACCAAGGAAATGCTCCCTAGAATCCAGGCTATGAGGCATTCAGTCCCACACTCTGTCTTTGACAGAGACACCAAAGGGTGAGCTGGGGGAACCCGGTCATCTGATATGCCCTCGGAGGCCAGAGGTCCAACCCAATCCTTCAAGTCCTGAGAAGTCCCGCAGAGGAGTCAGCATTCGCCAGAACTCAGGGCCTACACCCCCCTTTCCAGGTCACCTCCAGCTCCCTAGATGCACCTAGCCAAACTCAAAGAACACCAGACCCTTCTTCCCGGGCACACTCCTCCCACTTACCCACTCCGGCACTTTACTCATATTCTTCTCTCGCCCCGAAATGCCCTCCCTCCCTTATCTTCTCTAAACCGTCCCTCAAAACCCAGAAGATGTGATCGCTCCCTGCTTCGAGTCCACAGAGCAAATCTTTGGTTCTCAGTATACCCTCCCTGAGCTCAGGCCACTCGCCAACACTTGGCTGCATGACCAAGATGAGGAGTAAAATGCGTCCCTGCTCTCAAGCGGCTCCCTTTCTGCTGGGGGAGGTGGGCAGGGAAATGAGCCACTGCCGCTCAGGGTGAGAAGTGGCAGTGTGAGGTGCCCCAGTCAAGGGCAAAAGCTCCACGGTCAGACGAGCAGGTGGGAATCTCCGCGTCATGATGTACTAGCTTCATGAACTTAAGCAAGTCACGTAACTGCAAGCATCTCGGTTTCCCCTTCTCTAATTTGAGAACCATTGTGGTTCTGACTGCATCGAGTTGCTGTCATGTGTAAATGAATTACTCCAATAAAGACATTTATTATATTCAACAATTCCTGTAAGGAGTGACGATAAGCCCAAGGCATACTGCTTGGTTTTGTACCGAGCTCTTACCTGACTCCCCTCACCGGATAGGAGCTCCATGCACGGAGAAGGCTCTCAAGAAAGATTCCTTAACCCGCCGCGAACATGCTCTGTACGTTATCACCTTTCTCCGTTCCTGTTACCCTTTCCATCCCTGTTTGTTTATAAAATATATAGTCCTCAGGGATGAGCCGAGTCGCCCCCTCTGTAACTAGGCTGACATGCTTCCTGAGTCTCCAGGTGAATGGCTTTCCTGCCCTGTGCTTGGATTTCGTTGGCAATCGAGAATGCAGGTCCTCACACCTTCAGTGACGCCCTTTTGTGCAGGGGCACGATATGCCCCCATCGGTCTGCAAGCTTATGGATAAGACTGAGCTCACTCATGCTGTCTTTCATTCTCCGGGGCCAAGCCTCTGGTCACAGAATGACTCCAGCAGCACTCTTACTTCGGGGGAGCACACCAACTCCCCTCTCTGAAACCTCTCTCTCATAAGCACAGAAGCCGGAATGCCCTTCCAGAACCTCATTTTTATCAAAGATAGAAGTCAATTTGACCAACCACACTTTATATCACAATGAAATTGGCTGGCCAAATCAAACAATGTGTTTCTCAGCCCACGCTTTCTATCCCTTCTATAGAATAAAGGGCCCCCATTTTTATCCAACGTTGTAGATAACACTCTCCGCTTCTGAATCTGAAACCAGTTGGTTGGTTTCTCTCATCACTGGAGAGACTAAGCCAGACCTGTCTCCATTTGTAACACAGGCTCACACGGTCCGTCTCTCTACTGAGCTACTCCAGTCCATGCTCTTGGCCCCAGGGACCATGGAGGGAAACGGCGTCTAGCATTTAGACACGGACTCATTGTCTCATGTGTGACAGCCTCTGCTCATGCTCTGGATCCTGTGTGGGCCACCCTCTGCTGTCCACATTCATGGCCGACGAGCCCCGTCTGGGATAGGTAAGAGTTTTTGTTCCATTTCATGAACAGATGGGCAGTCATAAATTAAATGATTAGAGACCTCCTCAGTAGATAGTAAATGTTATTGTTTATTAAAAAGCTAATAATCCATTCCATTTTTAAATTAAGCAATAAGCCTCTCATATAAGAAATTGGAATAATTAAGCCTAATATTAATGGAGTGAAATCATGAGGGAGGGGACGAGTAAGTTCTAGAACCTACACTATTTCCCCCACATACACCATGCTGGTAATGAAACAACAGGAGGAAGAAGTTTTTATGCACAGGCCATTGGAGCATGTATTTGCCAAAGCCAAGGTTCCCATATATGCTCACGTGACTGCAGATTTCTAAGAAGTACCATCTTCCTAAAACAGCCCTCACTAGTGACTCTGACTTCTCTCTTTACGTTACCTCTTTTTAGTTTGTTTTATCTCTTTCCATTACAGACTAAGAATTTTCGAGTCCAGTTAGAGTGCCCTGACCAGAACCCAGTTGGTTTCTCTCAACTGGGTAAGATGAGAACCCAGGCTTACAAGCTTGATGGGCAATCTACGCACTACTCTCTTTCCTCTGCTCCATAAAATGACGGCATCCTCGTGTTCCAAATAACCCGGCACGATGGTTTGGAATGCACCCCTTGAAATGATTTCTTCAGAGACAGAATGTTCCTGCCATGTTAGTGGGATACAAGACACGAGGCCTGGGCACTGTGTCTGCTCGAAGGCAACACCCAGGCGGCCCCATCACACCCTGAGGAAGGCAAGGGGTACTTCCTGAGGCCTCGGAGAAGAGGCTTGTGTAAACAGGCAGTAGAACTCGCCAGGCGGAGATGAAACATTTGCACTTCTCTCTGAGCATGCTAAATGGGAAAGCAAAACTCATTATACAAGCTAAACTTACTCTTCTACATTCTGAAGTGTCCAAACAAACTTCCCCCCAGCAGCATGAGCTTCTGAGGCGTGACAGGGATCAGTCAAAGGGCCAAAGGACCACAGCATGAGCCTAGGGAGAGGAGAGGAAAGAAAAGAGCTCCAGAGCAGCGCAGGAAATCCGCGTGGTGAGCATTTCTCAGGGGGGCAACTTTCTGTGTCCACAGCTCTGAGGACGTCTGCAGCAGAATCAGTCAAAGGCACACATTGGACCTGCTCTCACTAACAAGCCCCTGCTTCACAGATCCTGGTTTGCTTTCCCGAGACTTACATATCTTACAGCGATCCACAAGCAAGCGTTTCCTGGGCGCATCCCAGACGCAGGCCTGATACGGGAGATGATCTCACCCACAAAGCCTCTCACAGACTTAATCTTATATATGAGTGTGCCACTCTCGAAAAAGGAGACCCAGATCTGCCTTCGAGATGTTTCCAGTTTATTGGAAGAGAGAAGAGTCTCGTAAAAAGAGAAATACTATTGCAAAGCACACTGTTTCTACTTAATGTCTAATGTCCCTCAAACTCCGGTCAAAATGGGCATAGCTGTGTTCCAATAAAACTTTAAAATCATAACCACGTGAGCAGCATGTTACAAAAATAAAAAGAGAGAGAGAGAGAGACCTGGCCCATCTTTGGACATTCTACTTCCACACGTCTGGGGTCTAGGCTGCTGGGTTTAACAAGCGTCCATGAGGATTAAAAAATAACAAGGGGCACCTAGGTGGCTCAGTCATTAAGTATCTGCCTTCAGCTCAGGTCATGATTTCAGGGTCCTGGGGTCGAGCCCCGCATCCGGCTCCCTGCTCAGCAGGCAGTCTGCTTCTCCCTCTGCCTGCCACTCCCCCTGCTTGTGCGCATTCACTCTCTCTCTCTCTCTCTCTCTCTCTCTGACAAATAAATAAATGAAATATTAAAAGAAAACAAAAAGGACAAACTGGGGCACGGGGTGGTCCAACAGAGGAATGGAAGCTGGGGAGACCAGCACAGCCAGGGGACGGCTCCAGCCCAGCACACTTCATCTTTGACAAATCGGCCCACTGCACTTTTGAGCCTAGTCAACATTTATTTATTGAGCGCCTACTATTAAGCAAGAAATGGAAGATGCAAAGATAAGCAACACTCCATTCCTGCCCTCAGAGAGTTCACCTTCTATTTCAGGGCCTGGTAAACTTTTTCTATAAAGGGCCAGATAGTCAATATTTTAGACCATTCGGGCCATTCAGTCCTTGTAGCAACTGCTCACCTCTGCCATTATAGTGCAAAAGCAGCCATGGCCAATAAACAAATGGGCATAGCTGTGTTCCAATAAAACTTTATTGACAAAAACAGGCAGTGGGCCGGATTGGACATACAGCCTATGATTTGCCCATCCTTGATCTAGTGGGTAAAACAAACCCATACACGACTACTTAAAACAACAGAGGAGTTACAAATAAAAAACTTTGGAACACATGGGAAAGAGACAGCGATTTGGTGTGGCCTGGGATAGTTGAGGAGGTGACATTTGAGCAGAACAAGTAAGTCACTTAGGCTTTGAAGGTCTCAGTTAAAACAAAGGGGATGAACCAGAAGCTCACCTCTGTCCCTCTTGTTCCAACCTTGTGTGACGTGCATGACACACTGCCTTCCTGCCCAGAGTCTTCCAACCACGCAAACGATATGTGGCTTCTCCCAAGCTTCCTGAAGCCTCTGCCTCACTCTAACACCAATTTTTGAATGCCCACTTAAAGGAATAAAAACTTCTAAATGAATCTGGAAGATTAAGCACACATGCGTGTGTGGAAACATTCCTACCACCGTTTTGTGTCCAGTGCAAACATAATCCAATCCTTTACCTCCCAGCATTCTCCTACCATCCCAAAACATCTCTCTCCTGAAAAGAACCCTTCTGCTCCACAGCAGATGCTCTAGTGAGACGCAAAGGCTCTACTTGACCAAGTGCCGGCCTTAAGAAGACCACGGGGCCAGGAGGAAAGCAAGGGTGGCCGCGTCCCTCATCAGCCCCCGCTGAGCTGGTGCCAGACGGGAAAACAGAAATAGAGCCACGGAGCCCAACAGCAACACCTCAGAGGGTGCCAGCAGGCAGGGAGCGAGGCCCAGGCAAATAAACACATTCGGACAGCCTGTGCAGGACGGACGCATCAGGCCTCAGAGTGATCGCATCCAAGCCGGCCAAGGTCAACGCCCATCAAAGGCTTAGTCAGCCTCCACTTCTGGGGGCTTAGACTCCTCTGGTCAAAACTGCTCACTGTACCAAGAGGACCGGACAAGGCCGCAGTGAGGGCAGAGGCCAACGTGGCAAAGGCAGGCAAAAGGCACCCACGGATTTCGGGTGGCAGCCACGAGACAGCTGGGCACCCACCCCCACCTGGGTAAATCCTATCGCACTCAAGCCTGACCTTTTCCTCCAGGAAGTCTTCCCAGCTTTCGCTAGTTTGGAGTGGCCTGTTTCTCCTCTGAACATCTCAAAGTGGGAATACTGTACCAGCAGCTTCAGCATCACCTGGGAACTTGTGACATGTGTGATTCCTTAGGCCCCACCCCAGACCGACCAAAGCAGAAACTGTGCTGGTGAGACCCAGCAATCTGTGTTTTGACCAAGTGAGTGACTGTGAACTCGGCTGGAGCTTCGACACCAGTGATTTAGAGCCCAGATGCTAGACCACTGACTGTCCGTAGTGTGGCCACTGGCTCTTCCCCTGCACTTCCCTGGGCTCTTGGTCCGCAAGGAAAGTAACCCCACTTCAGAGGCTGCATCCCGGGCGCGCAGCCCAAGTCTCCACAGCAATAGCACATGTTCAGCTAACACGTGTGCGATCTCACGAGTGTGGACTCATTTACCACCATCAGGAATGTTCTCAAATCATAGAATCTGAATGCAACAGGCTTTGGGGCCCACCCAGCCCAGCCAGCCACCAAGGCTCAGCCACCGCCCAGCTGCTCTGGGTCTCCCCCACTTCAGGTCAGATGCTCTGCTAACGCTGGGCAGTGTTCCACCTGATCCGTTCGCTCGGCAGACGCTGAGCACAAGTGTCAGGCACTCTAGCGGCCCCTGGGGCACGTCAGTGAACCCAATGGGTGAGGACACTTGCTCTGAAGGAGCCGACCGTCCCGCCCTGGGACAGACCCAATCGACAGTAAATAAAATCAATACACGTTAACCCTAAGAAGATATCAGACAAACCCAAACTGGGGAATAGTCTACAGAAACAATTCAAGAGTGCACTTCACACACTTCAGAGTCGTGACAGATGAAGTCGTGTTGCAGCCTGGAGGGGACCAGGGAGACAGGACAGGTATGTGATGTGGGATCCAGGATGGGATCCTGCAAAAGGGAGAGCGGACCTCAGTGGGAGCACTGGTGATATCCACAGCCCTGTGGCTGCGGAGTCGCAGGAGAGCAGATTCGGTTTCCCAGGCGCTAGCTCTCCCGGGCCGTGGCTCCCTGCGGTGTGGACAGGAGCCTGAAGCTGGATGGAGGACTCCCTGCACTAAGCTAACACTTTTCTCTATGTTTTGGGTGGTGAGTCCAATCCAGAAACAGGGATCAACACGTAGGGGGGACAAGTCACATGTCCAAATAGAGGGGCTCCCACAGGCCTATCTAGAAAGTGACATGTGAGCAAGACTTGGAAGCAGGAAAAGGGTTGACCAGAGGTGTGAATGAATAGGAGGACAAAGTCTGTCTTCCCAGGGCCTCCACTCACGGGTCCCTCTGCTGTGTGGCCCAAGCCTGACTGCTGCCCCAATACTTCAAGCATCGCAGGGCGCCGCTGGCCTTTTCCCCAGAGGCCCCTCGTGGTCCTGCAGCGGCGTGTGCCCTAGTGGCCGGTGCCCCCTGGAGAGGGCAGTCAGAGAGTGCACAGCGGGGTGGGGCCTGCCGAGGTCCACCGTCAGGAGCCGGGGCCCCTCCACCTTGCATATTCGGGACTGGCCCTGGTCTCCTTTTCCTGCTGGCAAACTACCTCAGTTCCTACTCTCTGTTTCTCTGGAGCCCGTGCCCAAGCATCTAGGCTTCCCCGAGCGCTGTCCGAATCTGCCCAGAACCCTGTGCAGTGGAGCTCAGAGTGGGGTCAGTGCGAGTGAGCAGACATGAGTCAGAGCTGCAACTCCACCTAATGACTAAGGATAAACGTCCCACCCAAAGCTCCTGGTTTCTAGCGTTTTCAGAAGCATGGACCATCAGAATGCGAAAAGCAGAACAACCCACTCTGTGGAACTTAAGAGTAGGCAGTCCCAGGTTCTAGGGACCTCAGGCAAGTCTCTCCCCTCCAGGTGTTAGTTTCACCGTCTATAAAGTGACACGGCTGGATCAGTTAATCCTCAAGATTATTTCCAGAACATCCCCTGATCATTAAGTACCAAATTAAACTGCACATGGTAATTGCAGCTCTGAAGTACCATGTGGGGTAGTCAAAGTAGCAGGGATGAGATCTATGGTTTCCTACCCCAAATGAATCACCAGGCTGCAAATGACAGTTGTTACTATTAATATGTCTTATATTGCCAAGTGCTTTTGCATTTACAAGGCACTTTCATACAAATTATCTTGTGTGATCCTCATAAGAGCCCAGTGAGAGTGGTAAGAAAGATGTTAATTCTGTCGCACAGATGAGAAAACTAAGTTCAGCAGCCATTCACTGAGAAGTGACAGCACTAAGCCCTAACCATCGGCCTTTGGATGCCTCTTCTTTCTGTTGCTTGGTGCTGACTTTGTTACCACAACACACGCAACCATCTAGGATTCTGTCTCTGTAGGCTCTGACTAGGTTAGTGAAGGCATTCTCATTGCAAGGAAACCTAGGTGTCCACCCTGGAGGGGAAAGCTTCCAAAGTGTGCCAAGAACTGTGTTGGTTTCGTCCCTCTAATGGGCTCTTGGAGGCACAGTCCTTACCCAGAGGGCAGGTGAGCGCATCCCACATTTGTTTCCCTGCCGCTGGAAATAGAGCAGATGAGATATCACAGCTCACATGTTGAGCTCACTGCAACATCAGATGCTTTAAAATAATTAAATAAGAGGAAATGGGAGCGTGAAGAAGAAAGCCCCAATTTCAATCTAGCACCCCACGCAAATGGTAAGAAAGGGATGATGGCCAAAGTCAAGGCAAAGAACAGCTCCGCTGGAGGGGCCAGGTTTATGGCGAGTCTATCCTACATAGGATACCTTGGCCAACCTTCCTACCAGTCTGAGTACAACCACCCCTCGTCGTTTGGGTGCTACTTACAAAGGGCAAGAGATGCCCTCTCCTCCTGCCATACCACGGTAGAAGATGCACTCTGACCAGCCTCTACTGTCCCCTAACCAAACAGCCTGCTCTCCCATGTGTAGAGGGTTGGCTCAGGCAGACCCAGAGTGGGTGACTGCCTGTGTATTGTGTTAGAAAGGGCAGGCCAGGGGAGAGCTTACAACCAAGCTTACCCTATATACACCTTATGTCCATACCTCAGTGCCTCACCTTGTGTGGGATACTTACCTCCCTGGGCCTCAGCCTCCCTGGCTCCAAGTGGGGGTTAAAAGCATTCATCTTATCTCTCTTTCTCAGAGCTGGCAAAGGACACAGTGAGATCACACTTAAGAAGACACCTTGAAAGCTTACAAGTTCCACGCAGTGCTAAGAGACCATACCACAGCAAGCTCCTGGGGTCAAGACCGGCCTCCACTGCCCAGCCTCCCTCCAGTTAGATGGGACACAATACCAAGTTCCAGCCAGAAGCGCATGGGCACAGCGTCTGGCCCGTGAAACCCTTGCACACGTAATCCTCTTCTCTCCTGCCCCCTCTGCTAGCTGAGGACCCAGAGGAGGCCTCTGGGGTTTGAGAAAAGGCAGAGCCACAGACAGAAGGAGTCTGGATCCTTCCCTGGACACCCAGGCACCTGCCCCATTAGGAACACCCATGTTGGTTGTAACCCTCGTATTATGGTAAGTTACTGTTGGAGGTTGTTTGAAACAGCGGTTAGGTCACCTAGACGAGCACAATGACCCAGTGGAGTCTTTGCTTTGAAAAGTCCCACAAGGAGGCTGTAAATTCAACCAAACAGAGAAAGGAGTTAAAGTAGCAGATGGCTAAGTTTCTTCCTTATTTCCTCAAACCAATGATGGGATAAAAACGAGACCATATAAAAGATGTCCCCAGGCTGATGGATTCCACAGTCCTACAGTTCTTTCCTTTTTTTTTTTTTTTTAAGATTTATTTATCTATTTTAGAGAGAGAGAAAGACAGAGCATGAGTGGGAAGGGCAGAGAGAGAGAGAGAGAGAGAACCTCAAGCAGACTCCATGCTGAGTGCAGAGCCGACTCGGGGCTTGATCCCACGACCCTGAGATCATGACCTGAGCCAAAACCAAGAGTCGGATGCTTAACTGACTGAGCCACCCAGGCGCCCCCCACAGTTCTCCGTTATATCTGAGTTGAAGCTGTGTGAAGAAAAGTCAGTATTATGCACTTTTCCAAACACAACCATAATCTACAGTTTGTTGTTGAGATGTACTTCTCTTTCTCCAACACCTCGATTTTCACTCCTGACAATAAAGACAGTGTGGATTGACCTCTAACTAGTCAGAGAGGTTAGGTTATCTGATCACAGCGTCAAATGTCTTCATAATGTGGACAGACCATACCGGAGGAGCCCAGATAAGGGACTAATAAACCAAGAGGAAAATTAAAAAGTGCAAAGGATCTGAAAGTTCAAAAACATAAAACAGAAGCAAACCTTAAACATCTGGAGAGGGGTTTGTCCTTACTCATGAGAAATAAATACAAGATGAAATAAATACATAGTGGAAATGAGGTACATCTCACCCACCAGACCGGCAAAAATCAACATTTGTGACAAGATCCTGTGTTGCAGAGGGTCTGGGGAGAAGGCACTCTCTTGCACTACCTGTGGATGGGGACACTGGACCCTCTCCCGAGGGAGGTCAATTTGGCAATATCTATCACCATTGGCAAATCCCTTCCAATTCAGCCGTTCCGCTTCTAGAAATCTACCCAACAGATAGCCTCATACATGTGCAAAAAGACTCACGCACAAGATTATTCATTGTTTGAACTGCAACAGATGGGAAACAGCCTCAATGTCCAACGGAACAAATCACACGAGTACATACAAGCTATTAAACAGATGAGAATTGGCTTCAAAGTTTACCACATCCCACTCTGGAACGTCACGGGTGGGGAGGAAGGCCAAGCGAGCACACGCCCACTGCCATCCTACCAGCATTCGCAAAGCTCACAAGACTCCGACGCTAGGAGGAAGCTGCATTGCTCAGATGCTACAGGAACACCACTCAGTATTTGACAAGGTGCGAATCTCCGTCTGCGTGGCGACAGCTGTGTTTTCATCTTCTTGGCTATCTTGACGTCACCAACATCTAATACAAGCTCCAAAAAAGAGCTAATGATATTGTTCCCCGCAGCACACCCCAAAAGGCCACACACCTTCCCACCCGCTGAAGGATTCCAAAGCTGTCCTTTTTTTGTAGGTGTGATTTCCCCTCTCTGCGAGGTAGCTCTTCAGCAACTCAGGGACAAAGGCAGCCATCTGAGACTTAGGAATGGTTCTATCATAAAAAGCAAAAACCTTTCTGGAGAGAAATCTAACAATATCTGTTAAAATTAAATATACACACACCCCTTGGCCTAGAAATCCCATACTCCAACATATAAAATAAAAGCACCAGAATGGAAGGCAACATAATACAAGGATATTTATTACAGCACTGCTGTAGTTGGGGGGAAGAAAAACAACCTGGAAGTCCATCAAAAGATAATGGGTGAATCTGTTATGGTACATGAGTATTTCACAAATATTTTTGAAAATGAGATCTCCATCTATGGACCTGGAGGAGTGTCTACAATATATCATGAAACGAGAAAAGCAAGTTCCAAGAATAAAGAATATAACGAGATCTCCTTTTCATTACACAACCATAAAGCCCTCTCTGATGCCCATGAGGCCCTACACAATCTCCACTCCTCCAGTTCCTTCCTCCTCCTTCCATGACTTCATTTCCTACCTCTTTTCCCATTTCACACTCTGCTCCTGTTGACAGAGCATATTACCAGGCACAATCCTGCCGCAGGGCCTTTTTACTTACCCTCAGCCTCAAAGCTAATCCCAGAAATCTCATGGCTTTCTCCCACATGTACATTCTCACCCAAGTAAAAATACTTCCAGACCACCCTCCCACCAAGCTCTGCCGCTTGAGTAATAAAGGACAAGGCCAACAGCTAGAGACAATAAGGTCTGAAAAAGCCAAGTGGAGAGGACCAAATGGGAAGAAGACTTTGCTTTGCCTCCTACTCACTTAGTGACCTTGGGCAAGGTCACCAAAACCTCTCTGAGCCACAGGTTCTTCCTGCGTAAAATCCAAAATAAAGTTACCTGTTTGGCCCCAGTGGGCTAGATGTGTGGACGGTGCTTTATCACACTGCGTAAATATTCCTTGGGAGACATCGCCTCTGTGGCTGCCACATGGGATAATGTCAAAAGCCTGCGTAGAAGAGCCTAGGCTTCCTCAACTTTGTTTCCAGTGAGTTACCATTGGTCTATGAGAAAGCTATATATTCTGTACTTGACTTTGGCCCCCTGGCCAAATTCCATTACTTCTAATAATTTATAGATTCCAAGTCTAAGATTTCCTCTAGCCAGATGATCAGATTCCGAGCAAATAATGACATTGTTGTCTCTTCCTGTCTGATGCTATGTTTCTTTCGCCTTTCTCTTGTCTTACTGCACTGGCTTGGACCTATGGTTCAATGGTGAACAAGCAGAGCTGATGGTGGACATTCCCATCGTGTTCTTAGCTTAAAGGGAATGCATCTCATGTTTATCTATTAAAATAACGTTCGCTCTAATTCTAGTTGCTATCCATCACCAAATAAGAAAGTCCTCTTCTGTGCCCAATTTGGGATGTTTTCTCATGAAATGTCAATCGGATTATATTAAATGCTTTTTCCATAATCACAAAGATCGTCACGTTTGTGCCCACTTCGCCTGTTTTAATAGAGGACTGCTCAGCACTAGATACCCCACCCCAATGCTGATTTTCAAGGTCAAGGGCAACAAGGCCTGTGACCCTGGACATGATGATGTCATCCTACGTCAGCAGGCAGAGCTGTCCTGATAGTCGCCTCCGCTCTTCAACACTATAACTTTCTGGGCTAATCCCCACTCATCAGTCCCTCCAACACTTTGGCCTTCACCTGTATGGAGGGGATGTCAACAGAAAGTTCACTGCCAACCCATCTCCATACCAAGGAAAATCATCCCAAGTCTGTACTGTGGGAAGTGGGCTGACTCCACCATTTTCTCAAGACGAACAGCTCATCATTTTGATGTAAATAGTACACCATCCACCTCGGCGTGTTCTATGATTCATGTCAAACTATTTCAAAATGGAACAAAATGTATGTATGCTGTAGGGGTAGTGAGCTCCCCACCCCCAGGGGTATGTAAGCAAAGGTGGGAATGCCCCCATGATGTTGTTACAGAGGGTGTTTCCACACAAAATAGCAAGTGGCCTGGGTCTCCTCATCTGTAAAATGGGGGTGATAGACCAATCAAAAGGAAAAGGAAGAGGAGGAGAAGGCAATGGTGTTCCTATGGGTCGAGCAGCAAGTAGGACCTACTGAGCATTTCCAAGCACTTGACACACATTTCCTCGCTTAGTCCTCAGTAGACCTTTTATGTAATGGGATACATAGAGAAGTTACTATGAAATACATGCATACACACACCTCGTTCAAGGTAACAGAGTCGGCAGGTGACAGAGCCCAGGGCTGCACCAAGAGCCTCTGCTCCAGGCCTCAGGCTCCCTCTGCTATACCACTCTGCCTCCCTACAGGGCATGAATCTGCTTGTTAAACTGTCTAACACAGTGACAGCCAATAATGGGCACTTCATGATTCTCCCCAGGGGGAGATGACCAAAGGTCCCTGCCACTGAGCAAAGGCCATTTTCTCATTTGCAAAACAAAGGAGAGATTTATCCTGGCCCTTCATGCACAGGAAGGTCTGACTGTGTGGCTCTTATGGCCAGCCCTTTCCACCTTTTCAAAATATATTCAGAAACATGATCTCATCTAAGCTTCACACCTCTGAGAGGCAGAGACTTGGCAGAGAAGGTCACTGAGGCTCACATCTGAAGGTCTCATGGCTGGACTAGCATGCTCATGTCCAGGGACACCAGGGACCATCATTATCTCCAAAGCCTCTCAGATTAAAAAGAAAGGAAAATCTCACAAGTTGCATTAAAAAGCAGAGCTACAATTAAGCTCATGTTCAAATCCAAATTTGTGATGTTGATTAATGTGTGATATGCACTCCGTAGCTCTTTGGTGACAGGAATGAGGAAGCAGCAAGCCCATGATTTGGCCAATCAAGCACAAATAATGCCTTGTCTTTAGGCTTAAACCATATGACCTTTATAGCCTTGGTATACACACGTGTTCTTCTTTCATAATCTGGGAACCAAAATATCTCTTAGTGGCTCACTCCCACCAGCCTCAAGATGAAGGAGCTCCTGCATTTGGTCCCAACACAGACGGCAGCAAGCCTTTGGAGGCTACAGCCTAGTTCCGATGGTCTGTTTATCATCAGAGGTCATCACCATGGTGCCTCCCCATCCCCTGGGTCCTGGTAAGCATCAAGGCCAATTTATTTGCTAATGATTCAACCAGAAACCATGTGGGCCTCAAGGAAACCTCCTGGCCCTCAAGGACGTGGCCAAGGTCAACCTGGTCAAGGGATGTAGCAAATTATTTGGACCCAGAGCCAAAGCAGGTGGCACAGACCATGCTAACGTCCAGTTCCAAGAAGTGCTGCGTTCTGAGCAATGGGTGGTATAGATGTCCAGTCCTTGCTTCTTTGCTTACAAGGAGATCCATGCCACCTAGGAAACTAACCTTGCTTCTCACCAAAACCAGACTCTACTAAAGGGCACTGAGACTGAGGCCATCCCTTATACATATCACCATCCCAGTTAATGGCAGGGGACTTCTGAATTTACTCCAACTTGCAAGGCACAAGAAACTCACCAACGGTTGGTCACAAAACTGATGGAGGCATCCCAGCTCTACCATTGCCACCCGGGCACTGAGGCTGAGACAGATGTCCTGATGGTAGTAACTTCTCAGATTCTGATGATTCCTGTGTCCATTGTACACAAAAGTGCTCAGGGAAAAGGCCAGAGACTCACTCCTGCAGCATGACATGGAGATCAAAGAAGTCACATGTTGTATGATCCCATTTATATGAAATAACCTGAACAGGCAAAACAGAGACCAAAAACAGGTCAGCGGCTACCAGGGCTCGGGGGAGGAGGGAATGGGGAGTGGTTGCTCTGCAGTAAGGAGTTTCTTTGGGGGTGACGAACGTGTTCTGGAGGCAGATGATAGGGATGGATTTACCATCAACACTATGAATATACTAAAGACTACTTTAAAAGGGGAAGCTTTATGGTATGAAAGTGACATCTCAATAAAGCTATTATTAGGTTTTGAAATTGTGTTGGAGGACAGAGAGAATCTGAAAGTACCAAATTAGGAGGGGCTTCTCCGCCCCACATCTTCCCACTTGGGACCCCTACACTGGTACGGGTCCTCATATCCTAAGCATACCTGGCAGCCCTACAGTGGTGGGACCAGCACCCACACGCCGTCCTGCGTCTGTCCAGCCCTCAGCAGGCCCCTCCTGCCAAGTGACCGCCCTCGTCCCTGCCATAGGCTCAAGGGTTCTAAGCAACCAAGACAGGCATGGGAACTCTCTCAGAACATTTCCGGGAAACACCTCTGGGAATATTCATTCATCTGGTAGGGAAGCTGGCTGCTTTCAGGAAACCCAGCCCAGGATGAGGAAGGGTATAAAGCCAGAGAGACGGCCACCTTCCTTCTCGAGAAGCTGGAGCTGGCAGGAAGAAAGCGGCGCACCCGACCGTTGACACCATCGCTGTGTGACTCCAAGCTGTGTCAAAGGAGAGGCACACTCTGGGGCTGCAAGCATGACAGGCTTCAGAGGAAAACAAATCAGGCATAAAAACTGCTAGAGGTTCCATTAGCATGACAGAGCAAAAAATAGGATTCCCACATCGCCCCTGTTGCCCTCAGGGCCCCTCACGCTGCTAAAAAGAAAGCAACAGGCCCTGATATTTGGGATGCCAGGAGTCCCCGCAGGGCCAGCCTCCCTCTGGGCTTCCTTCCGTGTTGTCTCCCTCTTCCCTCCACCTCAGCAGGGATTTCTATGGCACAGTGGCGGGGGGCGCGGATGTTGCGGAGACAGCAAGGAGTCCAGGACAGAGAAATGAGGCTGGGGCAGATTTCCTTTCGATGGCCGACTTCAAAGATGTGGGGTAGCGCATAAGAACCAAACACCGGGACAAGGACTGGCTGTGTCCCTTCGGGAGGACAGGGCCTGAGCATCTGTGTTAGCGGGGGAAGAGTACAGATCCATCCAATGACGGGACACCCCACGCCCACCCCTTGGGGTCCTGGCGGGCATTTAGGGGAAGGGGTCAACCGTGCTGCGGCAGGGAGGCGGCTGCGGCAGTCTGTCAGCCTGAGCTCACACCCACCCCCTCCCACTACAGGGCAGGCTCCTCGCACACACCCACCTGCCCCACTAGTGCTCGATACTCATGCTGAGCCATATTTCCTCAGAGAGAGAACAGCCTCAGGAGCAACATGGCTTAGGGGATCCTGAGTAGAGACCGGGGGTCAGTTGCCTGTGTCCCCATCCCAGCTCTATCACTCAGCGGTGTGATCTTGGGCAAGTTACTGACCCTCTGCTCTCCAATTCTAGAAAGAGGATGATAACATTTCCCACCTCAGAGGGTGGGTCTGAAGCTCTTACAGTAGTGCCTGACACAAAAAGATGTGCAACGAGTGCAAGACATTAATGGGGACCCACTGACTACCTCTCCAGGGAAGCCACTGGCATGGGGGTGGGGGGGCAGGCAAGTCCTAATTGTCTGGGGTGGCCCCACACACAGCAGCCCCCGGGAGTAGCCCCCGGGAAGCGAGTGCTGGCGGTGCCTCTCCAATGGGTCCCGGTCACAACAGAAGGTCAAAACAGAAGCGTGCAGCAAGGACCCGATTCAAACTGAGATTTGCATGACACTAAGCCTGGACCTTGAGTCACCTATCCCAAACTGCCTCCTGCGAAACCCACTCTAGGCCCCAAAAAAAGCCTTTCTCCTCAAGGACAGTGGGGAGCAAGGAAATAAGAACTGAAAATAAAATAAAATAAAATAAAATAAAATAAAATAAAGCAATCAGCAGACATAGCATTTATTAGTTTTTAAGCTACTGAAGTCTCCTCTTCAGGTCCTTGGAGGTTAATTTATACCAGAGCATAAAAGCCAGGCTACCATTCCCTTCCTATAGATTAGCAGGCGGCTCTCATCCAAAGTGGACAACCAGAAAACCGACGCTTTTCTCTGAGGCCTTTGGGGTCACTGAAAACCCCAGGGGCTGGCCTCCCGGCCCACCGCACCCTAAGCCCTCCCTTTCACAGGCAGCACACAGTGCCCACCCCACACCACTGTGGCCCACAGAGGCTCTGGGAGATCTCAAGGCGTGGCCCTGTCTGAGGTGTGGCTCTAAGAACACAGTGGCCCTAACAGAGCCTTGATGCTGGGCACTGGGAACGGCCATAAAAACCCACAGTTGTAACACACCCCTGCGGCTGGAGCAAAGAAGCCAGTTGCTGGGCTCCCCGTGAACCGCAGAGGGCTGTTCCCTCCCCAGCACTCCACCCAGCTGCAGCCCAGGGACACGGGAT
This sequence comes from Potos flavus, assembly GCA_028534135.1. NCBI lineage: Eukaryota > Metazoa > Chordata > Mammalia > Carnivora > Procyonidae > Potos > Potos flavus. Next base: position 43,593,869 of record CM052894.1, on the reverse strand, counting down.
CGCGAGGTCCTCAGAGGCCACCTGCCCAAAGAGGCACTTCGCTGCGGGCTCCCTAGCTGCCAGGGCCTGCACCAGATGCCCTCCCAGGAGGAGGTCAAGCAGATAATGCAGGAAAGAGCTGGCCCCCTGCCTGCAACCATGAAGAACTCTGAATAGTCCCCTTCATCTCTCCTAAGCCTAAAAGTGCCCAGCAGGTCAGGTGTGATTCCCATCTCCAGAGGCGGAAACTGAGAAGTTGCACAACTAGATGGTGACTGCACTGGGCTTCGAGCCAGGTCTGTCTCCAGACACGGGCTTTGCCCACCTCCCTGTGTCAGTTGCTCCTGGAGAGACTCGGTGCCAGGCTGCCAGGGATGCTAGCGGAGGCCTGGCGGTTCTCTGCAAAGCGGCCTCCCGACACAGGGCACATCAGCTTCCGGGGCGCTGTCCCAGATGTGCTGGGGCAGCCTGCAGTGGTGTCTCAGGGACAGGCCCAAGCAGCCATGGCCAGAGGGAGGCAGGGGTGGCTGCCGACTCCTAGTCCCCTTTCTAGGAAGCTTTTCCACGCCGCGGGTAACAGTAACAGGAGTGGTTTACCTTTAGCGGGTGCTTTTCCTAAATGCCACATACTTTACCCGCATTTGCTCACCGCATGGATGCAGACGCTCTATGAGGGAGGTGCTCAGTTTCTGCAGAAAATTTGGGTTTACGGAGGATACACAACTGTCCAATGTATGCAACTACAGATGGCAAAGCTGGGACTGCATCCCCACTGCTCACCACACCACCCTGCCTCCCGGGGATCAAACCCATAGAAGCGTCCACTTGGCCACCATTTTCCCAGCCAGGGTACTCCCCTCAGGCTCCACCTTCCGTCCTTTGCTCAGATCCCCTGGCCTTCCTTGGCTGCCTATGCCTTAGGCCCTTTGCAGGTAAGACTGATGAAAGGCCGGGTGGGTTCTAAGTTTAGGGTCACCCAGCCCTACCCTGTACCCACTCCCATCTAGAAGGAGGGGATGCAATAGTCAAGTACAAGTACCTCCTCCAGAGAAACACCCAAACCCCGAAGATCCTTAAAACTAGAGCCCAACCTGGAGTCAAGAAAGGCATGTTTGTACCTGGCACGCCCTTCATCCTAAGCCCCTTCTGGGGGCCCCAAGCAGACGGGTGCTGAGCAGGCAGTACTGCCCCATCACTAGCTCTCCCTTGGTGATGTGGAACTCCCCTCCCGAAGCAGCCAGAGCCACTAGGGATTTCCCGTGTTCAGCCAGCAAACCCTTGCAAAGAGCCTTCTTGGTTGTCCAGTGCCACCTTGGGCACCTTGACCATGGGAAAGACCCTACAAGACGTGTAGGGAAACCGACCTTCCAGAGACCCTTGCCCCAACCTTGGCCGTGGTCGTGCTGCATTCTCCCTCCCCATGACTGCGCCCACAGTAAACCATCCTGGCCTGGCCAGGGTCTCTGACTCCGCTAACTGGATGGGGCAGGAGGGCCATGTGCGATGCTGGATCTGGGATGAAGAGAAGAGCTGCGGGGCAGGGAAGGAACAGAAGTCAGGAAAGAGTGTGAAAGAGATGTCTGAGGCTGAGGAAACTACTTCATGTCACTCAGCAGGGAGAAGGGGGAAATCAGGAACGTCTGGGGGACAATGGGCAATACTGCAGAGTCAGGCCAGCCAAGTGAAGGACCATCCTCCTTGCTTGTTTTCAAGGTGCAGCTCCCCTGCTGAACATGCTGGGGACTCCCCGACCTTCAAACCCTTTACAAACATCATCCATTGACACACTGTGGTCGGCAGAAGCACGGCCCCATGATGTCCACGTCCTCATCCCCAGAACCCTCGAGAGGGTCTTATCTGGCCAAGGGGGCCGTACAGGTGTATTTAAGTGAAGGATCTTGAGCTGGGGCGAGTGTCCTGGATTATCCCTCGACGTGAGCATGAGGGTCCAGAGAAGAGGGAAGCAGAGGGAGATCTGACTGCAGATGAGGACTCGGGAGATGTGGTGGTAGGAACAGAGACCACAGGGATGGGTTTCAAAAACAGGGGACAGGCCACAGGACCAGGACCACAGGTGGCAGCTGGATGATGTGAAAGGCAAGGGAAGGAACCCCCGTCAGAGCCTCCAGAAGGAACCAGCCTGGCGGATACCTTGATGTCAACCCCGTGAAACCAATTACATACAGACTTCTGGCCTCCGGAGCTGTGGGAGCATAATCGCTGGTATCCTGAGCCACTAAGTTTGCGGTAATTTATCACAGTGGCGATCGGAAATGGAAACACACACTCGCTCCACCCGAGAAGTCAGGACTCGCTCTCCACGCTCGGCTCCATGCTGGCCACTAGAGGTGAAGTGATGAACAAAAGAGACTCATCCCTGCCCTCCTAGAGCTTACAGTTACTCTCCCCTCCTCCTCCTCCATCTTCTCTCCTGGAGCCCTGGGGCCTGGAGCACACAGCCATCTGCCCCTCCAGTCTCTGCGTCCTTCCCGCGTCCAGCCCACTGCCTCCAAGCAGCTTTGCTGGGGCCCTTGGCACTCGCTTCACCCGCCCAGGCCTGGCTGGTACCACCCCCTCCCCTTCAGGCTCTGCTTCTGCAGAGAGGCCTTCCCTGAGCCCCGCCCTCTCCCACGGCCCATCCTCACACTGTGGACTTCCGCATGCGTGTGTGCGTGTGTGCACATGAGTGTACAAGGGGCGATGATCTGTCTTCCCATCCCTCTGCACTCTCGCCAGGGCCGACTAGACAGACAGTTTCCATCGGTGAGTGACATCAGGTGTCCATCTGCTCTAGGCCTACAGTTCCCGCATTCAGCAGACACAACGTTTAAAGAGAAAGAACATGAAGGTCTTTAAATAATCAAATTTTTCTTTAAAAAAAAAAATCAGGTGATCAGCACTCTCAGATCTAAGTCAGAAACAGGAGGAAATCTGGACTCAAGTTTCAGAAACAGAGAAGGGGATTAAAACCCCAAACTGACTTCAAAGCCTTCAGGGACGAATGTCACCATGACCTTTGGGCAGTGGTCAAACCGTCCCAGGGCAGAGGCTGCATGTAAAAGATCCCGAAGAGGGAGGGAGCATTCAGACAAAGCAGAAATGAGGTGGTCGGCACCATCGTGTCCAATTAACCCGACTCTCACCCAGTTCCCACCCTCAGACTCGGCCCCGGCCTCCTGGGCCTGGGGCACGCTGCCCCCAATCCTACAAGGCTACCTCTCCCCCGGCAGGGCTCAGCTCAGCGAGCGCCTCTGCAGAGAGGCCTTCCCTGGCCACTCACTGAAGCAGCCCCTCAAACACCCTCGACCCCATCGCCCTCTTCCGTTTTGTCCACTGTGCACTAGAAATGATCTCATTCACTCAGGTTGATTGTTGATTATCTGCCCACCCACCCCCCATCTCTGCTCCCCACCCACCCTCAGCCCCTTCCCTTGCTGTTCTCACTGGGCTCCAATAGCACCTGGC
>CM052894.1:43512773-43590325 GCA_028534135.1 Potos flavus | reverse complement strand
ACGAGCACAGAGTCTCTTTCTTCCCCGGCCAGCAGCACCACCCTTTCACCATCCGTTTCAAGTCGGGAAAGATGGGAACGGAGAATTCTTAAGGTCAAGCACAGCAGACCTCAGTCAAAAACAACTCCCTGGCTCAGTGACAGAAGCCAGACACAAAAGGCCACGTATTATGGGATTCCATGTATGTGATTCCAGATTGGGCACATCCACAGACCTAGAAAGCAGATTACCCAGAGGCTGGGAGGAGGGGGAGGGGGAGGGGCTGCTGAATGGGTACAGGGCTTCCTTTCACGGTAGTGAAAATATTCTGGAATTAAATAGTGGCGGTGCTTGCACAACTTGATGAATATACTAAAAATTCCTGAGTTGTATATTCTAAAAGGATAAATTTTACCTCAATTAAAGAAAAGACTCATTGAATAATGCAATGGAGTGGTCAGAAGTGCAAGTTCTAGAATCAGGCTGTCCCGCCTCAGTTGTGAACTTGTGTGAATTCCAGCAAATGACTCGGTCTCTCTGTACCCTGGTTCCCCTACCTGTAAACAGGGATGATAACTATGCCAATGTCAAAAGGGTGTAGTGAGGATTAAATTTGACCATCGCTTTCAGGGAAATTTGGTTGACTGCTTCCTAGATGTCCATCTTCTCCCTTCTTTGCAGACCCCTATTTTCCACTTAGAGGTCTTTCAGGTTCTGAGGACACTGACCATAGAGCCTGGCCTCAGGCTATCAAGTTAGAGTTCCCCTCAGGACCTGTGCAAGGAATGCTGGAACAGAGCGACTTTATTTCCTGTATGCATGAAGATAACAGCACTTGCCCTCCAGAGCTGTGGAGGCTATCTGGGAACCCAGAGGCAAAGAAGCCTCAGGATGAGACCACCGGTAAGGAAAGTAGATTGGAGAGATAGAAAGAAGCTGGGTCCTTGGAGACATTGAGCCACTGGATCAAGCCTCACCTGAAGTCACTCAGCCTTTCAATTATATGAGCTAATAAAGTCCCTTCAATGTTTAGGACAAATAGAGTCAGTATTCCTATTACTTACTATCAAAAGCATCACAACTGATTCAGCTACATAAAATCTTTCACTCTGGGCCTGGCACATAGTTCCCTAAAAGTGTGAGTGATTGTGACTTTTTTCCAAATTTCTCCTACACTATTCGCCCAGGTCAATGTTCACCCTCATGTCTGGAGATGAACACTACCAGCTTATAACCAGATACTGGCTTAAAACCTTATAATTCAATTCCACATCCCTCTGATGGCAAGCCACGGACAACTTCACCAAAGACCCTAAAATCAATGCAAACAAGTATTCATGAGGTGCTTTACTGTGCGCTCACATGAGACTAGGTAGACCAGAGGAAAGCATAAGAGAAAAATAAGGTATTGTGCTTATAAAATGGACAGAGGAGTTTACAATTTGGTCTGGAAGGCAAGATCCAGGACCACAAGACAGTAAATCGTGTATCTGCCTCCTTTGGTGATTTAAGCAATTCAACATGAACACTAAGAGAGTTTGAGGAAGGAAGAGATGAAAGTCCTGGGGGCTTCTGATGTCTCCTTGCTCCCTCTGCAAGGACCTCTTGTCTCCCTTTCCCACACAAGGACCTATACAGAGCGAAACACACTCCCTCTGAGAACCTATAGAGGAAACAGCACGCCAGAGCCCAGCACGAGGCCTGGCTGCACTCCCACAAACCGCAAAGATCATGTGCATTGCCATGTACGTGGCCAGAGGCCCAGACACATGCCCAGTCATGCATACCCAGCTGCCTAAACCATTCAAGGATTCGGCCAATTTCTCATCCCCCAATTTCTCTTCTTCCCTTCCCAGGAGGAAGGGGATACTTGAAACACTTGTTCTGCAGAACCCAGGGGCAGGTGGGGAGCCTCAGATCCAGAGAAGATGAAATATAATGATGCAAAAAGAGATCAAGATCCATGAATATTCATCTTCCTTTCCCTTATGATTGAAACCTGAGTTGTGAGAGTTCACGGAGCTCCATTTCCTCTGAATCCCTCAGAGAGCTCGGGGTCTGCATCTCATAACTCTGCCTGAACACAGCCCGCAACGTGGGGTGCTGGCCTCCAAGAGCTGCTGGGTCCACAGGTGCATTCAGAGGTAAAAATCCACCAACCTGTGCACTTAGGCTCTTGTGCGTGCCCTCCATATATTTAGACCTCAGTTTAGAAATTGAAAGTCAAAAGACTGGCAGATTTCTTCTCCATCCTTCCAGGCATGTTTCAAGTGTGATATTCTCAGGGGAGCCTTCCTCTCTTCACTGCCGAGAATAAGTCCTCAGCTCCACACCTTACCCTACACACATCCCTGACATAGCTCATGGCCCCAAAACAAGACAATGAAGGTAAAGAGTCCCCTTGAGACCTTCCCAGGAAGACAAAGCTGATGCTGACTTATTTCTGGATCCCCTGCCTTGTGCGGACGTACACAGTAGGTGCCCAATAAGTGTTTGTTGCAGGAATAAATGACAATCTGGAACTTTTGCCCAGATAATAGGATAGTTAAGTTTTCAAGGTCTGTGTCTTCTGCCTCCTGGGATGCCTATGGGACCCTGGGTTAAGTAATTAACCTCTCTGAGCCTCTCCTTCTGAACATCAGCCTTTCGGGGTGGCTATGAGAATTTTACCACCCAAGATGCAAAGTGGCCAGCTCAGAATAGAACACATTGTAAGCTCTCTGTAAATGGCAGCTCCCCTGCCCCCAACCTCCCCCCATCACAGGACAAGGTTTAAAACTTCCAGGAACCTGATAAACTCTGGTTGTCTGGAATTGACCAGTCCCACCCTTGAGTGCTCTGTGCCTCTTTCCAATACACTCTATGTCTGGTTAAAGAACTCGAAGCTATCTGGTTCCAAAACAATGCTTTTGTCTAAAGTCAGACCCAATGAGGTACCCAGTAAAGCAAGAAGCCCATGAAGACATCTGGGCCAACTGAATTTGGCCACCAAGGGGCCATCCTTAGAGGAGGCTGTCCAGGCTACAAGCCGGCTCACACGACAACGCAAGCATGCACCCAGGGGTTAATTAGCAGTAAACAGATGCCGAGATTCACCTCTGTGCTGTTACTCCCCATGTGCGGCAAAAACTATAATCGTTCTGTTCCTTGACAGGATGTTTGCACTTGAGCTCTCCACCCAATTTGCTGCCATTCGGTTCCGCACAGTAAGATGAGGGACTTGGCTCCTCTCACGATGGCTGGTGGCTGGCCCGACAGAGGTCCCTTCACACAGGGAATGAAAGAAGGCGATGGGGGCGGGAGGTGGGGGGAGAAGAAAAACACGAATCTGTCATTTTATCAAACACAAGCAAAGACCATCTGCAGGTGGGAAGCTGCTGTCCAACACTTACACAAACAAAGCACACAAAATACCCTTTCTTCTGGGGAGGCTGGCCAAGCCACTGGCAAACAGAGTGGGGAGAGGCCACCTTTGCAGGCATCCACGCCCGGGCTCTGCCCAGACTGGACGGGCATCCTGTCTCCTCAGAGCCCGGTCAGGGAGGCCTGAAAGGCTTCCAGAGATAAATGCCCTCAGTGCTCAAGAAGCCACAGACAAGAAGGAGAGTCAGCGCCCAAAATACAATTTTAACCAGTGTGGAATGCTAGTCAATTTATCAGCAAGAGTTTGTTCACGCCCATTTGTTCATTCATTCACCAATGTCTACCAAGCGGCCACCTTGCATCACACGTCACGCTTGGATCTGGGGACACAGAGGAAATACCATGAAGCCCACAGCGTGCCCGCTCCTGAAGGATCCATTGTTAGGAGTTCACAATCTTGCCAGAGAGCTGGGCAAGTGAAGCCACACGGAACCCTCCAGGGCGACTCCGCCCTCCACCTAACATAAGGGGAGGGCTCAACGGCGGGCTTGAATAGATCTCCCCCTGCTAAATAGCATGGTTCCACCGACTCCACAAAAATGGTGGCCACTAGGTACTGAGCATGTCTCATGTGCTAGGTAGAACTTTCTCTGTGGTCTGCATCTTACAGGCAAGGGAAGCGGAGGCTTGGGGAGGACAGACCCCTTGCCCAAGACCACAGAGCCCATCAGTGGGACAGATGAGAGCTAAGCCCAGATCCTTGTGCCCCAAATCCTACACCTCTCCATGTCACCCAGCGAACAGGAAAGAGCACCCATGTCTGTATCTCGCTCAGTCCCAACTCAATTGGGGGCTCCCCCAAGGAAGTACCACCATGACTACTGTCCCCGGGATCCTCTTCCTAGTCTGGCCTGGTATGGAACAACTTACTGATGGTGAAAATATTTGCTTAACTGAGTGACTGTGGCAGAATAAACTTGAGCTGGGGGGAGGGAGAGGGGGGGAAGGTGAGAAAGAAAGATGATCCGGAAGTCTTCCTGGAGGAGTTCAGTCTACAAAAAGATGTTTTTGGTGCCTCAGAACACATAATCCCCAAGAGAGGAAAAAGTCTGAGAACAAATACCAGATGTTATGTAAACCTCAAAGCAGACACCTCGCCTGCCTCAGTGTATCAGAGTCGCACGTATTCCTAAATGGGGGAATCTGTCAAATAAGAAATAAGCCTACCCAGGCGAGGAGGCGGAGGCTCAAGAAGGTCCTCTTCTTGGCCCTTCCAGCCCAAAAGGTCCCCTGGTCCATTTCCAGCTCCCTAGGCCTCTGTAGTCATTCACAGGACAGCAAAGCCACCCAGGACAGAAGACCGATGGGCCCACCAGACTCAAAAGCCTCTTCATAGACCTCGGCCTCCTGGAGAAGCACTTTCCGGGCCCTCCCTCACTTCCCATCCCTTTCGTCCCCTCTGCTCTAGTCTCCATCTGCCTGAGGATGTGGAAGTGGATGGTACAGAGCAGAACATTCGGGAGCAAAATCAAAATTCTTACAAAAGCACAGGGGACTGTTGGACAAGGGGCCCTGAGAATCACCTCCTCTGACCTTCGTTTTCCAGGTGAGCAAACTGAGGCACCCCCAGAAGTGACCTTTTTAAAGTGAGGTCTCTCGTTCTCCAAAATTCTTCCTTTCCCTCCCCTCCCCCTCCTCCCTTTCCCCTCCTTCCTACAGTGGGTGGGGTGGGGCTGATCCGGAGGTAGAGGGAAGGGAGTATTTCTGAGTCCCCTTTTCTTTTACCCTAAGCTCTGTCGTCATCTGTGGTATCCAAAGGAAAAGTCGCCAGCTCCCCATGGGCCCATCTTGGTTCTCACTGCTGGCCCCTGGCGACCGTGCTCCCTCCAAGCGGCCCCCTCCTCCTACCTCAGCAGCATCCTCACTGTGGCTCTTGATGGAGGAGAGAGGGCTGAAATAACTTCCTCACACAGAAGTCCTCCAGGGAGCACCTCAGAGGTGCCCAGTGCTCCCAATGATCACCTCATTTCACCCGCACGAAAACTCTATGTGGCAGATATTTTTAGTATTCATATTTTACTGATGAAGAAAGTGAGCTTGGCAAGGTTAAGTAAATTGTCCAAAGCCACAGAACTAGTGCGAAGTGGAGCTAGGATTCAAGCCTGCCTTTGTCCCCACTCCAAGGCTAGGCTATGAAGTTCACAAGCCTGAACTTACGAGACCTAAGTTAACATTCAAAATGAGGACTCTGCCCCTCTGTGGTGGGGAGCCGAGGGGTGGGGGGGAGGGCAGATTACACACCCACTCCAATGTTGCCAGAACTCAAAAGCACTTAGGGAGCTTTTCTTTGGAAATCGCCTACAGAGGTCATTTACATGTCACCCAGAACTTTCAGATTCAATACATCGTAATTCCACGTGTGGGGGGACCAGAAATATTTTACCCACACTGGCGTCCACTCTTATCTGTTATGCTTGCCCACAAACTACCTCAGTTTCCTAAAATCACAATGACTTTCAAATGCCAAGAGATGTCGCCCCAGCAACATTCAAAAGAATGCACGGATGCTATCAACAAGTCTGTTCCCAGAGACGGACCCTCGTTTTCCAAGTAAGAATGAAACCATTTGTTCTTTCGTACTTGCATTTATTCAAAAAGCATCTTGTGATGCTGGACACTGTGGTAGGTTGCTAAGGAAACAGAGATAAACATAAAAAGTTTTCGGTCTTGGAGTTCTCAACGTGGGGACAGTATTTCAGGCAACTTTTGCAGAGGACCTCAAGTGCCCCAAACACTATGGATGCAAACACGGACATACAGTCCCAGACTTCAGGAATGCTACATTCCAGCAGAGGGACAGGCATGCCAGCCATCCCTCTGGAAACTGGGTAAACTAGAGAGTTATGGAAGACAGAGTGACCAGCTAAGCTACTGTCATGGTCCATCTTAGGAAAAGGGTCAGTCCCCCAAAGGGGACCAAAGTGAAATGACAATCATAATCAATACTTATACAGCACTTGTTACGGTATCAGGTGCTACAACAAGCAATTAACACATATTATATCCTCCCAACAAACCCATGAAGTGGTTGCTGTTATTAGTCCCACTTTCCAGGTGAGTAAACTGAGGCACAGAGAGGTTAAGCAACTTACCGAAGGTCTAAACGTCACCAAGCGACAGAACCATGATCTGAGGCCAAGCCATCTGGCTGCAGAGGGCCTGCTCTCGATGACAACACTGAACTAAGTGGAATGAGAGGTGCTCATTGGGACGTGCAGGTTCTGGTCTGTCAGGTTTTAGAAAAGCAACCACGTTCCACTCACGTTATTGCTCACGTTTGGTCCCCCGTTGTCTCAGCAATGAACTCTTGAACTCACTCCACTTAAACATGAAATCTGAATGGGGTGGAATGCGGTAAAGTGAGGTGACATTCCCAAGGGAGAAGCACCTCACTACGGGGAGGAAGATGAGGGACCTGGGAGCCAGCCTCTTCCTCCATCCCTGTCATGCTCTTGAGGGTCCAGGCAACGAGCCACCCAAAGTAATATTCAAAGTGGAAGACAGCTGAGGGGCAGTCACAAGGCAGAGCACAGGCAACCGCTGTCAATGTCCCCCCTTACCGTGGTGGCGAATGAGGGGCAACCCCATCTGGTGACAGCCAAGATGCCCTTGATACCTCTGTTCTCATTGGAATGTGGAGAGATGGGCCAATTTACCCCTTGCTCCCTTTGCTCTAGTGTTTAACAAGGAGAGTCGCTTGCACGTTGAAGGCAGTGACAAGCGGGCTTTGTGGAGCCAGAAAACTCTGAGTTGGAATGGAGCCCTGCCACTTATGAACGGAGACCCCTTGGCCAAGCGCCATAACCACTCCAAGGCTCAGTGTGTGCTCATCTATAAAATGGGGGTAAGGGTCACAATACCTACAACACAGGCTTTTTGAGAGGATTAAGTAACATAAAGCACATGGAGTGCTTGACACTGTCTGTGACACACAGCGGTGCCCAGTACACACCCAGCGGTATTTGCGGGATGTAGTAATTGTGGCAGAGCCAGCTACAGATGGCAGAAACCCTCACCCCAGTTTTCCCCTGGTGTGGCCACTCTGGAGCCCCATCTGCAGCCTGGGAATTCTCCAAATCCATTTCCTACTCCTCCTGGGTGCCCTGCTCCATTTCCCAGGACCCCTTGCAGTTAAGGTACTGTGTGACTAAGTTCTCGTCAACGGACTGGTGGGCAGTAGTGATGTGAATGGCTTCCAGGACTGGTCCCACAAAGACACCCATCATGGTCCTTATTTCTCACTCCCCATCTGTCAGATGGATGCTGAGGATTCAGCAGAGATTGTCAGAGCCCCCCCCAGAAGATGGCAGGTCCATCCACAGGTAGAAGGAGCCAAGGTTCCCAAATGACTGCGTGGAAAAAGTCCCATCCCCACCTCATCCTACCCCACACATACCATTAATGGCACTTTATATGAGCAACACATAAACTTCTACTGTCTTAAGTCATTGACGTGTTGGGGTTGCTTGTTAAGGTGGCCTTGCCTGACTCATACACGTAATTAATCACGCCTCCAGGTGGACTCACAGGTTGGCTCAGTGCTTTCGTGACCACTGCGTGCACCCCAGAGTCCAGATACCAGAATACGGTTGCAGAGAGAAATCAGCAGCTGCGACTGGTTAGGCATGGTAAGCACGAGGGAAGAGCAAGCAGCAGCAACTCAAGAGAAGCAGTGGAGGGACCGCTAGTCTAGAAGAAACGAGACAGCCCAGTAGGAATATCACCTGTGTTCACGGTCAGCTACAAGTTCTTCATGACAACCATATAGTGCCCTGGAAAGAACATGGTCTTTGAGGTCATGCACTAGAATCCGGGTCTACCCATGACTTCCTTAGCAAAGTAAAACTCTGAGCTTCAGTTTCCACGTCTGCAAAATGTGGGTGACAGCCCCTGCCTCCGTGTTCCATGACACCATTCTGGTGTCTTGAAACTAGCCATGGTGGGCATATTTACACCATAGGAATTGACAAGTGCTACAAATAGGGGCTTTCTTCCTAGAGATTAAACACTCTCCAGCCCATCAATGGATAAACAGGAGTCAGCAAAGTAGAACGGGAGAGGAAGGACAAGGAAAGAGAATTCCAGGTGGAACGAAGATCATCCATGACAAGAATGAAGTCCCATGTGGCTGGCTTCAGAGGGTTGGGGAAGAGAGGCTAAGAGGAACCCAGAGAAGGGGCCAGGAGCCAGATCTGGTAGAAGAACCGCCCTACATGATAGCCATTTGTTCTAGACATCTACTGCTGCACAACAAATCATCTCAAAATGTACTGGCTTAAAACAATCATTTTATTTTGTTTATCAGTTTTAAGTCAGGAATTCAGGAAGGGATGATCTAGCTGGATCATCTTTGATTGTGTCCGTGTGTCAGTTGGGGTTGGAGGATCTATTTCCAAGATGGATTCTTCCCACCACGTCTGGTGCCTTGATGTTCTTTGGAGAGTCTCCCTCCCTACCCCCCCATCTCCACGTGGCACACAAGCCTGTCTCTGTGGCCTGGACTTCTCACAGGATGGTGCTCTCAGGATAATCAGACATCTTATACACGATGGCTGGCTTCTCAAAAGCCAGTGTTCTAGGAGACCCAGAGGAAAGCTGCAAGGGTTCTGCTGACCTAGTCTCAGAAGTCCTAGAGCGATCCCCACCTCATCCCACTGGTGACGAGCAAGTCACAGGCTCGATTCAAAGCAGGGGAATGAATACCAGGAGGCTTGGTTTGTCAAGGGCCTTCTCTGAGGACTAGCCACCCAACCATCACTGATTGGCGGACCCGCACTGCCTGCTCCCCAGGACCCTCTGGAGGCGGCACAGGTCAGAAAAGGAGAACTACCAGCCCTGTCCACAAGGGGCAGCAGAGGCATGATGCTCACCCAGAATGGCCGGGACACACAGTGGGAACCGTCAGAGGACAGAGCAAGGCCTGGCTCAGACCGCGCAGTGCAGAAGTCTTCCCAGGAAGGTGACACTACTAGTAAGTGAGCCAAGCCTCGAAGAATGAGGGAGGCAAAGTGGAGAGTTAAAAGGGAAGGAGTGAGCCATCCCTGAGGTCACGCCCGGCCTTGTACCACGCCCGGACCACCCATGGGCCAGGCCAGGCCATCCGCACACTTCCCAGTACAGGTATGTCACTCAGCACTGGGCACTCTGCAGCAATGGTCAGGCAGCACCAGAGCCAAGGCAGCTCCTGCCTCTGCCAGCTCATCACCAGGCCCATGATCCCGTCCGGTGCACCGGGGCTCAGGGAGGGGACGTGGAGTATAGACCTGTTTACTCTGGCTCGACCTTCTCCCCCAGAACCAGCAGGCACCACGACCGGCAGAAAGGCCAGTTATGCAACCACCCTCGCAGCAGCCTGCCAGCCCCAGAGATCCGGCCTGGCCGCTGGGCCCGGTAGTGAGACCGCTGTGGCCTACCGGGCATGCCTGGGCTCCGACTGCCATTTTCCATATAGGTGCAGGGTGCTCTGCTGACAAACACCTGGGGACAGCAGGGGCCGTGGGAGGGAGCTAAAAATAGCACAGCTGGCAATGGAGAGGCCTTTTCCAAATCCTCTGGATCCTGTTATTCTTCGTGCACGGACTCCAGGGGCACACACAGGCTGGCCCCCAGCATTCGCTCTTCTTCAGGCTGAGAACAAGTGTGGGTGCCTGGGAGCCCTCTTCCATCATGTCAGGAGCGGCACGGGCGTCAGAAGTCATGGAAACAGCCTGTCCCAGAGCTGGGCCGAGGCTGGGTCCACTTTCACACCCCCACATCCCCAGTGGTCTCTACCTGGCCACCCCCTCTCTGACCAATTCTCAGTGTTCTCCACCTTTTCCGGACCTCAAGTTCTTGATGTTTCTCTTACTTGTTTGGCCATTGAGAATTAAGGGCCTTGCACTGTTTTTAATTTCTTACGTAAGTGTATACAACCCAGCTAGATAGTTAGGAAAGCCACCTGCGTGGATGTGTGAGGTGTACACTGCACAATTCCAGGGGCATCAGTCATGACTATGATGCGAATGGTGCCCCCCAGGAAGCAGGCAGTGTGGCTACTGGCATTGCCCAGGAGGAAACAATGACTGACACAACTCTGTATCCCTGGGAAAAGGACAGCCATGCTAATGAAGACTCACAGACTGACCACTTCGTCTCCTGCTTCCAAATATTCCATGCATGGGCTCTAGCAGACACAAGGCCACAATACCCAATGGTCTAGAAAGAAATCCATATTGTGATTGTATTTCCAGGTTGTGGGAGTGGGGAGTGGCAAGGAATTGATCTTTCTAAGGCAAGGGAAGATTCATAACCACTGAATGAGTTAGTACTACCTTCTTCTGAGTGCACAGATTAAATTCTCTGCCCCACCGACATCTGAAATGTGCTTTATTTATAACAGACAAGGGAATTCAGATATAGTTATATGATTTTCATAGAATTCCCATTCTTTTAATAACACAGTTTCAGAGTTTCAGATATGAGCAAATAGCATGTGGGAATAATAATGCATCATGCCACATCAGGACACTTACATTCACAGTTTAATGATAAGGGTTTGCTTGTGGGTATCAAACCTTTCCACTCTTCATGCTCTCCTGCAGGAGCACACACAAATACACACATACCATACACACCTCAAGTTTTTACAAATACGCTTGAATTCTGCACCCTACTCCTAATATCTCCTGTGCATGTGTTAATATCAAAAATAGTGGTTGTGGGGCGCGTGGGTGGCTCAGTCGGTTAAGCGTCCACCTTTGGCTCAGGTCATGATCCCAGGGCCCTGGGATCAAGCCCCACATCAGGCTCCTTGCTCAGAGGGGAGCCTGCTTCTCCCCAGCCTGCCATTCCCCCCCCACTTGTGCTTGCTTTCTGTCTCTCTCTCTCACTCACTTTTTCAAATAAATAAACAAAATCTTTAAAAAAAAAAATAGTGGTTGTATCCAAAACTTCAAGGAAGACTGACACTCAGAAAAATGCCCCATATTTATTCTGTGCCTCCAAATACTCCCAAAAGAGAGATATGGCACATGTGTCATAGTTGATAAAGTCTATGTTTTATATGATATGAAACTCATAGAAGCCCTAGAGTTGTGCAGTGAGCAACCTGTACAGCTGCACACAGTATACCTGCCGATCAGGTAGAGAAAAGGTGATGATCCCATGTTCCAGCAAAGAAGAGCAAGACTTAGAGAGATTAAAAGGACTAGATAACCTTTAAGGTTCATTACTATCCTCATAGAATAGAATTCTCTGAATTTGTCTAAGGGATCTCAGACCTCATTTAGGGATGGTGCCGGAGTCTCCACACACCAGCTCTTCTCTTCAATCCTATCTATGCCATCATGTTTTCCCTCACTCTGTGGCATGGATGAGCTTGTAGGTGTACAGGGCAAGGAGGAGACACGCAGGCTCCAGTGCCCGCCTGCCTGGACTCAAACCTGGCTCTGCCCCTCACGTGTGTGACCCCAGGGAAGTTACTCAACCTCTCCATGCCTCAGTTTCCTAATCTGTAAAGTGATGGTAGTACCACCTGTTTCATTGTGTTGTTGTGAGGATTAAAGAAGATAATACATGCAAAGAGCTTAGAAATCACCACATAATAAGCCCCCAAAGTCTGTTATCCAAAAACTTATATAGCTATATAGGTATATTCTATGTGCCTCAGTGTTCTGATCTATAAAATGGGGATTATAAGCATGGTTACTCCATACGACTGTTTTGAAGGTTAGCTAACATAATAAACATAAGGAGCTTAAAAAGCAGCATCTGATGCATAGTAACTACTCCAAAAAAAAAAAGTTTGTTATTAATGTTTTTTTCCCTAAGAAGTCAGTTACCCCAGTTCACATAGACTTAGCAAAACAAAAGCACCAATAAATGTAGGGAACCCTGCCATGTCTGCGGAGGAGGAGCAAATGGCCAAGAGAGGCTGAGAGCCCACTGCTGTTTGCTACAACAGGTGACAGACAGGATGTATGAGAGATTAGAGGTCTTTGTTTTAAATTAATTCTTCCTGAGGTCAGGAAGTACAGTACAGAGGAGTGTAGGTGAAGAGGCGCCCGAGAGGTAGGGAGGAAAGCACGGACCCGCTCGCTTGCTGGTTTCTCTTTTCACCATCAGAATCCTTTGAAAGCCCTGCATCGCATTTAAATAGCATCATCCCCTAGAGATCACTGTTTCAGCTTCATTACAGTCTGTGTTCATAGAGTACAAATAGAAACCTTTGTGATTTTATTAGTTTCCATGCAACTCAGGAGAGATTTGCATGATAACGTTTCAGCTCCTGACTTAAAGAAGGGACCAATTAAAAATAAAGCGCTTGCACTGCCTGCCACCAGAAAATGAAAAGGGACCCAGAGTTTCAGAAATCTCTGTCATATCTGGTTCGTGGCTATAAATCAACCATTCGGTACAGCAGATACAATAACTACCGTCTCAATTTTCAGTTTATTTTTGTAAGAAATACGCGCAGGATGTCCGCACACCCTAATATGAGCGTAACGACACTACGGAAAAATCTAAAGAAGTACTTTTGTCCAGGCTTCGTCAAGTCCTACACACATCGCCAATTCACCCGGTAATACCCAAAAGCTACCTGGAACCCTGCGGATCTGTGAAGTGCTGGTGTAATGTGTCTTTGACAAGTTAAAATGTAATCCGTGGCCCCCGGTAGCATGATCTTACCGATGTTATGTAACCCAAGACTACTCGGTCCGTTGTGATGTACAAGCGGCTCACAGTTCGGGGGTGGGGCGATTTTATTTCAGAAGTTATTGAGTGTCGGGGGGTCATCCCTTCAGATACCCGCTCCTTTACCACAGAAGCTCTCATCATCCCATCCTGGCTTCTGGAGGCTGGAATGTTCCATGGAACAGAGCCAAGGGGAATTCTCACTCAGGGTTGCCTTCTGGGGCAAGTCAAGGAAAAGCAGCAAAGTAGGTTGATTTGCCCAACCTTCTCTTTAATGAGAGGTTTCTTTTTATGCCCAACAAGCCAGCCTATCACAGCACACCACTTATAGTCTATAATCTAAGACGTCTTCAGTCTTGCTTCCGCACCAAACATTAAAACTAAAACCTCAACAGCGATGTGGCTATTTCCGTAGAAGTAATAGCAGAGTCACAAAAACCTACTGAGACTATTTTTTTTTTAAATGACAAGTTTGAGGATATTTCCAAAAGGGTCTATGTCCTTAGATTGTAATTCTTAAATATGCCACCTCAGCAAAGCCAGCACTGACGTTTTGGGGACACATCAGTCAGATTTCACTCTCGTGATTTATACTAGAACCAGAGCTGCCCGTCTGCCTTGAATGATTTGCTCTTGGGTTCTTCATCAGGTGCGAATGATAACTTTAGAATCTGATGGAAGAAATGGCTATATATTGAAATCACTGAATCAGAGAACATATTACATATAAGAAAACTGAGGCCCAGCGACAATGACGTGCCTAAGACACCAGAGCCACTCATCTGTCAAAAATCAGAACTCCAGCAGCCTTTAACTTCACTCTGAGAATAGACACCATTAAATCAGGCTCCAGGGGCACAAGGAGGGTTGTTCCGCTGCTCTCAGTGTGGACACCACCTAACTCAAACGAGGCCAAGCTGGGTACTGCTCATGGGACTGGCATTTACCAACCCCTAGAGGAAAGTTACTAGCTGCCCCAAGGACAAACACAAGCACCACAGTGAAGAATGTGTCTGGGAGGAAAATGTGCCCAAAGATAATGGGAGGTCATCTCCTGGAGGTAGGGTTTAAAGGAAATTGTTTTCCTTTTTTTTTTTTTTTTTTAAATTCTGGCAAAATAGGCATAGCATAGAACTTACCATCCTAACTGTACATCTAAGTGTGCAGTTCAGGAATATCAAGTATATCCACATTGTTGTGCGGAATGTTTCCATCTTGCAAAACTGAAACTTTGTACCCATTAGACAACTCCGTTTCCCTCCCACCTCCTCCCTATAGCCCCTAGTAACCACCATTCTACTTCTATCTTTATGGATTTGACTATTCTAGGTACTTCATGTAAGTAGAATCATACAATTTTTGTCCTTTAGTGCCTGGCCCATTACACTTAGCATAACATCGTCAAGGTTTGTCCACGTTGTAGCATGTTTCAGAATTTCCTTTCTTTATAAGGCCGAATAAACACCGCTGCACGTATATAGTACATTTTGTTTTCTCATTCGTCTGTCAGTGAACATTTGGGTGGCTACCACCTTTTGGCTTTTATGAATAATGCTACTATGAACATGGGTGTGCAAATATCTTCTTTTGGATTTGTACCCAGAAGTGGAATTGCTGAATCATATGGTAATCCAATTTTTAATTTTTTTTTTTTTTTAGGAACCACCATACTTTTTTCCATAGTGACTGCATCATTTTATATTCCCATCAACAGTGCATGAGGATTCCAAATCCTCACAGCTTAGCCAACACTTGTTATTTTCTGGGTTTGTTTTTTTTTTTTTTTTAATAGTAGCCATCCCAGTGGGTATGAGGCGTCCTTTTTTATTTTCCTAATGCCTTACCGTACATTTCTACAATGAATATATAGTCCACTTATAATTGAGGATAAAACTGTAAAACACTGCAGTTAAAAAAGAAATCTTACAGATGGATGAAAGACTTGAATGTAAGACCTGAAACCATAAAACTGCCAGAAGAAAACACAGGCAGTAAGCTCCTGACATCAGTCTTGGTCATGATGTATTGCATTTGACACTAAAAACAAAGGCAACGAAAGCAAAAATAGACAAGTGGAACTACATCAAACTAAAAAAACCTTTGTACAACAAAGGAAACCATCAACAAAATGAAAAAGCAACCTGCTGACTAGGAGAAAATATTTGCAAATCATGTATCTGATAAGGGGTTAATATCCAAAATGCATAAAGAACTTATATAACTCAATAACAAAGGAGAAACAAAAGCAAACAACCTGATATTTAAAAATGGGCAGAAGATCTAAATGGACACTTCTCCAAAGAGGACATCCAGAAGACCAACAGATACATGAAAAGATGCTCGACATCACTCACCATCAGGGAAATGCAAATCAAAACTACAATGAGGGGCTGGGTGGCTCAGTCAGTTAAGCATCTGCCTTCTGCTCAGGTCATGATCTCAGGGTCCTGGGATCGAGCCCCACATAGAGCTCCCGGCTCAGCGGGGAGTCTGCTTCTCCCTCTCCCTCTGTCTGCCACTCCCCCTGCTTGTGCTCTCTCTCTCCCTGTCTGTCAAATAAATAAATAAAATCTTTTTTTAAAAACTGCAATGAAAAAAAAAACTGCAATGAGCTGTTAGAATGGCTATTATCAAAAAGATAAGAGATAACATGGCAAGGATGTAGAGAAAAGGGAACCTGTGTACACTGTTGGTGAGAATGTAAACTGGTGCAGCCACTCTGGAAAACACTGTGGAGATTCCTCAAAAAAATTAAAAATAGAATTACCATATGATGCAGCAATTCCATTTTGGGGCATTTATCCAAAGACACCAAAAACACTAACTCAAAAAGATATACCCACCCCCATGTTCATTACAGCATTATTTACAATATGAAAGATACAGAAACAACCTAAGTGTCCATTGATAGAGGAATGGATAAAGAAAATGTGATAGATAAAAAGATAGACAGACGATGGAGTATTATTCAGCCATGAAAAAGAATGAAATCTTGCTATCTACCATGGATGGTATTGAGGGCATTATGCTAAGTAAAGTAAAATAAGTCAGACAGAAAAAGAGAAATACCATATGATCTCACTTATATGTGAAATCTAAAAAAAAAAAAAAAAAAAAGAGGTCAAAGATACAGAAAACAGACTGGTGGTTGCCAAAGGCTGGGAATGCAGGGTGTACGAAATAGGTAAAGAAAGATACAAACTTGCTGTTATAAAATCAGTAAGTCAAGGGGATGTAATGTGTAGCAAAGCAACTATTATTAATACCGTGTTGCATATTCAAAAGTTGCTACGAGAATAGATCTTAAAAGACCTCATAACAAGAAAAAAATTCTGATTAAAAAAAAAATTCTGTAACCCTATATGGTGATAGATATTAACTACATTTACTGTGGTGATCATTTCATAATACATAAATATCAAATTATTATGTTGTACGCCTGAAACTAATGTAATACTGTATGCAACTCTGCCTCAATTTAAAAAAAAAAGAAAGAAAGAAATCTTATGAGGAAAATAGGGTTGAACATGAGCTTAAGGAAAGGATGCCATTTTTAAGACTGAAACAAACCACTGACTTCTCCTGTGGGTTTAGCTAAAGACACCATTCCTACACCCTTCAAGAATCTTATACCTGATCAACTGTGGCTGACACAATCCACAGGAGAAATAGCCATAATTCATGGGTAGCTAAAACAATTCCTGGCAGCACTTTCTTAAAGCACTTTATGAAAAGTGTGCCCAGATGTACAAAGGAGAAAAAAAACAATGTATACAAAGCTGTTGCCAGATAATGTTGGTCATAAAAATCCCCAGCACTTGGATAAACCCTGCCATCTTCCAAAGCTTCCTACAAGCCTGAGAGCCCTTTCTCTAAGTTCTCCATTTGATTATCATTGGACACCCACTTTTTCGCCTTCTTCCAGAGTTATAAAGGGTCTATACTCCAAAGTCACATAAAGGGAAAACAAATCAATGCAGCAGGTGCTCTCCAAGGCAGGGTTCTGCTCCTGTGTAACAGATACGCAAAGAAGATCCCCCGGAGCCTGGGACTCCCAGTATCTGGGCCACGGGCCACCCAGGCTCCACACTACCAGTTAGCTAGACAGTACTCACCAGAAGTGCTAAAATCTTCCAAAAGTGAAATCATTCCTCCTATTGGTCTTTACATAAAGCCTCACTCCTTGGGGGTGAGGTCATTTACTCACTCATTGTCATGACTTACTCATTAAGACAAAGGTGCAGGAACTAAAAACAAAATCCATCCAATTATATATTTACCCGACCTCTAACTCCCAGAAGAGAAATTCTCTTTTTCATTATGTGAACATCTCCCTCTACCCCCTACTTTCCCTCGCCTTCTCCTCTTGCATGTTCTCTTTTCTTTTCTGGTTTCTTTCTGTTCCGCGGAATAGGAGAAATGGCGACGGTAGTATATGGAAGCCCAGAGAAGAGGTAAGAAGAGTGGTTGGGAGAAACAACCCTCAATCCTAAGGAGGAGCTCTACTTAAACGGTGCAAAAAAGAGCAGATCACTATCTGCTCTCTCTCCTTCGGGAACAGTCGACACCTAGAAAGCAGAATCCAACTCAGGCGTCTTCACAAAGGATCCACACTCTACATCTGGATTCCTGGCATGGCCCCAGAATCACATCTGCTCCCGGCCACGCCCAACACTGAACTGTGAAGGGAACTAAACTTTGGAGCATAGCGCAGGTGTCATTGACAAAGAGGTAACTTGATGGCCCGAGAAGAGCCAAAACCTCCACCCACAGCTTCCGACAAGACCAGACACATCCTGGAGGGCAAACTATCAGAACCAGCAGCCAATAGGGGCCCCTTTCCAAACTTTGGGGAATGGGACAAGGAGAAACCTCACAGGAAGGACACCAGGAAGTCTTTACGAGAAAAAGAAAGTGGCCCGGGAGGGGTCGAACTATGGGCATTCTACCCCCCAGCAATATTGCTGACGTTAACCACCACCCGGCTCTGGGCCTTCCTAGGGTGGATTTAGAACCTGAAATCTATTATCCACCAAGATTTGGTCTGTGTGTCGTGGAAACAGACCAGAAGCAAAGAGGGGTTAGCACCAGGAGAAAGATCTTTCCATTCATTCCAAAGTGGGTTGTTCTCTGCGGAAGAGCAGCCTCAGAAGACTGTGAACACCTCCATCCCCTCTGATGACGGGGCGCACGGCTCCCAGCGCTGGCACTGGGGAGGAAGTAGAACCCAGGCCCTAAATTTCCCTTCCACCTCTATGACTTCGTAATGCCATGTGCTTCTTTTTTTTTTTTTAATAAGATTTTTATTGATTGATTTGACAGAGAGAGACAGTGAGAGAAGGAACAAAAGCAGAGGGAGTGGGAAAGGGAGAAGCAGGCTTCCCGCTGAGCAGGGAGCCTGATTCGGGGCTTGATCCCAGGACCCTGGGATCATGACCTGAGCTGAAGGCAGCTGCTTAACAACTGAGCCACTCAGGTGCCCCATGCCATGTGCTTCTAAACTAGCGAGATCAAGTCCCCGTTTGCTGTCCGCTGACCTGCCAACTTCAGTCCCTGCTCCCAGACTTGGCAGGAGTCACTACAGAAGAAGAGAAGGAAGGAAGGAAGGAAGGAAGAGCATCGGGAAGGAAAGAAGAGAGGAATATAGGCATTTCGGGTTAACTACCTTTGAAATGCCCAGAGTAAACCAGATCTGGGGCCCTCGGAAAACCAGGTAGGGAGGCCAATGAAATGGCAAGGAGAATACAAAGTGAATGAGATGTCTTAAATAATTTCGCGTTTGGCCATGTAAAGAAGCATTAGTCATATAGGTAATGAGATCTTACAGGGAGATGAGGATGTTAAGTCTATCCATTCTGGACCTGGAGCATCAACTACATTTCCGAATCGGCAATTAGACAAAGACAATCACCAAAGAATTCCGAAAACAAAGCAAATTCCATCTTCCATTATTCTGAAGCTGCCCTTCCTTCCCATCCTGACTCATCCAGCTCACAAACACCTGTCTGTCAGGAACTAAAGCCTTGCTAGCCACTGGCCAAGAGAGACAGCTGGGTGGCACAAAAAACTGAAACCCAGGAATGACGCAAATATCATCATGTCACCAAATCAAGCCCCTCCCTTTCACCCAGACTTTCTCCGTAACTTCCAACGAATTACCCGGAAAAAGTAGCAAAATGTATCTGCACCCACTACTCCCACCCAGCCCCCAGCTCAGCACCGTGGAAAGGGCCTTCCCAACACAGATGTGTGCTTGTGTTTACAGGACTCAGTTCCTGCCCTCAGGGGGTTTGCAGGCAACTCAGAGACCACACATGTGCACACCCCAGGAGAACATAACTGGTTTCTTCCTCTCACCCTGTCACAGAAAATCACAACTGGGTCTTCTTTTTCCCCTAGCACCAGCTCGGGTTCGGGCCCAGAGTAAGTATGTACTTACCCGGTCATAAAAGCAAAATCAACAACCACGATCATAACCGTAACATTAATCTGAGGACCTATTCTGGACATTGTGCTAAGCCCTTCTTCATTCCGGCTCCTGATGATGCTTTTGGCTAGGAGTTTACTCCGGCTTCTCCTCTTTGACAATGGAACGACACAGACAGCACATCTCAAGGAAAAAGTCCCCGACAGTGGGAGCTGCGAAGGACCATGCTAAGGTGACAAAAGGAGCTGCTTTCCATGTCACCTGCCAGAATCCTGGAGAAGAACAGCTGGAGGGGGCACGGCACAGGGCTACCCCCGCCCCCGGTCTCCCCACACTCAGGATCTGTCTTGCGTCCGATCCTTTTAAGCTGACCCCTCCATTTGGGAAGGCCCACCCACGTCCCTACGGAAAATCAGGATGGCAGTTCTGCTGCCCGCTGACTTCAAACACCCCCGAGGGAGGTGGCCAGCAGCCGGCTTCCTGGAGCATCACCACAGTGCAGCCCTGGCGACACCACGAGCCTTTAATTTTGCAAGAAGGTGGTTTGGCTGAGTTGGCCTCCTGGACTTGGGGAAGCCTCACCCCTTGCAGTGGGACCCACTGGCGCGAGGGAGAGCCCGCACGTTGCTGGGCCGGCCACACACAGACCGCACCCTGTACCGCCGCAGAACTCGGCCCTGGCCGCCACCCCCCACCCTCAAACCAGCACCGCTCATGGGTTCCTCGGGAGCAGGCACCCGAACTGTCAGCTGCAGCAGGAAGGGCCCAGACGGAGCCACAGCGGCTCGGAGGGGCCTGAGCCGGAGGGGCCTGAGCCGCAGGGGCCTGAGCCGAGCCCTCTCCACCTGGCCATCCAGGCAACAGTGAATCTTCCTTGTCCCACCCCTCTCTGCCACTGGAGAGCTGGGAATTTCCACATTCAAAATGAGGCTTTTTTTTTTTTTTCCAGGGAGGGACTGACTGAAGAGTGGCCCAGATCCTTGCTCCTCGAAATGTGGTCTGCACAGCAGGGGCACACCCCCCCAAACACACACACCCCCACCCCCACACTCCCCACCTCACCCCACCCCCGTCTGGTCAGAGGTGCAGAACCTCAGGCCTGACCCCAACCTTGACCTTCAGAATCACAAGGTGCATTTTAACGGCTCCCTAGGGTATTCCTATGCATAGTAAGGTGGGAAAAGCCCCAGGACTAGACCAACAAATGTTCTCTCCCGCCCTGGGAAGCAGAGATCTGATATCCCAACTGAACATTCCTTGAGACTTCTACCCAGAATGCTAGGACACCCCTGCCTCTGAGGCTGAGATTCCTTCCCTATGTGCCCAGGGCCAGGAGTCCACCCACTCAAGAAGCATTTCAAAAAAGGAGGCACTTTGGGTCTGTTCCCTGCCGGGCCCAGAAAGGCTGTGGAATTTCAAAGGTCCTGAAGGAGGCCTGACCTTGCCTGACCCCTAGACATAAGGCCATGCCGGCCAGGATTCCAGGATTCCCCGCAGGGCCCTGGAGCTGCGACATCACTGCATAAAGGCAGTCCTTTCCTCGGGAGCCACAGAGGCGGCCCTCCAGGGGCTCCGCGGCTCCGAAGGCCCAAGAAGGTGGGGTGGGCTGCTGTGATACGCAGGTTGGCACGGCCACTGCCACTGTAAGCTGGGACACCCCCACAGCCCACTTCGGGCAAGAGGTCCTGGCACCGCAGTCCAGGGCCAGCCTGTTTCAACGGCATGCTTCCCGTGCCCTGGTGAGACAGAGAGAGACACCCGAAGCAAGCACTTACTCCCCGCTACCAGGCACCCAATGAATGCCCCCATCCAGGGAGGAGGACAGTAGCAAGGCAAGCAGGATGCCCACTTGGCCTTGGCCTTGGCCTTGGAATTCTTTCTGCCCCACGCCGAACGATAGGGCAGCTCTTCCTTTCCTCTGATGCATGTTGGGCTAAGTCCCCAGCGCACCTGGATACAGTCAGCCCAAGGCTTTAGGGCAACAGTGTCCTCCTAGAAAAGTCTATAGAATAGGGCTAGAGAGAGTAACTACCCCACAGGGCTGTGCTCTGTGACAACCCCCAATTTGCAGATGAGGAAACGGAGGCGCAAAGCAGCAAAGTCCTTGCCCAAGGTCACAAGCTGACTTGGGTCAAGCGGGCTTGACAGCTGGGCAAGTCGGCTCAGAGGGAGCACGGTTAAGTGCAGCTTAACCAATCTCTCTACCACAGGACTTCTCCGAGCCTGTGATGTGACTCTCCAAGGGGGCGCTCAGGTGTGCCATGACTCACAACGTTTTTCACAAGGTCAAGGCAAGTGCTCCACCGAACACACTTTGGGAAACGCCGCTCTGAGGAAAGCTGATGCGGGTACAGAGAGCCCTGGCCAGGGAACGGTGACATCATCGGGGGAACAGGTCTGTGAGCTCCGGACTGGGGTCACAGGGATGGATGTGGTCCCTTAACGGTGTGACGTTGGCTGGCCCTGCCCGTCTGCCACACAGTTCACATTGTCTAGGTCTACCGCTCCTGGAGCCTCACGGGGTCAACCCTAGTCGACACTAGTCCACCAACGTCCCCGCCATCCAAACAGCCTCCGTCAAAACACAAGCGCCTTCACTGGCTGCCCCGCCCCACCCCTCAGCCTGCAACAGCCAAGAGCCCAAATCTCAGTCGGACCCTAAGTGGTTGTTGGACCCAAGGACAGGAGACTTCAGAGTCTAGAGGTTCCTTCTGGCTCAGAAAAAAAGTTCTATTTGTTGTAGTCTGTGCCCCTCTGGGGCCAAAAACGTTCAAGGAATCGAGGAGAAAACAAACTCACCACTTTGTGGAGCTATTTACGGGAAGCCTGCTTAGTGCCAGGCATTTGCTGGGTACTGTATACCCATTATTGCTACTCCTCATAAGCATCCTACCAAGTAAGCATCATTATGCTCCTTTTACAGATGAAGAGATCGAGGCTCGAGATGGCTGCCAGCCAAAGACGCCCTGCTAATAAGTGTGAGATCCAGGATTTGCACGTGCGTCTGGCTGCCGAGTCTCTAATAAAGTGTGCATTTCCGTAGAGACAGCCGGGAATGGGAACACCCTCTGCTCGAGGGCAGGTCAGCGGGAACTCCCCTGTGACTGGGACCCCAGAGCTTCTCCAAGGCCACCCTAAGTGATCTGATCAGAGAGAATTAGCTGAAGGTCGTCCAGTGCCTGCAATCCCCAAGGCAAAGTGAGGCAGCAGGGTCAATCTGGACTCAAGAATTCTGAGGCACTGGAGCTCCAGCCCTGATTGGACGCGTTGGACCAGACCCTGGGGAGTTACCAAGCCATAATGGGAGCTGATATTTCTATTAGTCACGAACCTAACAGAGAAAACGTGTTGTTTTCTCAGACACAGCCATGGAGACAATACCTCAATAATTCATTACATGCACACCGGGCTTGATCAAGCCGAAACTTCTACAGGGAGGACAGCTCAGACTGAGAGCGGGCGTGAGCCTATGCCTGACCACATTCAGGTCCCCCGGAGGAAGCCACAGCTCCCTCAGAAAGCTGGCCTCGGTTTCCCCAGACTAATCTGAAGAGAAGCAGACCGTGTGCTGGCAGAGGAGAAGGCGGGAATAAAGACACAGACGCACTCCAAGGCTGAATTCCTAAAGAATTTGCCAGAAAACTGCAAAACACATTCTGAGCTAGGAACTTTCCCCGTAGTTTCTCAACTCCTTCTGACCACTGACACTGAATCCCAGAGCAGGAAGGGGCATCAGAAGTCGCAGAATTCAATCTCCACATTTTAAACACGAGGAAAAAGAGTCCCAGAGATGTTAAATGACTTCTTCAAGGTCACGGCCCTATCCAGGCTGCCTGAGCTGCTCATTGGTCCCTATGGTCTGCAACTGGATTGGACCTCAAAACGTCACAGCATCGTGAACACAGACCTCTGATGAACCCCAACAGAGAAAAACAATAATGTGAAAAAGGACGGCAAAGAACACAGTCCTGGATGATTGTGCCCAAGTTTCCGACAGGGGGAAATGTGATTAGTGCTCTCGTTTCCCCCCCCAAAAAAAGTCCACATACCACTCTTTTCAAAACAGTAAAGTCGCTCACCACTTGAGATTCAGAGGCCAAAGGTGTGAATGATGAAGAAGCCCCATGAGGCACACCCATAGTCCCGGCTTCCTTTGATCAAAAAAGATGGTGCTGTCCCAGCGGCCAAATACCTGTGATGTCAGGACACCCTGTGGAAACTTACCTTCCGTGGAATTTCAGATGCTAGACACCAGCCCTCCACGGAAGCCCAGCTCCTGGTCAAACCCTCTCGGGACTGAATGAGGGTGAGGGTGAGCACAGCTGAGGGACGACAGAATTCTGTGCAAAAGCAGTCTCGGTTTGCTTGGGAAGCCTAGCACTAAAATCCTTATTCCAAACTTAGGTCAGATGCATTCTTCTGTACAGCACCTCAACAACTACCAAATATTTGGAAAGTAAAAAGAGTGAAGGACAAAAAACCACGATGGCAGTAAAAATACAGACCTCAGGGGTAGAAAGAAAAGCTCAGAAAAGGCCTAAGTTACTATTAATAAGCTGGCTACACATGGTTCAAGTGACCAAATCAACGGGCAGTTATTAAGAGATTCTGGGCATGTTTTAAAGTATATGCTAATGGTATTAAAAGTGACCTGACCTCGTCCTCCACCGGCCTCATAAGCTCCCAATCAACTGTAAGCATCTCTCGTCCCAGGTTGATTTTTTTGTAGAAACTTCCAGTTATGTCAACTCAGCCAGTCTCAGAGCTACAAAATATAGCCTAATAGACAGGGATCATTTTTTTCTAATGATCATTGCCAAAAACCTCTTTTCTTGAGAAAATTGACAGAAGCTATGCTTGGTCATCATTTATGAAAGAGACTCTTTGAACAATCCAACCAGCATTTCATCACAGGGACTGCAGTGACATCCGTGGACGCCTAGGGTAAAAGGACGTGGAAGCTGTGTTTAAAACCCCACGATCACAAAAACATCACAACTTATTTTGACTCACTGAAAAAGTTTTCATTACAATGGAGAATGCCCAGTTCCTTAAGGATGAGGACGTTGTTAAAAACTGCACCCAAACCACTCTGTGGTTTTGAACATTTTAGATGCCCACGACCAGGAGCTATCCCTCCCCTAAGGGCAGACATGGACTCTCAGTAAAGGGAAAAAAGCAAACAAACAACAACTCCAGAGCTGAAGATGGTGAGAGGAGGAGATGAGTGATGTGTGATCGAGAAGGCTCTATGAACAAGGAGTTAAGAGGAAGGCTAAGGCAAGAAGCATGGTCTCCGGGTCTCCAGGTTCTAACTTTGCTTAGCCTGTTTGCTTCTCTGGAATGTGGGAGGTTTCCCACCTGGACAAGTAAGGTAACAAGTAAGTTACCTCCTACCGGGGAGGAGGTAACTCCAAAGCTGCCCGGCCAACATCTGGAAGCCTCGGGAGAAGTGGGAGGAGGAGGAAGAGAGAGATGGCTTTTATTTTTCTCCCTTATTTCCAACACACCAGTATTTTCCAAAACACAAATGTGCTGCCACAAAACACAGCTGAGCTCCAGCACCCAGCGCAGTGTATAATTAATGATCAGGAGAGAGAGTCTGGGCTCACCCTTGCTCTTCACCCACAGCCCCTGGCTTCCCTACTTCCCATAGCAACTAAGGAGGCTGCTACAAGTTGCCGAGCCCTTTGGAAGTTTGAGGGGTCCTGGCATTAACTTTACTAGAAGAAGGTGTGAACATCCGGACCAAGACCTGCCTCTACCTTGCACCGGTCCCCTATTCCCTTTGATCTCCCCTCCCTCCGAAAATGTTGGCGCTGGGAAGTCCGCTAGGATGGAAATTACTCAAACACAATGCAGCTCGGTCCCTCTTTTTTCCAGTTCTTTCTTTTTCATTCTGCAGTTTTCTGTGAAACATTGCCCCAGCCCCTCACCTTCAGCCAGTGCGCGGAGGGGTGGGGGGAGGAGAGGACATCTCTAGGGACACGGCGACAGACCAGGCAGTCAGCCTAGCAACCATACTTAAGGTGTAGTGAGCCTCGGTGCTGGTGGGCGTCTCTGCGCCAGGAATAGCTTAAGCCGACAGCCAGCCACCTCAAAAGCGCTGGGGAGGAGGCTCCGCGCGAAACCGCGGCCTCGGAGGCTCTCGCGCGGACCTCCTTGCTCCAGCTCCCCGCCGCCGGCGGCATTTCCGGGGACCTAAGGAGGGTGGCGTGGGGGCGAAAATGCAGAGGCCGAAGAACTTGGGGCGGGGTATGTTCCACAAGAATATCTAAGGGATGGGGAGGAAGGTGACATCAGATGTGCGACCTCGCCACATTCCTAAAGTGGCAGCCTCTGTGGGTTGCCTCCCAAACTGGGATGCATCTCCCCAACTTTCCCTCGCTATCCCCGAGGTCCCCCCACTTCCTCTGGCCAGGTTCCTCCCCCGGGATTCCCCAGTCCAAAAGATTTTCTCCCCTGCCCAAAGGGTTTCCCCTGCCGTCCGACTCCGCGAACTCGTCTCCCCAACAGGTTTCTGGAGTGCGGGCCGAGGTGCTCCCCCTCTCCCACCACCAGGAGCCCGGGCGAGGCGGGCGGCACACGCACCCGGAGGCCCCCCGCGGCCTCGGGCCCCGCGTGCTCCGCTCTCCCTACCCCACACCCCGGCCCCCGAGCGGCGCGCGTCCCCCCGCCCGGCCCCAACCGCAGCCGCAGGCGACCCCACCATAAACAAGGAGACGGGACTGGGCGTCCGCGTCCCGGAGCGCACCGGTCGGGGGCCACTCCTCAGCCCCGGCGCGCCGCCCGCCGCGCCAAGGCGGGCGCGAGGAGAGCCGAGGGAAGGGCAGGCGGCGCGGGGAAAGCTGGCAGGGATGGAGAGCCGCACGGCGCGGTGAGGAGCGAGGAGGTGGGCTGGCGCAGGGGGCGGGCGCCCGGGGCGCGCGTTACCTTCGTCTTGCCCCCGCAGTGGCAGCAAACGGTCCAC
The DNA here is from genome assembly GCA_028534135.1 of Potos flavus. Classification (NCBI taxonomy): domain Eukaryota; kingdom Metazoa; phylum Chordata; class Mammalia; order Carnivora; family Procyonidae; genus Potos; species Potos flavus. The sequence goes on along the minus strand of CM052894.1, from coordinate 43,563,854 downwards.
AGGTACTTGAGCGTCCGCCAGAGCAGGATGATGAAGAGGCCCCCGAAGAAAGTCACCATGGAGGAGGCCAGGAAAGCCCACCACATGCGCTGGCCCCGGCTGTCGCACGGCACCTCCATGGTCACCGGGATGATGAGCGCATCCATCTTGGGCTCGTGGACCGAGGACGAGGAGGAAGAGGAGGAGGAGGAAGAGGAGGAGGAGGAAGAGGAGGAGGAGGAGGACGCGTCTAGGCTGAGATGGTTCGCGTGGATATTGCTACTCATTCTAAGACTGCTGCCTCCGCCGCCGCCGCCGCCGCCGCTGCTGCTGCCGCCGCCGCCGCCGCCACCATTTGCCATAGCTAGCAACGGGCAGCCGGCGCAGGGGCTCGGGGGAGCTCCTCCCGCCGCCAGCGCCACCCCGAACACCCATCAACAGCCATATTGCTGCTACTGCTGCCGCCGCCGCCGCCGCGGAGCGCGGGGAGGGGGCGGGGAGAAGCCTGGGCTCGGGGCGCTGTGCGCGACCTGGCGGGGTGCGCCGAGATATATACGGCGGGCCGCCGCCGCCCGCCCTCCCCCCGGCCGCCCGCCCGGGGGGGAGGGGATGGAGCGCGCGGGCAGCTCCCCGCCCCGGCCTGCGCCCCGCTCGCCCGGGGCTAAGCCGGCCCCGAGCGCCGAGAGCCAGGGGGCGCCGCGGGCCGCCCGCGCCCGGGGTCTGCGCCGTCCCCGGGCCCGCCCCGGCTCTGCGCGCCGGCCCGCCGTGCGCCACGCGTGTGCGCTGCGCTCCGGCCCGGGACCCTCCCTGCGCGCAGCCCGCGCCGCTCACCCGCCGCTTCTGGCTTATTAGGCGGCAACTAGTTAATAATGGGTAATCAGCTCTTTCCTCCGGGACGCCTCCGCGCCAGCCAACAGTCCCCGGCTGCGCTCGGCTCCGGCTCGCCGCCCCTGCACGCGCCGGGCCACGGAAGGTCCACCGCGTCCGGCTGCCAGGCGGCCCTGGCCGCTAGCCCATGCCCCCTGGGATCCCTGAGCCGCGTCGCCACGCCGCTGAGCCTCCTCGGCCTCCGCTCGTTCTTCCTCCTCGCCTCCTCCGGCTCCTCCTCGTCCCCGTCCTCGCCTCCCGAGCCTCTTCGGCGCGCTCCCCGCGCTCCCCGCAGCCGCCGGCAGCAGCAGCTGCAGCAACTGGAGCGGGCGCGGGCTCAGGCCGCCTGAGGCGGGAGGGGAGGAGGCTCGCAGCGCCGGCTCGCCTTGGCTCGGAGCTGGACAGGGGGCAAGCTGACCCCTCGGCGGCCCCCCGGCACGCGCCCCTGGCCCCCAGAGCTCAAGGTAGAGCGCCCCAAATCAGGACTCGGGATCGGGCGCCTCTCTCCAAGGTGCTGCGCCCCCAGCCGAGCGACCCGGGGGGCCCGAGGAGGATGGCGGGGCACCCATGGCAGGCCGTTCTTGCCAAAGGATCCCCCCGTGGGGAGGGAAGGAGTGACCAGCTATCGACACCACAGGCCGGACACCCCCCAGATCCTCGGGCTTCGAGAGTGAGGAGGACCCTTCTCCAGGATACACACCCTAGTTCGACCCCCTCTGGCCTCTAGTTGTCTCTTCCCTATCCCCTTCCTAGGTGCCCCAGCGCCCCACGCATGGCCGGAGACTGGCGGGTGGTCTGTGGCCCTTGACAGCAGCAGGTGGTTTTTCTGCGTTCTCCTTATTAAGGGACAGAGGCTGCCTAAGAGAATAAAAAGAGATGAGCAAGGGGGACCTGGCCTCAGGGATGGTGCAGGCTACAATAGACAATTGAACTCCCCAAAGTCTCTCCCCCTTTATCTAGGCCCAGGCCCCACCTGTGAGGAGGGCAGCTGGGAGAAGGGGCGTTCTAGGAGCCATTCAAGCCTGCCTTTCCCCATTTAGGGTCTTCCCTCCAACCCCCACACTTAAAGAGGAGGAGGAGCCTAGTTTTGTTCAGCAGCCTCTATCCCTACACCATAGGGGAAAACCTCTTGTGATGCTCTCAGAAATTTTGCTCACTCTGTACACTGCCCTTCCTCTTGGCTACCAGCTGGACCACAAGTTTTTCCAGTGCTAATTAGAAGGAAGATGGTCACACTCTCCCCTCATTGCCCACAGTGGTTTCCCCAATGTTTCCAGCTCATTAGTTTAAGCCTAATTGGAATTATCAAGTTCCTTTCATCCTTTCCTGTAGTGAGGGTCAAGTTAGCATCCTTTACTGTATAGCCCAGCACCACTTCTGCCTGAGCCAGAGCTCAGCCCTGCCCCTTGCCCCTGGAGATCCTCAGATGCTGGGATGCTGGGGAGGACCCGAGAAGGGAGGCTTAGCTGGGCAGAGAGGAAGAAGGGAAAGTTTGCAGCTTCTCCAAACCTCATCCAGAATGTGTTCACTGGGCTCAGGACCCATACCCATTAGAAAAGAGTCAGGGCCAAGGTCAAAGGGGGAAATAGGAGGTAAGAGTTCTTGAGAATTTGGTACTCAAAAAGCAACGTGTAAAAAGGAGCAGCACTGGCTGTTACATACACATCACTGATGAATCGTTGAACACTACATCAAAAACTAATGTACTATATGTCGGCTAGCTGAACATAATAAAAAAATAAACATAATCTTACTATTCAAAACAAACAAAGCAATGCATAAAAGGGAGCTACAGATGGTATTTTCGAGAAAGTGAAATTGTCACCCAGATAGTACCCGTAGCCTCATCCTTCGTGTTCAGCAGCCTCTCTCAATACATCTATGCTGCATTAGTCCCTGCAAAGACCCTGGGTTCTTCCCAGCACTGGGTTAAGGTCAGCCCCAGAAGTGCTGCGGCAATGTTGCAAGAAGGTAACTATGACCTTGAGACTCCTTCGATTTATTAGCCCTCTAAATGGCTGTACTTTGCTTCCTTTGGGCCTCAGCATATGCCGGGAACATTAAGGACTTTCCTTAAATCAAGTACAAGACTTGAAATTTAAAAATAAAATACCTATAGCATAAAAAGAGCAGGGAATGATAGGATTGTCTGCCCCCAGGAATATGAAACCCCCAGAATGGATTCCCTTCCCCTTAAAACTGAGCTTTCACACACCATGAATCCTCTCCAGGCCTCCCTGGACAGCCTCCAGGACCTGAGTTCTCCTAAAGTACCAGTCTGAGGCTACTAGCTAGAAGCCACTGGTTGCTGTGACTTCTTCACCCCCACTGCAGGATCCCCACCTGTGTTTCTCCCCGCTGTCACCTTCGTCATCCCATCGTCCTGTCTCCTGCTCTCTTCATCACCTCTGCCGGTGCTGGTTGAAGGTTTTAGCAACTTTTGTGTTAGGCAAAACCTAGGCTGAGTCGGGATTCATCAGAATCCCTCACCATCAAAGTCAGTATCCTACCTTTCCTACAACCGCAGTCCCACACCACCTCCCGGGATGGCCCAGCTGGGAGACAGTGAATGAGAGTGCCACCGTCCACCAGAAAGAGCCCTCATCAGGCCTTTGCCAGCCTCTCCTGCCAACTTCGGAAATCCCACACCTGGCCTGACCAATTGAGGAAAAAGTTCTCCGCAGACGGAATGGAACCTCAAAGTCAAAAGGAACCTTCAGTGCCTTGCGTTTATCGTTTTTCCTCACCTGTAAAATCGGAATAAAAACAGGAACTGCTCTGCCTACCTACCTACAAATAACAAAGGGTTATTTGTAAGGGTGAAAAAAGAAAACATTATACAGGTCTGGGTTGTAACTGCTGTGACGCAAACACAGCCAAACTCCAACCACATCTTCTGACCCCAAACCAGTACTCGGTGTGTGCGCAGGCACGAGACGGTGGGGGGAGTCCAGGCAGGACTATTGCTCCCCGCCCCCACTCTGCGGTTCTGCACCCGACGAGGCCCCTCGGTTGGGATAAGGACTGAGGCTAAGGGTCCCTGCTCTCTGCAGCACCCATTACGCTGTGGCCTGGAGGGCCCCAAGGCAGTCCGCAGAGGAGAGAGAGGCTCCTACGAATAGCCCCGCGGTACTCCCCCTCCCCTAGGCGGGTCTGCAGGCTGGGGACCAGGCACCATCCGGCGAGCACTGACAGTGTGACCACAAAGACCAACTTCAGCCTCCTCCGTTCTGAAAACAATATAGGCCACGTATTTATTTCTCAATACATTTATAAACTTCTCAGAGGGGAGGGCAGCCTCTTTGTCATGTAAACACGTGCCTACGGCCGCTTTCAAAGCCAACCACGGTTTCTGGGTTCTGAAGTATTCTCATCTGACCCGTCTCAAGTGACGTAGAAGAGATAAATAAAAGTACATTAGCATGCAAACTGAAAAAGCAGAGTGACTAAAGTAATAGCCAAGGAGAAAAAAGAAGCCTATTTACTTAAATGTTGGCCCAACATCATAACTAATGCACAGTGGATTTCATTTTTTTTTTTTTTGGCCCTGGACCCAGTTCCAACACTCTTGACACTACTAATCATGGCGGCTTTGCTGGGGAACCCGGCGGACACCGTAAGTGATCTGGCGCCCTCTGGTGACCATCTCCGGCATTTGACATTATTTGTTGACTGAAAAGGGGGCCTATAAAAACACTCAGAAATTTGGTGTGACAATATCAAAGATCCCGCAACCACAATAATACTAACGACCCAGTTTTCAGTCCTACCACCATATGAAGCATCGTGATGCAGACAGCTAACGGGGTTGACACTGTTACCGTGCTTTAATGTCAGAGGCTCTAAGCTGTAACCACCCTTGGTAACTTACCACTCCACCCATCACCATCGTGTTCTGTTCTAAATTGTTTAAATATTCTCCCCTTCCTTACTCTCTTCAGTCTCTATAATCTCTTTGTGGTATAAGAAAGGGCAGTAGCCATTCTCCCATTTTACAGCTAAGAAACTGAGTCTTAGGTCTGTCAAGTTACTCGGCATGACAAGGGTGTCTGTACCTTTGCGACAATTTCTCTCTTTGTGACTTATCCTGGACAAGGAAGAACACAGTGGCCCATTGCTGAAACCATGTCCAAGAGACTCCATGTTCCAGAAGGGAGCGTCGGTCTCCAGGATGAGGAGAGAGACTCAGAGAGAAAGCTTTGAACGGCTTGTTTATAGTAAATATTTGTTTACTTCTAAGAATAACTCAGACTCAAAGAATTTGGAAAATAAACATTTCATAAAGGAATATAAAAATTACCTAGAACCCCACAGCCCACCAGTAATCATAATTGATACTTTCATATATTTCACATTAGTTTCTTAGCGGGGTATATTTTTGAAAAATCAGGGTTAGATTGAACATCTAACTTTTATCCTATTTTCCCTTAAAGTTAAATTGTAAGTATTTTTCTCCATATCATGATATATCACCAAAAGAACACTTTTTAACTGAATACTATTTCATTAGATGGCATACTGCTGACCTTTAGGTTATTCCAAAATTTAACATTTTTTTAAATAAGTCCTAAAACTATGTGTAAATGATTCACAGTTGTCCAAAAGATAGGCTGAAGATCTCTGCCGATATTCTTACATCCTAGACACAGTACCCATCTTCTAGGAATAGTTTGTGTGTGATCCAGCCTGGCTGTGGGGTACCTCCCAGCCTTGCCCCAAATCAGATCAGATCAGCCAACGCTGAGTGAAGAATGTGAAGAATAGTGTCCTATCATCCTCTGCCATCGTCCCCAGGGCCAGGCAGGATACAAACTTGCAAAAATATAGTCTCCATTCTCCTACACTACCTTGTTGGCTGGGTCAACAAGCTCACGGACCATGACCTGGTGTGAATTCGACACCCACTTGCATTCCACGGGACTTCCAAAATAACAATTCTGCAAATTCCCATCTCCCTTTCATTCTCTGATCTGTGTTCCTGCCCCCCAAATGCTTGTTCTATAGACCTTGCTTCTGGGAGGTAGGCAGGGCAAAATCTAGTTCACCCATTTTTGCTGGTGGGAAAAGGAGCCAAAGGTGAAGAGATTCTCCTTGATACCACCCAACTTGTTCCTACTTCCAGACCAAGAGACTTTTTTTTTTTAAAGTAGGTTCTACACCCAACGAGAAGCTTGAACCCATGACCCTGAGGTCAGGAGTCGCATGCTCTACAGACTGAACCATAGAGCCCCCCAAACCAGACCAAGAGACTTTCTAATCCTTTTCTTAGAGAATCCCTAACTCGGTCTTTGCAAAAGCAATGGTTCAAGATCTGGGCAGTCTACCGCGCAACTCATCCCTGGGGCCGCAAGGTGCTCTAATGACTACTCCATATAAGGGACTGTGCAGATGAGCTGAGGGCTTCCATCTTGCCTCTGCCCAGAAGTTGGGGGTCGCATTTGCATGTAAGGACAATGCTGAGACCATCCTTCCCCCTTGTAAGCCCTTTGAGCATAAGGAACGATGAGTTGAAAACCAGACATCCCGTGGGTTTCATTGACTTCTAATTCTGACTTGCTGTGTTGGTGTCTGCTTTGGGTACAAGGGTATCTAGAGAAGGGTCCATCCCTTCCTTCCACACTGATGACTGGCCTCCCTGGAGGTCCCATCCCTCCTTCAGCTTATTAGCTATCTCACAGTTGTCAATCTTTCTACTTCCCAAAGATGAGATCATGATTGCATGGCTTCAAAAATTATAAGCTATGGTATTTTTATAAAAGGTAAGGCCATCCGTGTGAGACCAAGAAATCCCGCTTCTGCAGTGTTTTTGCAAAACTAAACAAGACAAAACCCCGAGCTATCAATATCCTGGGAGTTGCAGAAGAATAAGACATAAAGGAAATGGACCAATAAACTGGCTGCTGAGTTTAAAAAGGAAAGTTTAGGGCCGCCTGGCTGGTTCAGTGGGTGGAGCACGCCACTCTCGATCTCAGAGTCCTGAGTTCGAGCCCCACGTTGGGTGAAGAGCTTACTTAAAACAAAAGGAAAGTTTATGAAAAGTTTTCATGTAAGGGGTTTGCCATGTTTGGGCAGAAGAAGACAGATTTCAAGAAGGTAGGAAAAACAATTCTAAGAATACTGCCTAAGGATAAGAAGGAGAAGTAGATCCTCACCAGTGGCCAGGACCTGAGTCCTGAAGTCTGCCACCAAGGGAATTCTTCTTTTGCATAGCTCTCCTAATTCAGGAGAATTGCCTGGCCTTTCTAGCAAATCCAACACACAGAGGTTTTTCCAGGTGCTGAGGCCACTGCTGCTGGGAGGCAACCACCGAGTGCTTTACCAGCTCTTCCTTCCTGCGGACCTCTGGCATGGGCTTATACGAGCACAAACTTTAGATACTTGAGATACTTCTGGAAAGACACCTTGCACCATGCAGCTGGAACAGAGCAGACTGTTAGAGGCAGACGCTGCCAAGTATGTGGCTGAGTCTTTGCTTTCAGAAAGACTCCAGGAGTGTCAGGACCCTGTGCTAAGCGGGTTTTCTGCAAGGTGCTACACTGAGTTGGAGGCTTACGAAAACATCCTTTGGGTTATCGCTAAATCTCATTTTGTTCTTCCCTCCTTACAACAAGGTCGAGGGCTGTAAGTTGAATAAAGTAACCCACAAGCTTCCCTAACAGTCCTGGGAACTCCCTGGGCGATGGATAGTCACGGACTTACAGCTTTTTATTTGACTTGCTCTTGGCTCTTCTATCAAGATCTGTCTTGGTGACACTCTACTGAGACAGACTGGCTGGTAGGCATAAGCGGCTTTCATTTCAGAAGGTAATACATATTCTGTTAAAAGCACAATGGCCGAGGTGGGAAATCCAGCCCCTTTGTCATTATCGTAGAGGTTCCATGGTTCATAATCCGGTGGCCATTGAAATGGCTTTCCATTAAACTCCATGGGGGAGACTAATTAAGTCAGAGCCGACCCGAAGCCTGAACAGAACTGATGGCCACATTGCACTGCCCAGAAGGTTTGCTCTGCTCTTTCATCTACGGCTCTTCCGGGGAGCCTGGTGACCCCAGCACCTGGGAACTGAGATCGCAGGCAGGGAGAGGGCAGGTAGGGAGTACCTGTCCTTCCTTGTAGGGCAGTTCCAGTCATGATCACCCACATGGTTACCACTCGACGCGGCCCCCGACTTAATGCCAGCACTTCCCCGACTCTCAGATCATCTTCACAACTTTACCACCATGCCGCCTTTACTAGTATTTACGAGTTGTCTCCAACTGACTCCTCTTAGTTACTCAAGTTTATTTCAAAAGGAAATTTTATAACGCTAGCTTTGGGAAAACCAGCATTGCCATAAATCCAAGGTAAATCAATGATAATAAAAACACAAGATAGAAATAGAAATATAGAAATAATAAACAGAAGGAAAGCGTAAAAACAGACCTAACGAATAAAAACGATGTCATCAGGTCAGAGCTTAGTGTTGTCAACTGAAGGCCCTCCCCCGGATGCCTAGGCTCCCTCTGCTACGCGGAGAAATTGGTGAGTGTTCCAGAAGTAGTTGGAGGCAGGCTGGCTGTCTCCGTGGCAACTGGGGTTCAGAAGGAATTGAGCAGGGTACCGCTTTCTCACTGAATACCAGGATCGAATCTGAGATAAACTCGTCCTTTGCACCGCCTGGGGTCACTCAGCTCATCCTTTGAGAAACGCTGTTGTTTCCCATTTGAGGTAATTTGTACAGGATCCTATTAAAGCAAGCATTACCCTCACCATATAGATGTGGAAACTGAGGCTCAGAGAGGTTAGGTGCCTCCTGCAAAGTCACGCGAAGGGCTCGTATTTGTTCTGAGGCCTTTCTAAAGGTCAGTGGACAACAGCACCCTTGGTGGTCATGCCCTTGACCCCTTCACTGGGCCGTCAGAACTCTAGAGCTGGGAGGATCTCTGAGGTCTTTCTATCTGACTTTTTCTTTTGAGAAGAGAGGGCAATAAGGCTTGGAGGTATAAAGGAAACTGCCCAAACTCTTTGCTCACCAGTAGCTGAGCTGAAGTTCAAATCCAACTCTCCCATTCCTTATCTGGTGCCTTCTCTGCCCTCTCAAGGGCCACCAGGTCAGCAGATGGGCCTATTGAAGACGGGAGAGGAGGAGTGAACTTTCCTCACCAACATCCCTTCTGCTCCCAGCAGGTCTCAGAAATCCTTTCTTGCTGACCTTTCTTTAAAATGCTAATCTAGGTCTCAGACCTCCATGGGGCCCTTTACCCCATAGGGAGCCCACTGCCCCAGTGGGTCCCCCACTGTGGGTCAGCACAGAGGACCTCAGAAGTCTCCTAGGCTGGTGGCAGGCACCGGGAAGTTGGCCCCACAGCATCTGGGCCTCTGTGTACCCTACAGGGGCAGGGGCTTTCTAGTTAGCCCACCAAAAGCTCCGCAGTGGGGGGCATTCAAGGCAGCAGGTGGATGTGGCAGCCTAGCTCCTGGGCGCCTTGCTGGAAGCCAGACACAGCTCGATGCTTTGAAGAACCTCTGTGGGATGAGCCCCGGGGCTGCAGGCAAAGCAGGGCCTTTCAAGGCCACGGGGAGGCCGGTGGGGGTGAAGGCGTATAGCAGCAAAGGGTGTCCCTGTGGAGAGCAAGAAGGCATTATGCGGTGGGGCTGTGCAGAACTTCACAGGAACAAAAGTGCGAGACCTGGGGGAGGAATTTGGAGAGGAGAAGGAGAGAGAGGAAATGAAATGAAACGTTAAAGGAAGGAGAGGGAGAGAGACAGAGACAAAGTCAGAAAGAACTAGAAAGAAAGAGACATGAGACCCAAGACACCGGAAGACATAGAGACACACGGCTGCCCCGAGCGGGTCGCCTCTCCCGAGTGCTCCACGTCCCTGGGAAAGCGAGCCACAATTGTGGCTCTAATACAAGAAGGTTCCGAAGCTCCAAAGCTTCAGCGGTCAGGAAAAAGTCGTTTCCCCTGTAACGGAATGACACCGAATCCTGGTGGCCGATCCCAGCAGGTTAGCCTTCCCATCCCCTCCAGCCCCCCATCCCCCGAATCCCCGACACTCTGGGCCGTCTCGTTGTCCAGGAGAATAGACACTGGAGATGCTGGGTCTGCCCACAGGGCACACAGGTCCAGGGAGACCTCGCGGCTCTGTAAAGTCTCCTGGCTTGCTGGGGGTGAGCCTGAGCTGTGCGAGTAGGAGGTGAGGTAAGCAAGGAATCCCTTCATGACATGTACTCTTCCCCTCACCGAGATGAGGATTGACGATCAGACTCTGCAGGATCGATATCTAGAAATTGCCACGCAGCCCAGAGAACCTCCCATCAGCCAGGCCGTGACTCCTTGTCACCATCATCAGCCTGCAGCGTGACATGCTTCTAGAGAATCCCACCCAGCCCAGCCCGCCTGTCAAGGAAAGTGATTGGGACACTGGTCTCTCTGGCTGGCTGCGGAGTATTTTAAGGCCAAGGGCAGAGTCAGAGAGGGAGAGAGGGAAGAGTCGCAACCTAACGTGTCCTCGTCCCCTTCTCCAGGGCTCAGCTCCCCAACTCTGCAAAGGAAAAAACATTATTTATTTACTGGGTAAATATTTATTAAGCATCCACCATATGCCATGCACTGTGTGCTATGACAGTTCCAATAACAGTCTTCCCACCCAGACCAGCTCTCCCAGCACCACGCGAGGGGTCCCTGGAGGACCTCACGCATGCAGTAAAGTATTTTTACATCACAACCCAGTGGAAGTACAAGTTCAGCCCTGAAACGGCTATACGTGCCGGCTCCGGGGTTGACAGAACCGGGTTCAAATTTCAGCTCTGCTGCTCTCCTGGGCTGTGGGGTCCGGGTTATGTTTCTTACATTCTCGAATTTCAATTTCCCCATCTGTAGGGTAGGTGGGAAAGTGTCTCCCTGATGAGTTCTTATGAGGCTCAAATGAAAGAATGCTGATCAAGCCCTTAGCACAGCACCTGGCACGTGGTATGTCTGGACCCTTTACTGTCGTTTGCTACTATCAATAAAAGCAGGAAAGTGGTTATTTCAACCTATTGTGACTTTCTCAGAGCCTCCATCCTCTGAAGCATACCACGAGATACCTCCCTCTACACTCTGGTCCATTGCCACCTTCCCTTGTCTTTGCACCCCTGTCTCAACCCAGCAACGAGGGTGTCCCTGTTTACCCATCTCTGTTTGCCGTAAAATGTTGTCTCTTCTCCTGCGATGAAAGAACTGTTCCATCTTCTTTTCCCCCTTTCCAGAACCTTTGCTCATTTTTCTTCTCCCAAGCCTAGCCACATCCTCTGGTCCCAAGAATACCTGTCTCCACAACAATAAAAATCTCACATACTCACCAGCAGAAAAGCTTGGAGAGAAATAGCTTGGTAGAGAAATAGGTCCCCTTCCAATGAGGGAGTAAAGAGATTCAGTTATCTCTTGGTAGCTTATCCATATCATCAGCAAAGATGAGTGTTTGCTGGGTACTTACTATGCACATGAAAGTATATTAATTGCTGGAAAAAAAGATACACATCTCAACTGAGGCTGGGAAGGATTCCCAAAGATAAAGCCACATTGAATATGAACTCACAATCCACAATTTCAAAACCCATGAAAAAGCAATCAAATCATGAGCAAAAGTCAATAAATAGAAGGAAGCCAAGCTCATACGACACTGCCAAGAACTTCAGGTAAGAGGATAATATGATGGAGACCATAAAATTAATGACTTTAAATGATTAAAAACCTAAAAGAAGAAAATAGAAAATGAAAAAAAAAAGAAAAAAGAAAAAGAAAACTAAAACTGGAACAACCACAATAGAACAAAACCCCGTATTTGGAAAAGAACCAAAAAGAACTTAGGGGAAATTTCTCTTAATGGCTACTGAACTATTAAAATTCAGTAAGTAGGACAAATAGTAGATAGGACTTGGTTGGACTTAAGAATTAGGCAAATAAATACAGGTCTGAGAGATATACCCAGAACGTAGTAAATGAAAAGAAAAAAGAAGGAAAGAAGAGCACTGACCCAGTAAACACAGCAGATAAAACAAGAATGCCTGTCCTATAGTAAATCTAATGAGAGTTCCAGGGATGCCTGGGTGGCTCTGTCAGCTAAGCGTCTGCCTTTGGCTCAGGTCATGATCCCAGGGTCCTGGGATCGAGTCCCGAGTGGGGCTCCCTGCTCAGCGGGGCAGTCTGTTTCTTGCTCTACGCTTCTCCCCGCTCGTGATCTCTCTCTCAAATAAATAAATAAAATCTTTTTTAAAAAATGGGTGTTCCAGGAAAAGACCATAGAGAAGGGATAATGGCTGAGAATTGATGAAAAGACAAGAAGTCACAAATTCAGGAAACACAAGTTCTAAGCAGGATAAATAAAAACCCACCTACACATGCCTTGAAGAGAAACTATAATTCACCAAAGTCAAAGAGGAAAATATTCAAAGCGACAAGAGAGAAAAGTGAAATTACACACCGAGGAATGACAATTAGCAGACTTCTCAACAACAAAACTGAAACCAGGGACAGCAGAACAATATCTTCAAAGGACTGAATGAAAATAACTGTCAACCCGGAATTCTACGCTGAATGACATTGTGACTCAACTGTGAGGTGGAGATAAAAGGTTTTTAGACAAGTGAAAACTGAAAGAATCTGTCACCAACAGATTCGCCTGGTAAGAATTTCTAAAGGATAGGGGCGCCTGGTTGGCTCAGTCGGTTGAGCAACTGCTTTCAGCTCAGGTCATAATCCTGGAGTCCCGGGATCAAGTCCCACATTGGGCTCCCTGCTCAGCAGGGGGTCTGCTTCTCCCTCTGCCCCTCCCCCTGCTCATGCTCTCTCTCTCTCTCAAATAAATAAATAAAATCTTTAAAAAAAAAAAAAAAAAGAATTTCTAAAGGATAAACTTCAGGGGATGAGCAAGTGAAGCCAGAAGAAAGTCACAAAGAAGCACTGATGAGCAAAGACACCGATTACCATACAGGGAATACTAAACAAGCTTGATTTATAAAACAACAAGAATATTATTAAGGGTAAAATTTGGAACCCAAATACTAAACACAATAACATGTGAGTGCATCAGCCTAAAGCATATCAATATTCATCAACTGTTTGTAAGAGGGTGGAGATATAAATTAACTTGAGATTGTGAGGTCAAGGGAACATGTTAACATTTTAGGGGTAACCATTGAAAAAAATGAAAACCAAATGGACAGCTCCCAAATCAAAGAAGATGAAGAGGGAAACAAAGGCAGAAAAAGCAGGAGGAGGAGGAAGCAGCATAAAGTAGGGTAAACAGAAATAAAAAAAGAAAATGATGGCTACAATCCAAAAGACAAAAATAACAAGTGCTGGTGAGAATGTGGAGAAAAGGGAACCCTTGTGGGCTGTTGGTGGGAATGCAAATTGGTACAACCACTGTGGAAAACAGTATGGAAGTTCCTCAAAAAAGTAAAAGTAGAAATACCATACAATTCAGCAACTCTACTTCTGGGTATTTATCCAAAGAAAACAAAAACAATAACTCAAAAGGATATCTGCACCCCCATGCAACATTATTTTTTTTAAAGATTTTATTTATTTGAGAGAGAAAGAGAGCACAAATGGGGAATGAGGAGGGGCAGATAGAGAGGGAGAAGCAGGCTCCCCACTGGGCAGAGAGCCCATCATGGGGCTCGATCTCAGGACCCTGGGATCATGACCTGAGCCGAAAGCAGATGCTTAACCAATGGAGCCACCCAGGTACCCACACTGCAACATTAATTACAATAGCCAAGACATAGAAACAACTTAAGTGTCCATTGATGGATGAATGGATAAAGACGATGTGGTTATATATATACAATGGAATACTCTCAGTCATAAAAAACAATGAAATCTTGCCATTTGCCACAACATGGATGGACCTTGAAGGCATTATGCTAAGTGAGATAAGTCAGACAGAGAAAGACAAATACCATACGATCTCATTTATATGTGGAATCTAAAAAAACAAAAAACAGAGAACAGATTGGTGATTATCGAAGGCTGGAGGTGGGGGGGTACACGAAATACAGTTAATAATATTGTATTGTATATCGTATATATGAAAGTTGCTAAGAGAATAGGTCTTAAAAGTCCTCATCACAAGAAAAAAAAACAACCTCTGTAACTATGTGTGGTGATGGATGTTAACTAGACTTATCTTGGTGGTCATCTCATAATATGTACAAATATCAAATCAGTATGTTCTACACTGGAGACTAATATCATGTTATAGGTCAATGATAACTGAATTTTAAAAAAGAGAAAGTAGTAGAATGTATTCAAACATATCTAAAATTACAGAAATGTAAATAGATTCAACTAACCAATTAAAAGAATTCCCTGACTGGATTTAAATTGTTTCAGGATGTGTGTGTCCCAGAAACGCACCTGTAATTTAAGGACCCAGAAAAGTTGAAAGTAAAGGACTGGAGAGAGAGGCACCAGAGAAATTCTCACCAAAAGAAAAGCACGTTGTTGTTTTATTCTCAGACGACATAGACTTTAAGATAAGAATAAGCAGAGTGGGGTAAACAGAAATTCTTTTTTTTTTTTTTTAAGATTTTATTTATTTATTTGTGAGAGAGAGAGAGAGTGAGGACGAGCACAAGCAGGGGGAGGGGCAGAGGGAGAAGCAGGCTCCCCGCTGAACAAGGAACCCGATGCAGGTCTCGATCCCAGGACCCTGAGATCATGACCTGAGCCGAAGGCAGAGGCTTAATCAACTGAGCCACCCAGGCATCCCTAGAAATTCTTAATCGTATCATGATGTTCTGTTATTTTTTAAAACGCACATTTTGAGCATCTTGGTGGCGGGCCCCACGCTAACTAGTCTGTCTCCGTTATTTCTACTCCCCCAATAAACTTCACCGCGCAGCATCTTGTGGGTTGCTACAGGAAAGAGAACTACCCACAGCACAGACCAATGGGAACAACCACTACCAAATGCGTCCCTAACTGGGGGACACCTCCAGGCCAGGTTGACCGCCCACAGCTGGGGCCGCCTCCAAGGCCCTCGCTGGGGCCAGGGCCTCCCCTACTCCTGATGGAGACCCCCGCTGGGATGAGCAGACAGTCTGGTTTCCACGACTCGTGTATCAGAGTTCTTTCTCCCCGCCACAGCACGGGCCACCCTGGACATCTCTGGAGAAAGCATCACTGTTTTCAACACATCTGCCACTGACGGAAAAAGCCAGCTTCCCATCAACATGTCTTCCCAGAAACCCCGAGTGGCTTGAGTTAGCCAGGGAGACCTGACCGGTTGACCTCCTGCTCGGATCCCCAGGACACAGCCTGAGGGGAGGGGGATTTCTGGGTTACCTTGGCTGCTGATGATGGCAAAAAAACAACAAGGAAACAAGACAAAACACTACATTTTCTTCTTCCTCCCCGCACGCTACACCCAAGCCAGGGAGGCTGGCTGTGGGAAATCAGCTGATAAGAGAAACTGAATACAGGGACGCCTGGGTGGCTCAGTTGGTTAAGCGGCTGCCTTCGGCTCAGGTCATGATCCCAGGGTCCCACATCCGGCTCCTTGCTCAGAGGGGAGCCTGCTTCTCCCTCTGCCTCTGCCTGCCACTCTGCCTGCTTGTACTCTCTCTCTTTGACAAATAAATAAATAAAAATCTTTAAAAAAAAAAAAAGAGAGAGAGAGAGAAACTGAATACAATAAGGCCATTTATCCCAAAACAAACCGGCCCTCCGGTTTCCACGGGACATCCCATAACTCATCTCTTCAGGGAAGCACCTGCAAGTTGGTGGCCTTGCTCGCTGGGCACAGAGCACCATTAACTTAAAAAATGGACAAAGGGTTGCAGGAGAGACAAGTCATCAAGCATCGTGCTGGGAAAGGGTGGTGTGGGCTTCATTTATGGAAACACACTGGCCACTTGCAGGCTGCGAACCTGTCCAGCGGAATCTTCTGGAAAAAGCTTCTCCTTCCGTCTGGCAATCCCACCAGCAGCAGACCTGGGCCGTGGGAAACGAAGCCTCCAGCTTCAATGTGCCAAAACCCAGTGCTTTGGGGTCCCTTCTCCAAAGTCAAATGAGGAAGGAGCCCGCAGCTCCACCTCTGGACCCTATTTTTAAATATCCTGTGATCTAATTATTTTTACAACCAAATTTTTGTTGGATGGTGGGGCCTCCTCCGGGACTATGTAATTACCTGGCCCTATTTGCAGGTTTAAGCGCACAGCCCTGAGGTTACCCGAACACAGGAAAGGGTTTTGTTCTGCATATGTTACCTTCGTTGCCAAGTTATTCGTAAATCATTAACTGGTTTTAAAGACATGTTCCATAAAAACCTTCTTCTGGGCTCCGTCCAAGGCAGCGGAGTCAGCAGGGTCTTGGATGGATATTTCAGGAAAGCTAGGAGCAACCGCAAGGAAGCGTGGTGCCTAATCATGGCACTTGTCCGGATATTGTAGGAAAATTGCAACCAAAAATACCTCGTGAAGACAGAATGACCACACGGCCTGGGGCAGACTGGCGGTGTCAAGGCGTTGCGGTTTTTTCCAAGAATGGCACCTAGACTACCAAAGAGTTGAGTTCTCCTTGGAGAATGCCTATGTCCGTACCAGGGGATGCTCTGGCAGTGTGGAAAATATAGACCCCCCCCCCCACCACCACTACCGAGGAAATCTACCACAGGGCCATGGCACAAAGGGAAGGACGGCAGAGTCAAGAGCCATGTGTGACGGCAGATGGATCTGGGTTCAAACCCCAGCTCTGTGCCTTTCTAGAAGTGTGGCCTCGGACAATCGAACTAACCCCTCCAAGGACCAGTTTTCCCATCTATAAAAAGACGAACCATTGTGTCAGGATTAGAGAAGACCCCAGACACAAAGTCTTTAGTGCCGCGTCTGGTAAACACTTGAGCAACAGTAGCTGTCAGAGTATTATTATCATAATTGCTTTCTCATTATTAAGTCCTTATAGTTGCAGAATGTTTTGGAGTTTGTAAAGGGCCTTCTTAGCCTGCCTTTCTTCCCTTTCTCCGTTCCTTCCTTCCGCCCTCCCTTCTTTCCTTTCTTCCCTCCTCCCCTTCCTAGAAAATCTGACTAGGTAATTTACTCATACAATTTTTAAAAATCAAAACTATATAGAAAATGCAGCCTTGTGTCTGTCCATTCACTTCCTTCCTCACTGAGGACCCTTCAGGCAACCACTTTGTTTAGTTTCTGTATCCTTCAGTATTTCTCTACGCACATACAATACATATATATTCAGATTTTCCCCTTCTCTTACACAAAGTTGGCATTCTATATGCAATATTCTGTTCCTTGATGTTTTTAACCTTACCATAAATCTTTACTATGGACAGGCCCCACTGCAGACCTTTCCACATTAGTCTGGAAGCTCTATCCTTCTCTCTTCCCCCCTCCCTCCCTCCCTCCCTCTTCCTACCCCCACCTCCCTCACAACTGCACTATATTCCATGGTGTGGCTCTGTCATTGTTTGCCTAACCAGCCCCTCTAGATGTTTCCAAAGCCAGTCTTCTATTATTCCTGACACCACCGTGGTAAAGAGGCTCGGCTGCCATCATTTTGTGCAAGAGCACACTCTTTGAGTAGTCCTGAGATCATGGACTCAAAGGGCATGAGCATCTGCGATTCTGGTCAACATGGCCAACATCTCCCCATCGGCTCCGTGCCATTCTCACCCCCCTCCAATGAGGGGGGGCATTCCCTTTCCATTCTTTTCATTGTTTCTTCCGCTAGCTACTCCCCCGCATGTCTCCAAACATGCTTAGCCACTGTTTCTTTTTTTCTTTTCCCCTTGTAACCATGTTTAAATGTACGATTCAATGGCATTAAGTACATTCACAATATCATGCAACCATCCCTACTATCCAGCTCCACGATTTCATCATCGGTCCAAACGGAAGCTCTGTCCCCATTACACGGTAACTCCCAATCCCCCTTCTCTCCATCTTTATCTGTCCGTGTAGCATGGTTTGAGGCGAACCAAGCCTCCCGAGATACTCCTACTTGCTTTTAGAATCATAGCATTCCTTTAATGATAAGGGGAAAAGCTTTCCATTGTATTGGGAGAGATCAGCCTGACAGCAATAATTGCCCTGGAAGAGGAAACCAAAATCCTTAAATTTCACATAAACTTGTGAATAATTCATTTCTATATGAGCTTTCCATGCAGGGTGGGGCAGAGGGCGCCGGCAGGGGGAGTGGTGATGGGAGAGCCCATGGAGAGGGGAACAGGGCTCACAGGGGGAAAGCTGGGTCTCTGCTTCCCCCACCAACAATAAGACCTCCTTGTCAGATACGGAAGGGTAAAGTCATTTCTGCATTAAGCAAGTGCTTGGTTTTCTAAGCCTGGACCATGCTTTCCCAGGCTCTCCAGGCTTGTCAGGATTCCTCATTCCAAGCTCTAAACCTCCCGAGGACCACAAGCCCGAGGGCTCGGGGGTGAGGAAAACGAGCCTCTAAGAGAAAAGGAGGTGGCAGGAAATGCAGGAGATACTAACAGAGACGGGGTCGGTGACGTGCTCGGCAGAGTGCTCAATCAGGGGTGATGAGGACCCCGATGCTGGAGACGGGGATAATGTTGATAATGGATAAACCTCCCCAGGATCAGCTGCCGGAATGGGGTTTCAGCTCCTAACTACTGCAGCTCCTAACTTCCTTATTCTGACCTGGAATCTGTCCCCCTCCAGCTCCCCTTCAGGGACTTGAATTCCACCTCTTGAATCACCCGAAATCTGACTGTTCTTCCAGATGCACACACAGGTGCCAGTGAGTCACAGAGAGCGACCGTGGTTCCTTCTGGCATCTCCTCTTCTGCGACCTGAGTGTCCCATCGTTCTGCAGCTCTCTGTCACAGAACCTGCTCTCCAGAGCCTCGGCCAGCATTCGGACAGACAGCCGGAGACAAGGGAGGCGGGGAGGGAGCTGTCCCGCCCTGTGCCAGGGAGGTGGGGCCCAGCCGAGGAGTGGGGAAAATGGGAAGGACCCGGAGACTGAGGGAACAGGATGAAAAATGAGGATCTCCTTGGGTCAGAGGCCCAAACAAGGGTTTCCTCGGGTCTCGCTGCAGACTGCAGGTCCTCGAAGCACCCACACCAGCCTGTCAGCTGTGTTAGCCCGGGGCCAGGCGACGCCAGGACTCGACCCGGCTCCACGTAACTAATATTTCTGAAGTTCGCCTCAGGTGAGCCCGTCTAAAAGGGTATTACAGGGCGCCTGGGTGGCTCAGTGGGTTAAGCATCTGCCTTCGGCTCAGGTCATGATCCCAGGGTCCTGGGATCGAGTCCCGCACGGGGGTCCCTGCTCAGTGGGGAGCCTGCTTCTCCCTCTGCCCCTGCCTCTCTGTCTCTCTGTCTCTCGTGAATAAATAAATAAAATCTTACAAATAAATAAATAAATACAGAAGGTATTATGGGAGGCTCCCAGCATCCTCTCAAAGCCATCCTCTCTAGCTTTGGGTGGAGAATTAGCTGTGATACGACAACTTTGAACTCCACGTCCCAGGAGTCAAACACCACCTTGAGGGGAAGCTCTCTCTCTCTCACTTGCCGGTGATCACCTGATGGCAGCCCGGGACAGAGCTGAGGAGCTCTGTGTAGAGTGGGAAGGGCACCCAGGGCAGCTTTACTCTCATCCCCTGGAAACCCCTGCGGACTCCAGAGCCCAGGGAGAGTGATGGTGTCAGCATCGAGCCCTACTGATGGGCAGCAGCTCGTAGGTTGGCAGACCCCGGTGGTTGAACCCCAGTTACATTGTGTGCATATGCACATCTTTTTCAGTCTGATGTGATTTTTCAGCTCAAATTATCCACATACCTGCTCACTGCTGCAACTTAATAGCTTAACCCCCTAAACATTCATTCCTTCCTTTCCATTGAGCAAATATATTTTACCTATTTTCTTTACTACTCATGTCACTCTTTACCACCAAAAATCTCCCCCAGAGCAAATACCACACCAACACCCGCTTCTCTATTAAGCCCAGCAGCAATTTCACAAATGAAAGCGGAAGTGGGCTTTGATACACGGAGCACAACTGCATGTAAGAAAGTTCATCGCCACTGGTGTCCCTTTCGAGGGTGTCGCCCCACAACCATGAATAGAACAGTGATCACAGGCTCCCTGCTTCTCCCAGTTCACTGACCACAGGACCATGCAGCCAGTGGCAAGAGGCCTGGTCAGCGTGAAGAGTCCCCATTGCAAAGAGTTCCCCAGCCTTGTTACTCCTGCATTGCCCCCTCCAGGTGCCCTTGCCAGGACACGTGGGGCCAGAGAGGATTCGCCTTCACCATGTATGGATGGAGGTCAAGGGCAGGCTCTGTCTCTTGCCTTGGCCCCAGGCGGAGGATATGTGTGGCTGCACGTAGCCAGCCTTGTCCCCTCCCAGGCTGTGGCTGCCAGTTCTTCCCAGCAAAGTAGCATCCCCTCCTTGATGCTGCCCGATTTCCCTCCCAGCCTCCTTCTCTTTTCTTTTTTGGATGGTAGCAACTGCCTGAGTTAGCTCCTCTAAGTCAATTCCACCTACTTTTGGTTAAACGCCACTCCTGGCTTGGTCATCTTCCAAGACAAATTCAGAAGACACAGGGTGCTGGAGAGTTGCCCTCGCGGACAGTTGCCCAACAGAACTTCAATTAATTTCTCGGGTTGCCGGCAGGACCTCCAACATGGGAGGGGAGTTCAGCATCCAGGCCTGGCAGGGCACTTGGCTGGCCTCCTGGGTGGACATTTAGGGTGCCGGAGCCTCTTCACTTCTGCCTTTTACTATGTGAACCAGTTCCTGATTCCAGTACACACACACACTCATGCATGGACAAAGCTTTCAAATTCTACATTATTTCCCAAAGTGAAGATTCAAAATGAACAAAAGGTGAGAGAGGTGGGGAGATGGGCAGAGAACGACATTAAGAGTCTGGCTCTGGCCCAGCTGTCACACTCAGACCCCAAGCTCCCCCCACATCTCTGAACTCTTGCCCTTCCCGTTCCCCAGCACCTACAGTGCCTCCAGAATTTTCATATAGAAGAACCTGATGATCTGGTCGGAAGGAGGCTAGGAGCTTGTTTTGAGGCTACTGTTAGGTATTAATTGTGTTGTTTTGATTTTGAGTAACTACTGATTTGAGGTCGCTGATGGGAATGAACAAGGCATTCCTATTGCCTAGCACGACATCCACTCCAGTTGATGGGGTCATTCTCTATCCCCTCAACTCACGATGTCCATGCTCATGTACCTAGCTTTGCTCCAATCCCTCCTTCCCCTTACCCAAACTGCGCAGACCTGCCCAGGCTTGGCTTTTCAATGAGACCCAATTAAACACCATTCAATGACCATTACTTACTTGGCAGCTGGGTATGAGATCTGGATAGATGCCAGGCACTGCCTAATAAATCCCTGAATCAAATGACAGATGTTGGCGAGGATGTGGAGGAAGGGGAATCCTCCTACACTGTTGGTGGGAATGCAAGCTGGTGCAGCCACTCTGGAAAACAGTATAGAGGTTCCTCAAAAAGTTGAAAATAGAGCTACCCTATGACCCAGCAATCACACTACTGGGTATTTACCCTAAAGATACAAATGTAGTGATCCAAAGGGGCACATGTACCCAAATATTTATAGCAGCAATCTCCACAATAGCCAAACTATGGAAAGAACCTAGATGTCCATCAACAGATGAATGGATAAAGAAGATGTGGTATATATATATACAATGGAATACTATGCAGCCATCAAGAGAAACGAAATCTTGCCATTTGCAACGATGTGGATGGAACTAGAGGGTACTATGCTGAGCGAAATAAGTCAATCAGAGAAAGACAATTATCATATGATCTCTCTGATATGAAGAATTTGAGAGGCAGGGTGGGGAGTCGTGGGGGTTGGGGGAGGGAAATGAAACAAGATGGGATCAGGAAGGAGACAAACCATAAGAGACTCCTAAACTCACGAAACAAACTGAGGGTGGCTTGAGGGTAGGGGAGAGTAGGGATAGGGTGGCTGAGTTATGGACATTGGGGAGAGTATGTGCTACGGTAAGTGCTGTGTAATGTGTAAGCCTGATGATTCAGACATGTACCCTGGGGCAAATAATGCATTATTTATAAATACATACATACATACATACATATATACATACATAAATCCCTGAATCTATTCAGGACTTCACAGTTTGCAAAGCTTTCATCTCCAGTATCTTACTCAACATTCACAGCAACTACTTACGGCAGCCAGGAGTGGGTCATCATCCCGTCCGAAAGACAAGGAGAGAAACAGCATGTGTGCACAGATTTTAGACACACAGACCCAAACTGAAATTCCACCTCCGACAGCAACTGCATTGTGTGAGCTGGGACAGGTATGGGTCTCAGTTTTCCCATCTATAAAATGGGACTGTAGTTACCCACCTTGCAAGAGTTTTGTCAGATCTAGAGATAGCCTATTTAAGGTGCCTACCAAAGGGTGTGGAATGGAGATAAGTTCCTAAATGGTAGCAACTTTGATGGCGAAGACGATGAGGATGAAGGCGATGATGGTGGTGGTGGTGATAGTGGTTTTGTTGTTTATATTTTTTCTACAGATAGTCATGACTAGTATCATTTAAGGGGGGGGGGAATGCTCCAAGTCCTTTCAGGTACTGCCGATGAGCACTTTATTCTCCTACTCTAGGGCAACATGCTAGTTCTGTGGAAAGCCCATCATGAAGCTAGTGGCCACCAGCAGGTGCTGTCCGAATGCCTGGCCAAAGCATCATTCCCCTCGCTTGGTCTCACTCTCCATGCATTCAAGTCCAGGTAATTGTGCCCAGCAGCCACTAGTTCCCATGTAATTGTCCTCAAATTGCTCCGGGTGGCCTTTCCAGGCAGGAGCTCTTCACAATTAGTCCACGCATCGAGATGTTGAAAGACAAGTGATTATTTTGGGGAATTACTTGTCAGCAAGAAGATGCAGCTCCGATAGGACATAATAGAGGCCGTGTGTTAATTACAATCAGCAAGATGCTATCACATCATTTCTTAATCCACAGCTCATTAGGCATTCCAGCCTTAGCTCCTGTCATTACCGAGGGCTCGTTACAATGTGCAAAGAAAAAGGCATCTCAAATGAGCATAATCTAAGGACTGTGGGCATGTACCCACATGCAGGTGGTCAGCAAGCATCTTCTTAATGAGCCTAATTTTGCCTTGGATCCAAACTATTACATATACACCTATGAGGGCAAGCACACCCATGTACACACACACACACATGCATGTACACACACACACGCACACACACAGAAGCAGGCACTCTCAGAACATCCCGGGAAAAATGTCCGAATGCTTCCTGATTACATTTCCTCCGCTTCACTTTCTTTGATTTTTTTTTTAAAGGAACTAAGAATTATTTCCTGAGATAGGAAACCAAAACTCTCTCAATTATTTAATATTCAATATTTCCTGAGGGTCTACTCTGTGCCGCACCTGCTACAGGCATGGGGGCGGGGGGCGGGTCAGAGACAAGAACACATGTCCTCCTGAGTTTTTAATCTAGTTAGGGAGAAAGGCTCAATGCCTGCAAAACAAGGAGCTAAAAAAGTGAGAGCAGGTGGAAAATGAGGGTATAATCACATACTAAATGCTCCTGGCATTCTGAGAAGAAGTAGAAGCTGGGCTTAGCCTAGAGGGATGGGCCAAGACTGCACAGGCATGGGGCAGAAGCAGGGAGGAAGGTCTCCTTGAGGAGAGAGAAAGCGCGCGCGCGCGTGCGTGCGTGCGTGTGTGTGTGTATGTTTGGGGGTGTGGGCAAGCATTTAGCAGGGGGCAGGCGTGGATTACAAAGCAGGGAAGACCCAGAGAATGATATCGAATATGAGATTAGATGTGGGTGAGAGATGGGGACACCGTTTTAGCCTCTTATGCCAAAGAGTATAAACTGATGACAGGAGTTAAAGTATTTTTGAAGGTCAATCCAGGGGCTCTTTACAGCTTCTTTAAAACCCTATTCTTTGCAAGAAACTTCACCGAGTTAGTTTAGCCTCACAGGGTCTTAATTTCCTTCAAGAAATAAAAGGGAATAAACTGGGAAAGTGAGAGAGAAGAGTGCGTGCGTGTGTGTGTGTGTGTGTGTGAGTGAATCTTGACAAGAAACCTGATAGGTCTTCATAGCGCTAATCTGATGTTCTCTGGGCTAAAGTGTTGGGGGTAAACAGACAGGGAAGGATGCCCTTGGCCTCTAAAAAGTTCACGGGAAACTGGCTCCCACAATCTTGTTTTAGAAGCTCTAACTCCCGCAGGACGCTTCCATGTCACTATGATTTTTGACTAAGGGTTTTTCGTGCTTGCTGAGAGCATATGTTTTTGTGGATCACTTGTCCGCCACACCTTAAGGGGGCCCAAATTCCTAAGGGCAGCGGCCTCAGAATTAGTCCCTCGTTATCCATCCCGTAAGTACAAGCTGACGCTTTCATTCTGCCCCGCCTCCCGAGCCAAGTCATTTTAGGAACTAGCCCCGGGGGGGCCAGTGCTGGGTCAGCTTGGAGGGATGGGCAGGAGGCTCACAGGGATTAAGGAGAGGGACACCAGATTTGGTTTCAAAGTCATATTCACCAGGATATTGGATTCCGTTTGAAGGAGTCACTAGTGGAGGTGGCCAGCCCTTTGGAAAATAATAACCCCTGAAGATTTTCCATCCTGATAGTGAAATCGAGTCGCCCAACGACGGGCTGCCCCCCGGAATTGCTGCTCCACTTTGCTGGTGTAGAGGGGAGCCAATGACACCTGAAGGCCAGGGAAGGGAAAGCCAGCAGCAGCGCTCTCTCCAAGTCGGCATCCAGGTGGGACAGGAGGGCGTTCGCTGAGCTCCCCAATTTCCTGAACCCACTAAGACATGTGAGGAGCAGGCAAAGGATGTCCCCCCCAGACAGTGAGGGGCGCCGGGACACCCTTCTGCCAGCCTGCACACTGCCCGATTAGCCAATGGTGACCGTTACCTCGCTACAGACAGCTTTCGGGGCTCTGGGAATGCCTGTGCTGTGTAAATACCCACAGAGGCCCAGGAGGGGAGCTTCGCGTGGGGTAGGGGCAGGAGGCGTGCAGTAGGTGGCGGAGGGTTGGTCTGTAACTGACCGAAAGGCCCCTCATGGGGTTCCAGGCAGTCTGGGCCTGGGGAGAGGGTGGAAAAGCAGCTAAACTTGTTGACCTCCCCATTTCGCCAAGGTCGTGCCTTCAGGGGAATGTGGCCTTCAGTCTGGCTGACTCAGAAGTTACCCTTTAATGCAGAGCCGGAGGCTAATCCCCCTTGTCTCTCCTTACCGCCAGGCCAAACTCTGCCCATCCCTCTCAGACCCTGCTGCTGCCTCCTTTCCGACTTCCCCTGAGGCCACTCCCACGCCTCCTGTGACTCACCCTCCAGGCAGCCTCCCTGATTCCGCCCCGCCAGGGGGCCCAGCGTTGTCCCCCAGGACTTCTCCCTACAGTGCAAACCCGTGGGAGGGTGGCGAGGCTCCACATAAGGAGCACGGGAGTTGGAGTCCCCGGGGCTGGAATTCCAGCTCTGACGCTGGTGAGCAGGGGCACTCTCTGAGACTCTGTTTCTGGACATCATTCTGCCTCACTCTTGAGTTGTGTTGACGTATGATACAGGTGAGGTGGCTAGCATCCAGCCTGGCACACAGTAGGTGCTGCATTATTTCTCTCCCTTCAGAACATGGGCTTCTGAGGGTAAGGACTGGGTGCTCTTGTTCTCTCCTGGGGACCATCCCAAAGTGGGTAAAACGGGACTGTGTGTAGATAGGGCCGCTGAGTCCCCACAGTGGCCAGCGCCCAGAGATCTCCATTACGCTCCACGGGACCACCAAGCAAGAGGATAGGACTCAGCCCCCAGGGGCCAGCGCTGCGTGACTGTTCCCAGGGGCTCCGAGACCCTGCAGCTTAGACTTCCGGACAACAAGCTGAAGAAGGTGCAGGCTGCCCCCCCTCACACTACCACCCTCAGCACCCCCAGTCCTACCCACCTGGCCTGACTCCCACCCACACCTACCCTTCGCCGACAGGGGCACAATTAGGAGCAATTTCTACGGGGCACAACTTCCCTCACTCTCTGCCTTCTTCCTCCTCAGCCGACAGCTTTCAAAAAGTCCCCTTTCACTATCAAGATGGAAAATCTTCAGAGCCGCTTTCCGAGGGATGGTCAATGGAGCAGGAGCACAGCCCAATGGAAAGAACCAGGAGGCGAGGACGGAATCCTGCTCTGCCATTCACTAGCTGAGCAGTCCTTGAGCCAGTCACTTAACTTCTCTGGATCCCCTTTTCCGTATCTGCGAATGGAGAATCAAGAAGGAAAATGTACAGGGTTTTTCATGAGAGAGTAAAGCAAGATAATGTACACAAAAGGGCTTTGTTAATGCAAAGGGCCATAAAAATGTGAGGGGCGGTTATCAGGAAGGGCATATTTTATAGGAGACAGTAAAAGGCTAACTGATCGTGTCATTTCATTGGCCACATAGTCATTGTAGGTTTCCTGTGTGACAGGCAGGGCACTAGGCTGGAGGGTAACAGCAGTGATTCAAAGGATCTGTTTCTGCCCCGAGGAGCTTCCACGCTAGCTGGGGAGACAGACAGAGCATGTGTCCTATGGCACGTAGCCAGTGCTAGGGGAGGCCGAGCAGGTGGGGTTAGAGAGCTAAGGCAGCTGGGGTTACGACTAGATAGAGCACGGTCAGGGAGCACCTTTCTAGCAAGGACTACTGCTTGTCCTCAGAGGCCGCCTATGGCAAACTCGCCCTGCTTCTTCTGACAAAGTTGGATTTTAGCCAATGGATGGCGATGGACCCCCTCTAAGGGTCTTCGGGAACAGGAATCTTCCACCTGTGCCATTGCTAAACATTGCTCTGGAAGTCCAAGCCAGTGCAATTAGATAAGGAGAAACACAGATAAGACGCAAACACAGTGTATTCGAAAGGAGGGAACAGATTTCATACGATTTGAAGATGATATGATTATATACCCACATCGACTGGAAAGCTTTAGAGGCATACAAAATTGATTTGGGTGCTTTCTTCTTATACAAGCAACAGCCAGTTAAAGAATATACTGAAAGAAGAAATCCTGTTTATAATAAGAATAAAGATAAAGCACCTAAGAGTAAATTGCACAAGAATCGTGCGGCATCTGGACGAAAAAAGCTCTAACCTTCCCATGAGAAATTTTAATAATATTTGAATAAATTAAAAGATATATATTCTTGAATACAAAATTTCAGTGCTGTAAAAAAAAAAAAAAATTCCGTTTTCCTCATTCAAAGCAGTTCCAGTTAAGGTATCAACATAATTTCTCTTGACTACACAAACTTATTCTCAAGTTTCTCTGGAAAAGCAAATATGAGAATAGCCAGGAAAGTGATAGGGAAAAATGAAGATAGACTTCCTCACCAGGTATTTTAAAGTATGTATCATAGGGGTGCCTGGGTGTCTCAGTTGGTTAAGCATCTGACTCTTGGTTTTGGCTCAGGTCCTGATCTCATGGGTTGTAGGATAGAGCTCCTCCTTCAG
Source organism: Potos flavus (assembly GCA_028534135.1). NCBI lineage: Eukaryota > Metazoa > Chordata > Mammalia > Carnivora > Procyonidae > Potos > Potos flavus. The sequence goes on along the minus strand of CM052894.1, from coordinate 43,536,507 downwards.
TGGGAGTCCGCTTCAATAGTCTTTTCCTCTTCCCCTTCCCCGGCTTGTTTCTGCACACTCTCTCTCTCAAATAAATAAATCTTTTTTTAAAAAAAAGTATTTATCATAAATCTGGAACAATGAAAACACTTTGGCACAGTACATGAATAGATAAATCCACAAAACAGAAGAGAGTCCATATATAAACCCAAACGCATACGAGAATTTGGTAAGTGACAAAAGTGTGATTCAAATCAGTGATAAAAATTAGATTATTCAACATATGGAATGAGAACAAATTCCTAACAATTTAAAGAGGAAAAAGAAACCTAAGCTGGAAACCCACATTATACCTAGACTAAAATGACTTACAAATGAAGCAAAAAATTTTAATGAAAAATATAAATCCTAAATGTTCTAAAAAGATACATAAGTGACATAAAAAAATAATCTTGGGGTAGCAAGCTTCTCTCCAAGCATAACACAAAATACAAACATCACTTTAAAAAACGATCGAGTTAAGAAAAAAAATTATAAATCTGTATGATTAAAAAATAAATAGCATGGAAAGGTCAAAAAACAAACACGACACATATTTGATATATAAGTTAGAATAGGTTACTTATTAGGTATTTTGTGTATTAGAGGGGGCTGGCTACTATTTAAAAAAAGATAAACCGTAAAATGCATAATGGTTCAATTAACCAGTGGTTTCAATTAACAGCACAGAACAGAACAGAATGGGTCCCCAGCTCTACGTCATCCAGAGACTAGGCTGACAGAGCGTTTGCCGGCTTTGACCCTTGGGGATCACGGAGGAGGGCTGGTGAGGAATTCTGCCCAGCTGCCCCTAGTGTGTGTCATCCAGGCTCGCAGCCCATTGGCTAGAGCTCTGTCACGTGGCTCCACCTGCCCTCGTGGAGAACCGCCTGCAAAGCGCCCTCCCTAGCCGGCGACCTCTTCCCAGGGACAATGCCACACAGCAGAGGGGAGAGCACACATTTCTAATGAGCAGTCATCCAAACCTCACTGTGAATTTATGTCACACAAAGACAAGCAAAGGGCAAGTACCGTTAAATTACAGTTTCAGAAATCTACTTAAAAAGACCAGCGGAGCAAAGGATATGAACTCACAGTTCATAGAAAAGTAAGTGCAAATACCCATTAAACACAGAAAAAAAAGCTAAAGCTCACTCTAAATAAATAAATAACAAAATAAAAACAACAGCAAGATAACACTTTCTCTTGATCAGACTAGTAAGGATGAAAAAGGTTGGTAATGGTTGGTGAGCAGGTAGGTGTGCAATACACTCTTCTGTGTACTGTTGGTAGGAATATAAATTAGTGAGACAATTTTGGAGAACCATTTGCAGTATCAATAAAAGCTTTAAATATATACTAAATAAATAAAAATATATTAAATATAAATAAGTTAAATATTTATAAACATTTAAAATATAAATAAATATACATTATAAATAAAATAAAATTTTATAAAGATAAATAAGTTAAATATTAAATAAATATATTAAATAAATATATAAATATATAAAATAAATATATTTAAATGTAAATATATATATATATATCTTTTGTTTAACCGAACATTTCCACACTAAGAAATGTATCCTAGCGATACACAGTACAGCAAGGTATATGCGCGAGGAGGCTTACTCAAGCATTTTACTTACTAGCAAAGAAGCAAAACGAACAGACAAAAACTAGAAAAACTTCCATGTCTACCACCAAGAAACATGTGAGTTAAGGCATATGGTACGACTAACTATGCAATGGTTACTATGCAGGATATAAAAAGAATGATGTTGAGCCATTTGCACTAAAATAAAAAGATTTCTAAAAAAGTCAGAAGAGGCTCCCTTCATCAGTCTCCACCTACCAGACTTACCAAACCGTGTGATGCTCTCCTCCCCTCCGTGAGCCCACCAAGGCACGACCGTGGCCCTCTCCAGCTTTCCAAGTCCCTTCTCCCACAAGCTGAGTAGGATGCTTGGCAGGAATCAGCTGTGTTTGTTCCCAAAGCTACTTACACCTGTTGTACCTGTTGTTGTTAATTCGTAACTAAATACTACAAAACACCAAGTAGATCTGAATATAAAAATGAGAGTCCTTTCTGTGAACACTAAGGTGAATGCTTTGGACATGCCGAGTTTATAGGTGCGGAAATGTTATTGCTCTAGTTTTTGCTTGTTTTCAAGAACCTTTGTCTTCTAAAAATTCTCTGTTAGCATGAGCTGCCAAAACAAAGTATCAGGGACAGGGTGGCTTGCACAAGAGTTTCTTTCTCACTATTCAGGAGACTGGAAGTCTAACCTCAAGGTGCCGGCAAGGTCGGTGCCTGGTGAGTGCTCTCTCCCTGGATTACAGACGGCCAGCTTCTCCACGGTGTCCTCATGTGGCCTTTCCTCGGTGGATGTGGGTGGAGAAAGAGTGAGCAAGCCTTCCGGTGTCTCTTCTCGCAGGGCACTAATCCCATCATGAGGACCCCACCCTCATGAACTCAGCTGACCCGCATTACCTCCCAAAGGTCCCATCTCCAAAAACCATCACTTCCCGGGCTGGGTCTTCAACATAAGAAGTTTGGAGCGATACAGTTTAGTTCATAGCAGATGAACACTGAAATACCAGGGATTAAGCAAAATGACATCTGGGATCTGCTTCTAAGTAATAGTACCCTGGGAGGACACAGAGAGAGAAGATGAGCTTGGCCATGATTCAATCATATTTGAAGTTGGATTATGGGCACAAGAGGGTTCATTATATTCTTCTGCTTATTTTGTATATATTTAGAAATTTCCATAATAAGTTTTTAAAAAGCCAGATTATTACATGTTCATGTTTGTAAATTAGAATAAGATACTTAAAACATGTGTATAAAATTTTTATAATGATCGTCTTAACCTGCTCTCAACTAGGAGTGCTAGCACCAGATAAGAGAGAGGGCTTCGGCTGTATCGGTAGAGGAAAAATAAAAGGGTACAGAGCCAGTATTATCACATTACACTTAAATATGCTGGTAATATGCATCTGCAGCATGTTTAAATTTTGCCCCAAAACTCAGAAGAAATATTACTTTTTTTTAGTGCTTTTCTGAAACCAAACTTAATCTGTTTCAGTCCTTTTTGGCAAAGGTAATAAAAATGTTAACCTCAGGCATTCTGGGACTTCTCATCCTATCTAGGGAAGACAAGGGTCTAGTTCTGACCCTCCCCCATCGTTAAGGTGGTAATGAGACACCACACCACTCTTAAAGCCACAGACCACACTCCCTTACCCTGGCGCCTGAGGTCCCAGTGTCCTTCCTCAATTCCAGCCCCCAGATAGCAAGCCCCCACTGCCCGTGCATCCCATCCCCAACCTTCGCGCAGGGCACATGCAGGGGTGCTCCAAGCCCCGAGGGGGTCCTGCCCAGCCACTGCACGGGTATCCTCAGAGCTCATGCTCCCTGCACAGAGAGAGGCAGCCCAAAAAGGGGGCAGTCAAATTGAGCCATTTGGGGACTACCTGGGGGAAGCCCCTCTATCCCCTACCATCTCTCTCAGTTACTTTTGCTTTTTAACCAAACTGTTTTATCACCGACAGTTTAGAAAAGTCCTTTTCAGCTTCACGACCTATTATTGGTAATCCTTCAGAACTGTTACCAAATGTGGGGAAACTTCTATCAAGGTTCTTTCATATATATTAGCCGGAAAATGTCACGACCTTTCAAGCCTTCTGAAGTGTACAGGTCAGTGGTTTTTATGATGCTCCCAATTACCTTCTGAAATGCACCTGTTGGAGCTTCCGGATCCCGAGGTTTCTGAGTCATCAGTTAAAATGCTGATTTCTTAGAAGAGGTTGCAAGGCCGTCATCTTTCTTGGAAGTAGACATTGGTTTGCATCTGGGGAAAGAAAAGAGAACAATTACCAAACACCTACTGTGTGCCATACTATGGACTCAAGATCCTTTTCAGCACATACATTTTATCCTCTCTATGCTGCTGGGAGGTAAATATTCTCATCCACTTACTTTTATGGTAGGAAAGGGGACCCCTAAGTTACACATGGTGGGGCTGGGATCAGAACCTGAGACCTTGTGGCTGCGGGCCCCAGGACCACAGATGGCCCACAGCTCATGAAGTGGGAGCTTTTGCCCTCTGCTGGGCTGAGCACAAGACCCCTGAACACCCGTCTGGGGTCCCTGGGCCTGTGCATATTTTTTTCCCTTCTGCTTAGAAAGTTCTGGTCGTTCGCTCTGCTTTAAGCAGCCATCCGGATCATCTGACTGTGGGCAGTCATTTATTTTAGGAATGTTGAAGAATTAAAAATAATACACACAAAAAGGCCTGTTCACAGTGCCTGGCCCGTAGTAGGTCTTCACTACGTTATGGCCAATACTGTCATTGTCACTATTCCTTCTTCCCACTCCCCTTCCTTTCCCTCCTGCCACGCATGAAAGCAAAGCAAACAGCAAAGGTTAACTGGCTCCTCCCTGCCTCCTGGCTTTCCAATTTGGGCTGCTAATGAGCAGATGTTCCTGGAGATCAGAGAGAGTGTGGGGGAGAGAAGAGGCGGGGACTCCTGCACGGGCTCCCGCTCCCTCTAGGAGAGGCGTCTGCAGACCTAGGCCATCTGGAGCCATGGAAAGAGCACCCGGCTGACGTGCACAGCTGGAGGCTGGCCTGGCTCTCTGATTCTCCCATTTCGTGGCTATAAATATTGGCTTCACTGAGTTACCTACCCTTGCTGGGCCTCAGTTTCCTGCCTATAAAAGGAGAGGGTTGAACCAGGATGGATTCACTCTCCTCGTCAGCCCTTTCATTCGGCATTCCCTGAGTGCCTACTGTGTGCACAGTGCTCGCCCAGGCAGTGGCGTGTAGCCTGCGAACAAGATTCAGCGGGCCCTAGCTGCCCACTGCTTAATAGAAAGCTCTTGCCCCTGAGCTCTTGGAGTCTGAGGGTCCTTGGCGTGTTTCTCCATCCCCAGACTCCTGTTCAGAGGCACTTCTCGCATGTTTTTAAATGACAGAACCAAAGGTGTTGAGAGCAGCCTTTGATGGACCCCCCACCCTTTGCAGGAGAAACCCAGAGACACTGACCCCATCAGGGAGAAAATGTGAGCCAACCCCAGTTAGTCCCCCAGCTCCCTGCCCTGCTCCCCCTGCAGCTTCCAGGAGGCTCTCTGCCCTGCCTGGCAAGAGCGGGCAAGGCACAGGAAGCAAGATTCCTGATGCTTAGCCCCTTGCCCCAGCCACGAGGTCACTTAGCGGCTGCCAGGAATGAGTACGGGTTCCCACAAAGACACCTAGGAGAAGGGCAGCAGGAGGGCTGGAAGGAGCGTTACTCTGGGAGGGGAGGGTCAGCTTCCAGGGCATGAGGTCATGGGCCACACAGGCCAAGGTGGTGGAGTGTGTCCTGAAGGACTTCCTTGCCTCCACTCTCATGGCCTGGCTGGCTTGCCACCAACGCAAACATTCAAGAGCCACACCAATGAAAGGAAACTGTGGCAGCCAGTCCTCAAAGCCCAGGAAGCCAGCTCATGCTAAATTCCTACCTGCTTCCTGCCCACTGCAAGGGGCCACAGCATAGTGGTCAAGCACACAGGTGCTGTGGCCACGTGTCTGGGTTCAAGTTCTGGCTTTCTCACCTACTCACGGCATGATCCTGGACAAGTTACTTAACCTTTCTGTGCCTCAGTTTTCTCGCCTGTAAAGTAAAATGATAATAATAACTTCTACCCTGTAAGGTTGTTGTAAGGATTAATGGATTCTTACATTGTGTGTGTGTGTCTAACATTCCATTGAATCCTCATATATATAATCTTCATATACATTATGGACATAACCCTTGTATATCTTATACGTGATCTTCATGTACAGTATATACATAACCTTCATACACATTATGTAGCCCTCATATATATTACATACACAATCCTCATATATAATACATAATATTCATATACAGTATATAATCTTATATATTAAGTACATAATCCTATTTTATATATAACCTTCATATATTATGTATATAATCCTTATATTTTATAATCTTCATATACATTATGTATATAATCCTCATACATTATACATAACCTTCATATATATTATAATCTTCATATATATTATGTACATAATCCTCATCTATATTATACACAGTCTTCATAATATACTTTAGAACAGTGACTGGAATATAGTCAATGCATCACACAACCGCTGTGTTGCTAGTATTGTAACTATTCCTTCATGAATATAATCCTTCATTGTATATAGCAGGTAAAGCTTACAAATTCCCTTCATATTCATTGTTTCAAATACAAATTTGTACACTTTATTCTTTCAGCCACTAGAATGTAAGCCTCATGAGAGCAGAGAATTCTTCACTATTTTATTCATTGCCTATCCTCAAAGCCTAGAATAGTACCTGGGACAAAATGGATGCTGAATAAATATTTGTTAAATGGGTGGATGAATGACTTCAACAAACATTTCTGGAAAGCCTATTTATATGCCAGGCACTGAGGATTCAAAGGTTGGAAACTATGATAATCAGCCTTTTAAAAAGACTGAAATCGATTGGTAATTCACTTGTAAAGTGATAAAATGCATGACCCTGTGACAGACCAGCCCCAAGAGCAGAGGGTCTCAGCAGCATTTTGCCCCAGCATCCCCAGGGGACCGCACTCAGCCCAAGTAGAGATGGTGGCTCTATGGCTCAGGAAGCCTCTGGGGAGGGTTGGAGGGAGGGAGGGAGTGGAGGACACACGCCCTTGAGGGTCACTGTGCTCCTTTACCCTATCAGCAGTAACAATGTCTGATGTCCCCTGGGTACCCTTAAGGGTTTGATTTTAGTTTTTGCTGTTACATCTTAAATAAATTGCTTCCATGTTTCCATGGAGTCCTCTCTGCCCTCCCTTCTTAAGGCGATTTTGGTCTGGGCTTTTCGTATCATCTAAGACAGACTGTCCCGTCCTTTTATTATGTTCACTATAGTCTTCATACAGGGGGCTTGAACAAATCCGTCTCCCTTAGACACAGTTGGAGGGAATGGTGGAAGAAAACACTTTCCTTCCCCCACCCCTCGCCATTGCTCTTCCTCTTCTTCCTTTGAGATTGTGGACCGAGCAGGGACTTGGGAATTGAGAGACATGGGTTCAAGTTCCAGGTGTGCAGTAGGGAAATCCAAATCAAAATCGCAAGGAGATTCTGCCTCACGCCCGCTCTGGTGGCTAAATCCAAAGTCGGCGGTGAGTGTGGGTGGAGATATGAAGAAGCTGGAGCCCTTACACTGCTGGTGGGAATGTAACACGGTGCATCTGCTGCGGAAAAGAGTGTGGCAGTTCCTCAAAGGGTTAAACTTAGACTTACCATGATTTGGCAGTTGCACCCCTAGGTGTTTACCCAAGAGAAATCAAAACATCTGTGCCCAGATGTTCCCAGCAGCATTATCCACAATAGCCAAAAAGTGGAAACCATCGAAGTGCCCATCAGCTGATGGCTAGATGAATAAAACCTGGCATAGCCACACAATGGAATGTTCCTTTTCAGTCATAAAAAGGAATGAAGTTCTCATACACACTACAACGTGGATGGACCTCAGAAACATGCTAAGTGAAAGCAGCCAGACACAAGAGGCCACATATTGTGTGATTTCTGTGAAATGCCCAGAACAGGCAAACCCATGGAGACAGAAAGTAGATTAGTGGTTTCCAGAAGGAGGTCCATCCCCCAAATACATCTGGCTGAAACATGGTAATCTTATTAAGTCCTTACCATACCCTCAGAAGAAATAGAATTTTATCTAAAAGTCACCAGGGATTGCCTGTTTAAAGGACTTCTTCTGGAAACCCATCCTGTGTAAAGTGCCTAATTACCTACTAATGTACCTTTCCTTCCTCCGGCCTAATCTTCACTTGCTGAACTTGCTTCGAGTCAGGCTTTGCTATATTCTAGAATGGGTGCTGTGCCCACCGGAACATCACCCTGCCGACTGCCCACTGGTGGAAGTATTTCAGAGCGCTTGTCCAAGTGTAAACAAAGCTCCAAATGAAACCTTCTTCTCTCGAAGTCTAACTCTCGGTGATAAATTGGCTCCCTCCCACACTCTGCCACCTCTTCTTTTGAAAATGCCCCAGAACCAAATCAAATGAGGACAGGCTCCATCTCACAGGCCTGAGTAAGGAAGCAGACAATAATCTTTTAATGGGATCCTATTTTTCAAACCGGCATTTAGCCCACACGAAGCGGACGTGGGAGCAGAGAGGATGGGAGGTGGGGGCACAGAGAGGCTCTGAGTGTTTGGAGCAGGAGGCTAACAGCAAAGCAAGCTGGCAGCTGCTTATGGCGGACCCAGCCAGGAGCTGAGACGGCCGCGACCCCATCTCCCTCCCTGGACAATGGCGGATGAAAGCCCCACCGAAAAAAAATCATATGGGAGTGGAAAATCCTTAAAAATGAAGTTGGAAGGAATATTAGAGCTGCAAAGGGCCCTAGCAATTGTTCTCCAATCGCACACCTCATTTTACACATGGTGGAATGGGGGAGAGCCTGCGGGGGGAAGGAAATGGCCAAGGGGTACTTGGTCCAGGTGATTGGGAGTGGGGCCAAGGGAGCAGACATTAGATGGACTCACCCAGGGAGGAGGCTGTTCACTTCTCAGTTCATTCCCAACCGTTCTGACGATATTAAGGAGAAAGCCTTCATGGCAGCAGGTCCCTCTTACCATCTCCATCTGGATGGATCTAGCCGACATGGCGGGCAACAGTATCCAGCTAGGGTGTGGCAATACTGCTTTAGTTTGTAGTGGTGGCAATGGTGAATTTTTAAGCATTATTTTCTATTTATAACATGCAATTCTGGCTTCCCTTTATGATACTGGTTTCAAGTTTTCTTTAAACATACATTCGTGTCCAGAACAGTAAATTATTTAAAGGAACAAATAATGTATAAATGAACAGGACACGGATATGTCAAAAACCTGGAAGACCGCACATGAATGGGAAGCATTCCTCTAGTGCAAACTTACAATAGTTGTGTTTACTGCCGTTCCACCTTGAAACAAACACACACACACACACACACACACACAAACACACACACACACGATCCCTGGCAAGTGTTCATCCAGTCTCAGCTTGAATATCGCCTGTGACAGAGAGCTTACTACTTTTCTTCTGAGTTTCTACCAATCTATGGTCGAACATAGCTCCATATGCAAAGTAAGAAAGCATTTATTTAATACCTCTCAACATACCAATGCCCCGCCCCCAGCCCTACTGCTTCCCCTTGTTGAATCACTAGGATTTTGACCCTCCTGCCTAGCAGATCCGGGACTGAGCTCTGTGGGTGACTGGTCCCAAAATACAGATTTCAAACTCAAGTTTGGTGGCAGTTGCTGGATAACGCTGAGGTCCCAGCTGAAGGGAGGTAAAGAGTTTTCTCTCTCTCTGAGTCTGTGCTTGGGTGGAGGGAAGGGAAAGGGCCAGGCGGCCAGGTGGACAGGCCTTCCAGGCCGTGCTGTGTATCCTGGGGCCACAGAGAGGGAAGGAAGGAGAGGCTGGGACCCCCCTGAACACAGATCTCTAGGACTTTCTAATTTTCTGTGGCAGCTTGTGATGCAGAGGGACCTTGAAGCCCGTGGGTCAGCCTCTGAGGTTCTCACTGCCACACACGCACACGCGCGCATGCACATACACACACACACATACACACACGTGCACTTGCACACAGATACACAGTCACTTAGGGGGCCCTACCCAGGAAGCAAAAAAGGTCTCCCTCTCCACAGAGGACTCCTGGCCCATCACTTTGTGGCCTGGCTACCGTGTGTTTTCAGGGGTCCCGTGGTCCTGCTGCCAGGCGAGTCCCCAGACACCTCGCCGTTCCAGGCCTGCTTCCTTCCCATCAGCGCCAGGGATGTGCTGCCTCCGACAACCCTTCAGGCAGCTCCCAGGCACAACTTTCCCGACTTCCTACCCAGCCCCTGCATCCTCAGCTGTCCTCCCTTCTCCTCCTAGGATCCAGGTCACGAGGCCCTTTTCTTTCATCCTGGCACAGCTACCAATCAGCACACAGAAGGGGAGAAGTGAAAAGTGAGCAGACCTACCGACAGTGGGAGGTGATGTCTCCAGGCTTTGCAGAGGGCTCCCTCCTGCTGGGTGCTAGAGCCAGCCCCCATCCCCTTTGATGGCTCAGGAAGTCTCCCGCACTCTGCTGTGACATTTATCGCTGCACTCTCCCCCAGCAACCTCCGCCCCAGTGGGGGCCCTTCCCTCACCCAGGAAAAGTCAGTTAAGGTCATTCTGTGCCAGCTCAGAAGTCCCTAGAAGCACAGTCTCTGTCCCTCCGGCTGGCTTTCAGCACACAGATGCCTTCCCTGGCCACCCCTGGGGGATGGTGGTGACTGGGAGAGGCTGGCCCAGGGCTCCTGAACACTCAGGGATTTTCTAAGCTCTGGCGATAATATCTATGCAAAGAGTTGGATTTGGTTTTTCCTACATTTTTCAACTGATCTGAAGCAAAGAGGTAACATGTGTTTCTTTATCCAGAATTTTAAGCAAAAAGCAATTTCCCACTTCCTAGCTCAGACTTGATTCAAATCTCTTGTAATCCCCCACTCCAGGATCAGGACCAAAAGTGGCCAACCAACCCAGGGTGGGGGTGACCTGGAGCAATGTCTTCTGGGCCAACCCCCTCTCTAGCAGTCCTTAGAAAGTGACAGCCTCTGCTCTCCTTGCCCACTGCCATCTGCCCAGCAGTCCTGCACAGGGTGGTGGCAAGCTCACACCAGGAATGAGTCATTTACTCCCAGAAACGGACACAGCCCAGTCCCCACAGGTCAAACATAAACAGAGGCAGGTGGAATGGTGTAGGTTCCCTGAAGCTGAAGGCAGACCATCCTCAAATTCCCAAAGACCAGACCTATTCCATGTTGCTTGTTGGATGTGGGAGAAGCCAGGGAAGCAAGGAGGAGAGAAGATGAGAATCATTAGTCTCAAGACTCTCTTGTTCTCCTGAGAGGAGTGAAAAATGGCGCAAGCTTTCAGAGTACCCTTGCCATGCCAACCAAAATGTTTCATAAACAGGCAAGAATAAATCACGGTTTAAAAAAGTAATCACAACAGCAGTTATCTTTGCCCCCTATCTGGGGGCAGAGATTCATGGAGATGGGACGTGAAGGAAATTTCTGGGGTGATAGGATTCTACCTCAGAAGAAAAAAACTGTGAACAAATGTTAAACTCTCGAGCAACGCTGTCTAATGGAACAGTTCTGCGGTCATGGAAATGTTCTGAGTCTGTGTCATCCGGGACAGTCCCCATCCCTCCCTGTGGCTGTGTGGTGCTTGAAATCAGGCTGCGGAATTGGGTATGGGGTCACACAGGCTCTCACAGACCCTCGCAGCCCTGCGGCCGGCCAGGGCAGGGCCATCTTCTCCTTAGAGACAAAGCCGGACTCACCCAAGGTCATACCCAGCAGCGAGCTGGTCAAGGGCAGAGAGCTCCAAGTCTCCCGACTCTGAGCTGCGCTATTATTCCCCAGGCACCCTGGACGGAGAGAGCAGCCGCAGAGTGGGCACCCTGAAGGTGGAGGGGAGAGTCCCAGGAGTCCCAGCCAGAAGCCAGAGGCACAGCAGTCCCAGCCCTGAGAGCACAAGTTTCCTTCTTCAGGGGACAACCTCTGGTCTAACAGTGGCAAACTCGAGTCCATGTTGACCCTTGACATTTTATAACCCACTTTCATACACAGTCTCTCATGTTGTCCTCGGAACCTGGAAGACATCCGTTCTTCCTCCCCTCCCTTCCACGCAAGTGGTGGGTGGCAAATAAGGTAGAGGGGCAAAAAGTTTAGACTCAGAGTCAGACTGCCAGGGTTGCGATGCTGATTTACCAGGCCCATGAATCTGTAACATGGTACATCTTAACCTCTCTGTGCCTCGGTTTCCCAACCTGTAAAATTGGAATGATGATCATACCTGCCTTGCTGGGATGTAGTGAGAATTAAGTGAAACAATCCGATCCCACAAACTCTTATTATTAGTATTATTGTTACTGCTGCTGCTGCTGCTATTATTGATCGAGCATCATCAGCGACAGCACCAGGACCAGAGGTGGTGCCGGGGCCAGGTCAGAAGCCCCGAGGAGGGCAGAGCCCTGGGCGTCAGACTCGGCGCCAAGCCATCCAGACTCTGCAGGAGGGGGGATGGAGTTACCAGCACCCTCTCTCCCCTCCCAGAGCAAACTCCTGAGCTGCCGCACTTGGCTCTGAAGGATCTGCCCTTACAGAGAGATTACCTTTTGCTCATGAATCTCCCACCTGGAAAATGTCCCTTCCTGAGTTGACTGGCGCGATGAATCACTAGGACCATCACCGCCATAGTTCGTGGTCCATCTCCTGCTGCCCAGCAAGCAGCACGCCGGCCCTCCTCTCTGGAGGCTGCAGTCAAGGGGGGAGGTTTACAGGATCAAAGTACTGTTGGAAAAAGGGACTTCTGGGGGCTCCCATCTTACCACCAGCCCACCCAGGTGGGAAGACGGGCAAAGCCATCGCTAGTAACCCATGTGCGTGAGCGTGAATGTGTAGGAGAGTCTTTCCATTCACACTGCATCTTGCTTAGGAGCTAATTCGGTAGTTATAAAGCACTAGAAGGGCAGGTATTTTTATTCTAGTTTTGAGACGAGAACTGAGTCAGTGAGGGGCTAAAGGACCTACCCAGGATCAGCTGTGTTAAATTCTGCTGAGTGTTACCAGCATCCCATCAATGATTACATGTCTGGAAAGTTCCTGAAAGCACCACCTATAAGCAGAATGGGCACTGCTGAAGTCAGAGCCAGGAGTCCATCCAACGGGGTCCCCCTGGCTTCATTTTCCTTGGCCCCACACCCAGGCATTGCCACTGGGCCATCCCCTAGAAAAAACTTCCCCCAGCAGATATTCCGTTCTAGCGGGCCGACCGGTATAGACAGCCTCTCTGTGCTAAGCACTGCGTCTGGGGCAAGCTGGGGGTGGGGTGGATGGTCACGGGGACACACAAGTTGCAGAGGCTGGCTTTGCAAAGGTAATAGGCAACCAGTTGCTTAGACACCAGGGCTCTGGACCGAGCTCTCATTCATGTCCACAAGTGGGGAGAAAAATCTGTTGATATTTGGCTGCCAAGATACTGCTTTGTAAGTTTAAGTGACATTGTGTGTCTAGTGATGGTAATAGCTACCACGATGGAGTACCTCCTGTTTGCCAGGCCCTGTGCTAAGTGCCGTAGACAGCGCAGCCTCAATCGAACCTCACCTTCACTGATAGACCCCTTGTGAAATAGATAGCCCTATCATCAGAGTCTTACACATAAGGAAGCTGAGGCTTGCCAGAAAGCCGCCCACTCCGTTCCCCGGTGGTGGCGCCAGGACGTGAACGCAGGCAGTGTGATTCTAGAGCCTCCTGCGGAACTGTCATTGTAGGTCTCTCGCTACAAAACACAGAGCGCACACCGAGTGAAATACCATTAAAAACCCATCTGATCAGCTTTAGCCACAAAGGTATAAATGAAGTTCTTCTCTATTCAATTTACTAATCCTCTGTCCAACCCCAACCAAACACTTTGGCCACATTTTTGTCCATAGCGATGGCATGAATCAAATAAACCAATCTTGGTCTATTTGAGCCTACAGGGTTCCTAGGCCACAATCTGGGTCTTGAACTTCATTGTTCCATTTTGCGGCCAATTCAGAGGGCCCCTAGGCTGGACGTCATGCTATGCCCAAGACATGTCACCTAGGGGAGAGGGCACTGGGGCTTGAAATAGGGCTCTGTCCTCTAGCAGCCCTACGTCCTGGGGTAGTCTCATCACTTCCCTGCAGCCTAGCCTCATCTGTCCAATTGGCTCTGGAACCCTGCCCTCCCCAGCCCAGCAGAGATGACATCATATCACATAACTCTATCACTGATTGACCACTGGCTATGTACTAGCCACCATTCCTACCTTATCTAACTTGATCCACACAACAACCCTGTAAGGTAGGTATTATTACAGCCCGCATTTACCAATGAGGAAGCAGAGGCTCAGAGGGACAAATGATTTGTGCAGGGTTAGACCAGGAGTAAGTGGCATGCCCATGTCCATTCTATACAAGGCCTTGCTCTTGTACTGATGGGTCTGTGGGTGCTCTGTAGCCTGTAGAGCTCCAGAAGATAAGGCCCAGCAGAAGAGTGGAAATGTATCCTAGCTCCTAGCACATGGTCTCACTGGGCGGCCTGGTTTCCTGGCTAATCCCATTCTCTTGGTCTTAGGCTCACTGATTCAGAGGTTTAGAAGAATCCATCTTGAACTAGAGGGTATCGGGCTAAGCAAAATAAGTCAATCAGAGAAAGACAATTATCATATGATCTCACAGATATGAGGAATTTGAGAAACAAGACAGAAGATCATAGGGGAAGGGAGAAAAAAATGAAACAAGACAAAACCATAAGAGACTCTTAATCTCAGGAAACGAACTGAGGGCTGTTGGAGGAGAGGGGGGTGGGAGGGATGGGGTGGCTGGGAGATGGACATTGGGGAGGGTATGTGCTATGGTGAGCACTGTGAATTGTGTAAGACTGATGAATCACAGACCTGTACCCCTGAAACAAATAATACATTATATGGTAATAAATTTAAAAAAAAAAGAAGAAGAATCCATCTCCTCCAACCTTAAAGGCCCACTTCTGTCTGATGGTGCCCATTTCTGGAACATATTGATTCATCAGCCAGCTCTGTGCAGCTCTCAACATAGGACAGGGTTTTGATGGATGTTGACACGGAAACCCACAAATGTTCCATCCCCGTAGCGGTGGAACGCCGTCCTGGTGAAGCCTGGCGGGCCCCAATCAGACACTGCTTCCTTGACACCAAGGCGCAACATTCGGCATTCCCCAGCTGGCTCGGGCAGGTCTGTGCCTGAAATGAAGCCAGTCCTGAGACTCATCAGGCAGATCGTTGTGGAGCTGCCTCGGGTAGGAGCTCATTAAGGGTTTGCTTCTTCCGGGACGACTCGAGGGCCCCCTCTCCCTAGCGCTCAGCAGGGTCTCATCCGTCTTCAACCATCCCCACCCTGATGGCCCTGTCAGCACACTGCTGTAGTGTGAAGCCCTGTTCTAAATGCTGACGCGTACCGAGGCCTTCATTCTCAGGACGGCCCTCAACCACCTGCCCCTGTGCTGGGAAGAGCCCCGGTTTATATTGTTCTGCCGTTTCGCCTCATATCACATCGCACTGTTTGAATCGGTAATACAATTTCACGGTGAAAAATACAAAGGGGATCCAAGGATGGAAGTCAGCCTGGACCCAGGATGAGCTCTCCAGAAACAGCTTCGAAACAGGAAGCAGATGGGGTCCCGCTCTCTCCCCCAGCGGCCAGCTCTCCACGGACCCCGGCTGTGGCCTGGAGCAGAGCCAAGGACTTGCCAGCCTCGGGGCAGAACCGTGGAGCCTAGGCTAAGCTGATGCTTCCCACCCTTGGATCTTCCAAGGACCCTGTCCCAATTTTTGCCCCACTCACACAGTACCTCTACTTTTTAATTCTTTACTGAAGAATTCTCTTTAAATGAGCTCGCTTTAATATAAACAATTTTTAAAGGAAATACAGTATCACTATCCTAAGAGAGACAATGTAGATGGCTCCTAAGAAGGTGGACTCTGGATCAAAGCCAAGCTTACGGCATAGCCCTCGCCATAAGGAGATCACTACAAAAATGAGCACAAAGGGAACCAAACAATTTATGAAACATTAACCAGAGACTACCTGCCTGAAGCCCAGTTTTCTCTTTGTTAAAATTGAGATGAACAAAGGTTACAAGTGCTGAAAACCCATAAACCCCAAATGAGATGTAGTCACAGGTATTGAGGAGGACTGAGTCACTATCTCACCCTGTGATGCACTATTGTCATTGCCGCCCCTGTCCCACCTACAATCAGCTTGCATGTTATCTGTGTCACTCGGGCCACACTCGGGGAGACGTGAGGTCTAGCAGGAATCTCCTGGGGGTGGTGGGGGAAGGTAGGCCTCTCTCTGCTGTGTCTGTCTTCCCCAGCGAGAATCACCATGTCCCACGAGAACCACTCTTCGTGGGAGAGTATTGCTTGTGTGGACGGCCTAGAGGCAGGAAAGGGGTTGAGACCAGTGTGTGAAAAGGCACCCAGTGGAGCCTCGGGGGTCCCTGGCCCACACTGCAGCGTTTGAGGGAAATTTCACGTTTGCTTTATTAAATTCTTGACCAACCCAGTGAAAAATTCAGACGTGCGATGATAAAACCCAAGAAAGCCGTAATTAGTTTAAATCGCACAAGGTAGATGACATTAAGTAATTAGTATTAGTATTGCTGAGTTGGATGATTTTGTGGTTAGGATTTTTTTTTAAAGTCTGTATCTGTTACAGAAATATACCAATGTCTTGGATTTGCTTTGAATTATTCTAGTGAAGAAGGAGGGGGAGGAGCAGGAAGAGGAGGAAGAGGGAGGAGAGGAGAAAGAGGGAGGGGGGAGGAGAAGGAGGGAAGACAGAGGGAAGGAGGGGGAGGAGAGAAGGGGAAAGGGGGAGGGGAAAGAGGAAGGAAAGGGGAGAAGGGAGAGGGGAAGGAGGAAGGGGAAGAAAAGGAGGGGAAGAGGAGAAGGGAGGTCTGGAGGAGAAGGGAGGGGGAGGCGAGGGAGGGAAGGCAGAGGGGAAGGGAGGAGGGGCAGAGGAAGGAGGAGGGGAAGGTCAGGGACAACAGCAGAGGGGGAAGAATAGATTTTTCAAAGGACGAAAGAATACTGATATTTAGTGAAACAGAGCACTGAACACATAGGAATTCATTATGTTTGGTACGTATGTGATGCATATGTGTTATGATTCGTATGTATGTTTTGATACATAGATCCATACATATACACATTTCCATAATAAAAAGTTTTCTTAAAAAGTTATGCTTACTATATTCAAAGAGATAAAAGAAAAAAAAAGTAGCAAGGCTAGCAAAGAAAGAACTAGAAACTACAAAAAAGACATACCAGACTTGAAAAAGAAACAAATAGGAATTCTAGAACTGAAAAAATACAGCAACTAAAAGTAATAACTCAACGGATAGGTCAATATTCCTAGCAGAGAACTAATGAATTGGAAAATTTGTTAGAAAAAAATTCCCCAGAAAAAAGCAGAGAGGGGGAAAATATGTATGAAAAAATACAGAAGTATTTTTATAAGTAGGATTTTTATAATCAAAGACGAAGGTTCTGGGGTACCTGGGTGGCTCAGTTGTTGAGCGTCTGCCTTCGGCTCAGGTCATGATCCCAGGGTCCTCAGATCAAGACCTGCTTCAGGCTCCCTGCTCAGTGGGAAGCCTGCTTCTCCCTCTCCCTCTGTCCCTGCTTGTGTTCCCTCTCTCGCTGTCTCTTTCTGTCAAATAAATAAAATCTTAAAAAAACAATAAAGCAAAGAACTCTTAAAAAAAAAAAAGATGATGGTTCTAATTTCTGGGGTGTACACCAAAAGAATATTATAATTTGTACAACTTCCAAGCTAATAGAGAGTGTGAAAGGAATGATAATATACTCAATAAATCCAAAAGAGCAAGAAAAGAGGAAAGAGGGAATTAAACTAGGCAGGAAAAATAGAAAGCCTGGTAAAATGGTAAATTTAAACTTCAATATATTAGGAACTACATTAAGTAATTAATTAACATGTCAGCCATTTATTATTGATATAAGCTGTTAGTATTTAAATTTATACTATTATAACTAATATATGAATAACAGATGAAAGTATATGCATTTAAGGCTATACATTTCCCCATAAGCATACCTTTAGCTGCAACCTACATATTTTGACATACAGTATTTTCATTATCATTCAGTTTCAAATAATTCACAATTTTCATTGTGATTATTCCTTTGGTTTATGTTTATTTAAAAGCAAGGTCTAGATTTCCAAATTTATGGTAAACTTTTTAATTATATTTTTTCTAGTTCATTTCTAACTTAATGACATTGTGAGGGGGAAAAAAAACCCCTCTGTATTATTTTAATCCTTTGACATTTTTTTGGATACTTGCTTTATGGCCCAGGATATGGCCAAGTTTTTATAAATACTCTTTTTTTTTAAGATTTTATTTATTTGAGAGAGAGAGACACACAGTGAGAGAGGGAACACAAGCAGGGAGAGTGGGAGAGGGAGAAGCAGGCTTCCCGCCAAGCAGGGAGCCCGATTCGGGGCTCAGTACCAGGACCCTGGGATCATGACCTGAGCCGAAGGCAGATGCTTTAACCCATTGAGCCACCCAGGTGCCCCAGATGCCCCAAGTTTTTATAAATATTCTATGTGAGTTTGAAAACAACATGTGTTCTAAAGTTATTGGGTGCTATGTTCCATACATCCATTGGCTCTGGTTTGCTAATCATGTTTAAATCTTTTTTACTTTTGTCTAATGACCTCATCAGTTACAGAGAGAAGTATGTTAAAATCTAATTATGATTTTAAATTTTTTCTTTTAGTTTGTCAATTTTTACTATGAAATCGAGGCTAAATTATTGAGCATATAAATTTGAATTGCCTCAATTTCCTGTTTCATTTGCCTTCTACATGGAGTTTAAACATTTACAAAGAAATAATGCCAAATTTTTCCAGATATTAGTAAAAGAAAAAAACACAGTCCAACTCATACTATGAAGCCTACAGAATTTTGATGCCAAAACTGACAGAAACACTAAGGGAAAGGAAAACTATGGGCCAAATCTCATTCTTGAGATTTAATGTTTTATTCATGCAAAATTCATTAATAAAATATTCGCAAGTTAATTTCAACTGTCTCTAAAAAGGATAATACACCATGACCACACTGAGTTTTATTCCAAAAACACAAAGATGGCTTAACACTGTGTCATATACCACAATAACTAAATAAAGGATAAAAATCACATTACCATCTCAATAGATTCGTAAAAAGCATTTGATAAAACTCAACACGGATTCACACTTTTCTTTTTTTGACAGAGAAAGAGAGATCACAAGCAGGCAGAGAGGCAGGCAGAGAGAGAGAGTGGGAAGCAGGCTCCCTGCTGAGCAGAGAGCCCGATGCAGGGCTCGATCCCAGGACCCTAAGATCATGACCTGAGTCAAAGGCAGAGGCTTTAACCCACTGAGCCACCCAGGCGTCCCCAGATTCACACTTTTTAAGAAAATTCAGAGAAATAGAAATAGCAGGAAACTTTGTTATCTGATAAAATGTACAGTAGACTTCATTGTCCTAGCGACTCAGCAGAAGGCAGATGGCACCTTCATATGGGGTGACCTGAAGAGTTTAATACAGTAACTGCTTACAAAGGTGGGGAGCATTTAAAGAAACTAACAAGGCATAATGTAGTATCCTAGAGCTAGTAACGGGCAGAAGGAACTCAAGAGGCGAGAGAAAGAAACTACTATAAAATGGGAAGAGTGGCTCTATGGAGGGGGCTACGCGACATAAGCTGTGGCCTTTGGCAGGACACAGCTCATCTATGTGACCTGGCAGTGAGGTAGTCTAGGTAATAAATACCTCAGCGCAATTCTCTCTTAACCCTATCTCACATCAGTGCCTCTAATTGGCCACAACCAATAAACCAAAAGGGCAATGGAGCCCATTGACTCAGTCCCTACAAATTGCCTCTTGGGGTATAGTGCAGCTGGGAAAGTATGGAGAATGGATCTGGGAAAGTAAACAAGAAGCATACGGCATAATCTAATTTACTCATAAAATGTGGAAAATTTGCCTTTTTGAGATTTGGAACAAGACAAACACATTCCCTTCAATTCAACATGGTATAGGAAGTAGCCTGTGTAATAAGGCAAGAAGAAGATATAAAAGATACAGGATGAAAAAGGAAGAAATAAAAACAATCAGAAACAGATAATTTGATTGTGCACAGAGAATATCCAAAATAATGTGCAAATAAAATGTCAGAATTAATAATAAGTTTAGGTTGTTCAATAAAAACTTGATAGATAAGAATCAATTGCATTTGTATATACTAGCAACAAATAGAAAAAAAAATCTGATATTTAGGAATTCATCTATGTGTAAGACTTTGCAGAAAACAATGAAACACTAAGAAGATCAACACTAAGAAGATCAATACTTTACCAAGAAGTAAAATAAGCAAAGCTGTATATGAGTTTCGTAGATCGGAAGACCTCTATTGTAAAGAGAACAATGCATTCCAAACTGATCTGTATATTTAATATAATCTTGATCAAATCCTAATAAGGAACTTTGCCAAACCGGTGTAGAGAAGTAAATCCGCCCACCACAAAGGTAGACTGTGGCTGCCACAGGTGCGTCTTGCAGACCTCTAACTACACAGAAAATAACCAACAAAGGACCCCAGTGACTGCACGCATTTAGGGAAACTACAGCAGACCTGCTCTTGGAAGACAGGGACCCTATCGGAATTTCCAATATTGTCAAACTTTTCTCTGACTGCACAGTTGCTTACAACAATTCCACCCAATTTTCTCTTCTCCTCTTTACTTGGAAGCAGAATTGCGCTGCAGTCCGACAGCTCTCCCGGCCTTAGTAAGCTCCCTCCCTGTTTTCTCTCACAGAAGCATTTCCCTTCATGACATTTAGTTATTTTTAGTGCCATCTTGGTTACTGCTTCTTGGAGGACCCAAACTAACACAATAGCCAAGATGTTCAAGAACAAGTTGGGGGAACATGCTTGACTTCATATCAAGATTTGTTATAAAAGCACAGTAATTAAAACAGTGTTGTTTTGGGGCGCCTGGGTGGCTCAGTCAGTGGAGTGGCTGCCTTTGCCTCAGGTCATGATCCCAGAGTCCTGGGCTCAAGCCCCTGCTGAGCAGGGAGCCTGCGTCTCCCTCTCTTTCCTGCTTGTCCTATCGGTCGCTATCTGTCTCTCTCCTCTCTCAAATAAATATATAACATCTTAAAAAAGGGAAAAAAAAACGGTGTTGTTTTGACACAGGGTTGGACAAATCGAACCAAAGAATAGACTAGAAGGCCCAGAAATCTTGCAATGCATGACCACGCCCACACATACACACACACACATACACACACACAATTTAACAAATGTGGCTCTCAAACAGAGTGGAAAAGAGGCTATATTTTAATAAATAATGCTGGATATTGGGTATCCATACGGTGAGAGAAAAAATGAAACATCTATTTCACACTTCACACTAAAATTAATTCCAGGTGTATTGTAAACCTGAATGTAAAAAAAAATAATAATAAAGCTTCTAGAAGGTAATATGGGAAACTATCTTCATGGCCCTGGTGTAGAAAAAAAGCTTCCTAATCAACACACAAAAAGACTAACCAATAAGGAAAAGATTGTTATTTGGACCCCATTAAATTAAGAACTTCATGTTCATCCAAACCAGCCATTTAAAGATTGAAAGACAAACCACAGAGTGAGAGATCTTTGCAACATATATAACTGATGGGATCACATCCAAAATACAAAAAGAACTCCTACAAAACAGCAAGAAACAAGCAGTTCAAAAGAAAAAATGGCAAGAGTCTTGAACAAACAATTCACAGGAGGAACTCGGCCCCATTCATTATCAGAAAAATGCAAATTAAATTCACAGTGAGATATCACTATATGCCCACCAGAATGGGCAGGAAGTACAAAAGTACAAAGGCTGACAAATATAGAGGCATTACAAAAACGTACCAATGTACACTGTTTGAACTGATGAATCCGAGTGTGAGTGAGGCTGGGAAGCAATGGGAACTCTCATATTGAGAGTAGAAGTTCAATTTTGGTATGACCACTTTGGAAAAAAAGTTAGCACTATGTACTGTAACCGAAGACAGGTACAGGCTAGAATTCAGCAATTCGACATTTGGTGGAAAATGCACACCCATAGCAACGGGATTCTTATTCCCAAAAAGGAAATCACTCAAAGGTCCATTAATAACAGAATGGGCAAATATATTGTGGTTAACTTCATACAATCGTCAACTACACCAAAACGAGAAACTGTAGCACACTCCTGCTACATAGAAGCATACGCACGAATTTCTCAAACGATGTTACAATGCACATTTCAAAAAACACACACACACATAGTAAGATTCTATTTATAAAAATTCAAAATGAGGCAAAACGGTATTTTTTAGGAACGAGTATACATATGGCAAAATTACAAAGAAGAGCATACTTACCGTAAAAGTCAAGATAGTGGTATCCTCTACAAGAAAGCCATAGAGAGTTGTTTGTTTTGTTTTTAAGTAATCTCTATGCCCCAATAGGGGCTCAAACTCATGATCCGAAGATCAAGAGTCACATGCTCTACCGACTGAGCCAGCCAGGTGCCCCAGTATCCTCTAGGAGAACGGGAGGAAGAGGTCAGCGGGAAGGGGCATGAGGTGAGGCTTCGGAGATGCTGGCAAAGAGTGATAAGTACAAGCGTTTGCTTTTTTATTATTTATTGACCCATGAAGTTTTGCTTTATAGACTTTTCTGAATGTTTGTCATATTTCAAAATAAACTTGACTAATTGATTTGGCAATGAGAACTAGCTTTGCCAGCTAGGATATTTGGTGGATATTTTCCAAGATCTGGATGAAAATATTGAAAGCTTGCACTGAGACAAAAGCATTTCATCAAAAATATTATGTTGATAAGGGCAAATTGAAATTTATGTTTGGATTCTTCCCAACTCTTTTTGTGAATGTCAGTTTAAACAAATGTCGCCCTATGAAGGAATGAGAGGGTAATTAATAGTCATTTGATAGGTCTTGGTACATAGCCTTTGTGATATACTTCCCAGAAATTGAGAATGTGAATTACTCTAATGACTGAATTGCAAATCCTTTGCAAATCAATGGTTTCTAATTCTTTGCTTTCAACAAAATTAAAGAAGGATTTAGTCAAAGGATTAGTGGATAGAACGTTAAAAATGTTTTTTTGATGATATTTCATTGCGATTTTTAGCATGTATCTCATAAAAAGTTCAAAGAATTATATGACAATGCTATAATAAAACATATTCTATTTCTATTTACCTGTTTATGTGACTGAGGGTTTCCTAGTGCTTACCTCTACAAAAACCATCAATATGAAGAGAAATTAGCTGAACCCTGTCTCGTTCTAACAATAATAGTCAACCATAGAAAAATGAACCGATTTTTAAATGCCCAATTCATGTTATTAAGAAATGAATTTCCAGGGACGCCTGGGTGGCTTAGTTGGTTAAGCGGCTGACTTCGGCTCAGGTCATGATCCTAGGGTCCTGGGATCGAGTCCCGCATCGGGCTCTCTGCTCAGCGGGAAGCCTGCTTCCCCCTCTCTCTCTCCGCCTGCCTCTCTGCCTACTTGTGATCTCTCTCTCTGACAAATGAATAAATAAAATCTTTAAAAAAAGAAAAGAAATGAATTTCCAATTTTTAAGTTATATGTTTATTATTTATAAAAACTTTATATTGTTTTGCTCAATTGTATATCTATTAAAATTGCAATAGAGTTCAATCCAGACTAAAATTTTCAATCTCTAAAGATACGAGATTTTAATATGTGTATTGTGTATGTGTATATAATCTTATTGCAGAGACACAAGGTAATCTACAAAAGACTTTTTTTTTTTTTTAAAGATTTTATTTATTTATTTGACAGAGAGAGAGATCACAAGTAGGCAGAGAGGCAGGCAGAGAGAGAGGGGGAAGCAGGCTCCCTGCTGAGCAGAGAGCCCGATGTGGGGCTCGATCCCAGGACCCTGAGATCATGACCTGAGCCGAAGGCAGAGGCTTTAAC
>CM052894.1:43465017-43512273 GCA_028534135.1 Potos flavus | reverse complement strand
CACTGAGCCACCCAGGCGCCCCTACAAAAGACTTTTAAGCATAAAAAGCATGTTAGGATGAAATTCTCTAAGATACATAGAATGGAAATAAGAGTTCAAGAAAAAATGATCTAAAATTTGCTAAAGATTTTGCTCATGTATTTTTTTGAGTACAGTTGACGTACAATGTTACATTAGTAATTTAACAAGTTTATATATTACGTTCACCACAAGTCTGGCTACCATGTGTCCCCTTACTCTGCTGTTACAATGTCAAGAACTGTATTCCTTAAGCAGTGCCTTTTATTCCCGTGATTTATTCATTCCATAGCTGGAAGCCTGTATCTCCTACTCCCCTTCACCCATTTGTTCCACCCTTCACCCTTCTCCCCTCTGGCAACCATCAACTGAATTTATAGGTCTGATTCTGCTCTTTGTTTGTTCATCTGTTTTAGATTCCACTTATGAATGGAAGCATATGGCCTCTTTCTCAGCCTTAGTTTCTTAGCATAATCCCCTGTAGGTCCGTCCATGTCGCTCAAATGGCACCATCTCATCCTGTTTTATGACTGTGTAATATTCCATTGTATATCTATACCACATTTGCTCGTGTCTTTTTTTTAAATGATGGTATTAGATTACTATGAGGTTTTTATTTCTTTAAATACATTTTAAAGTGATGTGACAGCTTTAGAATGTTAACGGTTTCAATAAGTCAGAATTACTTTCTTTGCAACTCTTTAAACTTATAAAAAATTATAGATGTCAACTTGAAAACCTCCACAGGGGTAAATCGGTCTTTAAGCCCAATGACTTAAACAGACTCATGATTCATTCCCTTAAGATAAAAGAAGCTAGAGACAGACAGTCCGGGCTGGTATGGCCGTTCCTTGAAATCAACAGAGACTCCGGATCCTTCAGTGCTCCTGTTCGGCCATCCGTGGAGGGCAGCTTCTACCCTCAAGGCCACAACAAGACTCCTGGAGCCTCAGCCGTCATCCCCGTGATCTGGAAATCCCGGGGAGGAGCCATAGCAGCTTTCCCAGGAGCCCTACCATGTCATATCACCTGGCCACTCCTGTCAGTCAGGGAACCTGGGAAAGGGCATTTTGCAACTGGGCATAATGCCCGAAGCCCCTGTTACCAAGGGAGAAGTTGAGAATATATGTTTGGCAGGAAAATCAGCAGTCTTAGTCACACGGAGTACGATCCATGCCAGTTAAACTGTATACAGACGCATGTGTATTTGTGCATTGTTACCAGTGTATGAATGATTTATCACTGAGTGGGGGGATTTCAGGTTATTTTTACCTACTTCTTAGCATTTTCATATATTAATTTTTTTAAATCAACTTGGTAATTCCTACAAAAACTTTACTGATATTGTCATAAGTTAAAAAGGGGCAAACGGGGAAACAGAAAAAAACAATCAGAACTTAGAGTCAAAAGACCAGAGATTAACTCCACTCTGCAGAATGACTTAGGCGTATATCTTCATCTCCGTGAGCCACAATTTCCTTGCCTACCGAAGGAAGGTTGGTTAGATTTTTCCATTATCTCTGGCTTACATTGTTTCTGATGAGAAGCCACAGTCATCTCGATTTTCATTCCACTATATGTAATTCTTTTCCTCTGGCTGCTTTTAAGATTTTTTCTCTTTATCATTAGTTTTCAAGTCATTCTCTGAAGTGCCTGGTGTGGTTTTCTTTGCATTTATTCTGCTTGTCATTGTTGAAATTCTCATATCTATATAAATTTTTCATCCGATTTGCAAAACTTCCAGTCCTTATTTCTTCAAATAAAAGCTATTTGCAAGTCTATGCCTGCTAATTCTACCACCTCTGCCATTTTCAGGGCTATCATATGCATTTTTTCTTTCCTTTTGATTTAAAAAAAATGTTTTATTAGATCCTGGACATTATGAATGATATGTTCTTGAGTATTGGAATTTGCTGTCTTCCTTTAAAAATATTATTTTGTTCTGACAGTCACTTGTGGATC
Organism: Potos flavus; assembly: GCA_028534135.1. Taxonomy (NCBI): domain Eukaryota; kingdom Metazoa; phylum Chordata; class Mammalia; order Carnivora; family Procyonidae; genus Potos; species Potos flavus. The sequence continues at coordinate 43,510,293 of CM052894.1, read as the reverse complement.
TGCTTGCTACTTTCCAAAACAATTTTTGTAAAGCTTTGTCAAAGTACATCTACGATAGCCTTTGCTATAGGGATAGTTTAGCCCCTCGTTCTGAGATACGGTCTTTGTGATGTCCCTCCTAAGAGCTCCCAGTGTTCATAGAGGGTTTTCTGTTCTGGTTGGTCCAAACTCAAAAGTCCCCCAACCATATACATGATCTAGTAGTTATTCAGCTCCTTCCTTATTGTTCATTCCTCAGTATTTGTTGTTTGTTTGTTCTTCTGGGCTCTTACCCTACCCATGACCGGCTTAGTATTCAGCCAAAGACTTAAGGGGATCTTCTTTGCCACACCCCCTACTTGTTTTGTTTTTTTTTTATTGAGGTGCAATTCAAGTATCATAAAATCCATCCTTTTAAAGTGTCTAATGCATTGGTTTTTAATACATTCACAAAATTGGGCAACCATCACCACCACCTAACTCCAGGGCATTTTCATGACCTCATGGGGTTCCTTCTGGGAGATTTCCGGAGCTCTGTGTCTGCTCTCCTCTTCAATACTCGGCCCCACAAATTCCCGAAGCCTCAGCCTCCTTGCACTCAAGACCCTGCTTGCCCAGCTCAGTGAGACTGCTGAGCCCCCTTGGACCTTCCTCCTTGCGCTGGGTTCTGGTAAATGCCTCCAGGCAGAAAGCCAGGGTGATCGCGGGGCTCTGTTGGCTATTATCCAATGTCTAAAAACACTTATTATTTTTTTTTCTAGTTTTGTAGTTATTTATGGGAGAAGGGTTACTCTGGTATAATTCCTCCATTGTGGCTGGAAGTGGAAATCTCAGTTTATTTGATTTTTGAGATTAAACCTGCTTGTCATTGTGCTTGGCTTTAATAAATATTAATCATAGTTATTAAGTTACTATTTTATATATTACTGAAGTGAACGTTATCTTCTCAATATCTCTTGTACCGAACTCCCACTGTCTAGCACCCACAGAATGGGGGGGTCCCCTCAGCTACAGCTGCACACAGGCCCCATACCGTTCCCATCCAACTGGTGTGATTCCACTACCCTGCCCCCCTGCTATCCTGACTAATTCAGTTAAACCAGGCCTAAGCCAATTAGTGCGTGATATTCTCCTGGCCACATGGATGGTTCTGGAACAGAGATTTGAGGGGCGAGGGGAAGAGGAACGTCTCTTCCCCTTTCCTAATATTTCCTTCCCTTAGAAAATCCATTAATGTGGTTTCTGACCTCTCTCTGCCCCCTTACTCACTGCGTCCCAGGAGAAGCAAAGTAATCTCTCTAAATGAAAACCAGGGAAGAATAAATTGGGCACACTCAGCCCAGCTCAGCTCTTCTTCCTGTGAGAGCGAGCTGCCCATGGGGAGCACGCGGTCACCTCCACTTCTCCAGACCGGGAGACTTACTCACCCGACAGGCTGCCCACATGGGGAGACCCCGACTGGGTGAGCAGGCTGTCCTCACTGGGGGGTTCTGGGAGAAGGCCCACTGTGTTCTCACCCTGGGTAATGGCCTCCAACAGTATCAGGATTAAAAGTAATATTTTACTCTTTTGTTTTACACATCACGATTCTTGTAACTCAGATAGAGACAACGAGGCCCCCTCAGAGACCATATTGGAATATGGCCCAGTTCAGACCTGTGAGATACAGCAGCACGTCTGGTGGGTGATCTGGGGACACCCCGCCCTCCTTCTCAAGGATCTCTCTTTTACTGTGCATGTGGTGAGAACCGGTGTGTCCTGAGGCCACCTCAGCCAAGCCTCAGGACGACGTTGCACGGGGAGGAGGACAGAGCAGAGAGAAGCCCAGGGAAACCCCACTGCCAGCGTCTGCCCACGCTGTGGATTTCCCAGTTACAGGAATCAATACATCTCCTTTATTTTCTAAGCCAGCGGGTTTTGCTTTCTTTTACTTGTTCCCTGGAAGCGTCTCAGCAGACACAGCCTTCCCTGTTCAGTGTAAAGTACTTTTACTCAGACTTCATTCGATCCTCTCACTGTGGTCAAGAGTTACAGTAGATGAGGAAACAGAAAGCCAGCAATGCAACACGACTTGCTCAAGATCCCATGGTAAAAAGATGGCAGACAAGGATGGGACGCGCAGCCAGGGGTCCCTACTGTAAGCTCAGTGCGCTCTCCGCTGGGCCACACCGCCTGTGCCACACCGCCTGTGCCGGCGGCCAAGCAGAGGGTGTGCGGAGGCCCGGAGGGCTTGTCCACACTGTAGCTGTCATGTTAGGGATGCAACCAGGCTTTGGGGCTGACCTCAAAGAGGGCAGTGGCCATGGTCTCCCCAAGTCACCCTCCTCTGTACCCATCAGGCCTGGGATCTCAGAGTGGATGGCCCTCAGAACTGAGCCCCCAACAATGGGAATCTGGATGGGGATCTTGCTTGTTAATGGAGACACTCCTGGAGCAGCCAAGGAGGTATTTCCAGAGTACAGGGGTCCCAGAGGACAGTGATCAAGGAAATTGGGAGTGAGTCTGGCGAGGTTCCACTGAGTATGGGCCTGAAGGTAGGCATTTGTTAATTAAACTTAAAAGCTAAAAAATACCCAACAAAACAACAACAACATTAACAACAAAACATTTTGAGAACAGAAGCAGTAGTAGCATCCAGCATCTGGGTACCCCTCTGCCAGGCAACTCACTGAAATGTGAAATTCTACCAGTGGAGGCCATTTCCTTAATTTGACAGTCCAAATGCAACGCCCACCTCGCCCCTGGCTCCAGAAGCTGGAGCATGCCCACCACCGAGTGGAGGAGAGTGTCCTCGTTCGCAAAAGCCCCTGGCCTCCACACTAAGGAACACACTCTCCTTGGGGCTAAGAACCATTGACAAGGAGGAACCGTGGGATTTGGGTCCCTTAGGAAGTCAGATCTCGGTCCACCAGGTCCCCATCTTCCCCCATCTCTAACCAGCTCCTTGTTCTCCTTTATCCTCTGCCCTCGCCATTTCGGCAGACGGCTTCACTGGAAGGACCCCCAGGGCCATCTGGCCCCACCGCCTCATTGACAAAGCACAGAGGACCAGAATTGGACAAACGCTTGTCCAGGTCTGCACAGGAGGCTTGGGATGGCTGTGGGGCTCACCCGGACCTGGGGAGCCCAGGACAGTGTCCGTCCCCCACGCCCAGTAACCATGTGCTCTGATGTATGTAGATGGCTCACAGAGCACACACTTATGTCCCGTACCTGGTTCACGGATGTGCAGCCCTGACCACGGAGCCAGCATCACGGACAGGGATAAGCAGCAGCAATCGTTACCACTCTTATTATTTCTCATCTCCTGTCTTCATATCATCCCCAAGTCATAGAAGGTATTAGCATCTTGTCTTACAAGAGCAAACTGGGTTCAGAGGGTCATTTGAAGGACTGTCCCCACACCCTGCAGACAGTAACAGTGCTGCAAGGCCAGCACCCCGGACTCCAAGGTGTGTCCCACTGCCGTCCTGCGGCAGGGACACGGATGGACCCCGAGAGGATGAGACGCCGGCCTGGAAGCGATGACCGGGACCCTCTGCTATTCAGACCCACTGTCATCCTAGCACTCTGCCAAGACCAGCAGCCAGGCCCTTGAAACAGCCCGGCAAAGAGAGAAAGGTCAGTCCCTCAGTGGCCCCGAGACGTGAGGCCTGGAAACCCATCCTGCTGCTTCCCCCTGCCAGAGGGGTCATCGGAGTCCCCCCAGTGAGGAAGGCAGGGGTGCCGACCCAACCAGGCACAGCTCACACGGTCCCGAGCGAGGAAACCAGTCGTGCCATGCCCCATGCGGCTCCAATGCTTTTTGCAAGCGGTGTCTCACTGCAGGCGCTCATTGTGGCTTGTCGGTCTCCACCAAAAATACAAGTGTATCATGGAGAGCAGAGCCACACAAGGGGAGAGCACGGGGAGAAGTCAAGGCAGAGCCCGCCCTGCCACGATCTTCCACCCCCCTCCCCACCCTGTTCAGAGTTAGCAGAAAGGCCCCTCCGAGTCGGAATGACAGGAGCAGCTGGTGGGCGGTGGCTCAGGAAGGGAGGCAGCTCTCAAAAGCATGCGTGGCACCCCCTCTTCTGTCTCTCAGCCACAGGCTCTCACCCCGGGCTCCTCTCCACACCCGTAGAATCCCTGCAGTTGTGGGTCTAATGGGGGCAGACCCCTATGGATCCATTTTTCTTGCAGAGGTTGATAGCTTTCAACAGATTTTTAATCCTCTGAGCAGGACACTGTAGTGTGGACAGATAGAAACAGACCTGCTGCCTCCCCAGGTCATGGGTCCCAGCAGTGGGAGTGATCAAGAAGGGAGGGGATAGAGCCAGGCCCTCCTCCTGAAACGGAGAGTTTCTGAGGCCCACTGTCCAAATCCATCCCTCGCCTTTAGGCCTCCGCTTAGGGGCCCCTTCCTCCAGGGAGCTCTCCTTGATCTTCATGTCCACTTCCCCACTGGGGCTTCTCACAGTGTGGCAACTGCCTTCTCAAGTGTTTCCCTGCACTAAACCTCAGATCCCACAGAGGCCATGGGCTGCGTCTGTTGGGTTTCTCAGCCCGGCCTCTGACAGCCTACTAGGGGGCCTGGCACATGGCAGCACCTGGTCAATACCGCATGAATGAATGAATGAATGAATGAACGGTAGCCTAAATCAGGTGGCCCACATCTCTGTGGCTGACGGCCTAAATCGGTGGCTGTCAGGTGGCCCACATCTCTGAGGAGGGTCCTACGTCTTATTTTTTAAGCAACAGAGCTAGAGGAGAACTGGGGAGTCACTTCTTTCGTTCCTGCCAGTTTACAGGTGAGGGGAGAAGCTGCAGTCCCAGACCAGGCGGGCCAGGGCTGGTGGAAAGGGGCTCTGAGACACGGGGCTGGAGGGGCGGGGTGCAGGCGGCCTCTTCCATTACCTGAGGGCCCTGGGCATGTACGCACAGGCAGAAATGCAGTAACTGACGTGTAAAACGATGGGCCACCCTAAATGTTCACATTTAACAACTGGAGCGGTCCTGGCCGCGGGCCGCGGGCCCTGTCAGGGGACCTCCCCCATCATACATGGACCCTAATCTGGAGGTTGGAGGCCCCGGTCCAAGGGCCGTTCCCCATCCCACGCATGCCCAGCCCCAGGCTGTGATAGGCCTTGGCTATTATTGCTAACTGTCCACGTTCAGGGTCCAGGCGGCTCTCAGGCCATCTCAGGCTCAGAGAAGCCCGGATGCCCAGCCCAGGCTGGCCCAGCTCTGTGAGTACCGCAGGGCTGGGACCACACGCCCATCCTGGCTGTCCCCGGGAAAGCAGGAGCCCTTGGGGCACTTCCGGGCAGGGCTCAGGAAGGGCCACGCCCCTGGGCCTCTCTCCTTCCCAGTGGCCCCACAGATAACACCACTAACTGGTGCTTTTCCAGGTGGGGGCCTTGAGGAGGCCTGAGGCTACAGGGCCCGCTCCCCACCAGCCACAGCCCTCCGGGAGCCCCGCCCGGCCCGCAGACTGGCGCCACCGCCTGGTGGGGAGCGGAACTGGCGCGCTCCCTTCCATCCCTCTGCCAGTGGGCAGAGCACCCTGGCAGTGGGCATTTTTCAGAGTGCGGGCTGCATTCCCTGCCCTCCAGGAGGGATGGTAAGGCACAGTGTCCACCACACAGAACTTATCATCCAGTTGGGGAGACACGTCAGGCCAGAGGTGCACAGAGGTGAACAGGCTGAAACACCAGCCAGCAGAGAAGCTTACCGGCCATCAGGCCCGCCTGACTCAGGAGGAGGAGGAGAGACAGACGCAGATGGAAAGGCCTGGCTGAGGCCTCCAGGGCCTCTGAGATGCACAAGCCCAGCCTCCTGCAGAAGACGCCTCGGAGACAGGGTCACGTGTGTGAGCTTTGGGGTTGGGCAAGCTGGGGTTAAATACCCACGCCTCCTCCTCCGCAAGCCAGGTGCGTGACCTCTAGCGAACCACCATTCTTCTCAGAGGCACGCCTCCTTAATCTGCAAAAGAGGGCTGTGAACCCTTGCCTTGCAGTGTAGTTGGAACAATTACATCAAATACTGGATGTAGGGCACTTGACACAGTGCTCAGAATAGAATCTATTCTTAAAAGCAATCCACTAATAATAGGGAACCAAGGCTTGAGAATGATTATTTTTTAAAAACATAAATTAAAAGAGATTCAGGTTCATTCCCCCGAGAACATCCCTCTTGGTTCTTACTCGCATTCTGAAGTAGTAGCGAAAGGAACAGCGTGGCCACCAGCTAAGAAGGGAATGGCCCACCCCTCCCCATCTATTTTAGTCACATCACAGCCATGCAGGGATCCTGCAGAAATGACATCAAGAGCAGTGGCGATAGCAGGGAAGAAATGCTCGCACTGATTGCTTGGGGGATGCAGTCGCAGCTCTGCGCTCCTCTCCTACAGGGCACAAACTCATTTACCCCTCACAGCACCCCTGCGAATGGGTGCTATTATTCCCCTGCCTTAGAGATGTGGGAGGTGGGACACCCAAGGTCACCCTGCTTCTAAGTAGCAAAACTGAGGCCATAGAGGGGCAGCCTGGCCCCAGAAGCACTCCTCCCAGCCACCGGACAAAAGCTGCCTCTCTAAGGTGGGCACTGCGTACATCCCCATTTCTCAGGCAAGAAGACTGCCATTCACTTCTGCAAGGTCACCCGGGAAGTCATGGGCAGAGCCAGGACGGTCATGGTCATGAGCTGCGATTTTCAGTCACTTGAGTGCTCTCTTCAACCCGGAGCCCAGAAAGTAAGGGCTGCCCCCCCTCCGGTAGCAGGAAAGGCGCACAGTGAACCGAGGGCCCCGCTGGCAGCAGGGCTTCCCTCGTGTGGCAGAAGCTGCTCCGTGGTGAGAGGCAGCGAGCCCATCACACCGGGAGAAGCAAAAACGGGGCTCTGCCAGCAGATTCCAGCCCTCATTCCGGTCGTTTCTGAAACCCAGCAGCACTCTTCCCTTTCGAAGATCCGGTTGTTCAAATTCAGGGTTTTATTCCACAAGCCAATAAAGTTCCCCTGGGCCCCCAAGTTGTGATGAGTTGGTATGAGTCACTTACAACCCTAATGGGTTCTTGCCTAGAAGGCAACATGCAGAAATAAGCAGCCGAAACCAGAAGACACGAGGACCGGGAAGACTCAGGCAAAGAGAAGCCGAGAGAGCTACAAGGGGCACAAAGCTAGAGAGGGCTATTCCCCCAGCCTCCCAAAGCCCCAGCACCGTGTGGATCCTGATGTGGCTCCTGAGCTCCGTCTCCAGCCCTCAGGTTGCCCTGAAACAGCCATGAAAACAACATAAACTGGCACTTTTGAACATTTCCTGTTCTAAATGCATGTGAGTTTCACAGCCCTCTGAATTCCATGTGTAGACACCTATACAATTTCTCCTTAGAAAGGGTTCACTTCCGATAAATCTGCAGACCAGCTAGAGACAAGTCCCTGTCCTTCCGAACCCTTCATACACTCCTGAAATGCCTGCCCACCCAGCCCCCCAACTCCACTGCCCCATCCTAGCAGGGCACTTCTGGGAAGCCAGATGGTATTAGCGCAGAGCCGACCCCCAGCCCAGCCCTCAGGAAGGCAGGGCTGGTGGTGAGTCAGCAGGGTCTACGCAGAAAGCAGCTGGCTCAAGGAAGCAAGATGAAACCTTCTTCATCTAATTGCACACAACCCCACAGGCGGTACCCCATGCAGGCCACCCCAAGGCTGCTGTCAGTCACGCGTGCCTTTTAATTTAGCTACAGAAGGGAGGATGAGCTAAGTGCACAGAGTAATCCTTCCATTAGAGAGAAAAAAAATGGTGCCTGGGGGAGGTTCCAGGACTTCCCGAGGTCACCCAGCCCGTTAACCAAGAAGCTCTCTCTGGGGACCAGTTTCCTTGTGCTCGTTCTAATCCTGCTCCAGTCAGAACTCCAGTCATCTTAGAATCAGAATCTGGTCACATTCCTCACCTCCCTTTTCCTCCCCCGCTCTAATTTTACTGCCTCTCAGAGCTCAAAGTCAAGGAGATCTGATCTCATTCCAGAAGTCATGGACTGACCCTCGTTCAGAGTGTGCTGCTGGAAGAGACCTTACAGCTCATCTGACCAAATCTTTCCCCTCCAGTGTCAGTTGGGCGCTTTGATCCTAAGATACAAAAGCTGAAGACTTGGGTCCCTGATAGAACAGGCTCAAGAGATATTCAGAACAAGGATCCCGGAGCAGTCTCTTGAGGGGCACCCCCTACAGCCTTCTTAACTGCACACCACTGCTTTAATGATGTGCTGGCTGTTTTCAATGTTTTGGTGGAATCAAACTCTCGGATAATGCCGGGACCCACTTTGGCATCAGAATCACCTGGAGGGTTTCTTAAAACACAGATTGTTGGGTCCCATGCCCCGAGTTTCTGACTCCGAGGTCGGAGTCTGGAATTTTGCGTTTGTAACAAGTTCCCAGGAGGTGCTGGTGTTGCTGGTGTGGGGAACACATTTGGAGACCAAACCTCTGTAGGCAAACCTCAACTGGGTTTTGTGCCACTCTTAGCTAAGGGTCCCGGGGCTTCTAGAGAAATGGTCCCACCAAGGCTGCATTCAATGGAATCAGCAAGTCCCACAGGACTGTGCTCAATGAGATTTCTAAAACAAAACCAGAAAGCTATGACTAAAGGGGGAATGGGTGTTAGTTGGGCAGGAGAAAACACAAATGTGTACTATTAAATATAGAAGACTCTCAGGCTTCCCTGGGTTGGGTTAAATAACCCCCACTCACTTCTGCTGCTCTCCGCAAGGCATGCTGATAACCCTCTTTATACTCTCGAAAAACAAGCTCTCTCTGTCAGGCGGGCAACATGTTTATTGCAAGCCTGATATCTGACCAGCCCAGCGCTTTTACTGGAAATATAGTAGCAAAAAAAGGCAAACAGGGTCTCATCTCTCATGTAGATTTCCTGGGTAATCAAAATGAAACAGTTCTACAGATAAGGTCTCTACAGCATGCAACAGTGAGGCTATCAATATCACCTCCCTTATTCTAGTTAACATGCTTCTATTAATGCAGCCTGAGAGGACATAAGGTTTCTCAGCGGCCACATCCTACTATTGACTTATTATCATTACCCAAAATTATTTAGTGTGCATGTATAGTGCACCCAGCCCTATGCTGGATATCACAGGGCTGTAAGAGAAGCAAGAGGCCAGTCTCAGCCCCTTGGAAGCTGCCAGCTTCTCACTGAAAGGTTAACTGGCAACTGGACAAGATCTCCAGATCTTAAATTGGACACCCAAAAAGTCATCATTACTGATCCCATTAGGAACACTTGAATCCCCTGCATCAGTGTAGCCCATATTGGGAGGTAGGAATACAAGCCGAACAATCTGGCATCATATTTCTATGGTGTGATATACAGCCTGGCACCCTCTTTGAGCCTCCCCCAACTGAAGCAGATGGGGGTTCCCCCTGCCACTCCCTTAAAGGGGTTTATGAATGGTCAGCTCTAAATCAGGAGTGGGGAAAGAGTTGAAGCATCAAACAATCCTGAGCTGGAAAGATCTTTACTGATCACCTTAGTCCAACCATCTCATTTAACAGAAGATCCAGACCCCAAGAGGTAAAAGGTTTGCTAAGTTCACACAATTGGTGGAGGACAATCCCGATCCAGAACTCAGGCCTCCTCCTACCATAAAACCCAGTGCTCGGTCCACTACACCACCAGAAACAGAGGTGGGTGAGGGAAGGGATAAAGAGAGAAAAGAGGACATTTTGCTCTGGAACTAGTGCACCCAGGAGACACTAATAGAAAAAGTGCCAGAAAATGCACTCCATACATATATCATTAAGCAAATGATGCAATGTGAGCAGTGTATCAGGGAAAACCTTCAGTGCCTCTCAAGGAAGAGCCTGACACCGCACATTCTTCAGAACGGCTGGGCAACAGAAACAATGGGCAGATATAACTCAAGGGCTCAGAAAGCTTTCCTTTTTAAACGTGCAATGTCAAGGCAAGGAGACAAGGGAGCTAATCCTTAGGAGACGGGGCACTGGGGCCAGATGCATTAAGGTGATCTATCGGTCCAGATTCAATTATTTTGCGAGCAAAGGCAGCTTGTGAACCAGCTCCACGGAGGAAAGGCAATGGGGACAGTCTCTTTCCAAAGCCCTAGCTACACGGAAGCATGCAAAAGAACTATGGAGATGGTGGGGGATGTGGGGGGCGGAGCATCTGGGTGGGTCAAAGGAAGACACCCATCCCCCGGGGCGCCTGATTGCATGGCGCTGTTTTCAGATTAGGATGGGACTTCCTGGGTCAGTGACAATAAGAGCTAAGACACCTGTAGTGCTTACTCTTTGCCGGATACTGCTCTAAGCACTTTGTAGGTATTGGCTTCCCACAATAATACCATAAGGGAGGCATGCTTGCTTATCCCATTTTACGCATGAGTCAACTTAGTCACAGAGAGGCTCAGGATGTTGTTCTGGGTCACACAGCATGTGCAGCTCAGCTAGGCATGAACCCAGTATTCTGGTTAGCAATGTCTAAGCTCTCCTCTGTGCCACCTTCCATCAGGAGAATGGATGCATGGCTGCGGACACCTCCAACATGCCCATATAAATCTTCAGAGTACCCCAGGAGTCTGGCTTCTGACCTGCCATTTTGGGGCCTGCCTCAACTTTCCAACTTGGACTATTTCTTGCCAATATCAACACAAAGTCCTTAATTGGGCCAATAATAATTTTTTCCTTTTGCTTGTTGATGAGAGAGCTCCTATGGATAGCCAAACTGCGATATTTTAGGTTTCTTACAAGGCAGAGAATTGGCACATCAATATGGTATATAATAGCCAACTGTTCCCGTGCCGTGTGTTTCTTACTACCCATGATGCACTGAGGAGCTGCTTTTGACCCTCAGTTCAGGGAGTGGCCACCTCCTTATCTTAAATAAGATGATCTGTCCCATGTCTCAACACTTCCTGGCCTGGTGCCATGCGAGTCACCAAGGGGACACCAGTGGTCACATACGATCTCTTCCTTCAGTGAATTCAGTCTTCTGGAGAGACCGAGTGCCAAGGACAGTTAAACACGGTGAGTGGCACAGCAGAAGGGTCCAAATGCTTCGGGAAAAGAAAGAGAGCCTAGCTCTTGGGAGAAGAGAAGTAAAGGAGGCTCAGCCAGGGACGGAGGTCCGATGGTACACAGCTAGGCAGGCTGGACAGTCTCACAGAAGGTGGGGGACATTGGCAGCCTCAGCGTGGGCTATGTTTTAGAAAGATCGCCCTTCTAGCCTCATGGGGCAGGGGCTGGAAGGGAGAAGGAGCAGGAGGAGGACAAGCAGTTAGGAGAGGACTATGGAGTTCAGGAATAACTGCCTGTGCCTTGGCTGAACGCCAGCCAAGGCAGAGGCACTGAAATTGGAAAAGAGACCATAGATTCAAGGGGAAACTCAGAGGTGATATGAATAGGGCTTTTTTTTTTTTCAATCCTGTGGGGTGCACTTAGGTTGCAGATTCATTTGCCACGAAGAGAGCTTTGGATGGGCCTCTGATCACACCTGAAAAATCACGGAGACCAGGTTTGCAATTAGGTCATGTGGGGCTTCCAGGAAACGCAAGTCTGATCAGAAGACTAGGGTTCTGATCACACCCATGTGCTCTTGTGCAAGTGGCCTGCGTTCTCTGGAAGTCGGCCGCGTCATCTGCAAAGTGAGAATCATCACATCTACCTCTGAGCTCGTTATGGCAGCAGCTTACCTGGGGGCAATATTGTCTCATCCCTTTCTACCTCTCCTTACAATGACGTCAGCCTCCACCATTCCCGGGGCCCCTACTATGTGCCAGGTACGAGTCTAACGTGCAGTAATGCACTGAGTCCTCACAACCACCTTAGGAGACAGGTACTATTATTAATGTCATTGTGCAGATAGAGAAGCTGAGGCAGAAGGAGATGCAGTGACTTGCCGACCTCTCACAGACCATGGCAGAGCAAAGATGTGAAGTCAGGAGAGTCCCCTCTTGTAACTGCCTAAGCACGCACCTACCCTTACGTACAGGAAGCCTAGGCTCTCCCTCCTGAGCGCCCCCCTTTTCAAGAATCCCACTCCCTTGGTCCTGCTTCCTCACACCAGCCAAAGAACAAACGCAACCTCTTGCTGCCATTGCAAGATGCTACCACTAGGTGTCGCTATTGAAAGGCAATCCAGCAAGGTTGGTTCAGGTGGTCTGTGGGTGGGGCCGGGGATGCCCTTCCTGGTTCAGGTTCCGGCTAAGGCTAAGCTACAGTGGAGTCCTACACTGGGGCTCCGAGGCTTCACTTCTTCTGTAGTTCTCACCACGTGCTGAGATATTGTTCCTCAAATCATGCTGGGGGTGGGGGACTCTGAATCCAAGAGAGCATCTGGTCCCTTAGCGGTTCAGCACCACCAATCCAGACCCCCCTTTCCTATCTGGGGGGTCCCTTTTGGATCCTCTGGGATTCTTTCCTACCAGAATGCCATGGGCAGGGCCATGCCAACTGAGCTCACCAGGTCCCCTTAACTTCAAGTTTCAGGAGAGACTGAACTTGCAGTCCCAGTGCCTTTACACACCTGAGACCCCTCTGGGCCATTTGTGCAACTTGGTTCACCCCCTCTGAGACTGACTACTAATGAGAGAAGCAGCATTTTGTACACACACCTCCAAGAGGTCTGTTGTACCTTTTCTCCCCTTCCCTATGCATAGCTAACAGGAGCTCAGTGACTGCTTTCTGAACAAAAGCCTACTCCAGAATATACAGTTCTGTTCACTGACATGTTGAAATGCTAGAAGCTATGTCTTAAGAGGTTATTACATACTTTAAGGCCATTAGGCTCCCTCTTGGATACCAAGTGAAAGCTTCCCACAACAGACATTAGAACAAGCCAAGGGGCCACCAAGACCTTACGGAGTGTCATGAAAATTTCTTTGTGGATTTATCTCAGAAGGTTGATGAATGCAGTTTTCTGTCCCAGGCAGAGAGAGTCAGAAAGAGACACAAACCTCTTCCTAAAACAGAGAGTCCAATACCAATCCTCAGCAAGAGGAGGAGAATGCTGCGGGAAATCACACGTATCCTGAAGTTTAACCATGATTAGTGCAGCCAGATTTAGCAAATAAAAGCACAGGATATCAGATTGTGAAAGGAGTAATTTTTAGAATATGTGTATCCCTGGCAATATCTGGGATACACATTGTTTTAAAAAATTATCAGTTGTTTATCTGAAATACGAATTTAACTAAGCATCCTGTATTTTATCCATCACACCTAGGTCTGAAGTATAACCATGATCAGAAGCAAACCCATATCCTAAGCAAGCAAAGGTCAAAGGTATTTTAAGAGGTCAACACTTAAAATTCATTTGTCTACTAAACACTGACTAGACTGTCTTTTACTTTTAAGCAGTGGTTCCTAAGCCTGACTACACATTGGAACCAGCTGAGGAATTACAAACCTAGATATATGGATGCTTGTGTCGTCTTTGGAGATTCATTTCAAACTGTGTGGAGAGCATTCTAATACGCAGCTGGGGTTAAGGACCACGGTCTTAAAGAGTTGTCTGTACCTGCCTATTCAGCAGAACATTTTCTCAAGCGGGCAAGGAAATAAGACTGGTGCACTTTCTCTGCAATTATGTTTCCTTAAACTCATAACTCACGGTGAGTATACACTGACAACGGCTCTGAATGTGCTGAGGATGAATTGGCAAAGAGATGGATTGGCTACAGGTAATTCTTGTTGTTGGCAAAAATAACATTTCCAGGGACGCCTGGGTGGCTCATTCGGTTGAGCATCTGCCTTCAGCTCAGGTCATGATCCCGGGCTCCTGGGATTGAGTCCCGCATCGGGCTCTCTCCTCGGCCAGGAGCCTGCTTCTCTCTCTGCCTGCTGCTCCCCCTGCTTGTGCTCTCTCACTCTATCAAGTAAGTAAATAAAAATCTTTTAAAATAAATAAATAACACTTCTAGTCATACTCTTTGTCCAAGTAATTCCATGCTAGGGAAATATTCAGAAATCAAGGAAAATATTTCTATGAAAATATGCTAATCACACTATAAAAATGAGGAAAATTATAATTTCTGTAAAACTCCAACAGTAGGAAAATGGCTAACCAAATTTTGATATATTTATGTTGGGATATGACAAAGCCAGTAAGATCATTTTTTTCACAGAATATTATTAGTGAAAATATTGGCAATATGATTTTAAGAAACAGAAGCAGGATGTTAAAATGTATATGTATTAGAATTCATATACTAATTATAATTAAAAGGGAAAAAAAAAGAGCAAAATGAAACACACCACAACATTAACGGATATTTGTATCTGGTGGTATTCCAAGGGCATATATTTTCTCATTTTTATTTTTCTATTTGAGTTTTCAAAATTCAGTACAATGAGTAGGTTTAACTTATAGCTTGGGAAGACAGCATTTCTTTAGTTTGAAATATTTTATTTATTTATTTATTTTAAAGATTATTTGACGCAGAGAGACAAAGGGAGAAATCAAGCACAAGCAGGGGGAGTGGCAGGCAGGGGGGAAGCAGGCTCCCCGCTAAGCAAGGAGCCTGACATGGGGCTCGAGCCCAGGATTCTGGGATCATGACCTGAGCTGAAGGCAGACTTACTTAACCCCAGGCACCCCTAAAAATATTTATTTTTATGTCGGTGTTAAGACTTAATTCCCCTATTAGCAGACTAGGTGATTCAGACCAAACTCTTACTGAATATAGCTAAAAAGGTGTACAAAGTATTTTTTAAATCTTCTTAAAAGCATCACAGAGCTCAAAAGATAGTTTAAAAAAAAAAATCTGGCAAAAATCCCAGAAAAGCTTGGCAACTGGAGAGGCTAGCGAGATACTTTGGACTCTAGTACCTGAAGCAAAGCTGCAATTTGGGGCTTTTGGTGGCCTTGAGAGACTATGGGGGGAAATGTCGGAATCCAGAGCTCTCAAAGTATGGGACCCAATATATGACTTCTGGCTTTGGACTGGGGCCCCCAAAAGCATACACCACAAATAAGAGTATATAAAAATAAACTAGCCTTCACACAGATGAAAATCTGGCTTCCGATTATTTGGGTTTCTGAGAAAGTAACAAAGCCTGAACTTGAGATGGAGGCGGGTCTGGGTTGGTAGTGCTCCCAGTCGCCTGGCTAATGCAATAGAAAATCCACTCTCAGAAGATGAGAACACATCCTAGACAGTAGTTTTCCCATCGCAATGCCTAACACGAAGTCAGAGATAACCGGGCAGATGTGAGGATAATGCTGTGAGGCCCACAAGGATTTCAAATAATAGAATTGTCAGCCGAGTCTATAAAATATATAGGTTTACTATTTAAAATAAGTCAGTAAATAAAGTTTTACTAGTTACTTTACCTCAAGGAGATAAAAGCCAACCTAAACCATTTGGGCAGAAAACTAGAAACTATAAAAAGTGACATAACAGATATGTAAGGGGGAAAAAATAGAATTTTTTAAAACTGCAAAATACAATAATATGAAAATTAAGATTTTTTTCCTGCCCTATCTTCCTTTTTATCTTTTTTTAGAGATTTTATTTATTTCTTTATTTTAGAGAGAGACAGAGCACGAATGTGGGGAGGAGCAGAGAGAGAGAGACAAGCAGACCAGATTGCTGGGCATGGAGCCCGAGGTGGGGCTCAATCCTACGATCTATGAGATCGTGACCTGAGTCGAAATCAAGAATCAGATGTACACACTTTGGTGACCTATACTTGTGTAACCACTACTGCAATAGAAAAACAAAACATTTCCATCTCCCCAAGACAATTCAATGAATGGCTCAATGGTAGATTGCAAAAGCTGAAGAGAATTCGTGAACGAAAATGTATGTCAGAAGAAACCGTGCAGAGAATAGTCAAGAGGATGGAAAATAAAGTAGAAAATCTCAGCGGTAAGTTTTAAATACCTCTAGTTATGTCTATGATCCTGACTAAAATTATAAAATTCTGGGATAAGGCAGATTATAAATTACATCAGTAACTGTATTGGTTCCCTACTCCTGATTTCTTCTGCCTTCAGAGTCACACAATGAGAGCCAGAGGTGAGACCTGCATGAGCAAAGAGTTTTTTGCACTGCAGGAGAGACACTCTGAAATTATGAATCTGGCAGTTTATGTAGGTTACACAATGCCCAGCTAGCACCACCTCTTTATAAGAAAGAGTGGGGAGGGGAAGAAATATTGACTCTAGTCATTTACTGTCCTTTGGAATTAAACAAATGGCTCCAGGATTCCAGGTTTTACCCCCTCTGAAATGTAAAGGAATGATCTAAGAAGTAAAATGGAGAAGCCCCCATTCCACAATGCCAGCATCTGGCTCAGGGAGGGGGACAGTTCAGAGAAGGTAAGTTTTGTCAGCCTTTGAACGGGAGCAGGTGGCTTCAGTTCTAACACTTTCACCTCGGGTATCGATAACATTTCCTCGGAAAGTCCTAGCTACACAGACACACGGAGATGCTCACTTCTTGACAGATGCAGACATAGAGGATATAGTGAGAAGGTCTTGACACACATGCTTTATTGGCGTCCCCAGAGAAAAGAGAGAAGGGGAACAGAGGAACATGTGAAGAAATGGGGACTGAAAAGTGTCCAGAACCAGTCAAAGATGCTGCTAGGGTGTGAACATGCCCCCCGCCCAATTCATATACTGCAATCCTAACCCTCAAAAATGATATCAGGATGTGAGGCCTTTAGGAGGTGCTCGGTCCAGGAAGGTAGAACCCTCCTGAATGGGATAGCACCTTTTCAAGAGGCTCCAGAGAGCAAGGACACAGCCAGAAGGCGCCAGCTATCAACCGGGGAGAGGCCCTTACCCCCTCATGTTGGGCCGCGATCCTTGGACAAGGAGAAGTCTACTCAGTATGTGGTATTTGGTTATAGCAGCCTAAGTGGACTAAGACAGATGCCAAAACACAGGTTTAAAAAGCCAAATAAATCCCATGGAGAAAGTTTTAAAAAGAAATCCATGTCTACACACTTTATGGTGAAACTGCAGAAAGCCAAAGAGAAACCCTAAGAGAAATCTTTAGAGTGTACCATTTGGGCTGACAGCTGAATTCTCAAAGAAACCTCCAAACAAACCAACAAACACCATGGGACCTAAGAGACAGCGGAATAACCATCTCCATGGGCTGAAAGAAGACTTAACTCCCAACATAAAACTCCTTACCCAGAAAAAAACCACCAACATGAACAAGTAACCATCAACATGAACTGAAGGTATATTCAACGAACAAGACCTGAGGGAGTTCACCACCGTACACCCGTGTGCACTCTCGAATACGAAGCAGAGCTCAGCCCAGTGTGGGTAAATCTAAACACCTGTTGGGGAAATAAAACAATAATGATTACACCTACCCACATACACACACACACACCTATGTACACACACACCTTCCCCCCCACATATATACACACATATACACACCTTCACACATACACCCCTTCCCACACAGACACAGGTATACACACATACACACATATACACACATTTGTGCACACATATACCTTCCCAAACACACACAAACACACACACACACACCTTCCCATTTCTTTTCCCTTTTTAGTGTTCTTTCCTACTGATCCAGGCTTCCTCTGTTATCGTTTCCCTTTAGCCTGAAGAACTTATGATCTCTTGTAATGAAAGTCGACTAGAGTCAAGTTCTTTCAGCTTTTTTCTGTGGGCAAATGCTTTTATTTTTCTTTCATTCTTGAAGTAGGTATTTTGAATGATTTTTTTTTTTAATTTCAGCATTTTAAAGAAGCTGTTCCACGGTGTTCTGGATTCTACTGTTTTTGATGAGAAGTTAGCCATCATTCTCATTACTGTATTAAACTTATGTGCCCTTTTTCTCTAGCTGTGCTTAAACTATTCTCTTTAATTTTGATTTTCAGTATTTTGACTATGATGTCCCTTGGTATGGTTTTCTTTGTATTTATTCTACTTGGGTTTTCCTGAGTTTCTAAGATCTGTGATGTTTTTTGTTAATTTTTGAAAATTCTTAAGCGTAATCCTTTCAAATATTCCCTGTGCCCCATTTTTTCCCTTCTCTTTTGTAGGTACTCCAATATACATATGTTATAGTGTTTGATATTGTCCTACAGTTCTCTGAAAGTCTGTTGTAACTTAAATTTTAATTTTTCTTTCCTTATGCATAGGTTTGGACAAATTTTATTAACATATCTTCAAGTTCTGTTGTTAAATCCTTCAAATGAAAGTTTCATATCAGTTCTAGAATTTTCATTTTATACTTTTATGGAATTTCAGATTCTGTTGCAGTTTTCCATATTTTTACTTATTTTGCCATCTTTTCCACTAAATGCTTTAACAGAATTATACTTATCTTAAAATTTTTGTCTGCTGGGTCCAACATCTAGGTCATTTCTGGTTCTGTTTTTATTGGCCATTTTTCTTCGTGAATATGGGTCACATCTTCCTGCTTTTTTACATGTCTTCTAGCTTTGACTAAGTGTTCATTTGGAAAGGATTTATGGGCAGGTGTGCCTTGAAGTGGTCTCTATCCTTCTTCCCTGTCCCTCCTGCTGCTACATACTCAATGAAGACTCAGAAGAAAGTGACAGGTGAGTGCTCCTAGGGAAGACTCTCTCCACCATTACTCCCTGTCCTTTACCTTTGCCAGGCCAGAACCAAGCAGTTGGAGAAGTCTTACAAATGAGGATTTGCAGGTGGGTGCCACTTTGCAGTTAGGTCTTTGGGAATTTCAAATACATCATGACAGCCCATGCAAATTTCAGCCAGTTCAGCTAGTTTCTCACTGCAACTCCAAAAATCCCCTATCTATGATAGATTTGCTCTTCCAATACTCTTATAAGAAAGCAGCCTCATGTATCACTCTCCTAGAAAGGGCTCTTTACACTCTGGAACTAGGTCATTTTAAATTCTTTGCATCCTCAGCTCTCTGATGAGTTTTTAACAACTATGATTTTGTAGCTTATTCAGCTTACATTGTTACAGTGAGAGTAATGGTCTCTTGCAAATTTCTACAACCCAACTGGAAGTGGAAGTCCAGATGTTTTTTCAGAAAGGCTTATTAATTGAAAATATGGAAAGACGGGATGAAAAGAAGCTTCTGACATCTGTAGACTATGAGATTATCCACCTCTTCTCCATATCTGGAACCCAAGAACGCTAACTGGACTCAGGGAAAACACTCCCAGGTCACATGCTAGGTCTGTATCCCTGCTGAGAAAATCCAGGAACGCTAATGTATCCAATGCCCATTGCAACAGAAACATCTGCCTTTAAAAGGCCACCTGTTTTAAAATGGAATTTGGGGGAAATGAAGTAAAAAATATTTCACTCCGATTTCACCAAATGGGATTTCTGATATCATTTAAAATGCCCTTTATCCTCATTTCAATTTATTTCCACTTCTTAATCCATGCTGGACTGGCACCAAATTCAAAGCGAGTTTCTCTAACAAACCTGCTGAGTCTGAAGAAATAGTTTATGCATGCAATTTCACATGAAGAAAAATAGAAAAGGGGGCTGACATGAGAGGCTCTTTGCAGCAACAATTCCTCTGAAGCAGGAGCGAGGATACAAAATCTGAAACACAAACATCTTCCCCCAGAACACTCAGTCAACTGCTCTAGGTCTTATTATGTAGAAGGGTACAATTAGATTCAGTAACACATTAAAGACCCATGCTCAAATAGTTGTTAGTAGTCCAGAACACATCTAGAAGAAGTGCTTAGAAGGAAGAATGAAGGTTTAAATACAATCATCTAAACTTCTATATTAAGAAAGTAGAAAGAAAAGAGCAGCTTAAACCCAATATATATATATATTCTTGAAAGCAAGAATAGGAATAATGAAATAGAAAATAGACAAAGAGAGAAACCAATTAAACTGAAAGCTCTATCTTTTAAAAATGTAATACATTTGATAAACCTCTAGAGTTATCAAGAAAAAACACAAATTACTAATATCAGGAATTAAAGAGGAGACATAACTACAGGCCCTATAAACACTAAAATGATAGAGTAATAATATATGCAAGTGTATGCCAATATATTCATCAGCATAATGAAATTACCTATTCCTTAAAAGAGGCAAATTACAAACACCGATATAAAAAGGGAAATCATTTAAATGATCCTATGTCTCTGAAAGAAATTGAATTCATAACAATTTTTTAAAAACCCTTTTCACAACAAAAACACCAGACCAGATTGCTTCATTGGTGAAGTCTATCAAACATTTAAGGAGAAAATAGCACCAGTCTTACATTAAAACTTTCAGAAGAGGTGAAGGGATATCATTTTATAATGTCAACATTATCCTGATGAGAAAAAGTCATTATTATACAATTATAGATGAATATCTCTCATGAATACAAATCCTTAACAACAACAAAAAAATCAGTAAATTGAATCCAGCAATATTGAAAAGGATAATACAAGTGACCTGGTGAGGTTTATCCCAGGAATGCATAGGTGACTTAACATTTGAAAACTCAGTGTAATCCACAACATTAACAGAATAAGAGAGACAAATTATAATCATCACAAGAGACACAGAAAAAAAAAAATTAAACAACTGTTTATTAAAAAAAAAATCTTTCAGCAAAACACTGAAATAGAAGAGAACTTTCTCAACCCAACAAAAGGTATCTACAAAAAACCCTAGAGCTTCAGCATCTGAACAGAAAAATAAGCTGAGGGAGGAGAGAGCTGCCAAAAAAAGGAACAGGACATTTCCAAAAAAGTTCACGTACCAGAAGAGGTAAAAAAAAATCTTATGATCACAAAGCCACTTACAATACTAAACGCTCCAGGGAAGAGGCAAAGTCTGCAGACAAAAGTCCTTGTAGGAATCATGAGAAGCACATATTAGAAGCAAGGAACAATAAAGAATCAAGTGACAATAAATTAATTTATATTCTTAACCCACCAGACACACACAGTTTGAAAAAAGAGCAAATGAGCGGGCAAAACGACAAGAATCTATCCAGCCTAAACTCCCTCTACCTACTCCTCTTGACCCTCCTCTGACTTAACTAGAGAAAGCGAGGAAGCCGCTTTTGAACCAGACTATAATGAAGATGACGGCGAAAGTAACATATCTGTACAAGGAGAGAAAAATTCAGCAAAATGTCTAAGGACCCGAACAGTAAAGTAACGAAGGAAGCAGAAGAGACTGGACACAGCAGCAGCTGGCCGGAAGGGCTTAGCAAGAGCCAGAGCGCAGCATTCCCAGTGGAGTCCAAGTAACAGTCACGGTCCTTCTGGAAGCCAAGCCCAAAGCCACAATGGCAGGGCCAGCCCAGCAGGAAGTCAGGACAGCAAGAAGAAGAAACAGGGGAGACGCTGTTTAAAAATAAATACATGAGGGGCGCCTGGGTGGCTCAGTGGGTTAAAGCCTCTGCCTTCCGCTCAGGTCATGATCTCAGGGTCCTGGGATCAAGCCCCGCATCGGGCTATCTGCTCAGCGGGGAGCCCGCTTCCCCCCCCCCCCCCGCCTGCCTCTCTGCCTGCTTGTGATCTCTCTCTCTCTGTCAAATAAATAAATAAAAGCTTTAAAAAAATAAATAAATACATACATACATACATGAGAAGCATACAGGCACTGACATAGGATTGGGGAAAAAAGCCAGAGACACAAAAATAAGAAAAAGAAATCCAAGAGCAAAGATAAAGAAAAGGAGAAGAAACACGACCAAAAAGAGCAATCTGTCAGAGTATAAGAGGATGGATTTTTTAAATTGACTTGAGTCATCATATTGAATTTAATTTATAACATAAAGAGAGTCAAGTCTTGAAAATAATGGAAAACCTGTCCGCACTTTGATACCACTGCTTAATTATTTGATGTTGCCTCAGAGTTTTGTAACACAAACTGTTGTGTAGAATTGAGAGTTGTGACCGTGTAAAATGAGGGGCTTTGCTTGGAGTGGAGTTGACAGTGAAAATTTCACATTTGAATCTTTTAAATTGTCTGCCAAAAGCTGGGATCAGTTCCAAAAATGTCAGCAGAATGATTTGCTGAACTCATCACAAACCTGTTAGGTCATTTAAACAATTACAATAATAGTTTTCAGTGAACTTAAACACACACACACACAGAACACAGAGCTATCATTATACTTTGTGATAAAAGGCTAAAGCCTTTCTAGCTCAGATCGAGGAAAAAGTAAAACTGTCTATCTCACCATTCTATTCAATATTGTACTAGAGTGCCATATGACAAAACAAAATAAGAAGAAATAAAAGTTACAGATTAGAAGAAGTAAAACTCTTTACAAATGCCATAATAATGTATGTATGTAGAAAATCCTAAGAAATATACAATGAAATTACTAAAATAAGAAAATTTACAAAAATTATAAAATATAAAGTCAATAAATCAATCGTATTCCTAAATACTGACAATAAACTATCAGAAAATTAAATTTTAAAACATGCTATTTATATAATAGCACCACAGGCCATATAATAATTAGTGAAGAATTTAACAAAATAGGTACACAAGACCTAATACAAAAAAAAAAAAGATTGTTAAAAGAAAGTAAAGAAAAATAAATGGATATGCCACGTTTATGGGTTGAAAGACTCAGTATGGGTCAGATGTCAGTTCTCTCCAAATTCATCTAAAGATTCAACACAATCCCATTCAAATCCCAGCAGGTTTTTGGTAGGAATTGACAAGCTTATTCTAACAGTTTATATAAAGTGCCGAGAATCTAGAAGAGCCAAAACAATCATAAAAAGAGGAAAAAAGTAGGACTTGCACTGCCTGATTTCAAGACTTCCTATAAAGCTACGGTAAACAAGACTAAAGGGTAGATCACTGTGAGCTCATCACTGTACTTCATTTGCTGTAAAATGAATTCCTTGGTCAGAAGCAATGCAAGATGGAATTCCATCATGGTAAATAAGATATTCGATAGAACCCGGATCATAGTTTTGGAAGAAGTACTGCAGACAAGAAAAGCAAATCCATATCCAGAGTATCTCTGTCAGTGAGATCAAAACCCTACCCCTTACATGTTGAAGTTAGCTCATTGGTTTCCCCAAAGGATGATGCTACACTGAGGGCTCAGTGTTGGTCTCTGCTGTCAGCAGATTAGGCTTTGGTGAGTGGACAGTGCATGTTGTTGAGCCTATGCACAATCTCGGTCACTGCTGCCTTGGCCACTCTGATCTCTGAGGCCTTCGGGCAAGGACAGAGGTGCTGGGAAAAGAAGCTAACTGATGTCCAGAGGACAGATCATTTTATCTACCTGATTATAAAAATTCTTCTCTGCTGTAACTACTCCTAAGTGACCACTCGGAAGCAGCTCTCACATTCTGAGGCCATTTAGAAAGGTCCAGCCACACACCTCTTCCCCAGGATGCCTTGTGATCAATTTTTAATTGTGCCCTTTCCAAGTCCCTGACCAGCCAGCCAAACCATTGTGAAGAGTACATGGGGGTTCATTAAACACTCTCTGCTTTTGTATGTGTTTAAAGCTTTGCATAATAAAAAGTCTTTAAAAATTCTAATGAAAGCTACAGACAACCTTCCCTTATAAATGCACTCAAGAATGTAATCTAAATGTCACCTGGCCACACCAGCCTTCAATTTTCTATTTAGAACCAACTTACAACGACAATAAGCCCCCAACCACCCATTCCCACAGCCTAGGAGCACATTCTAGAAAACCACCACCATTATTCCACCAAGGCCTCTGAAGTGTTCCACGTATTACACCACAAACAAAGCTGAAGCTGACGGCCATTCCCTAGGGCCTCCATCCCCTGGCTCTCCTATTCCAGCACCCACCTGTCTGTATCTACTGCCTGAGTAGCCACTTAAAGAGGCTTCATCATTGCTGCTGTTGACAAAAAGACAAAGAAAGGTGTAGGACCCATTCCAAGGTAAAGGGGACTAAAATACATGACAATCAGTGTGACCTATGATCCTGAGTTGGGACCTTGGGGAGGGGGGTGGAAATGGCCAAGAGTAACTATTGAGACAGCTGAAATTACAGTATGGAATGTGGATTAGATGATAGTATATTCACATGAAATTGCCAGATTATGATCGTTGCACAGCGGTTATGAGAGTATCCTCATACTTAGGAAACACACATTGAAGTACCTGGGGGTGAAAAAATAAAACCTACACATTAAAAGTTTTTCCCCTTAACCCAGGCTCTCAGCCACATAATTTCCCTCCCAAATGTTATCTCATTTCTGGATATATCTGCCCTGAGGTATTTCATGATTTTGCAAGCCAACAGGTTTTAACATCTCCCTTACACCAAAAACCAAAATGGGAGCATTTTCTACATTCTGTCCCGGCCTTAACAATATGTCTTGGAGATCATTGCATAACAGGACACGAAGTGCCTCCTCATTATTTTTTACAACTGAGTAGTGTCCCATGGAGAGATGTGCCGTGATATATTTAAGCAGTTTCCATTTTACGGATATTTGACTTGTTTCCAATCTTTTGCTGTCCTTTATTAACACCAAGCAAAAGAGCCACCCTCAAGGGACTCAGGACAATTTGGGAACATAAGCATATAATAAAAGTATAATGTTAATTCATCAATAATTTTGCCAGCGATTATATGTTAAATGGCTACTAGTGAATGCAAATTTTTAGGTCATTAATCAGGAAAATAGATTTGCAAATGAATGATTTATGGTTATGATAAAACAAGGATGTGTATGGGAAGGTCAGTGTCAGCAGCCCTCTGTCTTAACCATTAAATGGCTCTGAAAAAGCATTTTAACACAATGGGATTATTTTTTCAGAACTGTGTCAGACGCTGAACTCAATAAATAACAATCTGGAGTAGAAGTAAAGCCACTGATGGTGGTGTTATTATTGAGTCATTCATGAAAGTGTTGGCTGGAAGAGTAGGTTTTGGGGTTCATTAATGAAAGACACAGAAAAATGCAATGTCTTAGACATTGCACCAAGTAAAGTTGCCTTCCAATGCACTCTGCCAAGTAAGGCCATACTGGAAGGAGAGGAAGTTAACTATGAGCCAAGAGTCAAGTGCAGGGTGTAAGTGTATCTCTCCATATACACACTGATATATATATATGTTTTGGGGTGGTGGGATTTTTTGTCATTGTTGTTAATAAATATAAATTCTGTGCCCACCTTTATTTTCAACATTTTTTCTTTAGGTTCTTGACTTGCAACAGATAGTAATTTAATTTAATCTAGCCTTAAACAATGTCCCCCAGAGCCCCAGCACACACATGCGACTACTCCTGACTCTAAACGCCTCTCTTCTTCCAGAAGTCAGAGCCTAGGACCCGTCCTTTCCTGGCATACTTTTCTCTGCCATTACAATAGCCTTTCATGGGTTTTCGCTCCTCCAACCGGACAGTTAGCCCTTTGAGGGTAGGATCTGTACCTTAATCTTTTGTGCAGAGCCTGCCGAGCTGGGGTGGCGCCAGGCCCCCCACCTTCCAGAGGCAGCCCAGCAGAGACTCGATGGGCAGTGCGGGCTGCCTGGTGCCGAGTGATGGTCGTGCAAACCACGCCCCCCGCGCCCACAGGAGCAGCTCAGGCACAGGATTCAGGGCATCGTGCCACCAAGCCTAGAGTTCCGGTCAGAATAGGCCAGGCCATTCCACCAAACAAACGTGATATCGCGGCGGCTAGCGGCAGCAAGGTTTCCCTCCCAGTCATAGGCAGGCGCAGGCAGGGTGGACGCTCGCCTGGGCAGCACTCCTCCAGGGGGTGGCTCGGGTCCGGGCTGCTTCTCTAGGGCGCCTCCACCGTCTCAGATCCCTCCTCTCTCACAGGAGAGTCAAAGACGAGGATCTGGCAAGAAACTACGCTAGACGTCATTTCCTGTCAGGTTCCACGGCCTGACTGGGCTGGGAAACACCTGTATGAGTAGGCCAAGGAATGGCCAAGGAATGGCACGGCCAGCATCGGGCCGGAATCCACCCTCGCCGAGATCTCCCGAGGGCCCTCTGACGCCTTCAGAAATCCATTTTCGGATTCCCCCAGCCAGGGACAGCTGGATGTCTGCACTTTCTCTCCCTGACTGATGCGCAAATTGGAGGCACAAGAGAATGTCGAGGTCAAAGGGCACACACCTGAGCTCAAGCTCCGGGCTCCTGCCCCACCCAACGGTGTGCCTTCAAAAGTGACCAGGTCTCCCCTTCCGAAAATTCCAGCTACTAGACTATCTACCTCACGAAGCTGCTGTGAGGGTTCAGTAAGTTCACGAGGGGACGGCGCCCAGACCCTGTTGTCTAGTATTCCTCTTCCCCTAAGTATCCAACCCTCGGAGGCTGCCCCCCAGGAGGTGCTCACGAAGACTGGAATGGGGGAAAATGACTGATTCTAGAGCGCTGGGCCTTAAAGGAAGATGAGCTTCTCCAGACAGGATGGCTGTGTTCTCCTTGAATGAATGAGAGCTGAGCCCCACAGGACCTGGGT
Source organism: Potos flavus (assembly GCA_028534135.1). Classification (NCBI taxonomy): domain Eukaryota; kingdom Metazoa; phylum Chordata; class Mammalia; order Carnivora; family Procyonidae; genus Potos; species Potos flavus. The sequence goes on along the minus strand of CM052894.1, from coordinate 43,483,907 downwards.
GTCCCTGTCACAAGCCCCCCGGAACCTCCTTGCCTGAGTCCAGCCTTCTCCTTTTAAAGTCACACCTTTGGGTGTTTGTCTTTGCCTAGGCTGCCTGCTCTGGGGTGCGGGCAGAGTGGGCAAGCCTGTGCGAGCCATGCCTGTGTGCAGAGAGCAATGCCGCTGGCCAGGACACACCAGGCAGCGTCAGGCTTGGGCTTAAGGGTGTCCAGAGAACAGCCACTCTGACATCCCCCAGGTCAGGCTGAAGACATTCCTCTCATGTGTGAAGGCACCGGACTCACAGAGAGGACGGGTAGAGGACATTTGTCGCCCAGCAACAACAGACGGGCCTTCATTGACTCCCGTGTTTGTCACGTCGCTTGCTGAGGATGTGAAAATCCTATCCCTAGTTTCTGCACCAACACCTCCTCTACTAACGCAGAGACCGCACTGCAAAAGAGGCAGTCTTCTGTGCCAGAGCCCCCCCAGGCCTGCCACCCCCCTGCCTCAGTGTGCTCCCACAGAGGGGGACACAGCAGTGGCGCAATGGTGGGGAGGAGTCTCTCCTCAGGACAGGTGTGAAATTCCTGGGGGCTAAGTCCTCCCCCGGAATGTGTCCTTTCCAGCCAAGACCAGCTCCAGGAAATGAGCATGTTTTCAAGCAGAGTCCTCTTTCTCTGGAGAAAGATTTTCCAAATATGAAAGGATGGGGGTTGTTTTGCAGGCAGCAGAAAAACAGTGCAGAAGGTCAGGGGAAGACATGTGGGTATGGACACAGGGACTGGACCCTCCGGGCCCGGCATCGAGCAAGCATTCAGTGAGCTGCGCCAAGCGTGCCAGGAGAGCCCATCCACTACCCATGTCAGGCTGCCAAAGCGGTACCAGGCCAGCGCCACGAGTCTGGATCTGATTTTGTCATTTACTGGTCACGGAGCCTTCGTCCATGTTAACTGTCTGGGCCTCAGTTTGTCAACTAGAGAGAAAATTCCTTCCCCAGACTGCTTCACAGGGCTCTCCTGATGAACTAAAAAAAAAAAAAAAAAGCCCATGAAAACACTTTGTAACACAGAATTGTTTTAAAAGAAAGCTTTGTTATCTTTGTAGTTGTTAAGCTAAACGCCAGCTCTCCAGGAACCTACAATCCAGTTGGGGAAATAAAGTAAAATACACGAAGCAGTTAAAGTAGCAAAGCAGGATAGTCTGCACTTGGCACAAAATAGCGTTATCAAAATTACATGCAGTAAATGTTCTAAGAAGAGATAGGCGTAGAATGAATCAGAACAAATTTCATGGAAATGGTGGGGGTAAGAACTGCAGTGAGTCCTGGAGAAAGAGAAGGTTGTGGAGAAATTGGCAGAAGAGGGAAGGCTTTAATAGTGTGGGTGTGTGTTTAGGTACAAAAGTCTCATGCAAGGCTAGAGACACACACTCAAGACTATGGAAGGTGGGAAATAGGTCTACACCAGGGTTGGCGAGCTATTACCCCACAACCTATTTGTGTGTGTGTGTGCAAAAACTGTTTATTAGCATGCAATCTAAGAAAGATTTTACATTTTTAAAATGTTACACACCTATTAGAGTGACTAAAATCAAGAATATCGACACCACCATGTGCTGGTGAGGATGTGGAGCAATGGGAACTCTCCCTCATTGCTGGTAGGAATGCCAAACGGTACCACCACTTTGGAAGATAGTTTGGTGGTTTCCAATAAAAGTAAACATACTCCTACCAAAGGAGCTGAAAACTTATGTTCACACAGAACCCTGCACACAGATATTTATAGTAGCTTTGTTCATAATTGCCAAAGCTTGGAAGCACCCAAGATGTCCTTGACTAGCTGGTACACCCAGCAATGGAATATGATTTAGTGCTAAAGAGAAATGAGCTATTCAACCACCCAGAGACATGGAGGAAACTTAAACGAATATTACTAAGTGAAAGAAACCAATCTGAAAAGGTTACATATTTTATGAATCTAACTGTGTGACCTTCTGAGAGAGGGAAAGGCAAAACTATGGAGACAGTGAAAAGATCAGTGGTTGCCCAGGATTAGAGCGGAGGAAGGATGACTTGGTGAAGCACAGAGGATTTTTAGGGCAGTACAACTACTCAGTATAGTATCATAATGGTGCACATAGGTCACTATACATTTGTCCAAACCCATATAATGTATGACACCAACAGTGAGCCCTAATGTAAACTATGGACTTTGGGTGATTATGATGTGTCAATATAGGTTCATCAGTTGTTAACAAAGGTACCACTCTGGTGGGGGATGTCGATGATGGGGGAGGCTATGCGTGGGGATATATAGATGATATATGGAAAATCTCTGTACTTTCTGCTCCATTTTGCTGTGAACCTAAAACACTCTAAAAATTAAAGTCTCTTTTTAAAATGTTATAAGGAAAAAAAAATGTTATAAGAAGAAGAAAAAAGAGGAGGAGGAATGATATAGACCTTATACATCCCACAAAGCCTCAAAGTGTTTAGTATCTGGCCCCATGCAAAGAAAGTTTACTGATCCCTGGCCCAAAGGACAAACATCGAGAACTGAATGACAATGAAAATACAATATAACCAGGACAGCTGGGTGGCTCAGTTGGTTAAGGGTCCAACTCTTGGTTTTGGCTCAGGTCATGAACTCAGGGTCGTGAGATCAAGCCCTGCATCAGGCTCAGCGCTCAGTGCACAGTCTGCTTGAGATTCTCTTCGTCTCCCTCTCCCTCTGCTCCTCTCCCTGCTCATGCTCTCTCTTTCTTTGAATACAATCTTTTTTAAAAATACAACATAACTAAATTTCTGTTATGCAGCTAAAGCAGTGCTGATAGGGAAAAAGAGGAAAAGCCTCAGACCAACAGTCTGATGTCCTACGATAGGAAACCGGGAGAAGAGTGCACTAAATCAAAAGTCACCCAATATGGTGTAGATAACTTGAACAGCCCTATAACCACTAAGGAAATTGAAGCTATAATTTTAAAATTCCCCCAAAAGAAATCTCCGGGCACAGATGGCTTCACTGGATTCTATCAGACACGTAAGGAATCATTAACACCGGCTCTATACAGTCTCTTAGGAAAACAGGTGAGAGAATTCTTGCTAATTCACTTTTTTTTTTTTAGCTTTATTGAGGTACAATTGACAAAAAAATTATATATACTTGGGGTGTATGATGTGATGATTTGGTAGGTGTATACACTGTGGAATGACTGCCACAATCAATTTAATTAACTCATTACCTCACACAGTTACCAGTTCTGTGTGCATGGTGAGAATGCTTAAGATCTACTCTTCTAGGGGCCCACCGGGTGGCTCAGTCCGTTAAGCGGCTGCCTTTGGCTCAGGTCATGACCCCAGGGTCCTGGGATCGAGTCCCGCCTCAGGCTCGCTGCTCAGTGGGGAGCCTGCTTTTCCCTCTGCTTGCTACTCCCCCTGCTGGAGCTCTCCTTCTGACAAATAAATAAAATCTTTAAAAAATACACATTAAAAAAAAAAAGATTTACTCTTCTAGCAAATTTCAAGTACAGTATTACTATGGTCACCACGCTATACATTAGATCTCCAGAACTTTCTCATCTTTTTTTTAAAGACCTAATTGGCTTTATTAATTGATTTCTGAAGATGTAATTGGTTTTATTAAGCGATTTATGAATTGGGCAGCATTCTACCTTGCAAGTAGAGGGGACATCTGAGGAGTTGCACAAAATGGAAGGTTTTTATAGGAAGGAGGGTGGGGCAAAAAAAATTATAAGCAAAAGAAAAGAAAGGATTGTTCCAGGCAAGGTGACTTTCCCTTGGTGGGGGAAGAGCAGGGGGTCTTATCATGCAGATTACTTCTTCTTTTGGGGAATAGAGAGGGTCTAGGTGATAGATTAACTCATTGGTGCTTATCAGAAAATTCCTGACTGACCAGTTAAGACTACTTCTCTGAGGGACACTGAAACTGCGATCAGGTTAGGTATCAATGCCCAGTTTGGCAACTTGACCAAAGTGATATCATTTTGGGCCTGCGGCTTTCTTTTTTAACAATTCCTCGGTTTTGATCAGACTCACTTTAACTGAGAGAAGTGATCCAAATGGAAGGCATTAGTGCCACTCTCAGCTCCTACTCTGAGGTTCTTGGAAGTTGTTGTTGCGGTCTGTGTGGTATCCGTAGGTCATAATGTTTTTGTTTATCCTCCATGTTATTCACAGGCCACAGCTTTAGGTTCACATTCTTTAAGCCAGTTGTTTTCTTTGCAGAACTTATTCATTTTATAACTTCAAAGTTGGTGTCCTTTGACCAACATTTCCCCATTTCCCCCAACCCCTGGCCCCTGGAGATCACCATTCTACTCAGATGTCACGGATAGATCATGCAGTGTTTGTCTTCTTGTATCTGGATTATGTCACTTTTCACGTCCTTCAGATTCATCCATGTTGTCACAAATGGCAGAATTTCCCTTTTTTATGGCTGAATAATATTCCAGTGTGTGTGTACGTGTGTGTGTGTGTGTGTGTGTGTGTGTGTGTGACATCTTTACCCATTCATCTATGATGGACACAGGTTTCCATATCTCAGCTATTGTGAATAATGCTGCAATGAACAGGGAGGTACAGATATCTCTTTGAGATTCAATTCATTTTATAAACCCAATATTACCATGATGCCAAAACAAGACAATTACATTACAAAAAACAAAACAAACAAAAAAGACAAAACACTAAAGATCAATATTCCTCAAAAACCCATAACAAAATATTAACAAAAACAATTCAATAATATATTAAAAGTATTATACAACATGATCAAGTAGAGTTTATTCCGGGGATACAAAGCTGGTTCAAATTTTAAAAATCAATCGATATGTTCTATCAAAACTGACAGGCTAAAGAAGAAAAATCACATGATCCTATTAATTGATGCAGGAAAAGCATTTGATAAAATGCAATACTCATTCATAAATAATCTCAGAATACTAAATATAGAAAAGAACCACTTCAACTTAATAAAGAACATTTCCAGGGAATACTTCCAAACCCGTTTTATGAGGCCAGCATTACTCTCATACCGAAACTGGATGACACTATAAGAAAATTACTGGTCAGTATCCCCAGTGAATATAGATGCAAAAACCCTCAACAAAATACTAGCAAATAGAATTTACCAGCATGAAAAAAGTATGATACACCATGAACAAACTGGATTTATCCCTGAGATGCAAGGATAGTGCAACATAAGCAAATGTGGTGCACAACATTAACAGAATGAAGGATAAAAATCATATGATCTTCTCAATAAATGCAGAGAAAGAATTGACAAAATTCAAGATCATTGCATGATAAAAACTCCCAACAAATTAGGTGTAGAAAGAATGTATCTCAACATAATAAAGGTCATATATGAGAAGCCCATAGCTAAAATTATACTCAACTGTCAAAAACTGAAAACTTTTCCTTTAAGATCAGAAACAAGACAAGGATGCTCATTCTCACCGCTGTATTCAACATAGTACTGGAAATCATAGCCAGAGCAATTAGGCAAGAAATAAAAGACCTCTAAATTAGAAAGGAAGAAGTAAAATGGTATCCGTTTGCCAATAATATAATCGTATCCCTAAAGATTACACATACAAAAACCTGTTCGAATAAATCCAGTAAAATTACAGTATACAAAATCAATATAGAAAAATCAGTTGTATTTCTATACGCTAAGAATGAACAATTGAAGAAAGAAATTATGTAAACTTTCCCATTTATAACAGCATTAAAAATAATAGGAATAAATTTAACCAAGAGGGTAAAAGACCTATACTATTACACCTATGAAAACTATAAGACATTGATGGAAGAAATCGAGGAAGACACAAATAAATGGAACAATATCCCACATTCATGGATTGGAAGAAATTGTTGAAACATGCATACTACCCAAAGCAATCTACAGATTGAAAACAATCCCTATCAAAATTCCACTGGCCTTTTTTACAGAAATAGAAAAAACAATCCTCTAATCGGTATGGAACCACAAAAGATCCCATAATGCCAAAGCAATTTTCAGAAAGAAAAACAAAGCCAGAAGCATCACACTTCCTGACTTCCAACTATATTACAAAGCTATAGTAATCAAAGCAGTATGGTACATATAGACCAATGAAAGAGAATAGAGAACCCACATACACACCCAACTGTATATTCAGTTAACCAATCTTTGAAAAGGGCACCAAAAATGCACAATGTGGAAAGAAGAATCTCTTCAACAAATGGTGTTGGGAAAATTGGTTATCTACATCAAAAGAATTAAACTGTATCCTTATCTTACACCATATACAGAAATTAACTTGAAATAGATTAAAGACTTAAATGTAAGATCTGAAACTGTAAAACTAGAACATAGGGAAAAAGCTCCCTGGCATTGATTGTTGATGATTTTTTGGATATCAAATCAAAAGCAAAGATAACAAAAGCAAAAAATAAGCAAGTGGGACTACATCAAACTAAAACCTTTTCCACAGCAAAGAAAACAATCAATAAAATCAAAAGGCAACCCATGAGTGAGAGAATTTGCAGACAATATATCTGATTATTATCCAAAATATATAAAGAATTCAATAGCAAAAAAAACCCAAATAATTTCATTTTAAAATGGGCAAAGGATCTGAATTTTTCCGAAGATATACAAATAGCCAATAGATACACAAAAAGGTCCTCAACATCACTATCATCACAGACATGCAAATCAAATCCACCAATGAGATACCACTTCACACCCATTAGGATGGCATTTATCGAAATGACAAGATATAAGGATTAGGGAGGATGTGGATAAAAGGGAAACCTTGTGTACTGCTGGTGGGAATTTAAATTCATACTGTACAAAAAACAGTATGACAGTTCCTCAAAAAATCAAAACTACCATATGGTCCAGCGATCCCCCTTCTGGGTATGTATCTGAAGGAAACAAAATCAGTATCTCAAAGAGATATATATATATGCACTCCCATGTTCATTGCAACATTACTCACAATAGCCAAGCTATGGAAATTCTCTCAGTGTCCATCTACGGATGAAGGGACAAAAAAGATGTGAGATTATTATATGATGGACTATTTGCAGCAACATAATCTTACCATTTGCAACAACATAAATGAACCTAGAGAACATAATGGGCCATACAGAGAAAGACAAATACAGTATGATCTCACATATATGTGGAATCTTAAAAAAAAATACATAAATAAAAGTCAAATTTATAGAAACAGATTGTAAAGTGGTGGTTACTAGGGGCTGAGAAGTGGGGGAGATGGGGAAATATTGGTCAAAAGGTACAAGACTTCAGTTAGAAGATGAATAAACTCTTGATATCTAATATACAGCATGGTAATTATAGTTTATACACTGTGTTAGGTACTTGAAATTTGCTAAGAGAGAAGATCTTAGGCACCCTTACTACTACACACACACACGAAGTAACTATGTGAGATGATGGATGTCCCAATTAACTTGATGTGTCAATCATTTCACAAAATTTACATACGTCATATCATCACATTGCATACTTAAAGTATATACAATTTTAGTTGTTAATTATACTCAACAAAGCTAAAAAATTAAAGAACATCTATAAAAAAAAAACCTATACTGACATTATACTTAATAGTGAAAGAGTGATTTTTTTTCCCCTAAGTTCAAGTACAGGACAAAAATGTCTGCTCTCACCACTGCTGGTCAACATAATGCTAGAAGTCCTAGCCAATGCTAGAAAAGACATTTGCCTATTTGCAAAGACATAATAGACCTTATAGAAAATCCCAAAGAATATACTAAAACAAGACAAAATAAAACAAAAAACAACACCCAACTCTTACAACTGATAGTAAAGTTGTAAGATACAAGTTCAATATATTGCACTGCTCTATATCCATGGGAACTGAAATAAAAAATATAATACCATTTATAATTGGGAAAAGTTTTTTAAATACTTAGGTATAAATATAACAAAATGTGTACAGGACTGAATGCAAAACATGACAAAATGTGGATGAGAATTAAGGAAGCTCTAAATGCAGAGATAGAGCATATTCATGCATTGGTACACTCAACATAGTGTCAGTACATATATATATTTACTGAAATTCCTATCAAAATCCCAGGAAGATTTTTTTCAGATATAGACATGATTGTTTTAAAATGTCGTGTTAAGAAGATAAAAAGGCAAGATACATACTAGGAGACAATATTTACAAATCACTTATCGGATGAAGGACTCATGTCCAGAATATATAAAGAACACTCAAAATTTAACACTAAAAGAGGGAAAAAATCCCATTAGAAAATGGGCAAAAAACCTGAAGAAATGCTGCAAAAATGCTCTTCTGCAGCAAAGAGGAGATACAGATGACAAAAACAGCACATGAAAAGACATTCAGTATCACTAGCCATCAGAGAAATGCAAAATAGGGCCATGGTGAGCGATCACTGTATGGGGAGGCCGAGGCAGAATTTGGAAGGCAGAGGACTGGAGGGAGAGGAAGGAGCTATCAGGGAAAGAGCCCTGGAAATCTGCAAAGGGATCCACTCGACTTTTTGGCTAAATATGAATCTGTGCGCGTACAGGGTAAAACTCAATAGAGCTGGGCAAGAACAACCACCAGGGGAAGAACATTTTCCAGGGAGCTTTAAGCCAAACCATTCTCAGAGATCACACAGGGCTAGGTATCATTTTCATTCCTACAAGCCAGAGTGGAGAGACTTTGTTGAGTACATGGGGGATTTAGTATAAACCCCAGAAGAGTCAAATCTGAATAGTATAACTAAATAAAATTATCTGGGAGTACAAGGTAATCTAGACTTGCCCTTAAAAATCTTAAAAAGCATGCTTTGAAAGGATTGAGATGAACCATCAGGATCTTAACTGCCTTCCAGAACAAAGCTAACACTCTTATGCGACAAAATACAGCGCTGTTAAACATAAGATGGAAAGTGCCCTGCACAATCAAAAATTACTAGGTATATGAAAAGGAAAGAAAGTGATACGCACAACTGGGGTTGGGAAGCTAATGAAGAAAAAAATCCAAATCACCTATATGATGGGAACGTATCCAAGTGCCAGGAGCCAACTTGAAGAAGAACCCAGTGAGTATGTCTGAGTCAATTTAAACAAGAAAATATAACTATAGCAATGGATTACAACATATAGAATAAAATAAATATCCATGAGTCCACATTAATATAACTGAATAAATACAAGAGAAAGATTGGTTCTTCCTTTCAGTAAAATTCCAATTTATAAATGTAGAAGAAATGATGGAAATAAAAAAAAATCACCATTTGGGAAATACCACAGTAAAAATTATTGCTAGCAAGAATTTCCAATGAATGCTAAAATTAGTGGGCCAAAATATGATGAAAAAGGAGATATTTGATTGGTCTCAAAATATGTCCACTGAAGATACTGATAATAAAAGAAAAACGGTGATTTTACAGTGGACAAATCTGGCAGACCCCACACTGAGCAAAAACTAAAAGGTAACACCGTGAGTAAAAAGACATACTGATATCCTATGCCTCTGGATAAAATACCTGGAGAGGGTACAAGACTTTTGCAGTGTTCTTGCCAAACTTGCAAAACTCAACCTAATCACGAGAAAATATCAGAGAAAGCCAAGTTGAGGAAGATTATGCAAAATAACACTACGTAAGTGTCAAAGTCATGAACTGTCTCAAATTGGGGGAGACTAAAGAAATACGATACTGAAATGCAGAGTGAGATCCTGGATTGGATTGCAGACCAAAAACACGACAAGAGAGGGACAACTGGTGAAATTTGAATAAGGTCTGTAGATTCATAAATAGCACGGAATCGATGAAATGCTTTCTCCCCTAAGATCAGGAGAATATCCTTACCAGTTTTATTTGATATTTTACCAAATACCCTAATTCAGTATCATAAGGTAAGAAAAATAAAAAGATATCTAGATTAGAGAGGAAAAATTAAAAATGTATTTATTGATCATTGTCACACTCATATGCATAAAAAATCCCTAAGAATGTATTACAAATCTACTGAAATTAATAAGAGTTCAGCACGGCTGCAGGATACAATCTCAACATACAAGAATCTACTGTATTTCCATATATTACATATCAGCAACAAACAACTGGAAAATGACACAAAAGCAACTAAAAAGTGAAATATTTAGCATTAAAATATAGGCAAGTTCTAAACACTGAAAATCCACAAAACATTCCTAAAATTTAGAAAGACTTGAAGAAATATACCATATTTATGGGCTAAAAGACTAAATATTATTAAGATATTAATTTTCCCCAAACTGATCTACCGATCCAATGTAATACCTGTCATTATCCTCAGCAGCCTTTTTATAGAAATCGCTAAGCTGACCCTAAAATTTATACGAAATGCAAAGAACCTATAATAGAATCTGGAGGACTTAAGACTACCTGATTTTATCCTAAAGCTACAGTAATCAGCAGAATGGAGAATTGGCTTAAAGTAGCCATGCGGATTGATGGGCTATAAAGTCCAGAAATGGGCTCCATTCATACATGGTCAGTTGACTTTCGACAAAGACGCCAAGATAATTCAACGAAGGAAAGGGGAGTCTTTTCAATTAATAATGCTAGAACAACTAGATACCCTTAACTAGTTGGGTTAAAAACAAAAAAAACTCAACCCTTACCTCCCACTACATACAAAAATTAACCTTGGCTAGATTACAGAATATTTATAAGAACTTTACTCAAAATAGCCAAAAATTGGAAACGATCCAAACCAAAACAAGTTAATAGATAAAGTCCTGTGTATTTAAACGATGGACTATCACTCAGCAATGAAAAGGAACTGGTGAGAAACGTGACAACATGAATCTCGAAAACATTACGCGGAGCAAAAGAAGTCAGACACAACAGAGAACATACCATATAATTCTATTTATATGAAGCTCTAGAAAAGGTAAGTCTGGTTGATTGTGCCAGACAGCAGGGCAGTAGGGCTGAGGCTGGGTGGTGGGCATTAACGGCAAAGGGACATAAGGAAAATGCCCTTTGTCTGGATTGTAATGATTGCAAAAGCATAAACATTCGTCAAAGCTCTTCAGACTGCAGGTTTTAAATGAGGATATTTCACTGTATGTAAATTATACCTCAGTAAAATTGACCTTTAAAAATTAACTATAAATATTACAATTTTCTGCTCATCCTTGCAACCTCGTCCCCTGTATCTGTGGTCCTCAAAACATTAGTATGCATCGGTCACCTGGGAGGCTTCATTAAAAATTCATCTTCCCAGGCCCACGCCCAGGAGTAGGTGGGCAGCCTGGTACTTGGCATTTGAAAGAAGCATCCTTAGACGATTCTGATTCAGGTGTACTCAGACCACACTTCGGAAAACTGGCCCTAAGTGGACTTTGGCATTAGATTTTTCTCCTGGATCAGACTCAGGCCATGTTTGATCATCTGGGAGGATCAAGTAAGAGCCCTGGGCTGCCCGCAAGCCCAGCATTTCCGATGGAGGGCTGGAGCTGTCGCTGGAGCTCATCATGGCAGATAGTGTGATACCCTCTCTTCAGAGAGGGGCTGCCTGGGTTTTCATCACAGCTTAAGTGACTGATCAAGCCATGCCCCTGGTCTCAGAAATGCTGTTAAGTATTTGCTGCCCTGTCACCCTTTCTAGCTGGCAAGGAGGACCAACGGAAAATTTTTGAGTAACTGCCATCGGCTTTGGCAGTTGGTAGGCTTACCCCCCACCCCCAGCTATGTTGCCAGGGCAACCAGGCCACCTCCCAGAAGCCTTCAGGGGCACTGCTCCCCTCCCTGAGGCAGGACAAAGTTTGAGCTGAGGAGAATGTGAAGCGGGTAGTACCTTCAAGGGTTTAGGGCCCCATAAATGCAGGAGCCTCCTAAAGCTGTCTTTCAGAAGTTGGGTCACGAGGAAGCCTCAGAGCTGTTGTCAGCCCTGGGAGGAGCCGCCATCAGAGGCGACCGCTGAGAAGAAAGTCCTTCCGCTCAGTCCTGAAGGGAAGAATGCTTTGCCTCCATGGGTCCCTAGGTGGTGTGAGCCCAGGTTTCTCACAGAGGAAGAAGATGGAGGGGAATGGGAATGGTGAGGGTGGGGATTCAGCAGAAGCTTCCAGTGGGTCTAGATAAATATATGAAAAAAGAACAGGACCAAAGCTTGTTAGCACAAAAGGGGATGGAGGGTGGGAAGGGAGTAGAGGTATAATGATCCCAAAGAATCGGCCTCAGGAGGCCACAGTAACCGCGCACGAATGTGGCTCTTGAGCTTGTTGGCAGCGAAAGCAGAGAAGGGAGCACAGAAGTGACAGCAGACTAGACTGCTGGACTAGTAGGATTTTTCAGGAAGGGAAATTGATTTCGTGACTCCTGAGCAAGCCAGCAAAGCCAGAGCCTCTCCTGTTTCCTTACCCGTGACACAGGGATTCAGCATCCGCAGCAAAGGGAACTCTTAGTTCAGAGAGAGGATAGTGAGGGGTTCCAAATCAAGGAAAATGGGGAATGGTTTAGGTCAAAAGGTAGGAGGTGGTTGCCTCGAAGCTGACGAAGCGTAACCCTAACCTCAGGACCCCACACTGGCAGGACCTCTCCTCAAGGTCACTCCCTCTTTGCTGCCCATCCAGGGCACATTGTCTAGATTGGATTTTCTGCTTTTACTGATTTAACAAACTCAAATCAATTCATGAGCACAGACGGAAATTTAGAAACAAAAGCAAAAGCAGTGAGCGCCACACGCTGGGAAGTTAGCCTGGGAAGCGTCTGGACCTCTTTTCAGACCACGCATTGCCGGGGAAGCCAGGAAGGAGCCGGCTAGCAGGGCCAGGGGCACAAGAAATGCCTTACCAGTAGCCGCGGACGGGTCCAAGGGCTAGAGGGCTAGACGAAGGTTAGCCTCTCCCACTTCCTGTCAGTCTTGGGGCCTAACTGCTCTTCCCTCCCCTGCAGCCTATACTCGGGATGACCTGCTGGCATGTGGGGGATAGTGGGGTCAAGTGCAGGTACAGGAGCACGCTATACTTCTCTTACTTCTAATTGCCTCCGTTTTCATAGCCCTTAGACTTGATCCTCCCAGCCATATGTACCTTGATCCAAGGTCAAAAGCTTCCCTGCCTCTCCTCCAGCCAGGAGCTCATAAGGTGTGCACAAAATACATGGCAACATATTCCTGGGGATCTGATCCGAACGCAAGTAAAGAAAATAGGAGCCATTAGGGAACTCTGAGTATGTTTCCAGTCCTATCATAATAAGACACTAGCAAGCCCACTCAGTCCCACAGGTCAGTGAAGCAGCACACGAGGGTTACCAAAGGTCAGGAGCAGAGACGGGTGCAGCTTTTATGCGGGCTGGAAGTTTCCAAAAACAGGAGGCCTTTAAGAGAAATAATGCAACATTACAAATACAAAATAAATAAGGCTCAGAGCTTGGCAGGGGGGCCCCCTGAAGGTTAAGACCCAAGAACGTCGGGGTAAATAGCCAGCGGTCTTGAAAGTGGCTGGTGAAAGTGTTAATGAGATTGGACTTGAGTTTGGTGAGCCTCGAAGGGTGGGCGGGATTTGGAAAGACCTGTGTGGCAGGATGAACAAAGAGACTGAAGAATGCCAGAGAGCTGCCGGGGAGCCCCAGGGGCAGACCAGTCCAGCTGGACAGACACTTGGCAAAGCACAGCTGGAGAGACGAAGGCGAGGAATCTGCTAGTCGGCCTGGGGAGGCCTTGAGTACAGCCTGTGGCATCTGAATGCGATTTCACTGGCGACAGGAGCCACGGACTAATTATTATTTTTTTTACATGTCGCTGAGTGACCTGAATAAAATGTTTGGAGAAGACTAGCCCAGCTGTGTTGTTTTAAGGCAATGAAGCAGGGGGCTTTTTTTTTTTTTTTTTTTTTACTAGAGTCTAGGGTTTGGGGACAAGGGCTGGGCCCTAGGTTGTGGCTGGGTGGAAGGGAGTAAAAGGAAATAATAACCTCGACGGGCTTTGGCCCAAGAGGGGAAGGACTCCAAGATGATTATAGAGTTTCTGCTGAGTGTTAGAGAAGAGCTATCTCAGGAAGGTGGGGGGGGGGGAATGCCAAGGTCAAGAATAAGGGCAAATTTGAAGGGGAAAATAGGATTTTAGACATTTGGACTTGAGGTGATGGAGGAACTATGGATTTTTAGATGGTCATCTGACACCTGGGAAGTGAGCAATGGAGAAGTCCCATTTGGTAATCAGAGCACCCATCCATCCATTTATTCAACACGCATTTGTTGGTAACCTCGGCCACGCCCAGCCCTGTGTTGGGTGTCAAATGGTGTAAGAGGCAAAGTGTTCCCTCCCCTTGGATAATTAACTTTAGGCTCTCAAGAGAGAGGAGACAGAGGGGAAACCAGCTGAGTAAGGCAGGGTCTGTTGGGCACGGAATGAACGACCCAGAAGAAGGGGAGCCGGCTGTGGCATGCCACCCTGCTGCCTTCCAGAAAGTATTTGACTCCACTGACCTGTGGGTCCCTTTACCATACGGATACCCCTTACTTCTCCCCCACCCTGCTTGTGTTCGTCCCCAAAGGACCGGTCTGAAGAGAACGGTGTTCCCAGAGCCCACAGCTGTACTCTGGTCAAGGGTCCTTGAATAAAATGGGGAGTAAAGACAATGAGAGGGATTCACGGAACGGAGAAATCCCAAAGAAAGTAGGGACAGTGAGGGCCACCACAGCCCTGGATTCCAGAGGAGGTGGGACTGAGTCTGAATCCTAAATGGTGGAGGGGTTTGCATAAGTGAAGTGAAAGGGGAAGGCAGACCTGGTAAGGATAAGTGTAAGGATAAGTAAAAGCCTGATCTGATACTGGGCAAATCCTCTGTAACCGGTGAAACCCCAGCTATGAGGAGGAGCAGCAGCCCTCCCCACGGCCGCTGTGCTGAAGCAGAGACCCAGTCCCCCGGGAAGGTGGTGTGATTCCACGGCATACTTGCCTGACTCTTCTCGGGCTGGTCCCTCCATCTGGAATGGCTTCAGCAAGAAGCAAGCATCAGAAAATAAAGAAGGGGAAACAGGTCGAGCTGGGCAGACAGAAGGAGCGATGGGGTCCAGGGAGGAATAGGCAGCAACCTCAAGATATCAAATGTAAACTCCCCAATCCCAACTGGAAGACGTTTTCTCGGCAGCAAGCTTGTCCAGCGCTGTTTCTGCGGTACCTTGAGAGGAATAGGGGATCTCGCGCGTGTTTTTTTTTAACTTCTATCACTGAAGTGTATGTTTCCATTTCCTTGCTTCAGTAATGCCCTTTCTTGAACATTCTCTGTGAATGTGTATAATACGTATTTTAATGTAACACATGAATTTTAGGTGTTTCAGATCAAAAGAGCCACGGTTGAGGGCAATTTGAAATCCGCAGGGCTTGATTTCCCTCTTAATTGCCCATCAAGCGGGGCGTCTCACACTTTAAAGAAAAGACCGTTCACCGCATCCCTTTAAACACATACCTCAGAGATGGTCGTATCCCCACAGACGCCCCACGTGAACTGTCTCCTTGGCTGCCTTTTGCTCTTAAGTTTTCTTTGCCTCCCATGAATAAGGTGAAGACAGGAAAGATCAGAAAAAGGAAGAAGTAGCAATTGAATTAATTTTGCCACTTGTTCCCATTCAGCCACCAGGGCACGCTATGATGCTGAGGCCGCGAGTGTGTGGGCCCTCCGTAAATGGCTGTGTCCCAGACCGAGGGACCCGGGGCCCGCGTGGCACGTCTTGGTCCGTGGAATGGGACTCCCTGGGTCAAGTGCTGGATAAGCTCACACCCACGCAGCCGGAGATAAAGGGAGGGGCTGAAGCCCGAGGGGCTTTGCCTGTAACTTCTATTGCCAGTAGGCATGGAATGAAGCTTCTGGTCCTGACCCCTGAAGAGTTCTCACGCTGAAGAATCCTACCCTCCTCCCTGCAAGGAGAAGCTTGCTCACACTTAAAGCTACTCCTAATTGGAACTGGGAACGGGACCTTCGATAGAAGTAGGACCTCTTCATTCATTGATTACGAAGTATTTCAGCAAACTGAAAATATTCAAGATGAATGCCCATATCGCCCCCTACCTAACTTGAGCAAATCCTACTATTTTCCTTTTCACAGTTCAGGTCTATTTTCCAAAAGCAAAATGCTGCTGATGTCAATGAGGCTTCTGTTCCCGTATCGGGGCAGATAGGATAACCTGAAGAGCTTCCTGCAGCAAAACTCCTAGAAAATACTAGGTACAACTTAGACAATTTAATTTTAATGCAGAGTGGAGCTTGCAAGAAGGCCAGGGAAAGTGCCCTGGGGCAAATACCAAGAGAACAGAACTCCGTAAGCGACCGCTGTTGGCTGCCTACGGAGGGAGGATGTGGTAGCATGGGGCCATGTTTCGCAAAGCTTGGTCTTCAATGCCCACACATGGAGGGCAGACCGTGGACTTGCTAGTGGGCGTTAGAAGTAAGATACTCCTCACACAAAGTTGCGACTCTCTCAAAGCAATACTTACTCTCGGATAAAGTCAAAATTAGAAAAGTTCCCATAGGAAGACAAGGGAATCTGTCTTTCTTAGTCTGGATTCTGCATAGAAAAGCCTCCCCCAGAGAATTCTTCACCAATGTCTAGGACTCATAGGTGTTGGAGTTTAAACATATACTCCACTTGTATTTGGGAAACTAAAAAAATTGACATTGAGCTGGTGATATCCTTAGGTTACCTGGCATAAGCAAATGAAATATCTCTGTACAGGACGCACCCACAAGTCAGGGCTCACAGGGGTCCCACAGATAAAACCCTTCTAAAAATGAGCTCATAGTCCCAAGAGATAATACACTTAAAGGAACAATTCACCCCTTGGCTTGTATTATTTTTCTCCACTCTTTTCAGCTACAAGATACCCCTGCTGTATGATACGAATTGTTTCTCTTATGCAACAGAATGAGGCGCTAAGAACTGTGTGCCCTCTGCTATCTTGTTCCTCCCCTCCCTGAGAAGGACCACTAGCATCCCCAGTAATTCCCACGCATCATTTTAGACTTACTCCACACTGAGTCATTCCATAAGTGACATATACATTTCTTTGCAACCTCAAGCTTACAGATGAGGAAAATGGTGCTCCACTACAAAGGACTGACTCGTGTCAGAATTGAGTCGAATACAGGCCCATTGATTCCTGGCCTCCTCTTCTTTCCACTTCACTATTTTGCTTTTCTCTTTCTTGCAGCCAATATTTGCAATATTAAAATTAGTCTCACTTCTCTGATAATACACCGACAGCATCTGAGAGAAAGCACCTGAGAAGTCGGTTTGTTTAAAAAAAAACAACAACAAACTATGACTAGTTCCCCAGGCAGCTGATCTCTCTGATTGCATGACTGGCACTCGGCTGGCCCTGAGATCATGGCTGATGGAGAGAATTGAGAAGAGGTGTGTCGGGATTACAATCTGAAGTCCATTCAGAGGGGGAAAGCCACATGTGATCAAAAATGACCACTGGAGATCTCCTAAATCGTGTGGGAGCTGAAAAACCCCGGGGTTGTGAGGCGGTGGAAGGACTGGGGGGATGAGGATGCCGTAAGTCAAGGACTCTGTTTTGCTGGGAGCCGGTGGCTAAATGAAGTGCACGTTCCACAGTCTCGACAGAGGCTGAGTGCTCCCCACTACTCTGCGGAGGAGGAGGGACCCTCCCGGCGTCAGTATCACCGGAGGATTGTCAGCAGGTCAAGGGCAGGGCCCATGTCTGATTCAATACCCTTGTATCCTGAGCACTCAGGGAAGAATAGGGCCCACTGTCAGCCTCTGTGAAAAAGTCCCGGGGTGTGACGCATTCTCTGGGCAACGCAGCAGGGTCAGGCCAGAGGCGAGGGAGGGGACCAGCAAATCCCCAACTCCTTGAGAACACTTCCAACGCACGCAGGTGGGAGAAGGCGAAGAGTGAGAGACAGGATGTGGGAAGGCTCTGAGCTCTCCATCCACAGCGAACGGGGCTGGCAGTCAAGCTGGAGACCCCGGAACGGCCGTCCCACTGATGGCACTGCCCCCCTTCTCGTGGCCCACACACATGTCCCCATCCCTCGGCTCTCACTCGCTCCGCACTCTTTGCAGCTCTGAGCTACCCCAGCTGGGCGACCGCACGTGCTCCGCCCCCGCAGCCTTCTCCTTGCCCGAGATGCTGGTGCTTTGTGCCTGGAGAGCAGAGCCCCGAGCCCAGGGCCGCCCCAGGGAGGAGGGGGCCTGCAGGCTAAAGTGCAGGCAGGCACGTGGGCTCGGGTTCAGGGCCTGTCCCTACCGCAGACCCTGCTGGCAGAGTGACTGTCCTAGCCAGAGCCCCGTGTCCCCTCACCTCCTCCGGAGTCTCTGAGTGACTGCCCTCCTGCCCTTGGAGTGGGGCCCTCCCAGCCCCACACCCTGGCCTTTTTCAAAACAGTGTTTACCGATAGTGAGGCCAGAAAGACAGGGCAGGAAGGCGGGGAGGTAAGGGGAGAGCACTGCTGAGTTCTGAAATAGACAGACTGAAAACTCAGCTCTAACCTGGCTGAGCTTCTCTAGGACACAAATCTGTGTAAGCCCCTCGGCACCACGCGACCCTCAGACCCGCTTCTAGGGAAAAAACCACATTTTGTCTGTCAACCATGAATTGCCCTGCATTCTCCCTTCTAGACCCCACAGTCCTGCTCTCCCTATCCACCCTGCTCCTTCCCGGTCTTTCTGCTGGCACCTACCTGTCCTCACTGACCCCCCCCAGGGCCCCTGCCCACCCACGCCGGTCCTCACCCAGGACGTCTCCCAGTGGCTCAGACAGAGTGAACTTATTTTCTGTTCCCACACTCAGCATTTCCTTTTGTAGTCTTTGTCCTTTGTCCTGAAGTGACTTTTTAAAAAACGAAAGAAAAGACACAAGCCACTAAGACTTGTG
>CM052894.1:43443419-43464517 GCA_028534135.1 Potos flavus | reverse complement strand
CCCTTTTGCGGGGCAGCCTACCTGAGCTCCCCCGCGCCACCCGTCTCTGCCTGACAAAAGGAGGTCGCCCTTGTCTGACCTCCTTGGAGCCTGGTGCCCAGGTGGCCCACGCGGGTGTGGAGACAGGACAAACGTCAGGAAACAAACCAAACAAAATGAGTATCAAATAAATAACCGAGGCTTCCGTGCCTCCTTATTA
This sequence comes from Potos flavus, assembly GCA_028534135.1. NCBI lineage: Eukaryota > Metazoa > Chordata > Mammalia > Carnivora > Procyonidae > Potos > Potos flavus. Next base: position 43,464,318 of record CM052894.1, on the reverse strand, counting down.
TTTTGAGTTCCTTGTTTCCACAGCTGAACTAAAAGCTCCCGAGATTAAGACCACGTTCTCCCCGTATCTCCCCACAGCTGCCCTCGAGGGACTGGGCTACGAGGTGTGCGACGTCACTGCACTGCCTGAGCGCAGGGCCCCTCAGGCCTCTGTCTCTGGGGCTAGGTCCTAAACGGGAGCCTACCAGATGCAAGGGGGCTTACCACAAACCCCAACTCCGTTTCAGGAAGAGGCACCTTTGTGGTTTCTTCTTCTTGCAAAGGACAGCACTGGTGTGCACACCTATCCGTCTGTAAAGAAGGCGAGCCCCCCATAGCTTCAATTCCCAGCGTTAGCACTTTCTAGTTAGGAGATCAAGGGCCAAGCTATTTCTATTTCCATCCTGGGGTTCCTTATCTATTAAATGAGAGTAAGGCTTTTTCTAGGTCATTGTGAGGATACAAATAACACACAGAAGGGATCTGGCACATGGTAGGCCCTGAATGATCACGAGTTCACCGTGAGAGCAAGGAGCATCAGCCAAGCATGCTCACTGACCAAAAGGGCTCCAGAATGCTGCCACCCCATGCTGCTTCCCCCACCAGCACATCGTCACACGAGACGTTAGTAAGGCAGCCTTGCTTGGAGAAGTGACAGGAGCCCCCATCGGCTATGCTAGGCCGGGTCACCTGGACTGCTCTTTCTTCTTTAGTGATTTCTCTGTCCAATGTCCTCATGTCGGGCTTAGTATATCTGCCCCAAACAAGCCTCTCCAAACCGGAATCTAATATCCTGGCAGTTGAAAAACACTAATAATAAAATATATCTATACTAAGAACGAAAATATGCTCCTAGAGCCTGGAAAGGTTTGGTTTTTTTCATGCAGTGTCTTCAACATTAGTGCATGGGTTCTGGAACATCTATTTTCATTGCTGTAATATGTCCCCCTCCCCATTTTTTTTTTTTTTTTTTTTACCATTTCAGATAACTGAGGTTTCTAGGTAAAAGAATCTCTATACAAATGAGGAATTGTTCCCACATATTTTCGACTATGATATAGAGATCCTAACCTTTAAGAAAATAACCATAATAATGGTATAGAAGAGTTCAAACAGACCTGAACCTATCACAGAGATAATAAAGGGTGAGGTGCTCCCAGAACAGCATACAGGGGAAGGCGCTGTAAGCAGAGAGAGCAGACTTCCGGCTCCAGGCCACCAGAGCTGTGAGCTGGAGGCTGTGCCCTGGACCGGAACGTTTATTCTAAGGAGACAGCAGAGAGGGCAGTTCAAAAGGTATGGTAAAAACACCAGAGAGTGGTTTAGGACATGGAATGGGAATGTCACCAAAAAAATAATCCATTAAATAATAATTCCTTCTTTTTTCTATACCAGAGGCATATATCACTTTTTATTAGAGGTCTTTTTATTGTTTGAACCCTTCACAACAACAAAAGGGGTTTTTGTTGTTGTCTTTTATTCATTTGAAAGATCAATAAAGTAGAAGAAAAAAAATTAAGGAAGTCAGTTTTTATCACAACTTTAAGCTGTACATCATTCAGGGGCACCTGGGTGGCTCAGTCGGTTAGGTGTCCGACTCTTGATTTCCACTCAGGTCATGATCTCGAGGTCCTGGGATGGGGCCCTGCATCGGCTTCTCGCTCAGTGGGGAGTCTGCTTGAGGATTCTCTCTTCTTCCCTCTCTGCCCCTCCCCCCCACTCTCTCGCACTCTTTCTCTCTTCAAAATAAATAAAAAAAAAAAAAAAAAAAAGAATCGCTTAAAGACTCTCTCCTCACTGTTACCAATCCTAAACTATAGTATCATAAAACTTTTGCCAGTCTCAATCGGTTTCCTGTCTGCCTTAAAACGCTTGAGCCTAGATCCAAAACTTCACAATTATCCAACTTCCTACTTTCCCTTTCTGGGGAGAGTGTTCTCTCTTACTGCAGTGAGTTCGCATAAACTTAGTTGTTGTTTTTAAAGAGCAAGTGATACAATCCATTTGGTATGACCCCACGTGTGTGTAAGAAGACTGCATGCACGTGGATGCATTGAGAAAGACCTGGGAGGTGCCCGTCAACCCTTACGGCAAGCCCGGGGAAAGGAATGCGCTGAAAGCCTCTGGGAACAAAGGAGGACTTTCCTTCCTCACGCTATATTCCTCCGAGTTATCTGAATGCCCACAATAAGCAAATATTTTCTCTGTGATTTAAAAATCCAATGTCGAAAAGAATGAAAAATTGAAGCTATGAGTTCAAAGGAATATGTTTGACTCAAAACGCGCCACGGGTCACAACTAATTTTTTGCTGGTCCGTATAACCTAGGCAGGGAAGTGTGTTGTTTTTAGAAAACCTTGTCTAAGCCGTAAAGTATAGGAGTCAGAATCAGACTCTCATTCAGCCCACCCTTAGGAGAAAATGAGCCAGTGGGGTAGGAAGGCCTGCCCCTACTGCAGAAAGGCCTTGGGAGGAAGGCAATGGGGTGGGTGCCAGCCCTACCCTCCTGCTCAGGAGCCAGGTACCAAGTACAAGGGACACTAGAGGAAGGCCCGCCCCAGTCAGACCCTCCTCTGCTTGGTCAGACCACACTCCGAGACCCAGTCAACCTCTGAGCAACTTTCCCTATAACCCCAGTCCAACCCATCCTAGTCCAGGCCAAGAGGCATCGCTACCATCGCATCGAGTCCAGCTGCCCTACCCAAAGGGGGGACAACGTGCGTCGGCTTGGCCATGGACTCCTCTCCACACTCCACACGGCCAAGGGCTCCTCAGGAGGCTGGCTGCTCTCCTAGGGGGATCTTCCATGATCCCTCTCCCCCAATCCTGTCTTTACAGATGGGAAAACTGAGACTCAAAGAACTTGGGTGGCTCTGGCCAAGGTCACGGTGATTCGGCGGAGGCAGGACCCTCTTAGTGCGGACTCCCTTGGCTTGAAAAAAAGAAAAATCTCTGGCACTTTGAAGAGATTTCTGTACTCAGAAAATACTTTAACGCTTCGTACAAGGACGAAAACTCCAGTGGCGAACACAATACACATGCCCTAACCCAGGTTACGAGTAGTTCAGTCAGGCTTTCTGCCATTCTGAGTCTCTCAAGAAGGCAGCCTTGGGTGGGATGGCGCCGACAGCCCCTTGTGCTGCTGTTTCGTCTAGTTCCGAGGAGTGTCACTGAGACTTCATGAAGAAGTCATTTTAGTCGTCATTTTGAACAAGTAGGTGTGAATCGGCTCTCCTAGGCTGTGTTCTCAACCTCCTCCCAAGAGGGCTCATCTTCATACACCCAAACATACATTGCCAAGAGTCAGTGTGGAGGGAACGTGAACTCAGCCTCCTCCTGGGTTCTCTCTGATGGAAGCAGTCCTGTCCTGGGGGCTGAGCAGCTCAGACGGCAGTTGGGAGAGGTCCTTGTGCAGGCTGAGGGGCTGCCCGCCCGCAAAGCACCAGGCAGGCACACCTGGGGAGGGGTCCGGGATCCTCTGGGACTCCCCCACACTTAGTTGTGTGTGTAGGCAGGGAGCTGCGACAGGTAATCCCGGCCAGGAATGGGACTGGGGTGAGGCAGGCAGGATCGGGGACCTGTGCCCAGACAGTCCACAAGCCACTCCTCACCCTGCCTGGCATCTAAGTGCCTCATCACACATGAAGCAGATGTAGCGGCCAGAAAGTTCTTCCCCAGACTGAGCCGCAACCTCTCTCCGGGAACATGTGTCCTTGGGCCTGGTTCTGATAGTCCTTCAGATATTTGAAGCCAGGCATCACGTCCCCCTTAGACGTCTTTGGATTCATCCTCGGGGTCTGCCGTAGGGCTGAGGCGTGCACCGCCTTCAAAGGGCAGCGCAGGGGCTCAGGGAACCTGACCGCCTGTGTCTTACCTCTGTGCGAGCACTTGGCCTGCTCCAGGGAACAAGGTGATAGCACGTTGTGTAGCATTTTCATGTAGACTTCCTCCTGACTTTCTGCCTTCTAGATGAGTAAGCCAGCGCAGGACCTGTCCTGGGGACTCCTTAGGCTGCCTGAGACTCCCTGGAGGCTGCCCCGCCTGTTTCCCTGGCCCCCCCAGGGCAAGCATCAGGAACCCTCCGTAGTATTTTGCTGCCATTGCTTCTGCTGCTCCTACGAAGCGTTGGGGCTGGCCACTGACCCCGGATAGTGAGACACACTCTTGCCCATGAATAGGATGGTGTTCTTGATGGTTCAGATCCCCCACTGATGTCGCCAGCTGGTGCCGTGATTCTGCAGACGCCCAGCTGCTCTGTCCCACGGGGCCAACCAGGTTCTTCACCATGACAACCCCTCCCTGGCGGTCGTTTCTCTGCGGCGGCCCTCAGCTGCGCCCGTGAAGGCTGAGCACTATTCCAAAGGAACCTGCTTCTCCACAAGAATGCACAGACTCACCTGTCCCCGGGAGCTGGGAATTTTGTTTGAGAACTTCTACCCCCATGGGGCCAGGCTGTCCATTGAGCTCATGCGGACACAGCTAATGGGGCTTCTCGGGAGAGCCTTCCCCAAGCGAAGATCCCGACTCGGGCTCCTGCCTACACACAGAAGGAGCAGGATGCTTGAAAATTGCAGCTGGGCTCAGAAAACATTTGAAAAATACTTCTTAGTCCACCAGGCAACACCTATAGGTCTTTATTTCTGGCAGGTCCCTTCTAGTTAAAGTCCAAAAAACGTTTTCTTGAAAACGATGCCTTCAAAGGAATCTCTTCCAATCAACAGTGTCCACTGTAGAAACAGATGGCCTCCCATTCACACCTCGACGGCATGGGGAATGGAGGGGTAGGAGGGAAGAAGGCACCCTGTTTGGTGAGTTCCCCAAACTGAGGAACCTCCTGTGAGATGACACTTTAAGTACTGGTGTCGTCGTCCTAACTGACCAAATGCCTCCCTCTGTCTGCAGATGGGGCCACAATGACTAGGCCATAGGGTCATGGTGCAGTCAACGGTCCCAGCCCCGCCGCTGGTCCTGCCTCTACGTTGAAGTGGACATTGTGGCCTAAACCAGCCCCCACAGACACCGCCCCAAGGGCTCACATGCCCTCTAGGTAGGGCATAAGGAGAAGAGCAAGGCAGCTGTCCTTGCCCTAAGGATGTCCTACAGCTAAGCCCAACCTCAGAGCCCATGGTGCTCCCCAGGGCTGGCTGAGTTGGGATGACAGGCTCCACGTCCTGTGTGGGTTCCTCTTTCCTCTGGCTCCCCTTTCCCTTAGCAAAGCTCTGTGCCTTACTGGATCAGTGCGCCCACTGTCTCCTGCGGACTCGGGTCCCCCTCCCAGTCCTGGACCAGTCGCCCAAGTCTGGGATGGGGACAGACGCCTTCTGAATTGCCTGGCAGGCATTCTAGGAAAGGCATTAAGGGCACAGACTCTGATTAGCTATCCGACCTTCAGCGAGTTTCTCAACTTCTCTGTGCCTCAGTTTCCCCATCTGTAAATGGGAATAATAGTACCCACCAAATAGTGCTGCAAGTTAATATACAAGAAGCACTTAGGGAAGGATGGCACATGGTAAGGCCCATCAAGCTGTTACCACTGCTGTTACTATTCCAGCTTTCTCAGGGCACCATAGCTCCTCGCCCCTCCCGCTGCCCATGGCTGAGCTGTACAACTAGTTGAGAATCTCTCCTTCGATACCTGGAGACCAGAGAGACTCACCCACCCTTTACCAAGGATCCTACCTCTCTCACACTTCTTTCTGGTCTGGGGTACAAGTGTTGACAAGGGATGGGGGGCGGCACCTGGCCTCCAGAGGCTCCTAACCCTGCAGTCACGCTGATGTCGAGGAGGCAGGGAATCCACGCCTTCGAAGCAGCAAGAGCACCTGAAGGGCTCTAAGAGCTGGGGCAAGTCTCCGTGTCCTTATCCCTAACTGACAAGGCTGGGGCCAGATCGTCTCCAGTTTTCTTTAAGTACTGACGGTTTAGGATCTAGCTTCTTCTAAAAGGTCCCTGACTTACCTAGGGATCTTCATCAGAACCTAAATTTAGGGACCATGGAAAACGCCCGATTGAAGACGAAATCCTCGGCAGGTACGAGGGCTTAAAATCATAAAAATGAAGTTCTCCACATAAATGGGCCGGGTTTCCAGAGGACTGACCCTCACTTTTCTAAAGCGCCAGAACTTGGAACTCAAAACTGTAGGATGGTAGGAAAGAAAATAGCCCCGGTATTTTTGGCAACCTCCTCAGTCTCTTTGAAGGCCAATTTTCAGGGAAACCCAGTTACAAACTGAATTTGAACAAGTGGCAAATGGAGGAGGAGAGCCCACTTGGGCAGTAAAGCTGTGACAGGAAGCAGAGAAGCCGCTGTTCTAAAGGGGGGTCTCGAGGCTCCCTCCTCGGGGGCTTCCTCGGCCTGTGCAAGGGGACCGCGGGGGCTCTGGCCCCATGGCCGGCAGCGCTGGGCTCTCCACCCGAACCTTGCTTACACGGGGACGTGTGGTCTACATATTTGTAGTCGATGTACATTGTGTGCCTGCGTGGCCCTTCCCAGTAACGAGGGATTCCAAGGAGCAGCAAACAAGTCACTGGGGCAGTTTTCATAACCATCATTTGCCTACACTTGTTGTGGGCAAAGAACCCAGCTCAAAAGCCACTTCTCCTTTCATCTGTGAAGATGCATCACCTAATCTCCTTCAAGAGAACTCTCTGGGAATAGAGCTCCCCCCAGACTGACTGTTTTCGGCGACTGCCCCCCCAAGGCTACGCTTCCCCTGGGCTGCACCCTGGCAGTGACTGAGCACAGCAGAGGTAGTCGTGCCGGCCAGCCGGCTCCTGCCAAATAAATGCAAGGCTCTTCTAGCACCTTCCAAATGCACTTTTACTCATGGCCTTTGGCCCAGTCGAGATTTTCTCAGAATTGCACTGCAGTTTGAGGCTCTTCCTCTGTCCTTCCTTCCCTCTCTCTTCCTTCACAGGTGTCAGCTCTACCTGCCTCCAGCTGAAGGCCTCTCTACACGCCCAACTCCCTCCCCGTTTACCTTCACAGGCGTTTCCCCCAATAAACCTCTTGTATGTCTAATCCCATGTTGGCACCTGCTTCTCAGAGGACCCCAACGGGCACCCACTTCACAAGGCTTTTGCCCCCCATCCTTTCAAAAATAATGAGACCATCCTCGATGCATGGTTTTGTGTATTCTTTCATAAAACATATTTTGAGCATTTTTCCATGCCATTAAATGTTCTGCAAAATAGGCTTATGAAATGGCTGCACGATATTCCATGTTACGAATGCACCACGTTTATTAAGATAGATTCATGGTGTACATTTGTTGCTTGAAGCTGCCCAGCACCTTTTGAAGAGCCTCCCTCCATTTGGGAAATCCCTCACAATTAGGGGGCACTGCCTCCCCAAGCTAAAAACCCACATTTGCTTTCTTGGGCTCCCTTGCAGCTAGGGTACAGACAGATGACTCTACCAGACATGCTGAGAGGAAACTTGAATTAGTAGCGCACTGTGTGGGAAACATTTTCTACTGATGGCAGTGACAGAGGTGTGTGGCTTTCCAGGCAGTGGTCCCTGCCTGCTCCTCATCCTTCAAAGACATTATCTTATTGGTTGTAAGGAAGTAGCAGCCCCATTTATAAAAAAGGATACTAAAAATCAAAGACAAGTGTTTAAAGCGGCCCATCCATTGTTAGATATAAGTCAGCTGAGGTATTTTGACTCTTGAGCAAATGCCCCGAAATTATATATCATGTGACAGATCAGTCTCCAAGAGGCCGAGGACCAATCAGTCCCAAAAGGAGGATGCTACAAGCAGCACTGCTTTTATGAGCTGTGTGCGGGGCTCTAGAAACATGAACTTGGCTCCAAAGGCTGGTTCTCTCTCTCACTTGGCTATGTGTCTTCGGGCAAGCAACAAGTCTTGTTTCCTTTCATGCCTCCTTAGCTCTTTCTTTAGGAGTAGAATTAGATACTGCTTTTAACAGCAGAAAAACTATTTTTTAAAAAAGGATCTATATTAAATAAGTGATGGTTCATTCATCCAATCAATACTCTGCATGCAGTCATAAGAACAAGGCAGAGAGCCACGTGGTTTGATAATGGAGGAGTCTCCACAGTATTGGTGGGGAAAATCAAGCAGCTAGGTTATGATTCTATTTAGGTGGAAATGTAAGGGAGAATTCACAAGTCTGTTTTCTGCTTGTGTGGGCATAAACTGTGATGGTGGTTATTTGGAGGAAGGGGAGCTGACGATGGATCAAAAGACTCTTTTCTGAACATTAGTGTAAGATGTCCAAACAGAGAAGTCTGCCTTTCTGTGATGAAAACCCACGACTCCTCGTCCAGGTCTAAAACTAGAACCTTTGGCCATGCTGCATCACCTTGACCTTGCTGCACCACTTCAAAGGAAATGACATTGGACACCTGTGCCTCTGAAGAGTTGCGATTGCACTGCAACCACATCGTCCCCCCAAACCCTCACATCTCGACCCGTTCCCTCACAGAATTTCATTCTGAATCCATATTCAGATCCCTACTGTTTCTCAAATGTCTCTTACAACTGTTTTCCTTATAGTTGGTTATATGTCTCTTGAGACACTTTTAATTTACACTGGTCCCTTCCATCCATCTACTGCCCCCACCACACACACATTATACCTGGCCGTTGGAGAGACCAGGTGATTGCCTTGTAGAAGCCTCCTCCTCAGAGATTTGCCTGATTGTTTCCTCATTCCCTAAACTTCCCACAAGCCAGTAGCTGAATTTAATGGCTTGATGAGATCCAGGTGAAACATTGTGGGCACGAAGGCCTCACAGGTGCCGATGCGGTGTCCTCACGTCACAGCGCATCTCATCAGAACAGCTGGTGATTGCATTATGAGATTCCGCACACCCACGGACAACAGCCAGGCCATTTATAAAAGTAGGGCTTGGACCCATAATCTGTAGCCACCAGCCCAGGAAGCCAAACAAGCCCTATAACAGTTGCCCCCAAACGACTAAGAGTTGATCAATACCTGCCAGCCAGCGTTTATAATTTTTGCTCCAGCGTCTAGCTTAGTAAAACCAAGTAGAGAAAGCCAAATATGCACCCCGAACCAATCGTGCAGGACGCCCTGCTGCTAGTTGGCCTGCCTCCGGCTTTCCGGGGCCAACAGACTGATCAGCGTGCACATGAAGCCCTTCCTCCTCCACTACACAGCCTTCCCATGCCCCTGCCTGCCTCTGGGTCTCTGCCAAAGGCAAGTGATGGGGGCCGACTCTCCTGCTATGGCTAGCTGGGAGTAGCCCTTGCTTGTTCTCATCTGAGCAGCCTATATTTATTTCCACAATTGTTACTGATGCTAAGTGCGATCGCAGTTAAGCTGGTCCCAGCCAGACCTCTCCCAATGTCCAAGGCAGTGGAATCGAACTTTTCCATTCATGCCCTGCTAGACACCATTTGTGTGTTTTTGCTGTGTGCCTACGTTAATATTTGCAAGAAAAAGATGGTTTAATTTGTCACCTAGAGTTTCATACTTTAAACTAAGAAAAATTAAACTAAATGCTTCCAAGTATGCAATTTTAAGTTTTGCGTGTCTGGCTCAATAGAGCGAAATATGTCCTGTTGTTTTAAAATGACGGGGTGTCACCCTCTTTTCATTAGACATGTGGTAAATTAAGCTGACCTCCTAAAAATGAGTTTAATTTTTAAATTCGAATAAAAGGATGCTACAATCAAATCCTGACCGTTAAAAAGCAAGAAAGAATTTTAACCCTGAAAAAAGCGTCGCGTCCAGAGCCTGGGAAAATCAGCGGGTAGGACGTGTGGCACAGAGTAGGTGTTCCCGTGGGGGGTGCACACGGCATGTGACCCGCCCTTTCTTCTTTCAGGTTAGGTCATGATCCACAGCACACCCTAAAAACAGCACCGCCACCCTTGCAAGAGGGCCACCAACCGCCCCCCTCGTGCCCAGTGGAAAGCGCACCCCCATTTTCCTCCCTGGGCAGCATCGCACACTCCCTCGCTTCCCGGGACCCAAGAGCAGCACTTGGTGACCCTTTCTCCAAGTTCCTCCCTTCAGGTCTCGAGGTCCGAGCCGATGACACCCTGGGCACAGGATATTCTGCGAGGATTGGGGGGGGCGGGGTGAGGCAAGGCAGGGACTCTCGCTTGTTGAATTCCAGCAGAAAACCTCCACTGCCTAGGACCCCGGGGGACCCGGGGCTATTCCAAGCACAGAAATTGCTACCCATAAACTCTAAAGCAGAGGCTGAGCCTTCTCCTAGCGGCCCCACCCGGAAGTGTGGGCCCAAAGCACAGCCTCCAGTCTGGCTTGACGCAAAACATCTTTAAACGTTTTTCCTTCTTTTTAAACCACATTCCCTGTTCTCGACTGCCTAAGAGAAACAGGACATGGCGGTAGCTAACACAGCCTCAGGGCTGGCCCCCTTTTATACACGTTCCCCTCACCCCAAACCTCTATCCCCACCTCTGGCCTTTCCCCGGGGGCTGTGTGGCATCTTAGCAGGACCTCCTCCATCAGGGAACCAGGCTCCGTGAGGCGGGATGTGAACCTGGTGCCCACTCCGCATCAGCCCCGAGGCTACCTGTCCGAGGGCACTCTGCATTTCCGGTCCTAAGTGGAACTGCCCCACTTGCTGCCGCAGCGGTGTGTGCAGTAGAGGGCGACACGCCACACCGGTACTTTGGGTTCTATGGGGGAAAAGTAGGATACAGAGCACTCTGTGAGTGCTCCTTCGGGGGCAGGGGGGAGGGAGAGGTCACATTTGTTTAGCTGGTATCTGCCTCAAGAAGCCACAAACGGATGAAATATGTCCTCTTTCTGGGGTGAGGAGTGGAATGACGCTCAGATGAGACCTCTCATGTATAATATACATTTTTAGATCTTTTCTACTTTTGAAGCAAACAAAACAAAAACTTCCGGGAAGCTCTGATCACCAAATCCTTCCAGAGAGAGGTCTTCTGAATCAAAGGGCCCCTTTCCGTCCCACTCGCTAAAATCCTGGAATCCTTTACTGGCCCCTGCCCACCTCATCACCAATGTGTTGTTTCCTGCCACAGACCTTCCCGTGTCCTAGGGGGTCAACTGCGGCCTGCAGTGGGGAAACCCAAAGCAAGGAGTCCAAGAAGCCTTTTCCTCCAACCCTTCCCACAGATGGGGCAGCTTACAACAAGGGGACACACACCTCCCCCACTGTGGGCCTCTTGCTTTTCATCCCTGCATTTCCCCCCCATAGCCTGGTTGTCCTATCTGACTATCTGAACGAGCTTGAGGGCACTGAGTGTCCCTGGAGAATGTCTTCAGCGTCAGAGCCCACATGCTGGATGATCCTGGCAGCTAATGTAGTAACAAGCCTGAGCACTGTGACTGGTGCCCTTTCTAGGAAGGTTCCTGGCGTCCTTTCGAGGGCTTTGAACCCAGCACATGAGGGTATGTGCTCTACCACCAACTGGCTGCTGTGGGGACGTCAGAAAATCTTTTGGGTGAGAGTTTACCCCCTGCAGGGTACCTGATGGAGCCTATTTGTGGGCCTTCTTACCCTCTTCTACTGCAGCAGGAAAGGTTGGATGTCCACTGCCCCTCGGGGGCTGCACTCCCAACGCTGGTCTCGGTTCCCCCCGACAGTGCTGGCTGCTGTTGTCTGGGCATGTTCAGACATGTCTTGACTTGCTCAGCTAGCTCCTTCCCTGAGGACTTGAATGACCTCGTGATGACGGCCAACACGAGGACCCAACCCAGGGCTGCACACGGACCCAATCAGGATGTGGAGCAGAGCTGTAAATGACCAGATTGACGACTCAGTCAGTTCCTGTTTACGGACAGACACCACAAAGGCCTCTGACCTCTTTGAACGTGATCGGCACTGGCAAGTAGCCGCAGATCCAATCACGCCGCAGTGTGCCAGGGACACACAGGCATATGGATACCACTGGGATTGCAGTCGTCTGTCCTCCTGAGCGCCCCTCCTGGGCAGACTGGTCGCTGCACCCACTGTTGCCGGCTGAGTAGCTGGATGGTAAGCAGTAACCCCTGACCTCCTGGGAACACCACCATTGTCAAGAGCATCACAGAATCCACCGATGACGCAGCATGGGAACTCGAGCCTGCTGTCACAGGATGAAGCACCGCTTTGGCAGGGAGGCCAACACATTCCTGTCCCCCCACACCTGGGCCCTCCTCCTTGGACTTTTGGGGAAACAAGTGAGCAGCCCGCAAAAGACCAGAGGAACTTCTGATCGGTTTCCCTCCATGTTCTTTTGCATTTGTAGGCATTTCGATTGGCTCCTTCCCTGCGTTCTTAAGGGCAACTTACCTGGGCTTTGCCCTGAAATAAGGAACCTGCTTTCTGATCTTCAATGATATGTATGTGGACACACACCTTTCAGATTCAACTCTGAGATTTTTGGTTTTAAATAATTGTATTCCCCGCAAATGAAGATGACCTCAAGTAGCAGCCTCTTGGAGAATGACTGGCTTAGTCTAGCCTCTGTAACACGTACAGATTATTTAGAATGCCATTAAAAATGTAACTTGAAAAAATACACTGATTTCTTAGAAAGGGACTTATTTAGAAATTATAAAATGTTATCGAAAATAATATATTTCAAACACGAAAATATAAAAACAAGTCACTGTACTTCAAGAGAACGGTCAACTTGTCAAATGCCAAAGTGAAATATACATTACCTTCATTCTAAGTATTAGCAGATAATCTTAAAAAATAAGCCGTTTGTCAAAAAAGAGACAGACATTTCCAGCAATATTGTACAATTTTAGAGTTATCATTATTTCCATAGAGAACAAACACTAGCATGTACCATTGCTGAACTCGGAGGACCTTCTGATTCTGTTCTTTTTTATTGTTACGTATTCTTGGATGTGCGCCAGGCACTAGCCACGTGCCACCACAAGCTGCAGAGCCCTCCCATCTGCAGGTGGGCCCCGGGGGGCCTGCCAGGTCCTCTTTTCATCCTCACGGTCACTTAGTTCTCAGAATCTCTGTCCATTTCCCACGGACTCAGGCGTGCATAAAGTCCCTTGGATGGTTCACGTCCCCAGAGCAGGTAGCGTCTGTGCGGAGCTTAAGAGAGCAACTCCAAAATAAGCGAAAGTCTGCTTTCATCCCAGAGGTAACACGGCATTAAGAAAAGGTCTGAGGGATTGCCTGTAACTGCCTAAAGCCTCAGTGTCTTTATCTGGGAAGTACAAACTCCACTTAGAAGACACAGTTAAATTAAGTCTATTAAAAAAAAATGTCTATAAACAACAACAAACTTAATCCGACTGCCCATTTGTGGGGAACTAGTTAAGTAAATGACTGGCAAACGCCCCAGTGATGTGTTTTTGTTTTTGTTTTGTTTTTTTGATGTCACAACTTGCCCAGTTACTCAAACACAAGGTGTTGCTGTGAAGGTATTTTCCATTTCCATGAAAGCCCCTAATCAGTTGACATTAAGAGCAAGGGAGTATCCTGGATAATGTGGGTGAGCCTGATTCAAACAGTCGAAAGACCTTAGAAGCAGAAGCCTGGAAAGGCCTGGACAGGTGAGAGCTCACTGACGAAAGCGGAAGAAACTGCATGTGTGGACACAGCTTCAGCTCTCCTGTGGAGTGCCCCCGCCCACTCTTCCCTCTGTCGGTCCCCGCCGGGCAGCCCCTCCTGCCCCGTGACCTTCAGGCACAACTCCCGGCCCCGTGGGTCTCATGCCCGTTAGCCAGTACTCCCACTCACAGAAGCCCGTTGCCTGAAGCAGATTTCTAAAGTTCGACACATATCATACTGGTTCCTACTGGCCCTGCCTCTCTGGTGGAGGTCTGACGAACATACCAACTGGCAGAGGGCACGGCCACTGAGGAACGAGTATGCATTTTAGGTCCTTCCAGCCCCCGGTGAGAATAAAAATGAGAGCAAAAGATGTGAAAAGGTGTGAGCCTTACTTCTGGGATAAAAAAAAAAAAAAAAACCAGAATGATACATAAACTTAATTTTGTTCCTCTATCAAAGCCTCATTAAAGCAAAATAAATATAGGAAAAGGATTTCTTTTAAAAAGAGAAAAATTCAGAAACCTGGGGAGAGCAGAGGAATAGCCACCACAAAATCACTTTAGAACATGAAAAGGAGATGGACCAGTGGCAAGTTACGTAGCTGACCAAATCCTAAAACAACGTGAGAAAGCAAGGAATCTTCGAATGCAAGGAACTGATGTATAATTCCTCTGGAACTAGGGGGAGACGATGGCTTAAATGAGGAATTCAGGAAGACCAAGAGAGACCAAGCCCTGGGGCTCCTGCATTTCCCTTAACTCCGCAGAAGTCAGGGAAGTTTTCTCCTTGGAGAGTGTAAGAGAGCTTTCTGGACAGACCACAGGATTGGTCCCACACTGAAAACAAACGAAGTCGTTGAGTGCTGCCGCCATATTGAATGCTGACCGTAGAGTGCCAGCCTTTCCCCCACAATGGCTGCACACACGCTGCCAGGCCAACCCTTCCAGTCAGGGCCCGAAGGACTCCTCTGGGGAATCTGAGATGTCAGAGGTCCAATCCTCTGAGACCAAGACAAATGGGGGGGAAGGGTGGATGAAGAAATTAGATTTATCTGTGAGAAAGGGCGAAGAAAAAAAAAAATCTATCTTCAGATAGAACATACCCACGAGACATACAGAATGACACAAAGATGGGCATTCAGAAAATAAAGAGTTCTTGGAAATTGAGGGAATCTCCATGAAAGAACAGCAAAATGACAAAATGATGCTGACAGATCAGAAATGGAGGGACTCAGGCCAGCATGTCTGACACACGAACAACCGAAGCTCCAGGAAGAGGGACGAAGCTCCCACGGCGGCTGTTGGGAGACGCAGGCCCTGTTATCTGGGCTCTTGGCATCAATATGCTCCCTCCCGGGCCTCCCGACCCGGGGTTACCGATCTGTAGACAGTGGCGCACACAGACGGCTCCTTTTTTCTTAATCCAGAACTTTTCTAGAAGACAGTGTCAGAAGAAGGTAAACCGAGTCACCCTCCCAGGGAGAAAGAATTCCCAACAGGGATTGACCCTTCCCCCGCACAAGCAACAAAAGAGGCAGAGATCCCCAACAGAAAGGAGAGCCAAAGAAATGGTGACGATTCTCAGGAAATGCTCAGGGGAGCAGAGGAGAGGCGTGAGCACGAGAGCTGCCACCAGACTTCACGGACAATGAGTCTGCTTGGGGCAGGGACTCAAGACAGAGACGTGAAGGGCTGTTCGCACAGTGCCTGTCTTTGCTGGCTTAGCTAAGAGCAGAACACCCAGCGATCCTGGTGCACGTTCTCATTTCCACTCAGCTGGTCTTGACGCGAGCTGCCAAGCGTCCTGCCCTCTAGACCAGCATTCCATCCCACAGAGGCGTCTTTGACTTGCCGGCAGAGTCTAGTGGACGGCGGGGTCAGCCTGCCAACGGACAACAGCAAAGCCCTCCGACCGTGTTTCTACCACACAGTGAGGGTGTGGTGTGCGGAGGCCCTGATACCCTCAGGACCGGAATCATTCCAGTCCTTGCTGACTTCCCCAGAAGGGGCTCTGGTAAATCCCCCAGGAAGCTGAGGTTCACCTGGACCCCGAGATCGCATGACTGTTTCTGGCCGACTTCCCTCATAGCGGCAATACTGTTCTCTCCCCACACAGCTCAGTTTGTGATTGATGCCAGTGTTGTCAAAACTCAACGCTATGTTGTTTCACAGTATCTCCTTTGGGGATAAAAACAGGAAAGTGAGGAAATTATTGAACCGCAAATCAGCGCACTACTCACTTCGGTGGAAAGGGTAGAGAATTTGACCACGTGGGGCATAAAGAGGTCCTCTAAGGGACCAAGAGTGTTCTGTTCCCTAAAGACGAACGCAGTGCCCATTTTATTATCGTTTAGATTGTACGGTTACATGGTACACACTTTTCTGTATGTAGGACACATTTCACAGTTGAAAAAAATGTATCTATATAAACTCCTATGCTAGCAAAGAGAACTTAGGGGGAATCATCAAGAGGCCAGAGACTATACTCAGGAAGGTATGAGCTGACGCAGATATGAACAGATGAAATAAGGTCGATGAAACCTGCAAGTCAGCACGCCAGCAGCAGCGGGCGGCGAAGGCCCAGCTGGCCAGGGTCCGGCCTCACAGCCCCGCACCCTGTGAGACCATCGAGGCCAGCCGCAGGCTCCCTGTGAGCATATGCCAGCTCGGGAGCCCGCCCCGCACTTGCATGCATTTCTCTCCGGCCTGGGTATCTGACCCAGATGGTCCTCTGCCCTGTCCATCCAGGGCGGGCAGTAGTGCAGCTTGCTCGCCCCAGTGCCTTTGTTGCAGTCAAGGAGAGGCCCGAGACTCTGAGCCAGTGCTTGGCTCCGAGTCCCAGCCCCTTTGGTTTGCACTCCTACGCAGGTGTCCGGGGGCTCCTCCAGCCTCCGGAAAGGCTCCCCAGAGCTGGGGTTCTGCTGAAGTCCCATTCGCCACCCCTATTCCAGATGTCAGTGTGGGAAAGGGCCTTAGAGATTATCTAGTCTGCACTGTCTTCAAAGGCCAGGTGCTGAGGCCACCAGTGCGATCCATCCAAGGCATCGTGGCTGGAACCAAAAGTCACCTCTGCCTTTCCAGAAGGATATGAGCCTGCACGAGACAGACACCAACTTGGGGCCGAGACCCATCTGCCTGTGCACCCCTCCCCCCTTTTCCAGTCTCGGCACGGCTTGGAGACGAGCATGAATTTCCTCAGTGCTGCCTGGCAGCATTTGTGATCTCAGCAACTTAGCTGGCCTCCATTTTCAAGAGACAGTGGTTTTTTTCCCCTCGTAATTATAAACGAAAAGCCACGTTCCCTATAGACAATTTGGAAACCACAGAAAATCTCAAAGAAGGATCGGTTGCTCAAACCGTTATTTTGGCCTCACTAGACTCTTGAAAAGAACCATTGCTAAAACAAGTGGCCGCCACCCCCATTTGCCAGGTGGATGACGAAGTCCGTGCAGCCGCTGCCCCTCTTGGGTCAGCACCGCCTCTGGGCTGTCAAGGAGGTGCGGACAAGAGGGATGTGCCCTGGGCCCCAGCCAGCTGCACCAGCCCCCACACCGCCACAGTCCCACACAGCCCTGTGATGCCCGTGCCCACAGGTGAGGCCAAGACCGCTGGTGCACAATGCACCTTTACCCAGCCAGAAAGGACTAAGGAGGCACCAACCCCAAGTCTGTCCCCACCGGCCAGGTCACCGCAGCAGCATGGGGCTTTTCCACAACACCATGCCCCCACCTCCTCCAGGCAAAAAGAGCAGAGGAAGAGGACTCCTCCCAGTCCAGGCTTCCCCCCGCCCTGCAATTCCAGAGAGCCCTACTTGGTATCACAGTGCCGGGTTGTATCGCAATGCAGCCCCCGTGCCAGGCAAGGCCTTCTTCACTCTGGGGGCCCAACCTGGGCCTCGCCCCCCTGCAGATAGGTCTCTGATTGAGAACATCAGGCCATCCTCGTGTCCTTCAAATCCCTTTCGCTCTTTGCAGCCCTGAATATACGCACCTGAGGGCAGGATCTGAACCTTACACAAATCAGCTGCGTGGCCGCACCCACCATCCACACTGTGGGGGACGGATGGAGGGACAGACGGACACAGGGGGAGGTTAGGGGAGTCAGAAGCGCTGATGCAGCAGGGAAAAGGGGCTCCTGGAGATCATGAGCACAGGAAAGAACCTCTCACACCAGCCAGTTTCAGCTACCTGCTGCAGAGGAGAGGAAAGCCGTCTCACACTCACATTTAGGAAGAGAGCTGAGGGGTGGGGAACCGATGGAAAACCAAAAGACCGCTATCTCCATGACAACAAGTTACAGAAATTGACCTTTATTTATTGTACTAAAGTCTGTTTAACTTTTGATACAAAGTAAGGTTTTAGTACAGAAAATCCCAGTCTGTCAGAACAGTACCTGTGCACACTGTACCATCACAGTCCCGCTCGGGCCACGACTTGAAGGAACAGCCCCTCGGGCACCGAGGGGGGCCTCAGACAGCCGGCCGTCCGCCTCGGCTGTCTGAGCTAGAAGGAGGTGCGTACCTGTGAGACCAAGGGCAGCACTGAGGACTGACACATGTCTCTTTGAACAACTGTGCAAGAAAATAGATCCCTTTTGTAAAAATGTCAGTTTGGCTAAACTACAATCTAGTGTCTAGAATTACAAAGAATAAAATGAAATCAAAGATTTCTTGCTAGCAAAATGAAATGTTAGGAACGGTATTAAAATATAGGTCCTACCCCAGTGACACTTACACGGAGCCCAGTACAGTACCTATTATTAATAGGACGCACAGTTTAAGGAGGAACCACATCAAATCTTCAGCCAGAGACATCCAGCGTCAGAAGTGCAAAAAAACAAAACAAGAACCCAAAAACAAAAACCCCAAAGACGCCCTCGTGGGGTACTGTTTCTGCCGGGAGTGCTGTCGCCGAGACTAAGAGGACCCCCAGCTTCTCTCTACATGTCTGACGGCGAGGACATTCCTCATTATGCTTCCTCTAAGAGCTCTCAGTCCCAAGTCTGAAACGTGAGTGTCTTCCTATCAGAGAGAGCTGATGTACCTGCCCCAGCCTATGGAGTTTAAGAATTACCCTGCAAAAATTGCACTGATAAAGCGGTCATTATTTACAGAAGCTAAAGAGGACCCAGTGGCACATGCCAGCCCTCGGTTTACACCCTGCCTGGAACCACGGCATGGTGGCGAGCCCAGGGAGCCCAGACGGCCCAGGGAGAAGGCGGACGTAACGATCGCAGACAGAAGAAATGAGAGTACACGGAAGGCGGGACAGAAAGCCCGAGCGACGAGC
Organism: Potos flavus; assembly: GCA_028534135.1. Lineage (NCBI taxonomy): Eukaryota > Metazoa > Chordata > Mammalia > Carnivora > Procyonidae > Potos > Potos flavus. The sequence goes on along the minus strand of CM052894.1, from coordinate 43,445,556 downwards.
TTGAGGGACGCCAAAATGGCCTTCCTGGCGCAAGAGGGGAGAACACGGCCGCTGGTGCCTCGGCCCCACAAAGGCACTGGTCCTGCGGCCACCACGTCTGAGCCCCTGTGGTCGCCGTGTCTGCCAGGAGAGGTGCCACTGAGAGGCAGGAAGTTTGTCGAAGCTCTGGTCCCACCGAGAAACTTCCAGAGCAACACGGCTGCCAACGAGGTTCCAGAGTCGTTTTGCTGAAAGCAGGAACAAAACCCAACACCAAAGCAACACGGGAGGTTGACGGGGTGGGGGGCAGGGCTGGGCACCGACAGCACGGGGCCGTTCAAGTAAACATAAACAACCAATACTTAGAAAAGGCTTGTAAACTTGTGATCTGAAAGGGTCTTTGCAGCATCTCTGATCGGCTGGCTAGGGAAAGGGTGGTGTTGAACCCCTCTATCAAAAGTCTTTTGTGTTTTTTACTTTGTCTTAAAGCACATGTGTGAGAGGAACACAGTCTTCGGGCCGGGGCCTGGATCCCGGTCCCCTGTGGCCCTCGGTCTACAGAGGAAGTGTTTCTGGAGTCCGTGTGCGTGGATCCTTCCCTTCCGTGCTTATATACAGACAGACGTGTACTTTGCGACCGCCGAGCAGGAGCCGGGCCAGGCGCGCACGCGGGCAGCCAAGCCACAGCCCCTCCCAGCACGGCCTTCTTCTACAGTGGACAGGCTGGAATCCACAGGACTTTACTCTGTTCCTGATTGACCATTGCCAAGATCTGAGTGCAAATGCTCGACAGGGCTCCTCCCTGGACGACCCCTGCAAAAGAGCCCCCAAACACACACATCATTGAGCTCAGAGTCAGACCCCGGGTTCGAGGCAAAACAATACATCTCTTACTCTTTCTGATTTTCTGCCTGTTTGGAGCTACTTGGCCTGCCTTCCTCACGCTCTTCCATCAGCAAGAAATTGGGGAAGAAAAAGAAGTAAGAGTTAAGAACAAATAACTTTGGCTTTTTATCTGTCCCTCTGCTCAGCTGTTCAGTAGGACACTGACAACATGGGCTCAAATGAAGGTTGGTGTCAAATTTTGCCAGGCTTCGCAGGTGCCGGTTACAAGGATGACCAGGATCCGACCGCTTGCATTAGCTGCACGCCCCCCGCCCCGCACGCCCTGGGTTGGGTCTGCCCCATCCTGCAAGGGGGAGTCCGGCACCCTGGAAAGCAGTCTGGCGTTGTATTGTGATGGTCTAAACAGCAGCCGGAGTCTCCAGGAAACAAGAAGGCATGTAAGGAGCCGGGGCATCCCAGAGCCCAGTGAAGATTCCCAGGCAAGATGACAACACGTCCCCAGCTATGGCCCGGCCCTGCTCTGCAGGCTTTCGCCACCACGGGTCCTGGAAACACAAGTCTGGGCTCTTCGTGTGCCCTGTGGAACGGTGCCAGTAGACAAAACATGCCCGGCCGCTTGCCACAGGGTAGGACAGAGACAGACAGGAGCCCTTAGAAACTGCTGTGGAAATGTGCCAAGAGGAGCGCCTGAGTGGCTCAGTCAGTTACGTGGCTGCCTTCAGCTCAGGGAGATCGAGTCCCACATCGGGCTCCCTGGTTAGCAGGGCATCTGCTTCTCTCTCTGCCCCTCACCACGCTCATGTGCGCTCTCACTCTCTCTCTCAAATCTTTAAAAATAAATTAATTTAAAAAAAAGTGCCAAGAGTAATTTTATGTCTGTTGAAATGAATAAAAAGTCAAAAGTTTCTATTTTGTAAGTTTTGGAGTTTTGATTTTTTCATTTCTCTAGTAATTGTTAATGCATTTGACTAAATACTGATTTATGATGGATTAGAGATGAAAACTCACACACACATACGTAGACGCCCCGAGCTGGGGTTTTGAGACCCACTGTTTTTGCATGAGAAGCATGAAACGAGATCCTAACGGTCTGCACAAGTGAGTTAAAATCACTGCCCCTGCCTCCGTGAGCCAGTGCAATTGACCCCCTACAGATGACTGATTTTAGCAGAGGTGGAAAGCCACAAGGTACAATGGCAGCCAACAGGCTGGAGCCATGCTTCTTTTGGTTTGCTGTGTTTCAAAGACCAAAGCTGTCGAGGGTGCAGCTTTTCTTGGCCAAACCTCATGCTAACCTGGACTGCCCGGAAGG
>CM052894.1:43414228-43442919 GCA_028534135.1 Potos flavus | reverse complement strand
AACAAAAGCCACATATGAAAAGCCTGTAGCTAACATTCCATTCGAAGGCAAAAGACAGGAAGCTCTCCCTCTAAGATCAGAAACAAAGGCAAGGATGCCCACACTTGCCATGACTATCCAACACAGAACTGGAAATCCCAGCCGGGGCAATTAGACAAGAGAAAGAAAGAAGGCATCCACATTGGAAAACAATCAGTAAAATTATCTATTCACAGATGACATGATCTCGATGTAGAAAACCCTAGAGAATACATACATACACACACACACACACACACACAAACACACACAGACACACACAAAACATGTTAGAACTAACAATTTCAGCAAAGTTTCAGATTACAAAATTAACATGCAAAAATCAGTTGCACTCCTGTACACTAACAATGTTCACTCTGAAAAAGAAATGAAGAAAACAAACCCACTTACTATAACATCACAAAGGATAAAATACTTAGGAATATGGCTAAAAAGGAGGTGAAATCCTTGCAAACCGAAAACTACAAAATACTGCAAAAAGAAATCAAAGATACAAATACACGGAAAGACATCCTGTGCCCGTGGACTGAAGACTCAGTACTGTAAAAATGTCCATACTACCCGAATCAATCTATGGATTCAACACAATCCCTCTGAAAACCCCAACAGCATTTTTTTTTTTTTTTCAGAAAGAAAAAACAGCAAAATCAAGCAACTGTTATTGTCAGAATGTGTTCACGCCTAAAGACAGTCTGTTACTACATCTAAACATGTAAACATCCATTCCTAGCATCCTGTCCTGACAGAGTGACAATGGGCCACGAACAAGGGTGGGATTCATTCAACTCCCAGTACCTAAGGCCTTCATTTAAAAAATAAAAAAGGGAGTAGGGAAGGAAGAAAGAAGTTGTCCTACCATCTGCTGCTCGTGGCCAGCTTTGTAGCCTGTCTGCCTGGGAGGGCAACATTCTAGGACATTGGACACACACCAGGATCCCATGAGTGGTGGTCACAAGAGCCTCCTGCTTTCCAGGACAAAAGCACCCTTTCCATAAGGACAATCTGCCAGGGGATGTCTAACACTCCCTAATCTGCAACTCTGGCCCTGGTGCAGTGCCTGGCCAGGGAAGATCTTATAAGAATCGTTCACGGACACAGGAAGGAAGCCAGAAAAGGACAAAGAGCTGCAGAGACTGGTGGCTCTTGGTTACCACCAAACAGCCTACAGTAACCCCAAAAGAAACCAGAAGCAATGCACTGAGCACAGACTACTTCTGCCCCTCCCATACCCACTTCTCCTTCCCTCCCTACTAACAGAACCTACGTTACTGCGGCCGGCACGGCTCCAGCTAAAACCCTGCCCTTCCAGGCCCTCTTGCTGATGCAAGTGGCCAGTGAGATGTGAGTCGAAGTTGTAGGGTGGAGACTTCCAGGGAAGGAGTCTAAGGAAGCACACTCAGCTGCAGCACACTTTCGCCCCATTCTCCTTCCCCCTGCCTGAATCCGGCTGTGATGGCTGGCACTGCAACGTCACTTGCTGTCCGTGGAAGCCACGCCCTACAGATGGCAGACCCTGAGGACAGCAGTACCACCACCCCGACTGGGACTTCTGTGCAAAAGCAGGGTAAACCTCTATCTTGTCTAAGTCATTGCTGTGCGGTTTCTGTGGCCAAAGGCAAGCCTAATTCTGAGAGCCTGCTGAAAAAGCGAGCTCAGCCACTTGCCTTCAAAGAGTGGAATGGTGTCGTTGGAAAAGGTGTCCAAGGCAAGAAGGTCTTTCCCATCTTTGGACCCGCTGCGTTTGTGCTTATGTTTCCTTCGAAAGAAGGATCTCCGTGCGGCCGCCGACAGCGTCTTTGCGGCATTGCTGTCGTCTTTGACCTCAGACATGCTGAGTCTCCTGGAGAATTCTTGGTCCATCCTGTGGGCACAGGGAACGGTGGTGCTGGGAAGGGCCTAGCGAACGGCTCCGGCCCACCCCACCCCTGCCCCTGCGGAGGGGGAGAGCCAGGACCCCGGGCTCCTCCAAAGCTCCGTGGCAGGTCTCTCGGCTATGCCACCCACCCACGCCACCGAGGACCCCTCGGTACCACTGCCGTGGGGGTGACCCTCGCACCAGCGCTGGCGGACGCTCTCGGAGCGGGCCAGTTTCTACATTCGGCAGAGTCAAAGGAAGTGCTAGGACAGCCTTCACTGAGGCTTCCAGCCACAAAAAGCAGCACAGACGCACGCCACAGACGAAACACAGATGCACGCCACACGGTAGGACCTTGAAAACGCTATGCAAAGTGCAAGAAAGCAGGCGCAGAAGGCCACATTCCCATGAAAGTCCAGAACAGGGAGATCTACAGGGACAGAAAGTGGAGTCTCGGCTGCCTCGGGCGGGGGAGGGGGCAGGAAAGACGGAAGGACAGGAGGGGCAGCTGACGCGGGCAGGGCTGCTTCTGAGCTGAGAAAGCTCGGCAATGGTGCGGGACGGTGCCACACGGCTGTGAGTACACTGAAAGCCACTGAGTCGGACACTTCGAGTGAACCACATGGCACAGGAATATATCTCAATAAATCTGTTAAAAATAAAAAAGTTATGTTCCCCAAGTTGCCACGGGTCTTCTTATAGCACTGACTTATGTACACTGTCCGGCTGCGCTAGAAGCAGCTTTCTAGACAAGTGGTTTGGGCAAAACGTACAGACCAGAAGCCAGGGTGCAGGGCAGACTGAGCCCCGATCCTGCGGGACAGCTCCAGGGGTGGGCGCCACCCCCTCCGAGCCCAGACATGAACACTTACACGTATTTGCTGGGGATCTGGCCGCGCTGCATCTTCTGGGCATTCTCGTCTAGCTGCCAGGCCATCCAGGACCCAAACGTGCCCTGTGGCAAGGTGTCATCCACATAGAGGATGTCATCTTTCTTAAAGCTCAGCTCGTGCTCCACCTCTGCCAGCCGGTCGTACAGGGCCCTGGCCAGGCGACAGAGGGAACAGGATCAGGAGGAGGCTACTACCGACTGCTGGAGGACCCACCAGCCACACTCTTTGGCAGCCAGTCTCCCGGGCAGGCTCTCTGCTCTGAGCTTTCCCCAGACCACGATCAGGACACACCTCTCCTGATGCTGGGGGCAATTCCCAGAGAAGGGAACCCCCAGGTTTATGTAACAGAACAATGTTGTCTTGCCGTCTCCTAAGACTGGGGGCTCCCTGGGGACGAGGGCTGCCTCACATCCATCCGATACAGAACGTCTTGCCAAGGACCAAAACCATAGCCCATCTTCTGAGTGGGGCCTTCACCCCCTGCTGCTGAGTCAAGGTCAACAGTCCTTATAGCGAGGAAACTCCCCAGGATGGAAATATGTCATCTCCCACCAAGGAGGGTGTCCTAGAGACAGAGACTGTATCTCACAGTACACGCTGATCAGTGCTCTTTCTTTTCTGTGGTCTCAGAGCTTAGGGAACCTGGAGAAAGCTAGAGCCCCTTCTAGAAAACACCTGCTGCCTGTGCCTGCCTGCACACCAATCATACCGTACTTCGGGCACATGCATACCTGACACACACACACAGTGCAGACGGATCTGCCAACGTGGGGCAAGGGAGACCAGGAGAGGAAAGCAGCACATGGGAAAATAGGGCTCTGCACCCTCAAAATTTCCCAGGCCCCAAACTCTACAGAGGGAGCCCTGCAAGCCCTCAAGCGAAGTTTCCCTAAGTCACAGGCGTCTAAGTCACAAGCCGTGAGCATGTGGTTTGGGGCCCAAGCAACAAAGACCACGGTCCCACCCTCTGCGTTGCAGAGACACTCACTAGGCCCAGTCTCCTGGCCCCGAATCCCTGGAACCCCTGGCCCCTGGTACCTGATGTAGAAGCTGTCGCCAGGCAGGCCCTTGACCTTGGCGAACTCCTCTGGGCGGTACTGCACCTTGAGACGGACACCGTCCTTGGGCTTCAGCATCTCCACGTAGACCTCCTCCACCGTCTTGCTGCGCACATCCAGACTGCCGTACTGCCCGAGGACAGGAGACCGCGCTCAGAGGGCAGAAGCCAGGGGCGGCTTGGGCACCCGTGAGCGGGCGGTCAGGGGATAAGGCAGAGATTTAAGATCCCCGTCACTGGGACTCTGCCTGCCTCGCCTCTGCAGGTAAAGCTGAGTCCTCTGCCAGGATCTGCTCTGCCCTCAACGGCTTCTCCCAGGAGAAACCCTGTGCTCGTCCCCCAGCAAGTGACGGCTAGAAAAACACGGCACCTCATCTTGCTTCTGCTACCTGTGTCTTTGAATACCTATGAACCATCCCCCTCCCCGGGAAACGGGAGACCCAGCCAGAGGGAGAGGATGCGCCATCAGACCACAGTCCTGCTGCTGACACAGCAGAGCACCCTCCCTCCCGATTATCCCTCCCAACACCACTGCCCAAGCCAGGGCGCTACCCGCAGCCCTGTGATGCGCCCCAAGGGTCCCGGCAGCATTCAACACCAACAGGGGGCGCCAGGCAAGAGGCCATGCTCTGCATCCCCTACGCCCCCACCCGCCAACCCCCCCCCCCCCCCCGCCACTGCGGAGTGGAGGGAGCTAGAGGGGCTGGCGGAGAGGGGCGCGGCCAGCTCAGAACTCACCTCGAGAATGAGGTCCCCCGGCACAAGACCCTCAGGGCCCCTGGCGGGACTGTCGTCCTCCACCTCCGCCACGAACACCCCATGCAGGTTCCCTCCACATAAATGGACTCCAAGCTCCAGCTGGGACTTCTTGATGAAGACAACTCGCGGCTCTGGGGTCTTTTTGTTGGCATCTCCCACCATCCTTTGGGGAAGGAAAAGAAAGTCCCTCGATCACACACGGGGGGAGCAGGGCGTGCAATGCGCAGTGGCTAATGCCCCAACAGTTGGCCGCCTGCTCCGTGAGGTCTCCCGGTGGTCCCATCCGGGTTCGGGTTCTAGCGACTTAGTCTACAAGCTGGAAGCCGGGGTTTGTAGAAGTGAAAACATGGCCCCAGGTGAGACAGCCCACTGGGGACCGAATGAAAATCAATGCCGCTTTCTGGCCCAGCTGTCCATCAAGTGCCACAGGCTACCTCTCCCCCCACCTGGCCTGCACCTGTTCTCCTAACCTAGTTCTGCCTAAGAAAAGTCAGAGCCAGCTTCACAGCTCAGGGCACAACAGACCACTTGGAGGTGCGTACAGAGCAGCTTCTCTGGCCCAGGGACTGTGCGACGCCACCAAGAGGGGACCCCTCGCCATCAAGGAACTCACAGCGCAGTGAGGGAGACACTGGCGAGCACAAGGAGGGAGGAAACGGGACAGCAATGGGGAGCTGGGGACAGGCCAGCTGTGGTGACCGCAGCCAAGGCCCAACGTGACGAATCCAAGACAGAGAACGCAGAGCGGGCCGCGTTTGGAGGGAGGAGGGGGCTCGCTCGAGGAAACGGCTCTGTCCAGGACTACGGAAGGACAGCTGCATGGCCTGGCCTGTGCGGCCCTCTCCTCATCTTCCCTCCGGCTCCGGTACGTGCCCTGCCTTCTCCTGACCGCCGTCCATGCCCCCCGTGTGCACGGCTAACCCCTGCTCACCCTGAACATGTTGACTTAACTGGCTCTGCTCCCTGCCATGCTCTTGCTCACTGCTCCGGCGGGGCTGCACCGGCCCTCCCAGCACGTGCTGCACATGCCTGGACACTGGCCTGTCCCCCTATAACCCCGGAGCTCCCTGGGGCGACTGCTGGTGGCGGCCACGGCCCAGGGCCTGGCTGGGTGGTAACTGTGGCGTGCTGTCTAAAGACAGAGTCAGACAACAAGTGACTGAGAAAAGGAGGAAAGAAAGGGAGGCAGAGCTAAGAACAAGTCAATGAGGGAAAAAAAGAAAAAACAAGAAAGTGAGAAGGGGCAGGAGGGAGGGAGGAAAGGAAAGGAATGGCACGCTTCCCACCCCAGATCCCGATAGCCTGCGATACGAGTCTGCGGCACTGGGGGACGCCGGCAGGGCGTGCTCAGCCACGGCCACGACCGCCCGCCCCCCACCGCCCGGGGCCGGGGCGCACCGACGGAAGGCTCACAGCACACGTTTGCTGACCTGGAACCGGGGGTGCTCTGCTTGGCCGGGGGGGTACCAGGGCCCTCATCCTGCTCCATCAGCGGGTCAGTGACAGAGGGGTGCTCCGGGGGGGTGGCACTGCTGCCCTGGAGCGTGGAGTGGGTGCTGGCAGGGTCCGGGTGGGAGCTGGGGACAGAGGGCAGGACGAGTAAGGAGCAGCACACGGTCCCGGCCGTCCACAGCCACCCCCTGTCCGGCGCGGACCAGGGCTGGGCTGGGGGCAGAGACTGGGTCACGGGGCTCAGAGCCCTGAGAAGAGCAGATGTCTTGGAAGCTGGGACTCAGGTCATCCACCCTATAGGATCTGCCTGTCCTCAACCTGGGGATCCTCTCTGCAGCTGTGGGCTGGGGGCCACAAATGCCCCGCCCTTTTCTCTCCGTTTGTGCATCCCGTCCCCCCTTCGCTGAGCTGTGCAGTGCTGCGAGGCAGGAGCAGGCCTTCCCCTTCTCTCGAATGCCTGGCAACCCACGGCTCCGAGGCAGACACGGACGGGGGGCCACAACACTCTGTGTGAGAATCCTGCCCCCAGGGCCTCCGTTCCTGGCTACCACACACCTGCGGGTGGGCCACCTGCTGCACGGGGTGGGGGGACCCGGCCATGTGCTTCCACACCCTACACCTCAGGTATCCTGCTTCACCTCCTCCTCCTCCTCTATGTTCTTTTTCCAAAATCTGGGACTGGCCGACTCTCGTCTTACGGCTGCTGGATGGTCGGAACGGCCGGCCGGCACCCAGACTGCACCCTCTTTTCTCCCCCAGCCCAGACGGGCCCCGGGGGAGGCCCAGGCCCTCACCTGGACCGAGAGTGGCTGCTGAGCTGGTGCATGTGTGGGTTGTACTGGGCCAGGATGGTGATAGTGTCACACTGCTGCCCAATGATGAGCCGGGCCTGCTGCTCCGTGGCGCTCCGCAGGTTTATGCCATTGAACTAGGAAACACCCGGAGCGCGCTCAGTGACATGGCGGGGGCTGGGTCCCGGGGGAGCACAGCTCTTCCCAGGGAGGGAGGAGAGGACAGAGAGAAGAATGCTGCGCTCGCTTACCTCAAGTAACTGATCCCCATACTCCAGGCCGGCCTGGTGAGCGATGCTCCCCCCTGTCACCTTGGAGACGTAGACCCCGCCCTTCTCTCCACTCACGATGGAGATGCCCAGCGGCTCCGAGCCCTTCTGCAGCTTCACGTGACGTGGCTCCTCTGCATAGGGCCTTGGAAGAGAGCCAACAGTTGCGGGGACTCGGACACAATGGAAAGGTCTGGGGCAAATCTGCAGTCAGGCATGCAATCAGCTACACAGGAAAGGTCAGGGACCACTGGATGCTCCTATGGTGACGCAGCTGGATGGGAATGTGATGACTCCACCTCCGTATCGCAGTGAAGCACTTTCCCACAACCTCATGCGATACGAACACGGCACCCCCCAATGGCCATAGAAGCACCCAGTCCCAAAGACACAGAGAATGAGTCACGTGAACTATAAACACTGACACAGGCAGAGAAAAAGCACGAAGAGTTTCCAAACGTGAGCAAAGTTGCTGCAACAAAATGTGCAATGAACAAACCCTGGTGGGCTCTCCAGATGCCCCAGGAGGAAAAGAAGGGGCTCCTGGGATGACAGTCACCGAGGAGAAACAATATGAAGTATCAGTTTTTATATTTACCAGTGTACAGAGTGATGTACAATGACCATGGAAATGAAGCTGCTGCAAACCCAAGCCATTAGAAAGGGAGTGGGGAGGCTGGGAGCAAGGTGGGGACCATGCACTTGCTGGCCCAGGGTGGGGGTGGGGCAGGGAAGCCATCCGCCGTGCCAAGGGCACAAGGGGGCTCGGGCAGGGGCCTCATGGCAGGCCAACCTCAGACTCCTCAGGGAGGAGAACCTGGGCCTGGTGGCCACGGGCAGCCTCAGGAGAGATCTGTGGTGGTGGAGACATCTGGAAGGTGCGAAAAGTTAGAGAGAAGAGAGGGATGCTCAGAAAAGGATGACAGACGCCTGGAACCTGACAGGCAGAAAGGCAGCCAGGTGACACACAGCCGTCTGGTGACGACGGTGCTGCGTGCTGCCCTAAGTTCTTCCTCTCAGAACAAAATCACAGCCAAAGGTGAAGGGAAGAGCCAGCCGGAAAGCCATGTCCTTGGGCTCTCCTCCAGAGCACGTGAGTGGGGACAGAGTCACGTGATGATGGACAGCCAGGCCCCGGAGCCAGCCCTCCCCTGCCAGCCAGAGGCACAGCCATCTCTCAAACTCAGCGGGCCTCGGGCTAGGATACCACCACCCAGGGCCCAGTCCTCTGTCAGTCTGAGATCAAAATCCTTCTTGACTCGTCCCTTCACCTCATCCCTTCCCAAACTCGCCCGCACCACAATGCCCTCCCCTGACCCTGCGGCTCAGATGCTTCAGTCTCTGGCCTGAGACTTCCAGGGCCAGAGCCTGGCCTGAGACTTCCAGGTCACAGTGCCAGGCAGCCTAGAGTTGCAGGAGCCCTTACCCAGGAGCCACCAGCCCCATCCTCACAGCCCCAGCCAGCGTCGGAGGATGGCACAGCAGGTGCGCGCAGCCCTTGTTCCAGTCTGGGGCTCCTCACCCCCCACCGAAGTCCCTTTCCTGTGTACCACCTCCAAAACACACGTCTATCTCAATAAAGCGGCAGGTACCTGAATCACGTAAGAGTCCGACAAAGCCGTTATGAACGACATGAATCAGGATTTACCAACATGGAGAGATGCAGAGGACACACACTGTGGGAGCAGACAGGTGGGCATAATCCCATCTATATAAATCTGTACAGACACATGTGGCCACTCACACGTGGAGAGCTTTCTATGAAGGACCCTACCAAAATGTGAACGATGGCACCTCCAGGTGAGGGGACTTGAGGTAATCCTTACTTTCCAATCCCCTGAAGGATCTAAATTTCTTATAATACACACAAACGTTTTCTCAGAACAAGGCTGCATTATGAACGAGGTTTATAAAGCATACTTTGAGATATTACAAACCCCTTGAAATGAGAAAGTATTCATGCACAGAAAATGTAAATAATGAAACATGCCTTTAAACTATTTATATATACACATGCTTCACAAAAGGGGAACAGCAACTGAGAAGATTATATGTGACTTTTCTTCTTTCTACTTTCCTCTATCTTCCCAGTTTTCTCTAATGAGAAGTTACACAATAACGTACGTTAGAATCGGAGGGAAGAAGCTGTTTTGCCTTCAGTAGGGTCATGCACATTAAACTGTTTGCCTCTGACTAGATCCAAAGCACCGAGAGGGCAGGAACACGGACACTCTCCTCCCCCCAGAGCAGCTCCCGGTTCCCCGCACGCTGTAGGAAGCTAACTAAGGGACACCCGATGGCAGGTGACAGGCCCTCTCTGCTTCTAAGGAACCCACTTGAGTTGGCGGAAGATCTTGCTGCTCAGTGACCTGAGCTGGGGTGAAGTAAGACAACCCACCCAGCCCCGGACTTGGCTCAGGTGGTGCCCCGGTGTGCATCACGGGGGTGAGACGTTTCCACAGGAACTTCCCCTGCTTCCCCTACAGACCCAGGTGCACTTCTGGGCTCCAGTTAATGGTCGCTGGTTGTCAGGGTACTTGTTAGGTTGTCTTACAAATTCAGGTTTTACAAGTCAAATGATTTTCTTAATGCAGAGCCCACCCTGCAGGGTTCCTTCGATGGCTCACAGAGACGAGGGCCTTCAGCATTTTGGATTTGAGTGGACACGAGTGGTTCTGTTCCTTTTAAGTGATTAAATAAAAGCAAGTTCCAGTTTAATCAGATCACCTGAAGACTTACAATCTAGACAGGACCTCTTAACTATAAATATGATCTGGTTAATTCTACTCTGAAACAACAGAGCTGGGTGAGGGGTGCAGAACTTGCGGCGGGAGTGAGGGACCCCTTAGATGTGGGATGCAATCGTCTGGACTGACATCAGCCTCAAGTTAACCTGAAATCTCAGCAGATTGGCCGGTATTTCAAAATGAACCAATAAATGGCTAAGCTATACTTTTACGCTTTACATACATTTTTTTCCGGTATGTTTTATTTCACAATAAAAAGCTTGGGAATGAGGGGGACAAGTCATGCAGGTGTGTTCTGGAGCCGAAAAACAAAGAGTAAGAATGAGCCCTGAGTCTAAGGAAGGTAAGCCAGTCACCAACCATGTGACCATAGACAGGTCACTCGAACATTCTGGCCTCAGTTTCCTTATCTGTAAAAGAGAACCAATGATGACGATGACGAGGACAAGGATGATGCACAGAGCTCACGGGGTCACGGTGAGGATGTCATGACTTATTACACGGAAAGTGCTCAATCAGGGGCCAGGGAAGCCGAGAATGGTGCCACGACATCGTCACGGCCAGGTGGCCCCCAGCGTCATCTGCCGCAGCTCAGCCCCTCCCGTGGGCCCTGTGGAAGGAGCCCACCCTGCTCCTCACCTTGCCATCTATGCGCACCCCACCTCCTGGCACCATGCACCCACGGGGCTTCCTTGTGAAGGGCTGAGGCAGCACGCCAGAGAACGCTAGGTGACCCGAAGCAGAGAGGTCTCGCCCTGGGATCGACTCAGCTGGAACCCTCTGATGCCCCTGCTGCTTCTACCAACAAGCCCCCTCCCTCAACCGCTGCAGGAATGAGCCACCCACTGCTGTGCCCATGGGACAGATGCCCGGTAGTGCTCACCTGTCCTTCCTCCGTTCCCCAAGGGCCGCAGGGTTGACGGCAATTCTGGGCAACGTGGAGGCTGAGGTCTGGGACTGGCTACATGAGGACAGGGTGTCGATGTTCAGGGGGGACTGCGGAGGCGTGCTACATTCTGAATGTGACAGCGAACCTGTAGGGACAGGTGCAAAGGAGCTTGGGCTCTGCGATCCACATCTCTACTCCCCCGTGGCCCAGACCAAGAGGGAGACACGACCCAGGCACGTGGCTCCACGCTGCGGCCACACCACATGGCCTTGAATTCAGGGGCTGGGCTCCGCATGGCTTTTCTATCTAGCCCCCCATCACCGGGCCTGAGGCCAGGCTCGGCCAGCCTCCGTGGACCAGCTGAGGTGAGCAGGCTTACACGCTGCACCCAGACGCTGCACCGCGAGGCCAGCGAGCCAGCAGGCGAGGACGGGAGTGCGAGTTCTCACCTCTGTCAGAGCCCACAACCGACCGGGGGTATCTGGGCGTTGACGGGATTTTAATGCGTTCTGCCTTGAACTGCAAGTTGCTCGAAGACCCTGTGGTTCCACGAGGAGACAAAAGTTCAGGCCTGTGATCAAACACCGCCCTCACTCCCTCGCCACCACGTCAGTAGTTAGGGAAGAAGCAGAGTCATGACGAATGCAAAGCAGGCCCTGCCACTTCCCCCCGCGGGGGCCTGAGTGGGAACCGGTCAAGAAAAGCAGGTACTCGGTACCCAGTGATCTGCGTGAACCGCAAGGGCCTGGACTGCTCCAGAGCAGGCTCGTGGGAACCTCCCACCTAGCCCCCCCACGACAGAGGGGACTGCCTGCCAACACGCCACAGGGCTGGAAGCAGCGGCTCCTGAGTCTCTTTATGAGGGAACTGCTGGTCTCCCACGCGTGAAAGCATGACAAACACCCGGAATGACTGACAGGCTCAGGGACAGGGGGCAAGGCCCGTGGGCCTGGGGGTCCCCTGAAACAGCCGCATGGCTGCCAGGGAAAGAATGAGAGACTCGGAGGCTGAAGGACGTGGCTCCCAGTGCAGCGTGGGGCCAATCTCAGCCCGGGAGCAGAGAAGGGCCCGTGTGGAGGTCTGGCTACAAGGATGCAGGTAGAGAGGGAAACAAGGCTAGTGCCCCACTATAGGGAGAAGGTTCTAGTGGCACCATTACCCAGGCGGGCGCTGGAGGGCAGAGAGTTGGACCCGTGGGAGGTTCTCATATCTGAGTAGTCGCTGCCAACTCTGTGGCTCAGGTCCAGGCTCAGGCGTCCCTGGTGCTGGACACTGCAAGAAAACCAGACAGCTGAGGCACTTGGGAGGAAGACCACGACTGGACTGGACACGGTCACTGGGGAAAAACAAGCCGCAGGCCCTGGCCAAGGCCTCCCTGAGCCTACAGAAGCCACCTGCCGTTAGGTGGGAATAGTGGACTGCCATGCTTAGAGGCAGCATCCAACGAGGGCCCTGCCCACAGAGAAAGGTCCTGCTGTGCCCACAGAGGACTGGCACACCTCCCTCAGCCCTGCACCAGGACTGGGCTCACCAGGAATAAGGGCTTCCACCACGAAGAACGGGCTCTGAACCCTGTCTGGGTCCAGAGAAGTGGAGCCTCTCCTCCAGGATGGGCGGGAGAGGCTGGATGGGCATGGAGGACCATGGACGGGAACCTGCACACCTCACTCAAGACAGCTGCCTAGGACACTGTAAGGCAGAGAGCCAGGCCTCGCCCACCTCAGGCGGGCCTACAATCAGACCCAACGATGTCCTTTTCTACCTGTGTAATGAGACTATGTCTCTTCCCCGCCTAAAGCCTAGACTAGAAAAAAAATCCAAACTCCGCATCATGGCCACAGGCCCTAGAGGATCTGTGCCCTACAGCCTGTCCTCTCCTCCTGACTCACTGTGCCCGTGCAAGGTTCCTCACTCTGTCCCAGGAGCCCAGCACACCGTTCCAGGGCACTGTTCTCTCCTTCCTGGGAACTCCACCCAGGTCTTGTGCGGCTGGCTGCTTCTCAGCCTCCCGATCTCAGTAGCACCCCGCCTCCCCTCCCCGACAGGGCCCTCCCCTCCACCCAGTCTACTCTCCACCGTCTTCCAAGTCACAGCCTAGCCGGCCGGCCTGCTCTACAATCTTCAGGGCAACTCAGCACCACCTGGTACCACTCTGGAACTAGAACAGTCCATGCCACATAGTAGGTGCTCAATTAAAACTTGCCAAACAACTGAATGAATGAATGGGTGACCTTGAGCTAGTCCATTCACCTTTTAAGGCTCAGTCTCCTCATCCATAAAACAGAGACAACAATGGTCCTTAGCTCAGGAGGCTGCTGTGGCCATTAAGTGAGGTGAAGTTTACAAAGGTCCTGGCAAAGTGCTGGTACGTGAGCACTTGAGCACCAGCGCCCACCACTCTCTGCCTTTAAATACCTCTTCAAGCTCCATGCTGGTGGATGAAGAGAGCATCCTTAGCGTTCGCCGTTCCTGGGACCCCAGTGCTGCTCTAACCAGCCCCCTCCCGGGGGACACTCCAGGCAAGGACACTTCTCTGCCCGTGGGCCACTCTGCACACGAGTGGCTTTATGTGCCCATGGGCTTGGCCGGCCAGAATGCAGGGAGGTATGGGTGACTTCACATACCTGGGATGCAAACCCTGGGGGCCGACCTCTCTGGGCACAGGCGGAGAGCTGCAAGGGCCGACCCTGTGGCTCCGCACGGTGTAGATGGGGTTCCTCAGGATGGAACTCACAGTGGTGCTCGGGGTCATGCTCCGGGGCACGGTGCCTGGAAATGGGCTGGGTGAGAACAATCACCCCAAAGCACCGAGCCAGCCCCAGACCTGTGCAAGCTCTTGGCTTTCTCCAACCGTAAGACGGGAGAACTTGCTTTATTGCTTCCTATTTCTCAGGCTGCTATGGGAAAAAATCGCTTAGTCCCGAAAAGCTAAGAAATGTCCCTGATACAAGACTGAACATCCCAGACAGAGCAGCCATTGCTAGTTCTCTGGACTTCTGGGCTGAGGACACAGTGGCACCTTGAAATGACTGCCTCCCCTCTCCCTGGGAGCGGGCAGCCCTGCGAGCCCACCATGGACCCTCCTCCCTGGCCCGACGGCTCACCCACAGATGCCCTGCTGGGGTAGAATGGGGGGTTGCTGTGCCGGCTGGAGTGCCCCGGCGAGTACGGGGACCATTCCTGGAGCTCTGGGCAGAGTTCTCCACTGGCCGGGATGCACTTCTGCTCCTGCAGGACCCAAGACAAGAGACAGTGGCTGGAAATGGACATGCACAGGTGTCTGCAGGTCTGTCCCCTAAGCACTAGCTCTCCCACTCGGACACACAACGTGACAGCCGGGACAGGTCACTGCTCATTCATGTTGCCTTAAGCACCTGGACGGGAAGAACTTCCTTTGAAACTACTCTGGAAGAAAACCACAGAGAAAGAATCTGTTCTCAAAAAAAAAGAAAGAAAGAAAGAAAGAATCTGTTCTCTCGAGTAAACAAATTAGGTGCCAGAGGTGGAACGCGTGAGAGCATCGGGCACATGTTCCTAACCGCTCCTCGGAACTCCCATTGCTGGGTCAGGGTGCTCGTCTGCAGAGAGTCGCATGGATTTGTTCTCCAGCTCCCAGCAATTTCTCCCGTCTGGAAACGACTACAGCACCACAAAAACAAGCCAGCTGCCTCCTGCTACTGGCCGACAGATTCACAGGTGTTATCCTGGCTCCCCAGACCCTTCCAGGCAGGTCCAGGTCACTTGCTTTGGTTGTACGAGTTCAAAACCTTCTCGATGAGAAAGCAAATCGGACACTACACCCAAGAAAATGTTCCTGTCTCAGCATCACATGCCATTAACACGCACACACCCCACATCACTTTCCAGCCTCCTAAGGAGGGCTCCCTCCCACTGGCACCCACCCACCACCCCACTCCCCTTTTCCTCAGGTAGGTGCTTAGAATGAAGGCAAAGGCGCCAGGGCTGAGCACGAGGCTGGGGACGCCAGCTCAGGGGCCCTCCCCGCACCTTCGCCCTGTCCCCACCCCGAGGCTGAGCCCCACCTCCAGGAACTGAGCAGGAATCACTACGGGAGCCAGCTTGGGCCGAAAGCTAGGAGCGGACTTAGGGCGACGGCGCTTCTGCCCCAGCTCGTCCATCTTCTGGGAGGTGAGGTCTCCGTCACAGGACTTCTTGGCAGGCAGGTAGGAGGAGTCCCCATCCCCTTCAGGGTAGTAGCTGGAAGCAATGCGGACCCTGCCCTTGCGAGGGGGCGAGGTGTGCGTGGGTTCCCCGGGGTCCACGTCAGGGGGCAGTGCGCTCGGGGGGCTGGTGGATGGGGAGCTGCCCACCAGAGTGGCCTCGGACTCGGAGCTGGTTTCCAGTCTGTGCTGGAACTTAATGGAGTCGCTCCTCCTGGGAGGTTTTGGGGGCGTCAGAGGCCCCACCCTCTTGGAGGGCTGGGGGGAGTGAGCAGACACAGGGCCAGGGAGCAGGTAGTCTATTTTGGGGGGAGTCTGGGGGCGTTTGAAAGTGTTAGGGTCGAAGATAGACTTTCTTTGCTTTGGCTTCTTATAAACGGAGAGCTTCTCGGGCCCTGCTGTGGAGCTGAGCACGGCCTTGGGCCAGGTCCCGCCGCTGTTGGAGCCCTCAGGGTCTGCCTTATCCAGGGGGGCCTCTGCCGCCCCGCAGGGGCCCCCCTCAGTCTCAAAGGGCAGCAGGGGTCGCCGGCTGCGCACGTCCAGCAGCCCGTAGCCACGCTCCCCAGAGGTGTCTGAGCGGAAGGAGCTCAGGCTGCGCTCGGAGGCGCTGGGACAGGCCTGGGGGGAGACTGGGAAGAGTCCCCCAGGGAACGGCTTGTGCAGGAAGGAGCTGCTGCCTCCCGGGGGGCCCAGCTCCCTCCTGTCCTCCAGCCTGTCTGCGTAGAAGATGTCCGTCTGCGTGGAGTTATTGTGCTGCAGCAAGCTCCGTTTATTCTGAGCCTGGACCTCGGCACCGTGGGCTCGGACACTCAGCATCTTATCAGAGTCCTTGATGTTCTCAAAGATGTT
Organism: Potos flavus; assembly: GCA_028534135.1. Taxonomy (NCBI): domain Eukaryota; kingdom Metazoa; phylum Chordata; class Mammalia; order Carnivora; family Procyonidae; genus Potos; species Potos flavus. The sequence continues at coordinate 43,427,138 of CM052894.1, read as the reverse complement.
CTGGCCACTCCACGAGGAGCTCTGAGGGAACACCTACGTGGGGATTGCAGAGAGTCAGAAAGAGCGGGTAAGACCGCAGAACCAGGCGCTGCCCGTGAGCGCTGTCCCCACAGGGGGAGCAAGGGTCAGCAACGGGCCACGCAGAGTGTGCCCAACAAGTGTCTAAGATCATCTCATTATTCAGTTCAGATTCAGAAGTATACCACTCAAAATGTCCTTCATGTCTTATTTTGGTTTTTAAACCAGGATCCAGTCAGAGCTCACGCACACCCTGCACTTTGTAAACCAATACCTTTGTTTCAAGGACTCCCAGCGACGCAGCGTAGCGGCTCAGGTATACGGAGCTGAGGCTTTGCTGCCCCCCCAGCCGAGGAGAGCAGAGCCGGCGTTGGGTGGGGGCCCTTACCTTCAGGAGGGAGAGGGTCAGGGAGTCCTGGCAGCTTCGGAGCAGAGATTCACACTCATTCAGAGATTTGTTGTCCAGTGCAATGCCATTGATCTAGGGCCAGACAGAGAGCCCATCAGGCCCACCACCAGGTCAGGGTCTCCGCCAGCCAGTCCTGGACGGTGGGCCTGCTTCTTCCAGAAGGGGCCCAAGTCTGGAGTTGGCAAAGGAGAAAAAGCCCCTCCCCAGTAAGGCCTGAGAAAGCCAGTGAGGCGGCTTCTGATGCAGAGAAAACACACAGTCTTAAAACCATGCGAGGGGCAGGTGCTTGTCTGACCGGGACCAGAAGGGCGAGCACCCCGGGGGGGAACGACCGGGCTCTGCTGCTGCCTGCCACGTGAGGCACGACCACGGCTCAGAACGCCTTCATGCACAGAATGGAAGATAAACACGTCTGCCTCCCGGGTCGGCAGACTAAAAATGAGATCACGGTGCGGAAGGTCTTTGCAGACCATGGAGTGTCAGGTGAGATGAGATGGCAGCATCCCCGTTCACAAAGATTCCCCTAATCCTGCAGGCCCAAACCTCCGTCCACATTTTCCTCAGGTATGTTCTGACCTTCTAAACAAGCATGCGCGCCACCGGGAATGGTCAGAGCGGGAGGCCCCCAGGCCACGGAGTGCTGCCCAGCAACAGCAAGAGCACGCCAGCGGCACCACCAACCACCTGCTGGACCGCACGGCCTCACACCGGAACAGCCAGTCTCGAGAGGTCACGTGCTGTACGACTCGACTTAAGTAATAAGTTCTCGAGGTGACAAAAGTATACAAGTGGAGAGCAAATTAGTTGCCAAGGGTCATGGATGGGGAATGGAGAGCAGGGTTGTGGATGCTCCCATCGAGGGGCAACATGGGGGAGATCTCTGTGCTCATGGAACAGTTCTGTATCTTAATTTTTTGTTGTTACTTAAAAGGTGATAATAAAATGACACAGAGCAACACACACATGACTCCATTGTCAGCCCCCTGGTGTGGATATTATAGTCACATAAATGTAACCGTCAGGGGAAACTGCATGAAGCGTACATAGGACCTCTCCATACTACCACCGCCACTTTATCTATTTTTCAATATGGTTTATTTAATGTCATAGCCAAATTATTTCTCTAATTATTGCAAAATCAAAAGTTAAAAAAAATAGGCAGAGTGATTATTTTGCGGTCATGAATTCATTTGGTTGTTTTTTCTTTACAACTTTTCCACATCTTAAAATTTTTTCACAATGGCCACATTGCTTTCAAATTCTGGCATCCCCTGAAATCTTTAACACTGGCAAAGATGGGAAGCAATGAGCTCCTACACCCTCTGCAGACAGGATCGAAAGGCCACTATCTCTTTAACCACACGGGGAAAGATCACGTCAACTGTTAAATGCTGATGCCCACGGATCCTGGAATCCACGCCCCCGGGGAATTCACCCTGTGGCACACTCCCGTGGGTCCCCGTGGATGGATGCAGCAGCGGCCTTGCAGCCCTACTCATAAAAGCAAAGATGTCCTGACTGTCCTTCCAGGGAACTGGTGATGGCTGGAGCTGCTGACACCAAGGAATAAGCAACTAATAAGTTACTGACATGACCTAGGCAGATCTAACGCTATGAATGTGGATGAACCTTCAGGGCAGGCTGCGGGAAACAAGAAAGGAGGTTAGCAGCTCAGTATACTATGATCCCATCTGAGTGTTAGGAAAGGAAAAAGGAAAGAGGAAAAGGAAAGGAAAGAAAAGAAAAGGAGATACAAATGTTTTGAATATTTTGGGGGGAAAAAATACCAGAATAAATTGTTAAATGCCATTGAGGTGGGAACTGGTAGACGGAGAGTCTAGAACCAGAGCAAGAGTCATTGTCATGTGTGCCTTCTGTACAACCGGGATTGTGAGCGTGTGTGTATGTGTGTGCTGGAGGAAAGTGTGTGACTTCCATTTTAATGAGTCAGTTAGAAATACTAAATTAGGCTCCGTAATCTCACAGCATTTTGGGGGTTTGGTCACCAGGAATGCCATTCAGTGTCCCCAGAAGGGCTATGCACACAGGTGAAGTCCAAGGCAGGGCTGTCTGCAGTGGCAGAAACTGAAAACAATATGTATGTCCACAAGGGGGGGCTCTTTCAACTACAGATAATCAAACACCAGAACACCATGAGGTGGATAAAAACACCGAGGGTCAATTTGGAAAGCTATCCATGTTGTGGAATAGCAGGATGATCCCACTATTATATCCTAAAAAGCAAACAAACCTCAGAAAACTTTATCTGTGTATATAGATTTGTATGAGCACTCATGCTCTGGGTGGGAGCTCATCTTGCAACTGGGGGCAGAGATTTTTTTCCAGGGGCAGAATTAAAGGGAGAAGAGGGGACTACTGCCTTATACGTTCTTGTATTGCTTGAATATATTGACACATAAATCTTACTCTGGTGATTAAAAAAGAAATTTAAAAATAAATGGACAATTTAATAAAAAAGATTGTTTTACAAATCACATACAAAAAATAACAATCGGGACGCCTGGGTGGCTCAGTTGGTTAAGCGGCTGCCTTCGGCTCAGGTCATGATCCCGGGTTCCTGGGATCGAGTCCCACATCGGGCTCCTTGCTTGGCAGGGAGCCTGGTTCTGCCTCTGCCTCTGCCTGCCTCTCTGCCTGCTTGTGCTCTCTCTCTCTCTGACAAATAAATAAATAAAAAATCTTTAAAAAAAAATAACAATCAATCAATCACATACAGATACCTCCTTTTTTCAAAGCTGGTGTAAATAGGGGCGCCTGGGTGGCTCAACCGGTTAAGCATCTGACTCTTGGTTTCAGCTCAGGTCCTGAACTCAGGGTCGTGAGATCAAGACCATGCTCAGTGGGGAGTCTGCTTGAGATTCTCTCCTTTTGCCCACCCCCCACGTGCACGCTCTCACACGCTCTCTCAAATAAACAAATCTTTAAAAAAAAAAACTGATGTAAAAATATATTCACGTGTAGAATAAAGGCTGTAGAGAAATACATTTCAAATGTTCATAAAGGTTATCTGTAAGGTGGTACTATAAGAAGGAGTCATATTTCCTTCCTAAACCTCTGTATTTCCTGATTTTCTACGATATATAGAAACACACTATCAGAAAAAAATGTTTGTTCACATTAGAGAAATAGGCGAATGTGAACGCTCTGGTCAGTACTTTGTGCTCGACCTCCCAGCTGTCATCTAACCGTCCGCGTGGGGCAGACAGCCCCGGCCCCAAGGCTTACCGCCACGATCCTGTCTCCCACTGCGAGGGACCCCTCCTTGGCGGCCGGGCTTCCAGGCACCACAGCGGCAGCGTACACGCCATTCTCCAGACTGATGCCGCTGTCTGCGAAACCCACAAAGGACAGACACGGGCAGTCCCCAGTTAACCCTGGCCCTGGTCGCCTGGCCCCTGGTTGTCCCACCATGTCTTTGTGAGCTAAACTTATAAAGGGAATGTTAGTGGACTGCGACCTGTCCATCCCAGCACCCAGGCCAGATCGCACCCCCCGGGGCTCAGTGATGTCTACTCTGGTCAATCAAACACTCGGGAGACCAGCAAGACCTGGGACCCTGGTGGCCCCCTGCCGGGGAAACACACACACCGCATTCAAGCAGCATCCATGCCTGCGGAACAACACACCTCCCCTCTGCACAAGGAAGGGGGGCCCTGCCATCTGGGGCTCCCCACCCACTTATGCGGGCCCACTACCTTTCTGTCCACTCAGGTTGATGTGCAGTGGTGTGATCACCTTCCCGCCCAAGGACTTCCTCCGCCGCACGACCATGTTGATGGCCCCCTCCCCGTGGAGGAGGGCCTTGATGGCCTGCTTCTTGTCCTTGTTGATCAGGTCCACGTCATTGATTCTCAGCAGCCAGTCATTGACCCTGAGGAGGGGCACAGCCAGGTCAGTGCCCTCGCAGGCCTGGGGACCAGTGGGCAGGCCCCACCGCTCCAGTCTGAGAAGACGAGGGCTGGGAAGCGGGTGCCCCACATACACACTCAGACAGATTGCCTCTTCAGGATGGTCAAATGGCTACACTCAGAGGCTGGAGTCAGACTGCCTGGGTGTAAATCCTGGCTCTACCACTTACTAGCTGTGTGACCTACCTCCTTCGGACCTCAGTGTCCTCATCTATAAAATGGGGGCTAAGGGCAGTACAGTACCTACCTCGTAGGATTTTAAAAATTAATGAATTGATTATACAAGGTGTTTAACGCAGTACTTAGCAAATAGTACTTTATTATCACTACTCTTTCATGGAACGGGTATGTGATGCACATCCTACACTCTTGCACATACCACACCAGAGCCCTTTCCTAGCTAGAGAAGTGAAGGGCAGCACCTGGGGCCCGAGGAAGGCTCAGACTCACAGGCGCCAGTGAATCAGTCTCCTTTAAGAACACCGTTAGCAGCGGAGCCAGCAGGCCTGACACTGCTAGGCCCTCAGACCCCGGGGTGCACTCATTTAATTGCCACCTGGCTCTCTGGGTCCTTCGCAAGGGGTCGGAGGGGTCCCCTTCCCTCCAGAGCCTGGGCTTCCTCAACTCTTACCGTAAGCGGCCGTCGGCAATGCTTCCTTTATCCACTTTAGTGACAAATATCCCACAGTCCCCAGGCAAACAAGGCTCATTCACACCTTCTGCCATATCGAACCCAAGTGCTTTCAAGTCAATATCCTCCTGTCAAAAGAGCAGCAGCCACACTCTTTACACAGCAGTGATTAGAAACATGTCGCTCTTAAACCTCAAGCCACTCGCCCCACTGTGAGCACTGCCCCTTCACCACGCCGGATGGGGCACTGGGTCCCCAGGACGAAGCCCAGGAGCAGCTGCCATCAGCCCCTCCAGCTGCCGCAGATACACATCCCTGCAGAAGGGCTCTGCTCTGCCCTCTGCCTCCCATGCCCCGTGCCAGCATCTGCCGCTAGAGAGGCCACGGGGACCAACCCGCCAGAAGCGGCGTGGACAGCTGCAGGGAAAGGATGCAGCCCCAAAACTGACAGCCATGAACCTGGGGGCCCCACAAGGGGGCCATCCTCTCTCGTCCCCCTCCAAAGTGTCCCAGTCGGGAGAGCGGGGAGAAAAGTCATTAAGGCACCTCACCGTCTCCCTTTCGAACTCCACAACTTCCGTTTCCCACTCCATGGAATCTGTGTCGATGGCCGAGTCGTGGGAGCTGTGGGCCATCAGTTGCCGGAACCGGGCCTCCTTCTCCAACTGGGACTCCATCTGCTCCCTAGGAACAGAGAGAGCCATGGCAACGGTTCCCTGGGAGGCGAAGGTCACCATGAAAGTTAAATGGGGCACCTTTCGCTCTTGGCGCTGACGCCAGTTTCCCAAGAAATCTGGAGCAGCATGCCAGGCAGGGCTTCCTGGATATCAGTGGGTTTTCAAAGGGATTTTTCAAAAAAAGACTCAAATTTGTCCCAAATTTATCCAGAGGTTTAATGCAATTCCTCAGGAAATGCCAGCAAGCCTTTTTGTGGATACAGACCAGACTATTACAAAATGCAGAGGGAAAGAAAAGTAAAGAACTAGAAGAGCTAAAATAATTTTGAAAACGAAAAACTAAGCGGGAGGAATCACTCCCCTCGATTTTAAGACTTTTCCTACAGCTCCAATAATCAAGACTGTGTGGAACTGCCAGGAAGACAGACACAGAGATGACTGGGATAGAACGAAGAGTCCAGAAATACCCCACAAAGTACTTCAGCTGAGGAAGGACAGCATTCAACCAGTGAGGCAGGAGCCCATGGCAAAAAAACTGAACCCCAACCCAGACACCATGACTCACAAAAATCAACTCAAAATGTATCACATACTGAAATGCAAAAGGTCAAGCTGCAACACGTTTAAAAGGAAAACACAGGGAAAAAATCGTTGCGATGTAGGGCTAAGGTTAAGGACTCTTAGGCACCATACAATCCATTAAAAAGTAAAAATCAGTAAGTTGGACTTGACCAAAACAACAAACTTAAGCTCTTGGAAAGACACAGTTAAGAGATGAAAAAACACTCTGAAACCTGTGCCATCCCCCAGCACCTGACACTCTTTGTCCTAAAACCTGTGCCCAGGTGACCTTGCCAATTCATCAGTGCTACCCGCTGAGGTCCAGGCACGCTCGTGACCTCCTCCCGGTTCCTGCTCAAGTGGACACGCTCGCAGGTCCACACCTCTGTCTGGACTGTGCTTTCACCGGCCAGCTCCCGAATGCTACTGAGTCTCAGAGCAGCGCCCCGAAGCCGCCTTCGCGGGACACGGCTCCCACCAGCCCTGGGCAGCCCGAAGCTCTGGGTTTAATGCCCGCCGCCCCTGCTCATCTCTCACCCACTGGGGCACGTCTGCTGCCTCTACAGACCGGGGGCTTCCTCACCAGCACCGGTCAGAGAGCCTAACAAAGACGCGGGGCAGATTCACGTATGCTCAACAAACAAGCAAAATTCGACTTTCTTAGAAGTTCCAGGCAATTCCGATTCCGTCTCCGTTAAAATGCACAACTTCCTCCCGTGCTCAAGTCCCCAGGATCCAGGCTTTACCTTAATGTGCTTCCATCACTTGTTAGACCCAACGTGGGTCCCTGGAGAGAGTGTGTCACTTTGCCTCTTAGCCTGAGATTTTCTTTAGAGCCCCCAAGCCCAAGAGATTCTGGGTTTTTATCTAGTAAATGAAGCTGGCTGGCTCATGTCAGAGCTACTGAATGAGGAGGGGGAGGCTGTCACTCTGAATGGCGCTGCTCCAGCAAGGGAGGCCTGCACGCTCACACTCCTGCTACGCAGTGCCCTGCCCCTCCCTATCGGAATGGACAGCCCTGGCTTCCACCCTGCAGGCACAGCTACTGGGTTCTGCCAATCTCTCTTTGTAACTCTGGTCTTTTATATTCGGTCCACTGCTTAGGGTCACCAAGTCTCCAATCACAACCCTGGGTGTAGTGCCGTAACTGAGGGGAGGCCGTCTGACCCCCCGAACGGCCTTTTCTGAACGGGCATCCCAACACCACAGGCAGAACGGACCGCCGAGTGGTGATGGCTTTCCAAACACTGCACCACGATGCCAGCACCTGGTTCACGCAGCTGTCGCTCTGTCCGACCCGCCTGTGGTCTGTCTCCTCCTGTGTACAGTGAGCCCCACAGGGCAGAGACCTGGCCCAGTGTTTGGGGGCTTCCCCAGTGCCTCCCACAGGTCTGGCCCATCCAGAGCAGGCACTTGGTAAATCCTTGTAGTTAGTGAATGAACGAGGTAGAAAGGGAATGAATGAGTGCATGAATGGACAGTACACACTTGCCTGTCTCCAAATGCACTGCCTAGGCACAGAGACCTTCCTTCCTACGTGCCTTTGCACACGGTGCCTGCCCACCTCCGCGTGCTCACCAAAGGGCCGCCATCTTCTGTGATGGTCTAAGAATTTCTCATTAACTCTCAACATGCAGGTGGCACTCAGACTCATTCTACAGATTGACAGAGGCAGAGTGAAGGCACAAACAGCCGGCTGGCACACGGGGCAGCCCTGCCCTGACAGGAGAGGGGCCACCACGCTCCCCGCCGGCAGGCGCCTGCCCCCACGTACTTGAGCTCCTTGAGCTCCCGGCTGACGTCATTCTTCTGTTTGCGCGTGTCGTCCAGGCTGCGCAGGGCCTCGGCCAGCTCGCTCACTGCCCGGTCCCGCTCCCGCCTGAGGTTGTCACAGAGCGTCCTGGCAGAGAAGGCAGAGGCTGAGGTCACCGCGGGGGCGGCAGCCTACGGCAGACTGCCACCCCAGCCCCCGCACACCCCAGGTGCCCGCCTGGCCCTCAAATGCACTGAGGGACCTCTGGAGAGTCTAGAGGTGAGGCCGCCCAGGCCGACGCCATCAAGGGGCAGAGAAGATACCGAGAACCAGGAAAGGAGACATCTCTGCAGTCACCGGGCAACGGGTTCTAAAAGTCCAGTCCTCCCCCACGCTTCGCCCTCAATGTGCCTGGGTGAACGGCCACCTGAGCCGCAGCCCCCCGGGCAGACCCCGGGATGCCAGCACCTACCGCAAGCCTCGCATTTACCCACAGGCAGGCCTTTCGAGAGCTGTCCCCGACCCCACGACTAGACTGAGCCCCCACGCAGACAGGACTCGTGCCTCACACATCTCCGCAGCCCTGAGCTCTGTGCAGGTGCAGCGTGCAGGCTGGACGCTTCCCCACCAAAGGACAGGTGGCTCCTGGCACCGCAGGACCACCTCAGCCATTCGCAGAGCAGGGAGGGACAGGTGGCCGGGCAGCAGGGGAGTGCACGCTCTGTGCTACCTCCAGCACGGCACCCTGTCACTACACGTCCTACGGGCTGGTCCCCATCTCTCCACGGCCCCCAATCCCCTCCACCCTGAACCCTCACCCGCCTTGCTAGATGGCGGTCTCTTCTCAAGGGATCCCTCACAAGGGATCTTTCCGAAACTCTCAATGACCAAGACACCACAAGCACCACCACAGCCCCTCGTGGCTCTCCCTCAGCTAAGAATCAAGACTATACTCAGGGCTTCCCTTTCGTGGCCCCCACAGCCCGCCCTCAGGAACCCCGTCAGCTGCCTCTCCTGTGACTCCCAAGTCCACAAGAGTGCCCCTGCCCCGAGCACACGACATGCCTTTGTTCACGGCCATGCCCATCCCCCCTACTCCACCTGGAAAAGTTCTACTCAGGCTTAAGTTCTAACTTGAAGGTCATGCTTTCTGGGGAGACTTCCCCGCCTGGCCCCCAGTGCCCTGCATGCCCCATCACAGCTCTGACCGTGGCCCTGGAATTCACCATCCATATTATCTCCCTCCCCTGATGCCCAGTCTGACAAAGCTGCCTGTGGTCCCCAGAGCACTGGTCTCGGAGCAGGGGGCATCACACCCGCCTGGGAGCCTTGGAGGCGGTTTCTCTCTCGGGGTCTCCTTGTAAAGGGACCGAAGATCCTGGCACACAGCAGATGCCCACAGAATACCAACTGAAAGAATGCACTCTTGATATGTCCGTTTCATCAGAAGTCCCCTAAGAAAGAAAACTGTCTTTGTGCCCTTTCATGGCAGGGGGAAGGGCTCATCCAGACACACTGTACACTCAGCTATCTAGGTTGAAATGAGATGGGAAGTAGAGACATAATGGGCATGTCTAAGGTGACGAAGCAAGGCTCAGATGAGAAGGGAGGAACCAACGTCATGCCCACCTTACCTGGACACGTGGCAAGTGATTCTGACCCTCCCCACCGACCCAGTGTGTCATGGGGAGACTGGAGCCACGCCAGCCCGGGACTTCCCCATACCGGATGCTGTCCCGCTCCGCCACGATCTTGTCCCGCTCCTGGAAGGCCCAGTCCCGCCGGCACTTGGCCACGTCCGCCTCCTGGAGGGCTTCCTTCAGCTCCTGGCACAGAGCCTTGCACTGCTTTCGAAGGAGTTCAGCCTCCTTGTTGGCTCTCCCGGCATCCATAGTCACCGTGTCTTTGATCTGGTGGGGTCAAGGGGTAAGCAGAGGGATGGTTACTGAGCCTTCTGGGGCAGAAGTGCCCTCTAGCTGGTGCGGGGGCTGGGGCTGAACCCTCAGGGGCTGGAGGGAGGGAAACACGGGATCCCAGCCCAAGCCCATCCCAACACACCCCTGCTGCACCTGCACCCCCAGGGACCATCTGTCCCATAGCCACATTCGAGACACTTAGTGACACTAGGCAGGGTCCTGTCCAAACTCTCCCGGCCCCACACAGAGCCTGTCCCAGCACTCCAGCCCCTCCTGAGCCACGGTCTCCGTGGCCTCTGTGGAACGCCGTTCCCCCCTCCTCCCCCACCCCGAGCGCCTGTCCGAGGCTCCTCCCTGCCACTCACACACTCCTATCTTGGACAGCCCACCTCGGCCTCTCTAAAGAGCTCCTCTGTCAAAACACAATGACGTAAGGCCTGAATGCAGTGAAAGCTGCAGACGTCGATCATGGTGGTTCCCAACCCCCAGGGTCTGCAATACTCATTTTTATGCTCTGGCATATGGAGTTACTTTTAAATCTGAAAAATACACCACTATTTCTGCTGGTGAAGTCCTGTGTGTCTCAGTTTGTTTAAAAAGCTGAAATCGGAAGCATTTGCATCTGGACACCTCCCAAGGCATTACATGCTCGGCTACCGTTCCAAATTCAACTCTTGGAAGCACTTGTAGAGGCAGCTCCCTCTGTGCCCCGAGAACCCTTAGACGACTCGGGGAAAGCGACAAAGTGAGCACTTACTGCAGGAGGCATTCCCGCTTCCACTCACAGGCTTTCAGAAGCAAAATACCAACAGGACAAGAGAGGAACGGGGTCTGCGGTATGTGCACCGGGAACCCCCCCACCCCCGCCCCGAGCAGTAGGAAGGGGGAAGGCAAACAGCAAGAAAGCCTCTGCCGGCGCCGCGGCCCAGCTTCTGCGGCGAGCCCAGCACGCCGCCTCCGCTCACACGCACTCAAGAGAGATCCCAGAGGTGCAGCCAAGACACGAGGACGAGGGGGACAGAGGGAAACACAGAGTCAGCTTACAACCACCCCGCAGCTCTCAAGTAAAGTCAAGAGTCAGTAGCAGCTGGAGAAAAGTCTGCCCAGAAAGGACACCTTAACTCCAGAGGGACAGTGCCGGGTAGTTCTGATTTTTTCCTACTGTCATGCAGGGCTGGGGGTTTGTTCAGTTTGCTATTTTTTGAAAACCGATCATTACTATTAAAGGTGTCAAGAATTTATCGTAATAAGGGATAGGTTTAAAAATTACATTTATTTAAATTTACATTTTACTCCGTGTTTTATAACATATTAACACAGTTTCATATTTGAAACATGTTAGCATGTGGTTCCACTGAAAGGTCTTTGCACTTGGCCCTGGAGAAGCGTCTCCAGGTGAGGGCCAGAGGGGGCACACGAGAGGCCAGCCCCGGGTGTTAGGAAGCTCCCACCCTAGCCCCCCATGGTTGGTCTCCAAAATGAATTCACTGCCAAAACGCCGTTTCCGGATGCGAAACACAAGAAGTACAAGATTTCGTTTTACTGAGGGGGGGAGAACAACGAGGCATCGTAAAGGCACCGTAGCACTGGGAGCTGGGATCCTGATGACACCGAGGAGGGCCGGGGAAGTGACTGGCCCAGGTCCTGCCCGTTAGTGGGGAGCTGAGCTCCATGCCAGGTCCCCCGATTTCTGCTCCCGGGCTTCCTCCTCTACACTGTGCTATCTCCAAGTGGCAGGTCTTAGTCTGCGACAGCACCACCCAAGATCTCCTTCTGTCCGCCGTAGGTGATCCAGGGGGCCGCAGGCTCGGGAAGACGGGGACTGGGCCTCATGAGACACTCACCCAGCCCAGGCACAACACCAACAAGAACAACCCCACAGAGGCACACCAGGGTCCCAGGGAGAGGTAGTGCTCCCTGAGCAGACAGCTCTCCCTGAGCACACCCGTCTCTTCTATCGGGGCAGTATCTCACAGCCCTCCCCAGATGTGGAATGTCCTTGGAATGCCTTCCTGCTTGTCCTCCATCTCCAGCAGTACTCCCTCCCTCACACACGGCTCCCGCTCTCCCCCGGCCCCAAGCTCAGCTCTACCAACAGCTCTGGAAGTCAGAGACGTAGCCGCATTCAGGGGCAGCAGGAAGGTGAGGACATGGGAAGCCACTGCCGGCTTAAGGGACCTTGCTGGCCTTTCTATGGGACAGGAGCTCTGGCAGAGAGGCTGGTCCTGGGACATAACTTGTTATGTGGAGGAACCTCCGTGTCAGGCAGCGGTGCCCCCCAGCTTCCCAGAGGTAGAGACTAGCTGCCCCAGGCCGGTCCTCCGCCCACCCGAAGGCAGTGAGACTTCACTGCACCTGGTCGCCAGCGGCCAGAGGCTGGGACAAGGGCCCTAGATGGGGAAGCTCCCGTGGCCATGACCATTTGGGGAAGGGGAAAGCAGGAGAGAGGGCAGCATCCGGAGCCAGGCAAAGACCCAGACAGGCCTCCTGAAGCCCTCTTTTCGTCTCGCACTCCAAAGAGGGGAGAGAGGGGGGAGGGCAATGAGAGAGGAAAGAGGGAGGAGCAAAAAGAAGGGAGGAGCGTAGAGAATGCACGGTCTGTCTCTGTCGAAAGAAAAGAATCACTTCCTCAGCTGAACAGAACGAAGGCAGCTGTGAGATCAGGGAGGCAGGCCGGCTGGAAGACCCACCTCAGTGGACCCCATAATGAGGTGGCTGCTGGAGAGGGATGGGGTCAATCCCAAGGGGCCTCTGGGGAGAGAAGTCAGGCCCTGGGGAGAGAACACCCTCCCAACCACGCCTCAGGGCCAGCACGGCCAAGGCCACGGAGACAGAGCTGGCTTCCTCTGGCCGGGCGGAGCGTGGTCTCGTCTGAGAAGCCGGACAAACTCGAGAAGGAGCCGAGGGTTTCAGCTCTGGAAGCTGCCGGGGTGGGAGCAGGGCTTCTGCACTCCGACCTGCTGACTCGGAACAGTGCCTAGAAGAGATTCCTGCCTCAGCTGACAGGCACACTTGA
>CM052894.1:43265701-43414128 GCA_028534135.1 Potos flavus | reverse complement strand
GGCGGCGCTGGCCTAGCACCTTCTCGGCGGGTCACACATTCTCCCTGACCGTGTCGTTTAGTGACTGACTCACAGTTTTCTTCTTCACCGTTTTGTTTTCCTTATTTAATATCAATATTTTCCCCAACAACTCAGCTCTCAGATGCCAGAATGTAAAAATGAGAGGATGAGAAAAAAAAAAAAATGAGAGGATGGCGTCTCTAGAACAACGACCAAGTTCTAATACATTATCTTTGCTTATTAAAAATGCCCTCATCATGCTCTTATTCCTTTTCATGAGGCTTTCGCCTTCGGGTCTGGAGAAGTCTCCCTCCCCTTGTATGAAATCACTCTTATTTGGCCCCCTTTTGCCTATAGGACCAGGGTTCACTCTGGTCCTAACAGGGCAGTGAGACTCGGAGGGGCATACCCACCATCTTAACGATAAAGGGAACCTCTACTGCCACAACCACCCTGTGAGGCTCTGCTCTCATGTCCATTTTGTAGATGAGGAAACCGAGGCCCACAGAGACAAGAGGTCCCATAACTGAGGAGGGCCGCTCTCCAAGTACAGCCCTCATCCCTTGCATTCCCATGGCCCCGAGCTCCGCCTGGGAATAAGGAGGCATCACTGTCTGCAGAGAGATTCACAGGCCTCAGTCCCCTGTCGGGCGTCAGCCCTGCCTCGTGCACAGTCCAGAGGGCTCTGGCCGCGACAGTCTAATGCCCCCTGCCTACCCGCCCGACCTTTAACACCTTGCTTTTCACGTCTCACAGATCAGTCTTAAAGGCTGCGTTGTAAAACTGACGGGCAGAGCAAGCAGAATGAAGAGGCAGGAGGAGAGGATAGTTCAGTGGGGAAAAAGTCTGCTGTGATCAATTTCAGCAGCTCTAAGCACAGCCACAGCACCAACCAACAGGACGGGAAGAGACTCTCGAATAGAAGGAATCCATGAGCCCATACAAGCCCCAGCAGGGCACACCTGGACATGGGGGGAAATCGTGTCAGCAATGAGGCCACGCAGCTCAGGCAGGAAAGAGACTCCTTGCTGATCACTCAGGAGTCAAGCTTAGTAGCCCGACTCTGATGCCACTCGACCCCAGCCCCTGACCCCGAGGCATGTTCCCCAGGGAGCAAGGCTTTAGAAGAGCCTTGGGCTCAGCCTAGCACATCTTCCCAGCAGCAGCCCAGACCTTTAAAGAGCAGACTCCTCATATGTTGGGGGGGAGCACCTCTGAGGGTGCTCTTCTGCATTCACAACGCCAAAGGTACTGATGGCTTTGGGCACTTGGCCTTGGGCTCTTGCGTCCCACTGAGCAAGTCTTTGAGATGTGCACTGACCGTCAGCACAAGGCTGATGCACAATCACTTAACCAAGGGCTGAGTATGGCGGTGTCCATGCGCAGAGCCCACGCATGTCTGTGTGCGTCACCTCACTTGCCTGCATCGCTGTAAGCTCTGAGGCCCGGCCCACAGCTGGACTTCCCTTTGCATGCCCTGCAGCCCACACCGGAGCTGGGCCCCAAGCGTGAGCTCAGCAGCTACCCGGCGGCACTGCCCAGCACGCAGGCCTAACAAGAGAAGCCCCCTGCTCTGCTAGTGCAGACAGCGTGGCCACTGCAGCCCTGCTCTCGCGCCACTCTCCCAGAGGCCGGGAGGCCAGCCGCCCCCCCGCCCACCTGCCGCAGGGCCTCCATCTCCTCGCTGGCCGCCTTCTTCTCGGACGTGCTGCTCTTGAGCTTGGACTCGGCCAGCTCCACCTCGGTCTGCAGCTTGTCCAGCTCGGAGATGACCTGGTCGCGCTCGCTCATGATGAGCTTGTACTCGCTGTACACCGCGTCCCGCTCCTCCTTGTACTTCTCGGACTCCTTTGCCATTTTTGCCTGCATGGTCCTCAGCTCGGTCATCTCCGACTGCAGCAGCTCCATCTCCCACTGCAGGTCCTTGTTCTGGGCCGTGGCCTTGTTCAGCTCGTGGTGGATCGCCTCAAACCTGGGGGAGAGAGGCAGCTGCGACACGGGGGTGGGGACCTGCCCAGGCAGCGCTGCTGTCCTGGACACTCGAGCATGAAGTTTCGAGTGAGGTCATCCGCACCTCTGAGAGAGGGAAATCACGGGGCGCCAGTGGCCCCCGGACCTGGAATTGTTCTCGGCCTTCTACAAATGCCAGAAGTTGATCTAAGGACTTCATGGCCTCTGCTCTACTAGAAATAACAGTGTATTTCTTCCACAGCCAAGCTCTATTATCTTTTCAGAATAAAAACAAAACAATGCTAGAAGCACAGCATATGAGATAAACGTGGCCTTTATGATCATTTAGTCTGACCACCTCATTTCCCAGATACAGACGATAAGGCCTGGGTGTGGGGGACTGGTGCAAGAGGACGGCTCAGCCCTTCCAGGCCAGGAGGCGCCTTCCACACAGGCAAGCCTGCAAGTCAGAACCCGCAGCTCTCCAGCAGCATTTCTGAATGCATGTTCTTTAGAACACCAATTCTTCACGAACTCCACTGAAAAAAAATGTGTGTTCTCTGATAGCCTATGTTGGGAAACACTGTGTCCCCTCCTGGAGCGGCGAGTGCAGAATCCCAGAAGGAAGGCTCTGACAAGTCCCGCAGTGCAGACACCTGTCTGAGTGGAACTCAGAAATTCTTAATCCTTCTCCCATCCAGAGAACACCTTGCATAGGACACTAGTGAATGCGCCAGGGGACTGGTGTTCCATAGGACTACACTTTATGAAACACCGTTTGACGGCAGGGGTCGCTTCTCTACAGAACATATATACCTTTAAAAAAAAAAAAACAATTTTTAGAAGAAACAACGCCTAGGATGATTAACTCTCCTATTTGCTGGGTGGGTGAGTGGGTGACACAGAGGGAAGAGACTTGTGGGGAGACCTAAGAAACAGGGTGGTCAGAACACACCAGAGCTGTTGGGATAGGAGGAAGAAGCACAATTCCCAAGCCACACGGAGTGCCAACAAAATGTTTCCCAAATGTTCCAAAAATATTTTTCAAATGAAAAGGCACAGTTCCTTTGCCACCCCCCGCCCCAGCCCCCTGGAAGTGGCTGGAAGCCTTGCAGGTAACACTAAGCCCATGAAGGAGAGCGGTCCCAAGGCAACGGCGGCCCACCTGGCCGTCGGGCTGTGCTCCGAGCACGGGCGGGGGTGGCAGGGAGGCTCTTACCGCCTCAGGGAGAGGGCACACTGGTGCTGCAGCTGGATGGCCGTGTCCCTCTGCTGCGTCAGCGTCTCCGCCTGCTTCAGCAGACGCTGGTTCTCCTCCTCCAGCTGCTCCAGGCGGCTCAGGTCCGAGTTGTGGATGGCCACCTTCTCACTGTACCTCTTCCGCAGGGCATCGTAGTCCTTCTTGACCACCTCCAGCTTGTCCATGGCCGTGTCGTACAGCTTATTGAGAATTTCCGATGACCCGTTGAGCTTCAGCACCTGGGGGCCAGAGCGTCACACTTACCAGGGGCCTAAGGACAGGAGGAAGGACAGACTCGCCACTCTCGTCTGCCTCGTCTCCTGACGAGGGAGGCGAGGACACACCCTCTGGGCCTGAGGAGTCTCGAGGTTTGATTCCACAGGCCCTGCCGTCATACTGTTGATTTACTCATTCACGAATATTTGTGCACAAATAAGTGTGCAGGAAGGAGTTCTGAAGCAGGCCCGAAACTTCTACCCTAAGAAAGGCCTGCTTACAAGCTGACCCCTGGCTGGCATCCAGGAATCTGAATGGCCGACAGTTCCCTACATGCAGGTAAAACGCCCCTCAAGTGGAAAGAGGGGTTCCCGGGGCCTGGGTGGGACGAACAGCATGGCTTAGGCTAAGCACACACTTTCTTCTGGGAGTCCAGAATTTCAGTACATGCTAAGCAGAGGGTGCCTGGAAGGCAGGAGTAGGTCCCAATTCAATGACAGAAGAATTAAGGGTGTCCCATGTGACTCCAGAGGGGAGAAACATGCACCTGCTTTCCTCTAGACTTCACTCCATGTACCTCTTCCCTTTGATACTGCTTTGTGTGTTTTCGCTGATACTGCTTTGTGTGTTTTCGCTGAAATAAATTTTGGCCCTGAGTATGATTATATTGAGTCCTGTGACTCCTCCTAGCAAATCACCAAACCTGGGGGAGGTGTTGAGGACCCTCGATACCAGTATCTATGCTGGACGGGACACATAAAGACTGTGGCTTGCAGACCTTTCATCCTCATGCAAGGATACACACACACAGTCAGAAACAGGAAAGTAGAGAGAAAGAGAGATAAAAATAAAAAATAAAATAACTCCAGAGCATAAGAAGGGCTATTAAGAAAAGACAGAAGGCCTAAAGCTTAAGGAGGCCTCTCTAAGAAGGTGACTTCTGAGTCTGGATGCAAATGAAGAGCAGCAGTTAGAGCACAGAGGTGAGCCAGTGCAAGGCCCTGAGGCAAGAACCACCACACATGTTCTGGGCACAAAGAGAAGGGCAGGGCCCAAGGCAGAGCCCAGTGAACAAGGAACTGCACAACTGGGCACACAACTTCACGCCTCATGGCAAACAAAGACTGTATCCTGAATGAGATGGGAACCATGGGAGCGTTTTAAGCAAGACAGTATTCTACTCCGAATCACAGACACTGAAGTTCACTCAAGGTGCTGCTCTAAAGAATAAAAAACAAACTGAGTGCACTGGTTGCCAGGGGCCTGCTGACTTCTGCTAAGCACCTCGGGGGACCTGAGTCCTTGGGTGGGTCACTCCACAGCTCTGGGTTTCAGTTTCCTTATTCCTCAAATGATAGGACTCAACCAGAAGAGCTTGCTTAACCGTTCCAACTGCAACAAGCCAGCAATCATCTTATTCAGCATAGACCCTGAGTTATCAGATTTCTGCAGCCCCAAGAACCAGAACCTACGATGACTGAATACTCCTTCTGAAAGAAGGGTTCGACCTCAGTAAAGACGATGAACAAGAAAGGGCTAAAAGTCAAAATCACAGAGACAAGGAAAGAGAATCTATTCCTCTAAGACCTAAACACTAGCTCCCAGGACTACAGACTGCTGGAGAGGAAGAGTACCCCAGAAATCAGCTCAGTCAGGGCGGGCACTATTTTTCCCTTTTTCTTCTCTCTCTCTCTCTTTTTTTTTTTTTTTAGCAAAACTCTTCCCTTCAAAGGAAATCTTATAAGGGAAGGATACTGAAATACAAACCTATTTTAAAAAACAGTACATACACATCAAAAACTAATGATGTACTATATGTTGGCTAATCAAACATAAATAAAAAATTAATTTTTTTTAAAAAGCGGTACATAGGTTCCTCAGGCAATGAAAACCTTCATTGTTTTGTAAAAATGCTTCACTGTGGCAGATCAGAACAGTCTACCATCTAAAGTCTTATTCTGAAAAATCCAATAGAATATCCTCCAAACACAGAGACAAGCAGTGCACATAATGTAACAAGATTTTAAGTACTTGCCACCTAGCTCTAATCCTGATTTTCTTGTCACGTGTCTCGAGCTGCTCTCCGAAGAAACAAACCACTGAAGGTGTCGCTAAATCCCCGCTGCATCCTCCTTTTATCCGGTACCCCTCTCGTCCCCTCCAGAATGGATCGCTCCCCTCAATCTGCTGTCACCCATTTCCACGCACAACCTTCTATTTATCCCACCTACGTATTCGTAAATACGTAAATACGTATTGTATTTGTGAATACGCTCCTTTAATTCCATGCTGCTCTGGAGATGCAGGGAAGCGACGCCTGGCAGGATTTCACTACACGAGCACATCGCACACTCTCTCTCTGTCTGGTGGACAAGTCCATGGTCTCTGTCACGCTCTTCATCATTTCTCACATTTTTACGTGTCCATTTCAGGAGTGCCTCGTACTTTCATGCTATTGTGCGATCCGCCGGAACTCTCCATCTTGCGAGACTGGACCTCGGTCCCGGTCAAACAAGAGCTCCCCACTCCCCCTCCCTCCGCCCTGGCAACCTCCCTTCTGGACCTTCTGTCTCCTCGAATCTGATAACTCCAAGTACCTCAGACAAATGGAATCCTAACAGTGTTTCTCTTTCTGTGACTTATATCCTTTAGCATAATGTCCTCAAGGTTCATCCACACTGCACTGTGAGACAGAATTAATTCCTTTTGAAAGATGAATATTCCAGCGTATATATGTACTGTGTTTTGTTCATCCATTTTCTTGTCAAAGGAAATGGGTTCTTTCTACCTCTTGGATATAATGAAAATCAGATTTTTTTAAAATAGTATTGCCGATCTCATAGATAAATAAGGGCTCTTTTAACTTGCACTCTCGATTACTAGAGAGACCAACTCTCCTTATGACTCCTGTTTACTGACTATACACATTTCCTCTTCTATGAATTGCCTGGCCGTATCCTTTGATTTTCCTTCCTCCCTCTTTACCCACCTGCTCCTTTCTCTCTCTTCCTTTCTTCCTATAAGTCTTATTTTTAAATTCCAGGTACTAATCCTTTCCCAGTTGTATTTATTACAAAATCTTCTCCCAATATGTGTCTTATGTTATACTAAAGTTTCCCATTTTGATACAGTAAAATCTAGCAATCATTTCTTTATGGTTTGGGCTTTGGTTATTTATTTAAGAAGCTCCTTCCTACCTTGAGATCATGAAGATACTCTATTAATATTTTTTCTAAAAAGTTTCAGTTTTACTTTTCACATTTAAACTTTTAAACTACTTGGAATTTCTTTTCTGTGTGTTGTGAGATGGGGATATAACATTATTCTTTTCCATGAATCACGGAATAAGAGCTGAGCCCGAATCCGGGACAAAATGAGGACAGCTGGACATCTCCAGGTGCAGACGGTGAGGACTAAAGGACACCAAGTACATCATGCAGTACAGGGCCCACAACACACACAGGCATCCCACAAGGACTCATGCTCACGTGTGCCCGGGCCCAAACAGCAAATGGAGAGTTCTCCTGACCTCTGGGTCAGTCAGGGCCCCTACCCGTGTCTGGAAAAGGTCCAGCTTCTAGACTGGACTGTCCCGACTTGTGGACAGTACCTCGAACATTCCATTTATAAAATCACTTCAAGGGGCACCTGGGTGCTCAGTTGGCTGGGCGTCTGCCTTCGGCTCAGGTCATGACCTCAGGGTCCTGAGATCCAACTCCATGGTTGGGCTGTGCTCTCAGCAGGGAGTCTGCTTCTCCCTCTTCTTCTGCTCCCCCCCACCCCACCCCCACTGGTGCTCGCTCTCTCTCTCTCAAATAAATAAATAAAATATTTTTATAAATCAATCAATCAATCACTTCAAATGTTTTACACTCTGAACATCCCCTAAGCCAAGTGAGAACCCCATTGGCTCCAAAGGCATGGACTGGTTTCTGCAGCAAAGGCCCTGCTGCCATTCTGGGGCTTGCCCGCTAGGTGGCAGCCCCGGGTAGACTGGCCAAATGCCCTCCTCCCGCAGTTGCCGCATCTTCTGAGCTTCATCAAGAAACAAACCAGTTCTAAACACAGCCTTGACACGGCACAAAGACCTCATCTTGGGCCTTGCTACTTCATGGGGCCACAACGGAATCTGGAGCCTACACCGTGGCTTGCCTTTTCTTCCTTGGGAAACAGTCCCAAGTGAGTCCCGGTGAGGAGCTGGGACTGGAGGCTGCATGACAATCCAGGGCGGTGAACTGGCTCTCAAGCAGGGTCAGGCGTTCCAGGGGAGATAGCGTCAGCCAGGGAAAACCCCAGAGCAGACCCAGAAATCCCTTCTGATGCTCAATCCAGCTCTGATCACATGGTGGGATCTGGAATCAGAAGGGACCTGGGACCATGGGGCTAACAGCCTGTGTTGTGGCCGCGGCCCTGCCCAGGTGAACACTCCGCAGGACCAGGCCTTGCCTATTATGAACCGAAGTCCTCCCTCCTCAACTTCTACCGTCTTGTTCTCATTCTAGCCCTACTCACGCAGAAGGGTCCCTTTCCCACGGGACAGCATCCAGACATTCAAAGAGACTCACGGGCCCCCAAATATTTCTCAACTTTTCTCTACAAGCAGAGCTCAGAATGTGGGCATTGCAATCAAAGCCTCTGAAGAAGTTTGGAAAAATCACGGCCACAGTTAACTCCAGAGAATTGAAAAGCTATCCCATTGGTTAGTGTAGAATTTTTCCTTTTTACAATCAGATGATTATGGTAACTTCTCTTTCTCTCTCTCTCTCTCACACACACACAGGTTTAACTTCCCAGCAAGGCTAATAGAATTGTAAGTGAGGGAGAATATCTAATTCGTCACAGAATTCTAAAATGAGACAGGCAATAAACGTCTCGTCTCAGGCAGACATGTAAGTCTTTAGAGATGACTCCCCCCACCCCCCCAGCTTGTGAGTACGGGGAGGAAGTGGCCCGAAGCGAGGGTCTGGTTCCGTCCACACAGCAGGCCAGAGCAGCTCAGCTGTGCCCCAGAAGGAAGCCAACAAGAGAACGGCCCTCATCTCTACACTGGTCAGAAACACTCTTCTCTCTGGGCTTCTGTGAGGCATGCCCTTCAGAAACTCAGAAACCCCTTTCCTGGGATATCCGAAAAAAGAAGTCAATTTTCATGAATCACCAAAAGCTGAGGTGGGGGTAGGTGACTTCACTGTTGTTTGCAATTTTTTTCTTTTTTAACCAAAGACTATGTATCACAGTAGTAAAGAAAGAAGATCCTCCATGTTGCTCCCCCAACCAAGGCTCGGCAATCTCTGCCCAGCTCTCTTGGGCATTTCAGAAGCACCCAAGAAGAATCCAGATGGCGCATTCTGACTGAGGGACCTGGAGATGGAGCCGCCAGGCTGCGAGCCGCCCCCTCGCATTTACGCATGCAAACACACGCACGCACACAGGCAAAGTGGGAGAGGGCCCGGGGGGAGAGAGAGCCCCAAGCCCCAGGCCCGTGGGGCCCCTTCCAGCCAGGGCTGCCTCATTTCCTCAGACATAAATCATGAGGAGGGCTGGGGAGCCCCACAAATCCCTCAAGCAAACATGCAAGTCAAACAGCACCATTTACCCTGCAAGGGCCTCTTCAAGTGAACAAGGCCGGGGAGGAGCCAGGCAACAAAACCGGCCTTGTCCGGCGAGGTCAACCTTTGCCCTCGGGCCCCGTGGGGAGGAAACCTGTGGCCACCCCCGTATCCCCTGCTTCCTCTGCTGCTGCCCCATCCAGGAATGAGCTTTCCACAGCCCGGCATCCAGCCCAGACACGGTGCAGGTGAGGTGGCCTGGGCTGGTGACAGCAGGTGGTCCTGGCAGCTCGGAGATTCCCTCTCACCCCTATCCCTACCCCTGCGGCAGCCGGCCTCCTGGCCTGGTGCCGATCTCAGGTGGCACTTGCCAAGGGACAGCGATCCAATTGAACAGAACTGGGGAAACTCACTGACCACTGTAGCAAACTAGCCCCCACCAAGGGTCACAGCTGTAGGACAGGACAGGAGAAGGAGACGTGGGCCAGAGGGGATGGGGGGGGGGTCACCTTCCCCACATGTCATTTGTGGGGAGAACAGGAAGCGGGGGGAAGCGAGAGAGCGATTTCAGTCCAGATATTTGTTCAAGCTGTGAAAGTCCTTGGGACAGAGAACGGGAGGCCATGAAACTTTACGCCTCATGAGAGCAGACATTTTTTTATAACAAGGTGATAACTGGGTCTTTTTTCCGAGCTATAACCCATACACTGTACAATTCACCCTTTCAAGGCTCCAGTCAGTGGAGCTGGTATGTTTACAAGGCTGTGAATCCACGAGGTTGTGCAGTAACTACGGCTACCTAATTCCAGAATACTGCCATCCCCTCAAAAGGAAGCCCGTGCCATTTAGCACCTACCCTCCCTCCTGCCATCCCCCTGCCCCACACAGGCCCTCTGCTACCTTCTGTCTCTAGGGAATCGCCCGTTCCGGACATTTCACACAACGGGAATGAGACGCTGTGTGGTCCTTTGTGACTGGCTTCCTTCGTTTAGCACAAAGTTTTCAAGGTCATCAGTGTAGGAGCAGGTGTCACTGCTTCACGTGTTTTTAGGTTGAATGTTACTATTCTGCTATATCGCACAGACCACATTTTTTGTATCCACTCGTCCACCGATGGACATCCGCACTGTTTCCCTTTTCTGGCTGCCGTGAGGAACGCCGCTGCAAGCATTTACACTACGGGCTTTAGTGTCGACGTCTGTCTGCCGTTCTCTCGGGTACACACCTCGAAGCAGAATTGCTGGGCCATATGGAAGCCGCATGTTTCACAACTGCAGGAACCGCCACACCCAGCTGCAGGGGGACCACCCCATTCGACACCCCCCGCGGCAGGGTGCGGGCTCTGGCCACTAGGCCACCTCCTCCAGGAAGCCAGAGTCTACCCCAGCCTGACGGGACTCGAACGAGAGCAGCAGTGACAGCAAACACTTCAGCAGGCACACAGCGCCACTGCCCTGTGGGCAACATCGTCCAACCTCCGGAATGACCGTATGAGGCCAGGTCTGCGGCCCTGAAAAAGTCCCACCTCGCCACTTTCTGGCAAGGCTAGGGGCCTTCCCTGAGGCTAAGACGGAGACAGAAACACATCTGCACATCTGAAATGAGAAATTCTTGGCTCAGCCTTTTGTCTTGAGTTTAGTTTGGATTTTACTTTTCTTTGAGTGATTTCTCCTCATGCCCACTGTCCATGTGAAACAAGAGCTGAGCAAAGTGAAGAAACTAACTTGGAATGCAAGCCAGGAGCAAAGGAAGAGGCCAGGCTCCCAGCAAAAACTAATGACAATAACTCTTCCATCTCATATCTGCACAGGGCTTCAATACTTCCAAGCTGCTCTCCATCGGTAAGCTCACACACCCATACAAAGGGAGAAGGCTGCAGACCCGCAAGTCCCTTACTCAGTCAAATTCCTACTGCACACTGAACAGCACTGCACAGCACCTCCTCCCTGGCAGCCCTTACAACATTCACGGTGATACACAGGTCTGTGTGATCATCTGACTAGCATTAGTCTCCCCCTCTGGATTGCAGAGTTCAAGAGTGTCTGCTCACAGATACCCCAGTGCCTCCCATTAGGCAGATACTCCAAAAATACCTGCTAAATGATCACATGGATACGTGAGAGGGTGGATGGATGGATGGTAGGTGGGTGGCTGAATGGGCGGAAGAATGGAAGGGGGGTAAGAGGATGGATGATGGGTGGGTGGATGAGGGGCTGGGAGGGTGAGGGATGCACAGAAGGATGGATGATGGGTGAGAGGATGGATGATGGGTGGAAAGATGGACTGGAGGTGGGAGGATGGGTGGGAAGATGGATTATGGGTAGAAGGATAGATGATGAGTGGAAGGATGGAGAATGGGTGGAAGGATGGAGGATGGGTGGATGATAGGTGGAGGACGGACAGAAGGTAGAAGGATGGAGGATGGGTGGAAGGATGGAAGGGAGGTAGGAGGATGGATGATGGATGTAAGGATAGATGATGCGTGGAAGGATGGATTATGAGTAGAAGGATGGATTATGAGTAGAAGGATGGATGATGGGTGGAAGGAAGGATGGAAGGCAGAAGGATAGATGAGGGGTGGAAGGATGGATGGGAGGTGGGAGGATGGATGACAGATGATGAGTGGAAGGACAGATGATGGGTAGGAGGATGGATGATGAGTAGATGGATGAGGGGGTAGGAGGATGCCCAACCTTGGTCTGCCCCCTGCCACCCTGCCCCGCTCTACCTGCTGCTGTTGGGCCCGGAGGTCACCGATCTCCTTCTGGTCCTCCTCATGGAGCCGCTTCATGTCCTCCCATGACTGCTGCAGCAGGTTACGTTCCCGCAGCAGCTGTCCGTTCTCCCGCCTCAGCATGTCCACGTCATCCTTCAGCTGGGTCTGGTCACTCAGGAGCCGGCTGTGGAGTGTGCTACAACCCCATACACATAGTGAACCGCGGCCGGCCTCCAACCCCCACCAGCCCCCCCTTCTCCAGCCCCTCCGTGTCCCAGTACTCCCAGTACACCCGATGGGAGCCCACAGCAACCAGGGCAGCAGCACTCAGAGGCAGGCCAAAGCCTGGCATCAGCCAAATGCCAGAAAGAACCAAACCATCTGTAAAAACCTGATACCAAAAAGGGCACACGTATGACGGCCAAGGCAAGGAGATGAGCCCTTACCTGGTACAGGCCTGGCCCCTCTAAGTACTGAGGTCTGGGCAAAGGTCAGCAGGTGGGCAGGTAAGGCGGGTCAGTACCCTCAGAGGGGCCCCAAGAGACCAAAGGGGACCAGGCCATCCGCCTCTCCTATAGCAGGAGCTGCAGCAAAGCCCTGGAGAGTGACCCAGGAGCCCAGCCATCTCCCTGGCCTCCCGCCTCATGTTCAATCCCTTTCCTGCCAGTTGTGCTTCCAAGGCTGTCACGAGCTGGTATGAAGGGTTCGCATCTCAGCCTGCACTTAGAAAAACCAAGACCCAAAGACCCCGACCTTCTTACTGAAGGCCCACTAAGTGCCCTGCGGCAGTCCCACTCACTGGTAGAAATCGGTCTCCTTGGCCACCTCCTCGCACCTCTTCAAGGCGTTGGTGTGCTGCTTCTGCAGGCTCTGCAGGTCCGACATGGCCCGCACGCACTGGATCTTCAGCCTCTCGTAGTCGGGATTCAGCCTGTGGTAGGGCCTGAGCCAGACAGCGGCCGTGAACGCAGGTCCTGGGATCACTCGGACAAGGGATATCTCTGCCCGGGGAGCCTCCGGCCCAGTGTCCCCGGATCCTGGTCTCCTATGCACCCCAACCACCTGGCGCATGGTCCACTCAGACACCCTGGCCTCCCCACACCTGCAGGATCCCTGGGATGCAGGGCCTTGGTTGCCTGGGCTCCTTGCTCGAGCCTGGAGAGCTCAGAAGGTGCCGTCGTCTTCTCTAGCAGCTCCTGGGGAGACCACGCAGCCGGCCTCCACCCATAGTGGGCACCCCAGAAACCCGTGAGGAAGCTTCTCCTCTTTTTAGGAAAGTGACTGTCAATCTTGGGTACATATCAAACACCAAGGCCCAGACCAATTACATCGGCATCCTCGGGGGTGTGACCCAGACACCAGGATGGGGACTCCAGTGTGCAGCCACTGTTGAGGACACTGGCTGGGAGCACCGCTTCTCAGAGTGAGGTTCCCAGACCTGCTGCATTAGTTTCACCTGGGGATGTGTTAGAAGCGCAAATCCGCAGGTCAGCCCCAGAACTCCTGAATCAGACACTCAGGCGGGGAGGGGAAGGTGGCAGAGGGAGACCTAACTAGCAACCGGAGCTTTAACAAGCCCTCTGGTGATGCCAGCGCGTGCTCCAGCATGAGTGTCGGCCCTACAGCCGGCGTCAGGAACCTTG
Organism: Potos flavus; assembly: GCA_028534135.1. Classification (NCBI taxonomy): domain Eukaryota; kingdom Metazoa; phylum Chordata; class Mammalia; order Carnivora; family Procyonidae; genus Potos; species Potos flavus. The sequence continues at coordinate 43,400,817 of CM052894.1, read as the reverse complement.
CCCTATGGAGGGCCAGACAGCAAACGTGGCAGGCTCTGCCAGTCGTCCAGTCTCTGTGGAACTCTGCGCTCTGCCTCGGTAACACGAAGGCAGGCATTAGACGATATGCACTCCAGCACGCTGTGTCTCCGCGGGCCCTGCCTCTGTGCTGTCTGAGGACCGTGTCGTCGTGAAGGCAAGCTCAGGGGACTGGCTTTGCAGCCCTGACCTCACCCCAGAGGAACTTCCTCAGGACAAGACACACACATGCCTCATGCTCCTAAAGGCAGTCCCTCTCCCTTCAGAACTCCTAGCAGCATCTCCTAGAGGGACGAGTCAGACTATATCCCTCCTCCTCCATGAAGCCCTCCTGGGTGGGACAAGTGGGGAAAGACACCCCCTTTGCTCCACCCCATGGACCTGGTACCCACATCTAAATCCCAACAAAAGAAGTAATCAAAGATTTTCTCCAAAACCACAAAGAAGCCAGGTGGAAGATACCCTCCTAAAACACACATGTGGCAGGAAAATGAACGTGGGCACACATAACGATCCACGCAACAGTAAGAGGACGGGCACGTGCAGACACAGATATGCACACGCGTGCCTGCGCACAGGCAGACCGCTTGAGGGCTCAGCATGGGGACAACTGTCTCCATGAGGGCCGGGCCCGCAGACAAGCAGAAAACAAGGATACTGAGGAAGTATGCAGCCCTGGTGCTGGAAGGCAGAGGCCTCGAGAGGGGCAGTGACGAGCCTGAGGCCACCCAACCGGCCCATGGGGAAGGACCAAAGTGGGACCAGGCCGTGCCACCTGCTGCCAAAACCACCCACCGAATCACCAGCTGCAGAGGACGCGTATGTGACAGACACACCCACACTTCTCGAGCTCTGCGTCCTGGGACTCAGGCCACGGGGCTCCAATTTGGCAAGCCACGGGGCTCCAATTTGGCTTGGAGAAAGCATATGTGTTCCCTCCCCCGACCCAGGGCTGCAGGGAGAGCTTTTCCAAGGGACGGGGTGGGGTGGGGGGGTGATGCAAAGGGGCGCCCTGGCAGCTCAGCACAGACCCCTGGGAGCTAAGGATGAGTGCCTGCGGGGGAGGGGCTGGCGTGATGGCCTCGGGAGAGTAGCCCTCGTCCATCGGGCCTGGGCAGGGGAGCAGGTGCGATCACTACCTCTTATCAAAGGTCGTTCCGTGGGTCGCAAAAGCCAGGCGCTTCCGCAGTTCATTCCTCTCTCGGGTCATCAGCCGCAGCTGAATGGAGAGGTTCTCCACCTTCTCGTTCACCTGCCGGTCCGTGAGGAGGGGCGGCGGGGACGGCGCCTTCCCGGTGGTACCTGGCGGAGGGGAGAATAAATAATACAGTGGCCTGGCATTTAGATAGCACTCGCTAGGTCTGCCAGGCACTGTTCTGAGCCCTTGGCCTACATCAGCTGTGGGTCCTGCTAGCATCTGCCTTTCAGATGACACCAAGTCGGGAATAAGAGGAGGAACGGAGACCTAAGCCCAGGCTGTCTGCTCCAGCACCCCAGGATCACCCACCCATTCTGCTTGCCCTCACTGGGGACTCCCACTCTCTTCCCAGCACAGCTTTGACACCTCCAAGATGGAACTCTTTTGGCCCTGACCTGCACTGGTCAGGTGCACTGGTCCAGACCTGACTTGCCTGGTCTGGAAACAGCAGCTATCTCCAAACCCTGGCCATGGAGAGGCCAACCTAAGGCCTGAGCATAATAGAATGCACAGCTTGAGGAGAAAGGGCCAGGTGGGACCCAGAGAAGCTTCTGGGGCCAAAGGCAGCTGGTCCTGAAGCTGGGGCCCAAAGGCTGTGTCCCTGCCCCCACACCAACCAGGGCTGAACGCACGACACAGCTCTCTTCTCCAACTTCTCCAAATGCCCAGAGGACCTGCCCCAGTCAGCCCAGGGGTGTGGGCTCAGAGAAGGCTCTCAGGGAGAGCCGCCCACGGCAGAGTCAGTGTGACGTGATGCAGGTAGGTCCTGGGGCCTCTGGCTGCCCAGTCCATGTCAGGCCCTCGTCACTTGTGCCAAAGGAAACTCATGCCTTATGCTATCACTAAGGACCAGCAGCAACAGTGACCACCAGCGGCACCTCTGACAAGATCCAAATCCTTTTCTAAAAAGGAAGGATCTCACTCAAATGTCCAAGAAACAGAGACAAAATCCGTGGTGCTTTTATTTTTAACTCTGCCCTCATATTCACCCGGGATATCCGTTAACCCTCAGGGATCCTAGGTAGGGTCACAGAAACTCACAGCAGCCATCTCAATTTATGGACGTGATCTGGGAGGCCGATTCACCCCAGGGAACACAGTGTCTGTCTCCCCAGGATCCCTAAAATGTGCAAAGGGCAAGATGCACGTCTTCTAACCCTGGGCCATCTTGACCACCAGCCCCCCAGCTGATCCTTTTGGCTGACTGCTCGTGTAAGCCAAGTGTCCCCCAAAATAAAAGACAGGCACTCAGGTGTGGCCTCCAGGAGTGCCAGGGAAGATGGGGACCTTGACACTTTTGGGGGGCAGGCCAGACCATGGGGTGAGGTAGGAGCTCCCACCTCTCAGTTCAGCATTATCCCAAGTGGGAACCCCAACCACCTGATCTGGTGCCCCCGAAAGTGCATGTTATTATAGAACCACCACCACCACCACCACCGTAGAGCTGAGACTGCTGGGCTCGGGCCAGGCCTCTGGGTCAGAATGCCCTCTGAGGTAGGGCCCACGACCAGCACTGCCCACGAGCATCTCCCCCGCCCTCCACACAGTTCTACTCCACAGCCTAAGAAGCCTTCCCTCACCTCTCCCCAAAAGACCCTGGACCCTCGCCCTGCCCCCGGAGTTCTGGAAAGCAGCTGGTTACAGCTGTGCAGGCTGTGTCACTTCCTTTTCTGCAAATGAAGTCACTTGTATGAGCCTTAACCCAGAGCCAAGTCTACACTGTCATCCGACCTGCAATAGCTTAGCCGGCGCTCGGACAGGTGAGGCTTCCTCTGGACGTGTGTCCAATGCTCCTTCTGCTGATCCCTGTGAGTCACCCTCTAACCAACTTCAGGGGGCAACGATCCATGCGGGACAGACAAACCCAAGAGAGTGGGATGAAAAGACAAGGAGCGCCTGGAAAGGGGGTTTCAGTGTTCATGGTCAGACGCCAACCCACACAGCAGCCAACACAGATGTCCCAGGTGTTAACCTCCAAACCCAGGCAGGCACTCACACTGTCATCCCCGTTCTACAGCCGAGGAAACAGAGGCCCAGCAAGATCAGGGAACTGACTCAACCCTGCACAGAGAGCCAGCGATGCCCCGGGACGAGAGTCCAGGCATCTGGGTCCAGAGCACACGCTCTCTGCCTCCATGCCTCACTGCCTCCCAAACAACAGCCACGACTAGTACTTTCTTCCTGCCTGGCGGTTTCTGAAATGCATCCCAGTCCCTTAAGGAAGCTACTGCTGTCAGTCCCATTTTACACATCACAAAACAAAAACTTATCAAGATTAAATGAACTGTCCAGGTCACAGAGCCAGTAAATGATAGCACTGAGTAGGTAGACCTCCCTCTACCTAGCTGACTCCAGAGCCTAAGGTCTTCACCTAAAGGTTTGCAAACTTTCTGATCTTAGGACCGCTTTACATACAACCTTAAAAATGACTGAGGATTCCCAAGAGCTTTTGTTTACATGGGTTACAACTCTCTAATGATAGCTACCAGATTAAAAATTAAAACTAAGGGGGCGCCTGGGTGGCTCAGTGGGTTAAGCCTCTGCCTTCGGCTCAGGTCATGATCCCAGGGTCCTGGGATCAAGCCCTGCGTCGGGCTCTCTGCTCGGCAGGGAGTCTGCTTCCCCCTCTCTCTCTGCCTGCCTCTCTGCCTACTTGTGATCTCTCTCTCTCTATCAAATAAATAAATAAAATCTTAAAAAAAAAATTAAAACTAGGAATTTTTAAAAACCTACTAATTTTAAAATAACTGAAAAATCCATTCCATGTTGACATAAGATTTTTTTTATGAAAAATTAACTCCCCTTTCCATTACAAAACAAAAAATGTAGCAAGAAGAGTGACATTGGGGCGCCTGAGTGGCTCAGTCAATTAAGTATCTGACTCCTGATCTCAGCTCAGGTCTTGATCTTGGGGTCGTAAGTTCAAGCCTCGCCTTGGGCTCCACGCTGGGTGTAGAGCCTACTTTATTAAAAAAAAAACAAAAACAAGAGTGGTATCACTTTGCATCTTTATAATGCTGTTGATGTCTGGCTTCATAGAGATAGCTAGAGTCTCTTATCATCCGTTATCATCCGTGCAGTATCACACACAGGATGGATGAATCTGTAGAAAAGTCTGCTTGACAGCAAAGTCTGTGTGAGGATGAGAGTTGAAAAGGTAAGTGGTATATCATTAAGAAAACAGTTTTGACCTCACCGGCCTCCTGAAAGGACCTCAGGGACACTACGCCATGCTTTGAGAACAGGTGCTCTGTGCCATAATCAAGTCCAAGAAGTATCACAGAAACATCAACTCGAGAGTTTCAGAAATGAAAAGCACCATCATCGCCTCCAAGGAGATCAAGAATTTTCACCCCACTGGGGGAATAAGGCAAAAGAAAGATGGGAGTCCTTCCTTGGCTTTTGAGGAAGCTGGAGAGAAGCAGCAGGACAGAAATCAGGGTCATCAGATCTGTCACCGCACACAGCCACCTGTCCTGGCCCCCCGCAGGAGGAGGACACCTGCTCTGCACATGTGAGGACCCGAGGGGAGCCGACCATTCAGACAACAAAATGCGCGTGGACATTGCCCAGCATAACCTAGGTGCTGGGTTCTGAGCTGAGTGCACTCTGTCCTTAGCTGATTCATGCCCACAGCACCCTCCCAGGGACGTGAGATGATCATCCCCTGAGAAACTGACATCCAAAAACACTGCACAGCCAGGAAAACGGCGCACGCCCAGGCAAACGTGGCGCCGGCGCGAGAGCCAGAGCCTCCACCATGACGCTCCACTGCCTCCCAACAGGTGGCGCTCCAAAGGTCTGACCATACACGAGATCCATACAGGTCTGAGAAGCCATCAAACAGCCTGACAATCTGACTTAGGGGGCCATGCGGCCTGGATGCCTATCGTTCCACAGTCAGGAAGGTGGAGGGCAGAGCAGGGCCACAGGGCTCCTCAGGAAGAATCCCAAGACGGGCTAAGCCTGGACATGCCAAATTAATGGCAAGTGGTGCAGAAAATCCTCTCCATTCACAGTCAATTAAAAATAAAGTTTTTCTGGGGGCCTGGGTGGCTCAGTCGGCTAAGCATCTGACGTCAGCTCAGGTCACGATCTCAGGGTCCTGGGATTGAGTCCCATGTTGGGCTCCGTGCTCAGCAGGGAGCCTGCTTCTCTTTCTGTCCCTTCCTCTGCTTGTGCATGCTCTCTCTCTCATATAAATAAATAAAATCTTAAAAATAAAAAATTTTTTTGCTTGCACCTCAAGATTCAAAGACGTTTTGAAGACGATGTAGCCCTCCCATCCAAATTCGTTGCCAGAATCCCCCAAAGGGCCACCAAGACTGTTGGAACTCCTCCACAGTGAGGGAGCTCACTACTTTACAGCAAAGCCCAGCTAATGTCTCCCCATAAAATTATTCTCTATACAGAGTTCGAATCTGTCTCCATTTCCCCCACTGACCTAGATGTCCTCCTAAGGGCCCCAAGGCACCTACAAGTGTGAGCCCTCTTCTACACAACAGACCTGCAAGCATTCGAAGACAACTATCACATCCCTTTATCACTATCAGAATTAAGAATAGCTACGATTAGGGGTGCCGGGGTGGCTCAGTGGGTTAAAGCCTCTGCCTTTGGCCCAGGTCGTGATCTCAGGGTCCTGGGATCCAGCCCCGCATCAGGCTCTCTGCTCAGCAGGGAGCCTGCTTCCCCCTCTCTCTCTGCCTGCCTCTCTGCCTACTTGTGATCTCTCTCTCTGTCAAATAAATAAATAAAATCTTAAAAAAAAAAAAAAGAATAGCTACAATTAAAAGGCAACAACCCCAAATGTTAGCAAGGGGAGCAGAGAAACAGAATTCCCAAGCATCACAGGTGGAAATATGAAATGACATGGCCACTTTAGAAAATACTTTGGTAGTTTCTTTTAAAAAATTTTTTTTAAATAATCTCCACACCGAATGTGGGGCTCGAACCTACAACCCCGAGATCAAGAGTCGCATGCTCCACCAACTGAGCCGGCCAGGTGCCCCTGGCGGTCTGTTATAAAGTTACATGTGCATTTAACCTACCCCCTGGTAATTGCACTCCTGGCTATTTACACCAGAGGAAAGAAAAGTTATGTGCGCACAAACACCAGCACACAACTACTTAAAGCAGATGGCGAATGGATAAACAGCAGCGTCCCCTTCCTCCAAAGGAATACTACTCAGCAAGAAAAGGGAATGGCCACTGGCCAACCACCAGGACCCTCGAGAGCTGGGCGATCTGAAAGCCTTTCGCTAAGTGAAGGCAGCCAGACTCAAAAGGTTATATATACACTCTATGATTCCATCTATAGGACATCTGGGAAAAGGTGAAAACAAAGGGCAGAAAGGAGATGAATGGCTGCTAGGGGCTGGGGGTGGAGGGAAGAAAGGCTGAGTACAAAGTCACAGAAAGGAATGTTTCGGAGTGAGGGAACAGTCCTGTGTCTTTCTTGTGCCAGTGGTTACATGACCACGTGTATTTGTCAAAACTCACTGAACTATATAAATAGGAGAGATTTTACTAGATGCAATTTATACCTCAATGACATGACTTCTTAAAAACTTATGCTAACAACAAAACCTGCCGTGTCCCAAACGGAAGCCACCCTCCCGGGAGCGGTGTGGTCGCCAGAGTTGCAGACCGTCAGCCCGCCCCAGCCCCTCAGTCACCGCAGGGACAGCAGACATCTTAAGGAACAAGCAAATAAGGACTCACATCAAGTGAGCTGTCCACAGAAACCGCAAACATCTTTCCCTCAGCTCTCCCATCCCTGCATAGTTGTTCTTTTGGATTCAAATGCAAAACTGTCCACTCTCCCTGACTTCACTCCTTCTCTTTTCAAACTGGAACCCACTCAAGAAGGCAGACTTTTTTTACTTTTTTTTTCTTTTAAGATTTTATTTATTTGTCAGAGAAAGAGAGAGCACAAGCAGGGGGAGCAGCAGGCAGCGGGAGAAGCAGGCTCCTCACTGAGCAAGAAGCCTGACACGGGACTCGATCCTAGGACCCTGGGATCATGAGCTGAGCCAAAGGCAGAGGCTTAGCCGACTGAGCCACCCGGGCGCCAGAGAAGGCAGATATCTTTCTTCCTTTCTGTATCCAGGATGGGGTCCAAGGGGTAAGGGACTTGGATTGCATTAGAATGGGGGTGCTTCAGAGATGCCAGGAGAGCAGGCACAGGCCCTGGATTTTGGAGGCGTCACTCACCAGGCCTTGGTGTGAGAGGGACAGCAGGAGCAGAATCCAGCAGGGAGACAGGGCAGGCCCCTTTTACCACATGAGTCCTAGCTCTGCCCCGCAGTCGCTATGGCTGGTGCGGCCACCTCCACAGACCACTGAGGCTCAGTGAGCTGCACGGCAGCTGGGTAATCTCAGCCAGAAGCCCCTCTGTCCTTGGCTCCCTCACCACCACGCGTCAGCTGAAGGCCTTCCCCTGTCTTATCTAGAGCTGGACAAATGGCAACTCTGCTCCAGAGCCCTGCGGGCCCATGGTGTCAAGGCCGAGGAGAACACTGGTTGTGGCCAAAAGCAGTCAGGTGGAATGGCCATGCTACTAAGCTTCCCCGCTACGTCCAGGCCCCAGCTCTCAGGGGAGAAGCAAAGCAGTGGCAGAATGTGGTCATGGGGGGCAGCAGCAAGCAAAACCAAGTCCAGGAGAGCCAGAACCATCAGGAGAGACACAGTCCCTCCTCATGAACCAGGGCTTCTGAAAGCACCTAGTGTCACAAACTTGTGAGAAAGATACACCTCAGGCCCAGCCAAACCTCCTAACTCAGAAACCCAGAACGTGGAGTCAGCACTCCCTGCCAGGTCATTCTGATGCCTGCTCAAGTTTGAGAACCTCTGGCCTGAACCAAGGTGGCATTTGCTGGCCAGAGTGGCTCTTTTCTCCCTCGTTTTACTGGGAGGGAGTACCCTTCCCCTAACTATGGAAGCCCCGGGGGATATCCCCCTGTCAGCCAGGACAGGACAGAGGCCCAGCTCCTCCCAGGGCTGAGAGTCCAGCAGCTGCAGCCACACCCAGCGCTCAGGTGAAACACTTACTCTCCAAGCAGATCCTTAACTCAGGGTCCGCTCTGCAGAAACCCGAAGCGAGAGAGGCAAGCGCCGGCCTCTTGCTTCCTCGCTGCTCCTGCTTCTGAGGCATCATTCCTAGAAGGCCCAACACAAGGCCCCCCTCCTCCGGGAAACTCCCTCTGACGCCCCTCGTCAGAAATAGTTGCTCCCTCCCCTGAGCTGTCTGTTTCCTTCTATTTCACACGGGGTGCAATGGGGTGCAATGGCGGGTGGCTTACCTCTCTGGTCCTATGGTCTGAATACCGGTGTCTCCCTGCCAAAATCCCTACCAACCCCCAAGGTGTGGGGTTAGAGGAGGCGGGGCCTTCAGGAAGTGATTAGGTCATGGGAGAGGATCCCACATGAACGGAACTAGTGCCCTCATAAAAGGACCCCAGAGAGCTCTCTCCCCCTTCTCCACGTGACGACACAGGAGGAAGATGCCATCTGTGAAGGCGAAGCAGGCCCTCACCAGACACGGCATCTGCCTCGATCTTGAACTCCCAGCCTCCAGAACCACGGTTGTCTGCTGGTTATTATTGGTTCTCTGGAACCAATACATGTCTCTTGTTTCCCAGCGGCTCAGTCGGTGGTGTTCTGTTTGGGCAGCCTGGACGGACCGAGACATCCGCAGGACTGGGGTTCAGGGGCCAGAGCTCTCTGTGACCCCCTACGAGCACTAAGCACGTGCTCCAAGAGAAGAAGGTGCTCCCATTCTTTGGAGGAACTGAGAAAACAGGCCCCCAACCCAAAGGCCCAGGAAAGGAAGGTCAGAGGGCCCAAGGAGTCAGGTAAGAACCTGCCGGCGTGATGACTGGCCCCACTTTCCCGTGCCAACCAGAAGCTGCACTTTCAAGGAATCTTCCCTGGGACACAGAGGAAGCCCTCCAGCTGCATCTCTTGCCAGCAAGCCAACAGACCTCTTTGTTTAATAAGAAACCTCCCCTGTTGCCTCAATTTACATAAAATTTAAAGTTCATTTTATAAATGCTACCCAAGGATGTCTGTTCTCCTTAAAACTTCCCCAGTTGTCCCAGATGAGAAATAAAAGGCACCTGAAAAATCAGGTCAGGATAATGGGGAAGAAAAATATCAACCGCCTTAAACGAATGTGTGCTCCCGGCGCAGATCCTGAGGCCTACCCACAGGACGGGTTACCTACGGACGGGCTGCACAGGCTGGGGGAGGCCTCCAAGAAGCCACACGCGCTCAGCTGATGCAAACTGCCGGAGTGTCTGCAGAAAGAGTCTGCGTTAGCACAGGCATGGTGAGTCGTGTCAAGCTGAGAGCCAAAAGGGGACAGGCCACCTGCTGACCTCTGCTAGCCAGGGCAGTTGACCAGGCACCAACTGTCGCAGAGAAGACGCGACACCCAAGGCTTCCTCTACCAATTTTCTCTTATGTGGACTGTAACTTGCCATTCTTTTCCCAAATGGGGTTTGTTAAGGAGACGTAAGTGGGAAAGTGGAGGAGAATTTTTAAATTGTTGTTGTTTTATTTTTTTTAAAGATTTTATTTATTTATTTGCACACAGAGAGAGCACGCACAAGCAGGGGGAGCAGCAGGCAGAGGGAGAAGCAGGCTCCCCGCTGAGCAAGGAGCCCAATGCAGGACTCGATCCCAGGACCCCGGGATCATGACCTGAGCCAAAGGCAGGTGCTTAACTGATTGAGCCACCCAGGCGTCCCGTGGAAATGATGCTTTCATCATAAGACATTGCTCTTGCCTTGCCTTGCCTTGCCTTAGCTTCGTGGAGAGCGACCGTGAACAAACAAGAACAGCCAGTCTCCATCTGCCTAGGGAAAGAGCCTCGCCTGTCATTAGGTGAGGCTGAGCCAGGAGGAATCCTCCAGGAGGCAGAGCAGCGGTTCCCATGGCTAATCCCACTGCTCATTCCACTCCAAGGGACAGGTCCAAGCCAGCCACAGACATTCCAGCGCCCTGGCCAGGGAAGAAGTCAGGCCAGCCCACCTCAGACAGGGAGACCTCTTATAGATGCTCAGAGCTTCTGATGCAGCAGGTTTGGGGCAGAGCTGGAGGAACCGGCATCTCGAACAAGTGCCTGAGTGCTGCTGGTCCAGGGACCATACCGCACAAGCCACTGCTTAGGGCACAGACTAGTGATCCAACTGTGGTCAGTGTGAGGAGAGCCTGCCAGGAAATCTGCGGAAGGCTGCTTTGCTGATAAGGAGACACGAGAGGACCCTCTTCATCCTCTGGACCCTGGGATGACAGACGTTCTTTTATCTGCTCTGTCTAGTACGGCAGCCACTAGTCATGGGGGACCAGAGAGCACGTGAAATGTAGCAAGTGTTACTGCTGAAACTAGAAATGTTAATTTTAATTCATTTTCATTCATTTGAATTTAAATAATCACCTTTGGCTAGTGGCTCCCACAAGGGACACTGCAGCCCTGGACACTGCCAGGTCTAGATGTGACAGCTGTGACAGGTGCCCTGCCATCAGCCTGAGAGCCAGACACACACAGAGGCTCCCAGAGCCACGTCCTGGGGTACTTGGCCCAACCTCAGGGGCTTCTTACTATGTGAGAGCACACACTTCTTTGTTGTTTAAGGCAGGGTAAGCAGGCATTCCCTATTGCTACAGCCAAGGTCTCCTGGCTAATACAGCCACAAGGACGTTGAAGTCAGCCTACAGAAACGTGGGGCTACTCACCCCAAGGACGATGTCAACTGCTGGCATAAGAACAAGACAAGCAAGACTTGGGTTCTGGTGAGCTGACGAGGGTCTGACCTGACGGGATGCAACCAGACCCTTCAGCATTCAAGATCTGGGCACCAACACCCAAGGCTCAGCCTCCAACAGAAGTCCACGGCACTGCCTTCTGCCTGCTTGCCAACTAGCATCTGGGGACACTGCTGACCTCTCCCTCCCGAGGACTGAACAGCTTCAGGTACGTGCGGAACCAACCGGCAGGTGGTTGACGGGAAGCTTCTTCCAGAGGCTGCGAAGGTCCAGTTGCATAAAAAGATATCTTCCTACTCTTCCTTCAAATTCCACCATTAACAACAATTGCTGTGGTTTAAGTAACACCTCTCTCTTTGGAGAGACTAATGCAAACGTTCCTAAGAAAGGTACCACTCTAAGCCCCGAGGTGCCGGCGTGAGGATTTGTCAGCTCTCTGTCAGATCACTGCACCTTCTTCCCGAGGGTGAGCACGAGGGAGGCAAGAGAGGTGCACTTAGGGTTCAACCGCTCCGGTTGTCCAAAAGCCCACGTCGCCGCTCCACCCACCCAGACTGCCCCACCCCAGGGGCCTCCTGGGGGCCGGTCCCGCGTTAGAAATTCCAACAACCCCACCATGCGGCCAGCGGACTCACAGCAGGTGGCACAAAGGAATAAAGACTGAAGCTCTGACCTCTGGTCCCAGAAGAGTCCTCCCTGAACCCTGCACAGGGAAGAGGGACCTGTGCCGGGCCTCACTGTTGAAATCCTGACCCCCTGGTAAACGTGAATGAGACCTTATTGGACAGACAGTCTCTGCCGACGATCAGGTGAAGATGAGGTCAGCCTGGAGTAGGACTGGTGTCCCTCTGAAAGGAGGGGATTTGCAGACAGACACGCACACAGGGAGAACACCATGTGAAGACAAAGGCAGAGACTGGGATGACACACCGGACGGCAGGAGGAAGGACAGAGGCCTGCGACAGACCCTGCCCCGATGCCGTCAGAGCTCCGAGAGAACGCGGTTCTGCTGCGTCAGCCCTCGGCTACAGCGGCCCCAGAGAGCACTGCGCTACCTCCCTACTGGTACCGGCCTCACCGGGCTGACCTCGCTCACTGTATTTACTCACAAAACCGTCTCCCCCGCGGACCCTAAGATCCACAGGCACGGGGACCACGTGTGCCCTAGTCCCCATGCATTTCAAGCCTACTTGTAGCTCGGCAGAGATGGCGGGTAAGTGTCTGTCGAGTTAACATGTGAAAGGTCTGCCCCTCACAGGGTCTGGAGTCCTCGGAAACAGCCTCCATTTCCCCATCTGTCTATGTGCAGGAGATAAAATGACTGGACCGGATGACCTCCGGGGGCCCTTCTGACTACAGACACTCCAGGACTCTCCACCGAAGGTGTATCCACCCGTCAGGGCCCAAACCGGACATGAGAAGCCGCACGAGGGTGTTAAACAGAGGGCGTGTGACACAGGAGTGGGTCCCAGAGGTGTGGGAAGGCTGGGAGACCGGACAACCTTCCTGCTGGGACGTCTTCAGTGAAGGGAAAGCAGGACTGGCTGGGGGCTTCTGGAAACACATGGATGGGCTACGCCCGTCCCCAAGGCAACACGCGGCCCAGGGGGCTCTTCTTGCTTACAAAAGACAGTCCCAAAAGGGGCCATTCTCATGGACAGTGGAGTGAGGCACTAGGTCAGGGGCGAGGGGACAAAAAGCTCACTGAAAAGTCCCATGCCCTGACAAAGTGAAGGAATGATAGGACACAGCCTCCCCCAGCACCTGCCAGCACCAGATCCCTGCTCTCCTCCGTCAGGAGGACGTGCTGCTGACGGGAGAAGGTGTGCCTGGAATCAAAAGAAGATGGCCCCATGAATGATCTGACAGGTGAGGCCGACTTCCCACCCCGCAGACTCGGGGCTACCTCAGCTCGCACCCAGCGCCCCCCCACTGACCGGCCCGGCACCCTCCAGGAGGGAGGGGTGCCCAGGGGTACTCACCCACACTGCTGAGGGAGCTGCTGCTTTCTGAGTCTGAGGGCATGATGGACAAGACGCTGTAGGTGGAGCCTGGGGACAGAAGGACAAACCATTTGTTACTAACCCCAAACTACTGTCAGACCAACTGATCTTCAGTCAGTGCCAGACTGAGAACCAACACCACGGCAGGGACTAGAAATTGGGTCTAAGGGGCTAGGCGGGTGTGGTGAGCAGGGTCTAGTCCGTGGTACTTCTGCCTGGCCTCTCACCTCACCCTTCCACCACCCACCTGCCCTGGAAACTTCTCCGCACAGAGGGGAACTCGAAGCCAGTCAGCTGGCGTCTCCTTAAGACTTCTGGGGAAGAGCTTAGCAAGGGAGCAACATGCCCCAGGTTAAAAAAGGGTCTGGGGATTTCCTACAGATCTTTATCAGGATGCTGCTGGCTTCCCTGCAGGGAGCAACAGAGTATAAGGTAAACATCTACGAACTATTTGTTCTTTCTGCCCGACTGTTCTGCTCTCGGGTTCTGACTGTATTTAAGCTTGGTCCTTAATAATTTAGTCAGCGACTGCCCCCTTATTAAGAGCTACTCATAAAATTATGAGCAATTACACTGTCACCAAAGCCAAGGAGCAGTACGTGCCTCTTTTTTGGCCAATACTTAATGTCGTTACCTCGGTGCTGGACACACAACTGCACCACAGTTCAGTCTGAATTCGAGTGTTTCTAAGCTAGGCTGTTATAACCTCTGGGTGAAGAGACTCCGTTCCCAAAGCAGCTCTCGTCCACACACGAGTAGCTGGGTCACAAGGAGCAAGTCGCTGGTTTTCTGGAAGTCTGCTCCCTGGCCTACACAAGGGAGGGGTTCAACCGGGCGGCTTACAAGGTCCTCTCCCCCGTCCCATCTCAGGATTACACTTTCCCCTGACGGAGTGCTTTGCCTGGGACTATAGGTGACACTAAGTTAGAGGGAGAACCGACTCCGAGACTATCTTGGGAACGGAGATGGTGGGTCAAAGAAAACAAGATAATTGCAGGAATGCAACGTTTTGTCCTTGGAACCAAAAGAACCACAGAGGGAAGAGGTGTGTGCGCTGCGCGGAGTGGGTGAGCTAGACACGGGATTTCTGCAGTAAAGCCTTTGAACAAGCCTCAGGGCTCTGAGGAGGAAAAGCAGCCAAGAACTATTGAGATCTAGGGCTCCGGAACCAGAAAGGTGGGGGCTAGATTTGAGGTTTCTCTCCCACCTCAACTCTTGACTAGCTACCTAATACTTGCACCCCCTCCGAAGGGACAGCAAAGGGATGAAGCAGGGGAGAGGAAGAAGGAGACTCACGGGGGCAGGGAGGGAGGAGACCACCAGGGTGACAAGAGACCCCGAGCAGAGGGGAAAACTCGGAAGGAGGAGATGTAGGGCAGACAGACGGGTAGCCCTGGTATACTGGTATGCAGGGGAGCTGGTAGGCGTGCCCTACCACCCCCAGAAAAAGAGATGAAAGCAGAGAGCAAAAAGAAAAAAACCAGGAAAAGAGACTTTGGTGACGGCGAGAACTAGGACAGTGGCCAGGCATGACTGGTGGACTCATTATCGAATTTTCTGAGACTCTGAAGAACCTGTGGGTGTCATGCTGTTACATACTTGTCCCGACCCCCGAAGTGTGCAACACCACAAGTGAGACCTAATGTGAACTACAGAGTCTGGGCGACAACCATGTGTCAGTGCGGATTCATCAATGGTAAGAGAAGTACCACTCGGGGGCGCGATGCTGACAGAGGGCAAGGCTGTCCACGTGTGGGGGCGGGGGAGGAGGGGAATTCTCTGTGCTTTCCCCCCTCGATTTTGCTGTAAATCTAAAAGGCTCTTAAAAAAAATGTTTTATTAAAAAAAAAAAAAAGGACCTGTGGCTGTTTTGCATGGACTAAAGAGGATGACTTAGGGAGCAGACAGATGTTCTGTCTTCGGACGGGACCGTCAAAGGGCTCCCTCTGTGCCGAAGGGCGTCTGGCAGCAGGACGGAACGAGGCAGGGAGGCGCTGGAGAAGGCCGCGGCTGGGGGAGCCCAGCTGTCAGGGCTGGCTCGGTCTCCTCACTTCACCAACGCACACCGCACTTCACTGAGGCCCCCTGCCCTCCTGGCCCGGAGCCACAGGAGGGTTCTGCACGTCATTCGAAGGCAGAAGGAACCAGAAAACCCCATTCAGCCCTGACATTCCTTGACCCCAGCAAATAATGAATAGCAACATCCAATGAAATACCTCTTGTAGTTCAAGTTCCACCCACAATTCATTTTTGCTGCCCATTCAACATTTCTGCGTTTTTGTCTCAACAAAACAATGAGCGCCACCGATTTCCCCAGTCATCTCTCTTCTCATACCATGAACAGCCAGAAGTATAAGGATCGGGAAGTAATGTCAGATAGAATTTGGGTGCTCCGTTGGTATCTTCAAAGGACAAAAATGTCAACACAATGCCGATTTTCTCAACTCAATCGACAGTGTCTTAATTATTTTTTTCTTTACGGGGACAAGGAAGGCTAGCCAGCTGGTATGTTGGTGGACTGTTTTCGAAAGATGCCTACTCAGAAAAGGAGGGACAAATAAACTCTCCCACTCACACCTCCCGGACCTCTGAGCTGGGTGCAGTCAAGCTTGCGACACCACACTCCCTCCAGAACGCCTTGCTTCTTCCTGACTACAGGCATCAGCAGAGCCCTATCTTCCAGTAAAGCACCCCTCCTCATCAAGTTGTCTCTTTCCTCCCCCATGGCCAGTTTCCACTGTTAATTACATTTGGCAGACATCCTTGTCTCTCTCCGCCCATCTCCCTCCCTGGCTGGGGGAGTCAACTGGCCAACCAACACATTCTGTTCTTCCCTGTCCCTGAAGTCCTGCTGAGGTTCTGGGGCATGACCTGGGGTGGCGTGACATCTCTATCTGCATCTCTGGGCATCCCCGCCCCCAAGTAGGCTGGCAGGGCTCCTAGGAGCTGGGGGCTGGCAGGGAGTGATGAAAATTGGACGGGGCCCAGTTTTTACAATGTTCCCAGGGCCTTAGACGTCATTCAGAGGGAAAAAAAAACGCCCAAAGACGACGTTGTCTTGGTCATGCTTTGTCTCTGCTGCTATTGTTGTCTTAAAAAGCCTATGTGGTCAGGATGTCGGGAAAAGGCAAGAGGAGACACTCTCCTCCAAAGTCACACGGTGTCCTTTCAAAGCCGGTGGCTTCTGAAGGGCGGGTGTCAGGCGTCATCTACCTCTGAGGTTTCACAATCGAATCTGGAGGCCAAAAGGAGTCTCATCTCATGGGTGCACACTTCCCAGCCCCCCACAATTTCCTCAGGAGCTCCACGAAGACACCCGCACCCCACGTGCCCTGAAACCTAAGGCATACGCTCCACCTGGCAGGGAGGCCCAGACTAACGAGGGCTGTGGAATCGGCCTGGCTCCCACACTGGCACTGCCCCCACTCCCTCCCCATGTGCCCCCCCAAACCCCCATAGGACAGCCGGGCACTGCCACTCAGGACACCCCCACAAACCCAGACAAGCCTGTGCACAGGTCCTAGGAAGACCCAGAAGTCAGATGATCTGGAAACATTTCCAGGAAAGGAGAGCAGAGCATGAGCCTAGATTTTTCATGGACGTGTAACCAGAGAGAGACATGGGGAAGGTCTCTACTGCCACTGGGACTACAGGGGAACCCAAGCAAAGTGCAGGTTCTGATGTGGGCGGATGAGGGAGGCCTGAGACTCTGCATTTCTAACAAGCCCCCAGGGCATGGGGTCCACAGACAAAATAAATGCAGGGCAGCAGGGCACCAAGGCTCCCCGGAGTCATTAGGTGCAAAGCCAGTGCAAGCTATGGCAGAGGCCCTGAAACAGAGCCGGCAAACTCTGGGACCCACGCATTGTCTGCACCCTTCCCAAGAGCCCAGCCCCTGCTAACTGTGTTTACTCTGTGACTCAGCCCCACTGGGTCACGGAGACCACTTCAAAAGAACTTCCAGTAAAATCACCCAAGCGATAACGGAATGCCCCAGCCCACAGCCCGTGGGGCCCAAGAAAGACAAACTTAGCTTGTCACCTAATACACCCCTCCATTCACTTGGAGCTCATAAAGGCCCCGGTGACTCACGATTCCTCCCCATCGAAGCATCGAAGGGACTCGTTCCAGCCTGGAGCCAGCAGGCACAGCCCTCCCTGTGCTCTGGGAGGGCGAGGAGAGGCTGGCCAGCAGCACAGACCTGAGACAGCACCAGATCGCTGGGGGCACATGCGAACCAGC
This sequence comes from Potos flavus, assembly GCA_028534135.1. NCBI lineage: Eukaryota > Metazoa > Chordata > Mammalia > Carnivora > Procyonidae > Potos > Potos flavus. The sequence goes on along the minus strand of CM052894.1, from coordinate 43,383,588 downwards.
CCCCGACCCCCCCAAGCACCTGCGAAGAGGAGGATGAAGGCAAGCTTCGAGTCCCCTGGGAAGGCAGGTAGCCTCGCCCTAGCACCCTCCCCTCATTCACACCTGAGCTGTGAGTGCACAGATGACCAAGGACGCCCAGGTTCTTGTACTCGCACGTGCCCATCAGGCTCCTGCCACGAGCCTGAGCCCTGCAAAGCCCTCAGACCAGGCCTGGGAAAGAAGACAAGCCAGGGGCTCAACAGGCTACCGGACCGCTGTGAAATTCTGCAGAAGTCTCTTCTCCTCTCTTAGCCCGGGTCTCTCCTTTGAGTCGCTCGGCTGTCTAGGAAGGCAATAATGACTAGAAGACCTACATGGGTGCCAGCCTGCCTGGGCTGAACTCCCAACTCTGCCACATAGCAGCTGTGTGCCTTCGGGTTAGTCACTCGGTTCCCCCTTGCCACCATGTGCCCATAAAATGGGTTGGTAAGAGTACTTACCTAATAGAGGAATCTATAGAGTTCAGGTGAAAAGGGCCCGAAACAGCACCCGGCACGAGCGCTCTAAGTGCTAGCTGCTGCCACTGTGGTCCAACCAGACCTTCCCACCCTGCCATTCTCAATCCTCTGATTACTGAAATTGATAGCTGTACTAGAGTGACAAGGTCAATCAGAGCAGGATGACAGACTGCCAGACTATATAGTAATCGCTAATAATACTAATAATAGCAGCAGCTAATAGACACTGAGCACTATTAAGTATCAAGCTGTGCTAAGCACTTGGCATGCATTGTCTCAGTGAATTCCTAAAACAACCCTGAGGCTGTCATTAAGCCCATTTTACAGAGGAGAAAACTAAGGGTTAGGATAATTAAGAAACTTGCTTAAGGTCTTGATAGAGCCAGTAGGAGTATGAACAAGATACAAGCCCAGTTTAGCCCAAAGTTTTCACTCTTGATCCCTATACCCAACACTGCTGCCAGGCTCTGAAGGTGGAAGGGCAGTCAGGGGAGGCTTCATGGAGGAAGCAGCCTGGAGCTGGCCCTGGAGGATGGCGAACTTGGACAAGACCGGAGAAGCCAACTCAGCTTGGAAGAAACACAGGCAGAGCCTGTCCCCCTGTGCAAGCAGAAAGTCTCCGAAGAGAGCCAGCCCTGCCCTCGATCCCCACCTCCACCCCCAGAGCCACTCCCTGCCCTCCTTCCCCCACCAAGAGGACGCTCAACAGGCATTGTTGAGATGGCACTGCCGAGCCAGGGATGGGGACTAAAACTGGGAAGAGGGTGAGAGGAGCCATGGCTCCATGGCCCTGACATGTGCTGCTGCTTCCTGCCCGCCCCAGCAGCCATGCCCATGCTGGGTGCAGAGGCCGGTCCCAGGCATGGACACGCTCATCCAACGGGCACCGACTCCGTGAGTTGCAGAGATGGGGAAGGAGGCAAGAGTGTGAAGAGTGCTATGTGCTGTGCAGAGAACACCTCGCTGCTAACGAGGACCGCGGGGGGTGGTGGGAGGGTGCCCCCCGCCCCCCGTCTGCCACTGAGAAGCCCTCCTGCAGAATCACACGGCCAGTGCAGCCACACATCTCCCCCAAGGCCTCAGCTTCCATCCCTTTAAAAATATGGCCCACGGCTGTGGACACTGAGACCCAAACTAGGAGGCTGACAAGCCCCAACATGTCAGAGAGGTATGGGGTGACCACGGCCCCAGAACCAGCAGCCAGAACCTGGCATAGCAGTTAAGGAAGTCCAGCTTCCTGCACCCTCCGTGCCTGCCTCAGGACGGGAAATTCACCTTCTCCCCGACACGCACAGGGAGGCAGGCAACAAACAGAAGGCCTGCTCTTACAGGTCAGGTGAAGACGCACCCCTCAGTGTGCACAATGCACCCCCCCAAAGTGTCAGGTTTGTAAGTGACGACCCCATTAGTCTTCCCCAACTGAGAGACAGCTGCAGCATTCTCTGCAAAGTTTAGAAAGAGAATAACGAGCTTGCTAAAATATCACAGTAAGGATGTTTGCTTCTCCCTTTTTGAGGTCATGAAAAGAACCAGTAGCCCATCTTTCAAAGGTGAAAGGGGGGTGTTCATTTCCTAGCTAAGTGGAGGGTTAACCTCCAAGTGTGCAAGTGAGAAGTGCCCGGGGGTAGTGTGAAGGACGCCTGCGGGGCTCTAGGCTCGCTCCTTAACCCCCTCCCCCTGGACTCTGGAATCAACCGGGAGATAAGGCACTGAACTACCTGACCCCGAGGAAACCCCAGATGTCAGTGCTGTCACCTGTGACCCACCCCCATCTCCGCCAAAACTGCCCCCCAAAGCAAAAGTCTGAAAAGGTAGGGAAAACAAGACATCCACACCCAGAACTGATCACTCAGTGAGATTAAAATAAAGACCCTTCTCTCACTGTCAGGCCCTTTGAGTCTTCCCCTCCCCCAAGGCACAAGATAATGGAAGTTTGTTGAATTTCCAGAGATTAAAAACAGCAGTCAGAAAGCTCGCTTCCCCTCATCAGCTGGGAAAAGCTGGAGGCTTTCTTTGTTGTCTCCCGGTCAGAGCGGCTAAGCTCCAGGATGGAAGTAGCGGGAGGAACTGGGACCATCAACTTGGTGCCAAGCGGGAACACCTCTCAGCTCTGGCTTTCTGTCACCCAAAACAAGCCCTGTTTTCTGTCATCGCCCAGCTGGGCTGGGTTATAATTCTGCACCTAGGACGTGGCCCAAGCAGGGTCTGGTGGGCTCCCTGGCAGGGAGGCTAGGCCAGCATTTATAGCTGGGTAGGGGGTTGCTTGGAACAGGTGTTAAGAGTCTCCTACTAAATGCAATGATCTAGAGGTGCCTGGGTGGCTCAGTCGGTTAAGGATCTGCCTTCGGCTCAGGTCATGATCCCAGGACTCTGGGATCAAATCCCACGTCAGGCTCCTTCTCCCTCTCCCTCTGTGTGCCACTCCCCCTGCTTGTGCTCATTCTATCTCTCTCTGTCAAACAAATAAATAAAATCTTTAAAAACAAAATAAAATTATTTAGAGGCATGTTCCCCACTAATGAACATGACCAAGCCTGACCAGCATCCCCCAAACCACAGCTGATGGCCACTACCCCTTGTGACAGCTCATGCTCCCGGCAACAAGGACACGGGAAGAGGGAACCAGAGAGCAGAGACACCCAGGGGGCCGCCAAGCCGCCACGATGCTGCCGATGGACAACTCGCTACGGCCCATCTGCCCTCGAATAAACTTCTAGCCAGCACCACACGTCACCACGGGCAGGAAGCAGCTCCCTGCAAGGAACCTGGCACTGCCAGCTCCCTCCGGCTCTCAACGGGGACTCCCTCTCGGCTACTCAGTAAGGGGAGAAGAGGCTACCTCCTCCCCACAGACTACCACCAGGAGTGTGCGGCCCTGTACCATCGCGGGGTGTCGGCACAAGTGCGGGCTCTGGCCAGGCTGTGTGGACTGGGGCAAGTGCTTTCCACTTTCTGTGCCTATGTCCTTATTTATAAAGCAGGAAGAATGATGAGTATGAGGGCCAAAGGAGTAAAGAGAGGTAAAGCCCCGAGGACAGAGCCAAGCACAGGGCGAGCACCTTAGGATCAAGTCCTACATCAGGCTCCTTGCTCAGCGGAGTTTGCTCCTCCCTCCCCCTGTTGTGCTCGCTCACTTTCTCTCTCTCTCGGACAAATAAATGAATAAAATATTTAAAAAAAAAATGATCCCAGGGTTCTCGGGATCGAGCCCAGCAGTCGCGCTCCCTGCTCAGTGGGAGGCCTGATTCTCCCTCTGCCTCTCCCCTCTTCATGGTCTCCCTCTCTAACGAATAAATAAAATCTTAAAAAAAAAAAAAATTGGAGGCCCCCTTTGTCCTCTTCCACCATTCTGCCTGGCCATGGCCAACTCCAAACCATCCCTGGCCTTCCGTGCAGAGGTCTTGTTCTGAGTCACATAGAACAAGCTGGAGCACTCAGTATGTGCCTAGTATCCCTCCAGCCTGCCCAGACCTTCTCAGAGTCCTCACCACCACCTACCTACACACAGGCATCGGTCAGCACACCTCAAGAGAGATGGAGTCAGGGCGCTCTGTGCAAGGCACCACCCCTCGGTAGGCACGTCTGCCCCAGGGGAACACAGAGCCCATTCATTCACCAAATGCTCAATGAGCACTGTGCTAGGAGGTCCTGGGGGTGCAGCAGAGAACGAGAGACAGAGGCCCTGCTCTCATGGAGCTCAGAGGAACAGGAGTAGAGGAAGAGAGCTAAACAGATAAATGCAAACTGCACCAGGTAATAAGCACACTATGGAGGGTGACTGGGGTGGGCTGGAGAGGTGGCTGTTGTGGTACGGTGGGCGGGGGGGTCTCTCTGAGGTCACATTTGAAGAGAGACCTGAAGGAAGTGCAGAGTGCTGAAAAAGATGGTCTCAGGTAGAGGAACAGCAAGTGCAAACCGTACCTGCACTCCACCCCCTCCCTGAACTTCCCTGGGTATCAAAGAGACTGATGGAAATGAGTCAGAGGGACAGGGAGAGCCATCAACGAGCACTAGGCACCTTACATGCCTGAGCTCAAGCTTTTCTTGAATGTACTAATTACCACATTCTCACTACTCATAGCAGCTAATATTTATTGAGTACTTATCACAGGGAAGGTACTATTTACATGGATTATGTCCTTTAATCATCCCAACAACACTATGAGAAATGGACTATTAACTCATTTTCTAAATGGTGAAATACAGGCTCAGAGAGGCTAAGTAACTCACCCACGTCCCCAAAGCTACTAAGTGATGAATCCAGCCAGATTCAAATAAGACTCTTATCCACTAGCCCTGTATTACTTCCTTTCTACCAGGGTCAAAAAACCAAAAGTCACCAGTACCTTGTCTCAGCAGAGGGGTGTGAGCAGCCATCCCCCTGCTCAGGTGAAGAGAAGCATCTAGGAGTTACAACTGATGGGTTAGAAACTCTGGCAGGGCTGTGCCAGAAAGCGGCTTATGGGCCAGCATTTGGCACTGTGGCCAACGTTAGCTTTCCAACAGTGGGGGGAAGAAGAGAAGCAAGAGAAAGATGGGTTCCAGTCATCTCTGCCACACTTCAGATGCCAGCCTTGTCCTCCTGTCCTGGCTTCGACCCCTCCAACCTTGTCACTCCTCCGGCCACCAGCTCATCCTCGTCCACCCGAGGGAGACCAGCACAATCTCTGGAACAAGCCAGATAGATATTTCCATCCTGGCTTAGAAGGCAGCAAATAGAATGAACCAGTGGGGTTTGGGGAACCTGCTCATGACTGCAATGTTCAGACTGAAGACAAAAGAACAGCAAAATGTCTCCCTCCCACTGTCCCCTTAATGCCACGTCATCCCCCAAATGGCCACTGTCCATTAATCTCAGCTCAGGGTAGACAGAGGAGTCAGCCAGAGGGATGGCTCTGGGAACAGCCCAAGTCTCAGGCCATAAGGGGTGAAGTAGGCAAGGACATGATACCCAGGCTGCACAGGTCAGGGACACTCAGCCCGCAAAGGCCAGAGAAGAAAGCTCTTGCTCTCACCAGCAATGAGCTGCTGCCTCTGCCCCTTTTCCTTCAGCAGCATCAACAGCACCCTCCCCATCAGCTTTGCATGGTGCCCCAAAAACTACTGACCACCGGGGCACCTGGGTGGCTCAGTCAGTTAAGCGTCTGCCTTCAGCTCAGGTCATGATCCCGGGGTCCTGGGATCAAGCCCCACATTGGCCTCTGCGCTCAGCAGGGAACCTGCTTCTCCCTCTCCCAGCTCATGACCACTCTCTCAAATAAATCAATAAAATCTTTACAAAGAAAGAAAGAAAGAAAAAGGAAAACTACTGACCACCATGCTGGGTCCCCAGGAGTCTTAAGACCACGGAGAACCGCTTACCTCCACCTCCACACAACATTCCTGCTGAATTTGAACCCACCAGGACCCTGGCCACAGGGAGGGGAGGTACAAAGTGACTGCACAGTGCATAGGACAAAGAGCACAGGATAGGGAGCTGGATGGACCTGGGCTCTCCCTGGTTTCGTCACCTACTAACGAGAGGCCAGGGGCAAATTATTTTCCTGAGCCGAAGTTTCTTCATCTACACACCGGAGCTATAAAAAGTCTTTATCTATATCTCACAGACTGTCCTGCTGGCAAATAAAGATATAGATGCTGAAAGTGCTTTGCAACTGGAAAGGAACTGCTCACAAACGCTAATCTGCCCGAGACCCAAGGCCCCCTGCTCCTTGACGCCCCTGTGCACTGTTCCCAGCTGCCTTTACCCCCTACTCCTCACTGCTGGCCTCTTCTCTTCCAGAAACTCCTCCTTTTCCACTACTCTTATTCAAAACACAACACTGCAACAAAACACAAGGAAATGAATAAAAAGCGAGGACTGTGTTAGATGCCAACATTACCCAGTGTGATCTATAGACTCAGTGCAATCCCTATCAGAATCCCAGCGACCTACTTTGCAGAAATCGCAAAACCCACCTGAAAATTAAAATGGAGTCTCAAGGAACCCCAAACAGCCAAAACCATTGTAAAAAAGAAGAAAAAAGTAAGAGAACTCATACTTCCTAATTTCAAAGTTTGCTATGAAGCTACAGTAATCAAAACAGTGTGATACCAGCACAAAGACAGGCAAATGGACCAACAGAACAGAAATAAACCTTCCCATAAATGCTCAAATCACCCTGACAGGTGCCAACACTAGTCAATGAGGAAAGAACAGTCTTTGCAAGAAACGATGCTGGGAAAACTGGATATCCACATGCAAAAAAGTGAATTTGGACCCTTATCTAAAACCATATACAAAAATCAACTCAAAATTAATCCACATCCTAAAGATCAGAGCTAAACTTATAAAACTCATAATACAATATAGGGCTTCATGACATTGAATTTGGCAATGATTTCTTAGATATGACACCAAAGTCATGGGCAACAAGAGAAAGACATAATGGGCTTTATGAAAACTTTAGAATTTTGCACATTGAAAGACACTACCAATAGAGTGAAAAGGCAGCCCTACCCCAAGGCAGAATGGTAGAAAATATTTGCAAGTCAGATATATGACAAAGGATTAATATCAGACTATATAGAGAACTCTTAAAACAATAAAAAAAAAAAAAAAACCTGATTCAAAAATAGGCAAATGAGGGGTGCTTGGGTGGCTCCGTCAGTAAAGTGTGCAACTCCTGGTTTTGGCTCAGGTCATGATCTCAAGGTCATGGGACTGAGTCCCGAGTTGGGTTCCTTGCTGGGCACGGAGACTACCTGAAAATCTCTCTCCCTCTGCCCCTCTGTCCCCCCCTGCAATGTGCGTGCATGCGCGTGCACACTCTCTCTCTCTTATTTTATTTATTTTTTTTTAAGATTTTATTTATTTATTTGTCAGAGAGAAAGCACAAGCAGGCAGAGAGGCAGTCAGAGGCAGAGGGAGAAGCAGGCTCCCCGCCAAGCAAGGAGCCCGATGTGGGACTCGATTCCAGGACCCTGGGATCATGACCTGAGCCGAAGGCAGCTGCTTAACCAACTGAGCCACCCAGGCGTCCCTCTCTCTCTCTTTTTAAAGGTTTTATTTATTTATTTGAGAGAGAGAGACAGGGTATGTGCATGAACGGGGGATGGGGGTGAAGAGGGAGAGGGAGAAGCAGATTCCCCACTGAGCAGGGAGCCCAAAGTGGGTGTCGATCCCAGAATCCTGAGATCATGACCTAAGTAAGCTGAACACAGACGCTTAACCAACTGAGCCACTCAGGCACCCCTCTCTCTCACCCTTAAAAAAAAAAAAAAAGACAAATGACGAATACTTGAACAGACATTTCTCCAAAGAAGATATACAGCCAACAACCACATGCAAAGATGCTCAACATTATTCATCCTTAAAGAAATGCAAATCAAAGCCTCAAGGAGCTACTTCCTCAGCCGGCTTGGGGTGCCCACCATCAATAAAGCAGAGAGTAATGGGGGCACCTGGGAGGCTCAGTGGGTTAAAGCCTCTGCCTTCAGCTCAGGTCATGATCTCAGGGTCCTGGGATCGAGCCCCACTTCGGGCTCTCTGCTCAGCAGGGAGCCTGCTTCCCCCTCTCTCTCTGCCTGCCTCTCTGCCTACTTGTGATTTCTCCCTCTGTCAAATAAATGAATAAAATCTTAAAAAAAAAAAAGCAGAGAGTAACGAGTGTGGGTGACATGTGTGAAGAGACAAGACCCCTCCTGCACAGTTGGTGGAACGGTAAGACAGTACAGCCGCTGCGGAAACTAGTATGGCAGTTTCTCAAAAAATTAAAAATAGTATTACCACAGGATGCAATAAATCTACTTTTGGGCATATACCCAAAAAAACGGAAAGCAGGGTCTCAAGGAGATATTCCTATACCCATGTTGACAGCACTCCTCACAATATCTAAAATGTGTGAGCATGTGAGTGTCCACTGCCCAATGAATGGATAAGCAAAATGTGAGACATACGTACATTCCTTAAAATGCTAGGAAATTCAGGGGCACCTGGGTGGCGCTGTCAGTTGAGCATCCAACTCAGTTTCGGCTCAGGTCATCATCTCAGAGTCATGAGATCAAGCCCCGCGTTGGGTTCCACACTCAGCACAGTCTGCTTAAGATTCTCTCTCTCGGGACGCCTGAGTGGCTAAGCGACTGCCTTCAGCTCAGGTCATGATCCCAAGGTCCTGGGATTGAGCCTCACATTGGGCTCCCTGCTTGGCGAGAAGCCTACTTCTCTCTCTCCCTCTGCCCGCAGCTCCCCTTGTTTGTGCTTTCCCTCTATCTGTCAAAATCCACATCCACGACCACAGAGTACAGTAGATGAAATGAAACCAAAGTGGACCAGCCCCAAAGATCCCAGTCTTCTCCTAGCTCCTGGTCCACTGGCCATCAGCTGGGAGCCCCAAGAGCGAACACAGCCAGCCTCCTCCCAGTGGCAGGACACCCCTAAGCCTGCGTCACTGTGCCTGCTCTCCCTAGCCCCAGCACAAAGCAAACAGGGAAAGTTTGAAGAGTAAGTGTTGGATCCCCATTTTCCAGTTACCTTCAGTTGTGTCAGAGCTCATGAGGACCCCTGTCCTGCCCGGCCCTGACATTGTGCAGATGTCCAGAGGAGACACGACTGAGCCGGGTCACACTGACAGCTGGAGAGGGGGGACAGTGCCAAGGCCAGCTTCAGAGCCCTCCATCACTACAGAACCATGCATAATAGAAATAACAGCTGTGAAGGGCTGAATTGTGTCCCCTCCAAAATTCACAGTTTACGTCCTAAGCCCCAGTACCTCAGCATATGACTGTGTTACAGATAGAGTAAAAGAGGCGATTAAATTAATATGAGGTCAGTAATGTAGGCTCTAATCCTTAGAAAAGAAGGAAGTTTGGACACAGACATGAGCACACACACATGAGGACACGGAGAAGACAGTCATCTACAGCCACAGAGAGTGGCCCAAGAAATCCCCGGCCAACACCTTAATCGGAGCCTTCTAGCCCCCTGAGCTGTGAGACAATAAACGGCTGGGGTTTGAACCCCACAGTGTGGAGTACTTTGTTATGGCACTAACACAGTTGCAACCGTGCCAGGCTCTGGGCTCCTTTTCCAATACAGACACCCAGTACAGTGCCAGCCATGAAAAACCATCAAATTGATGTTATCTTACTTAAATCTCACAGCACTCCAGGACAGAGATATTGCTTTTAGCCCCAATTTACAGAGGGACCCTGAAGCTCAGAGAGATTAAGGAACAAGCCCCAGATCATTCAGCGGCACTCACCTCCAAGCCCTGCCCCTTTAACTATGGCCAAACTGCCTCTAAACCAAACCCCTCTGCCTACCCTCACCCACTCAGCAGTCATAATATGATCCCCAGAAGGGCCCCACCCCCCTAGATGACCACTGTCTGAGGCCACCGAGCCTTCTTACCCAGCCTTTGGCCCCCAGCAGATACTCGGGTTTAAGGGAACTCAGGGTTTCTATCTTGTTACAGTTCTGGGATCTTTTCTCTTTTTTTTTTCTTTTTAATGAGCATTGCTTTGATAATGGAAAAAAAAAAATTATTCTTAAGGAAAATACTTTAACACAGTTAAGGAATTCTATAGAATCTTCAGGCTGTGAGCAAACAAATAAGTAATCAAAAGAGATATATTTGGAACGACTATTAAGAATAAAAAGGGGGGTGCCTGGGTGGCTCAGTCAGTTGAGCATCTGCCTTTGGCTCAGGTCATGATCCCAGGGTCCCGGGATCGAGCCCCACATCGGGCTCTCTGCTCAGTGGGGAGCTTCTCTCTGCTTCTTCTCTCTGCTTCTCTCTCTCCCTCTGCCTGCCGCTCTGCCTACTTGTGTGTGCTCCCTCTCTTTCTGTCAAATAAATAAATAAAACTTAAAAAAAAAAAAAGACAAGTGGCTCTTGCCACATCTACCCAATATTATAAAAAAAAAAAAAAAAGAATAGAAAGGGGACTGGGACGTCTGGGTGGCTCAGTCAGTTAAGTGTCTGCCTTCGGCTCAGGTCACAATCCCAGGGTCCTAGGATGGAGCCCCCAGTCATCAGGGCTCCTTGCCCAGCAGGAAGCCTGCTTCTCTTTCTCCCTCTGCCTGCTGCTCCCCCTGCTTATGCGCTGTCTCTCGTCTCTCTCTCTCTGTGTCAAATGAATAAATAAAATCTCAAAAAAAAAAAAAAAGAATAAAAAGGAGATTTAAAAAAAAAAACAAGCAGCCCTTGCCAGCATACTATCCGCCGAGATAAGATAAGGGACTCACGGGGCAGAAAGGAGAAGACCCCCAAGACCAACAGTCCCAGCATGTCATCTCCAGAAAAATATCCATTTTTAAAAGCACGTTCCATTTCATCACATTTCAGAAAAACAAAGAAGAGACCCTGAGGGGCAGACAAGCAGGCTCCAAAGCCACTTGCAGCGTGCGTGCCTGCCGCTCAGGCCGCGGTCGCCCGTGGCCAGCCAGTGATTTTCATCGGAAAAATTCAGATCTCAAGTGACAGACGGGGCTCAGACAGGGAGCTACCATCAGCATGCAGCCCAGTGAAGTGCCAATTTTCCTATTTCCTGTAGCCTGCTGGGCCCCCAACTTCTTAGTCAAAATGGAAACTGTCAGACAGGATTTTGTGCAAATATGCACTTTCCTTGGGGGCAAACATTCTGAGTCTACAACTTGTTCTTTCATTTTCCAAGCTTTCTGTCCGCGGCGACTACATCAAAGATGAGAGAGGAGAGTGGGGAGAGTGGTTGGGAGCACCGGGAGAACAGAGCAAACACAAAGTGCAGGAAGAGCTGGCTGAGTTACTAGAAGGTAAAATGCAGCAGGAGCCTATAGGCTCAGCCCCCCACAGTCCCAGAGAAATGACCACGCCAGGCCCCTCCTTCTGCAGCTCCTGTGTGCATGTCCCCATCTGTGTTAGCACATCTTGCCTCCAGATGACCTGAGAGAGAAAAAATATGAAAGAATATGCGAAAAAAAAAAAAAAGTTTCAAGGTGGGGAGCAACAAAACTATGATGACAGAGGAAAAGCAGAATTCCCATCTGAATGGGGTTAGAGGAAGGAGTTAAAACTATTACTAATGTTCATCGGGCAAAAGTGTTGAATGTAGCTTTAGTTAATGATACCAATTCTTCTGGAACCATTTTTTTTTAAGATTTTATTTATTTATTTGAGAGAGAGAGCACAGGAGCAGGGGCAGGGGGGCTGGTGAGCAGACAGAGGCAGACTTCCCACTGAGCAGGCAGCCTGATGCAGGGCTTGATCCCTTGACCCTGGGATCACGACCTGAGTAAAAACCAAGAGTCAGATGTTCAACTGACTGTGCCACCTAGGTGGCCCTGGAACCATTTTAAAGGGCCAGCCACTTTTTTATTGTAAGATCATTCCCTGGAGCCTCATCCGATAGCCTCAGAACACAGCTAGGCATGTGCCCAAATTCACCTTTCTGCCATCAGCATGTGTGGGGCAAGTGGAATTCTGAGGCCATGACATCTGTGAGGACAAGCCCAGCCCCTATTACTAAATACAGCTTCCTCTCAAGTTTCATACTTTAAACCCAATTAAACCACGTCACCTAGTGTTCACCAAGTTCCCGTGAGGCGTGTGGTCTTTTGAAATATGTGATATGTTTGGGGTTTGCCTTTGGGTGGGAGAGTGATGGAAGGATTCCTTCAAGATAACTGAAGAAGAATTGCCAAAATTGAAACATTCCAATCTCCTCGAGTCTCATTTTCCCTCTGGTGGCATCTCAAGGAGACATGGTAAAAACCCAGCCATGAAGAAGGGTGACAGCTCCCAGGGGACCTCCCAGGCCTCTGCCAGGTAAAAGAACCCATGAAGTCTCTCGATACAGGCACTAGAAAACCACTGGAAAACACTGTCTTCAATGGCAACCAAAAAAGGAGAGGAGTAGTCCCTGTAACTCTGTGCCCCACACCCCCATCATCAAGGAAATGGGTCTGCTGTGGGCCTCCCAGCTCACAGCTGGCTGCCCTGGGCCCCACCCAGCCCAGCAGGCCTGCATGTGCAGCCACCTCGCCCATGCTGACGGCCACTCTGTCCACCAGCTCACCACAAAGGCCACTTGTTTCCCATGAGTGCCCAGAACAGTGGCTCAACCAGTTGGCCCAGTCGGGGACTGTGGTCCTGGTAGATGGGTGGTGACAAGGGCTCACTGTGACCTCAGCAGACAATTAGCAAGGCAGTGTCAAGTTACCAAGCACCTGCCAGGCTGGGAGACTGTAGGATTCAGCTTCCAGACCTGGGAAGGGTCCGGCAGGGTCAGCTGCAGGCTATTTCACCTCCATCTCTGTCCCTCAACACTAAGCATCAGGTCCTCCGGCACGGGGGGCTCACAAGGAGTCACATGAATAACCAGAGCAGCTCTTGGGGTGCAAGGTAGAAGAGTACGGCCCTCCAAGGGGATGCCTGGAAATGTGCAGGGACATGGTCCAGTAGACACATGATGGGGAGGGGCACCACCAGCCCCCCACGGGTGGAGACCAAAGATAATGAGCATCTGAAAAGTGCAGGAAGATCCAAAAGCCAACAGCACCTGCTGAGACATGCAAAGTCAATCCCATCTCTCCCAGCTGCTAACCACACCTGAACCACCGCACTCAGGATAAAACCACAGCAAACGGAGGACAGAAGAAAGAACCGAGAGTTGCAAAAAAGGAATAAATAAAGCTCTGGAGGAACAGACTACCGTCTTTATATGCCCAAAGGGCGATGATGAGGAAAAGGAGAAACTCAGAGACAGACTGCAGCCAAAAACCAAGAGATAACAACCGGAAGGATCCACCGATGAGAAAGGCAAGCAGTTTCTCAACGTGGGGTGCCCCCACCCTTGCTGCCACTGAGCAGCGGCAGGAGGCCACCCACCAGGACTGCACGACATCTTTAGCTGCCGGGAACTCCTGACCACGAGAGCCACGCAGGTGCCCACGTCCACCATCCAGGCACCCCTCAGAGCTCAACCGTTTCATCGGCCTCCTGATTCACCTCGTGTCTCCAGGATCCCAGCTCCACCACCTACCGCCACGGGCAAGGTACCTAACACCTGTCTGCTCCTCCACTTCCTCATCTGCAGAAGCCCGGGAGGATGAAGAGAATAACAAGTGTCAAGTGTCTCAACACCAGAGCCACTCCCAGATGTTGGAATATCGAGGAGCACCAATCCCGAGTGCTTCCCAGAGCCCAGCTGGCCCATCTCCCAGCTCCCCGCAATCACTGGCTGCAGAATAAAGCCTGCCTTGAGGCTGGCATTCAAGGGTCTTCGAGGACTGAGCTCAGCGTGTCCACGCCCCAACCGTTCCCCAGCACCGGCCAGCCTGCCGGCCAGGCTCCAGGGCCACGTGCTCACCACTCCCTGCCCATGCCCACATGTTCTACCTCCACCTCCACCCCCACCCCCACCCCCAGCACAGTCCTAGCCATCCCTCCAGGTCCAGCTTTCAAGGGGACCTCTCGAAGGAGGCCTCCCAGATCCCTCCAGCTGGAAATCACCCGTTCTGCCATTACCCTGCTTGTACTTGCTCATGGTTCTAACCGACATCTACCAGCCTGGCCTTGCCCACGAGGCTGAGGACCAGGGCTGGCATCAGGGTGCATGGCCTGTGCAGTCTTACAAACTCACACCCAGTTTCATGCTCTGCTATCATCGTCTTGATCCTTAATGATTTATGAGCAGGGGCCCTCTCTTTTCAATTTGCACCAGACTACAAATTAAGTATCCAGTCCTGCGGATGACTTCCTAAGAAGAGGCTTTTGTTAATCTCTATACTCCCCCTAGCACCCGGAAGTACCGGGTGACGCAGCAGGGATTCAATGAGGGAGGAGAGGAGGTGAGAGGCCAGGTATCTCTGTTCTGTGAATAGGGAACGGACATCCCTGCCATGCTGAGCAGTTCGGTTGCACATGGCAAGCTAACCTTCCCTCTCCCTCCTTCTGCCCCGCAGTGCTCACACAGCAGACAGAGCAATTCCCCTCTGCTCATTCTCTAAGCCCACATTCCCCTCCAGCCCCCACCACATACATATCACTCTGCAGGACACCATGAAAAAGCCTCTTGGACCCAAATAAAGAGAGCATCTCAGTGCCTCTTCTTAATGAGACACTGGTTTGCTGAAAAGCTCACTCTCCGAGGAGCATTAAGGACACAGGGGCACGGACTCAGGAGGCATCCGGCTTTTCCACTCGCTGACCGTATGCGCCCTACCCTGGGGCCCAGGGCCCCCTAGAATCTCCCATTCCAACTTGACCCTCCTTCAAACCTGGTCCCAGCCCTGCCCCCTGCTGCGGCCTGGCTCAGGGATTCGGGGTCACAGTGACCACCTCACCCTGCTCCCACAGTCCATGCGCGTATAGACACAAGCCCAGACTCAGTACAGACACACCCATCGGCCCGATGTGTCCTTGGGAACCAGGGATGCTTCGTTGGGACACCCCAGCCCATGGAATCACCCAGTCCTGGCTCCGATCCGCAGGAGCACATCTGACATGTGCCCTCAATCCCTCTCTACCCCGTGACCCCTGGTGCCTGCTGGCACCGGCACACAGCCATAAGCCAAACCAGCTTGGGAGAAAAACATTCCCTGGCCATACAAAACACATCTATTTGGCCCATCGGAGAATAAATAATTGTTTGTAAAAAGAGATATAGAACCCAAGAGACTCTTCCCTCTCCATCTGACTTGGGAGCACCTTAAACATAAAATTTGGGCTGATGCTAGGTGTGTTTTAACCCCCAGGATAACACTCCTTTCACGAAGAATCAGAGTATAGAAGACAGATGGGTCTCCGAATATCAAGTACTCCAACACACCCATTTGACAGATGGAGAAACTGAGGCTCCAGCAGAGTCAGGACTGCCTAGCTCCGCGCTCCCAGAGCCACACCCTGCTCTGTTGGGACATGGCACCTGCCCACTGTATCGGCGCGGACTCTTCACAAGCTGCCGCCCACACCAGACGGTGAGTTCCCTGTGCCCAGGGCGTTACCTCCTTCGTGTCTGCAGCTCCAGCATCTCCCACAGGACCAGGCGAGCATCTGGGCTCAATAAACAATCAGTGAACACACAAATGACCCACAGAGGTACTTCAGCCTCACGGAGTTGGGCAAACAAAGCCGAATCTGCAGCCCTGGCTTCCTGCTCTCCTCTCAGACTGAACGCAGTGCTGGGCAACGGGGGAAGGAACACGAGCCTCCGAGCGCCAAGAACAGTGTGCTGCACGCGGCGGGGTTAGGGACGCGGCGGGGTTAGGGACGCTGCGGGGTTAGGGACGCTGCGGGGTGAGGCCACCCACCGGGAGGCCACACCTGCTTCCAGCCTTGCCTCTGACACGGGTGTGTGGGTCATGTGACCACATGGAACAGCGGACTCTGAATGGAGGATCGACAAATCTCACCTTGCCTGCCTGCCTGCCTGCATCAGAGCAAGGCGAGAGAAGGAACGTGCTTGCGCACTGAGGACCAGGCACCAGTGGGACTGAGCTCCCCGATGATGCCACATCTCCCGACGCCCCAGCTCCTTATGCCTCCCGTAACCCTGGTAAGCAGGAAGAACACAGACAGCATCAGCCCACTGCACAGCTTGGAAAATAAGGTACAGAGAGGCTGTGCCAGTCCCTGCAGTGCTCCCTCTGCTCTAACAACTGCCCCAGGGGCGGGGAAGGCGTCTCGGAGTGCCTGCCCCCAGGCAAGCCACACCCGTCAATCCCAATCTCCCTGGGCAGCAACTCCTGGCTGTGAACTGCCAAGTCCACAGCCAGTCCCTGGATGCCACAGGGAAGTACCAGCTGTGGACTGTCCCAGGCCCTGGGGCAGAAGGACGGAAGTCCAAGGAAGCTCAGATGGCCAAATAAAAAATAACCAAAGAATAACCACACCCTATGGCCTAGAAATCACCGCAGACACCATTATCTGGTTTACCAACTCTCCCCGGAGAAAACATTATTAACGGCAGATGGGGGGAAGAGGGGACAGCTTTAGACCCCACCTACCCCCTGGGCCTAAGCTGCGGAGCATCCCCCGCCCCCACCCCAGCCCCGTCTCATTTTCCTAACATGGCCATCTTGGGTCCTTCCCGCCGCCGATAGACTGATTTCTCTATCCCTCGGGCAACTAGAGCAAGTAGACAAAACTTTTTTTTTAAAAAAGATTTTATTTGAGAGAGAGAGCAAGGGTGGGGTGAGGGAAGTAGAGGGAGAAGGAGAAGCAGACTCCCCGCTGAGCAGGGAACCCAACTTGGGGCTCCATCCCAGGACCCTGAGATCATGACCTGAGCCAAAGGCAGGTGCTTCACCGACTGAGCCACCCAGATGCCCCCAAATCTCTTTCTAAACCGCAGGCCACTGACCAAAGGCTTTTGTACAGGGAGCTGTGGGTAGAAGACGGTGCAGAACGGCCATGCCCATCCGTATGCACCAGTGCGTGGTCGCTAGAGTCTCTATCACAAACTGAGAATCGGAATCGTGACTTGCATGTGTATTAAGGACATGCGCGCACATACAAAACCGATCAGATGTTGGCAGGAGTGGTCGGTGTCCCAGAGGGGTTACCAGGGGGGCTCTGAAGCCCACCCACCTGCTGGGAGTCCCAGCTCAAACACGTTCTGTGTTACTCAGAGCACCTCCTTAACCTCTCTGTGCCTCATGTTCCTCTCCCATAAAACAGGGATAATGAAAGAGCCTACCTCCCAGGGTTTCTGTGAGGATGAAACGAGATAACATTTGGCACGATGCTTGGCATACAATCAAAGCTCCATTTTCCCCTAGCACAATGTTAATAGGGTTGCCTCTGGGATTTTGTGTGCCTTTCCTTTTTCCTCTTCATTAATTGAATTTTCTACATGAATGTGCATGCTTTATTGTCAGCAAAGAATAAAGCTTTTCTTGAGATGGGGTAGGAAGAACAACTCAGAATCCCAAGTAACCCTTTCCTCGAAACACAGTCAGTCCTAAAGCAGCCTTCTCCTTGCCAATCTGTCTTCGGGAATCTTCTTTAGGGCAGCCCCTGACTTTTCCGCTCCCTGACTCTCACTCTACCTCGTCTCTACCCATGTGCATCCAGTAAGGCTCAAGCCGGACCTCGTCCTAAAAGCTCCTCCCGTGGGTGCACACTGCAACCTTCCTGCTCTGGGATACCACCTTTCCTTTCTCTTGCCCTCCCCTCTCTGGTGCTTGCCCACCCACCCCACCCCAGAACGAGCTGGTCATATACCAGTCTCTAACAGTTCCCAGGAGGATGAGCTTGCCAACAGCACTCCCCCCACCCCCCACCATGGACAGTCTTAAGGGCAGGCCCACCTCCTTCCATTGCAATTTCAAAGCACTCACCCAACTTCTCTTGGATCGTCACGACAACCCTATGGATTGTGGATGAAGGGTTCCAGGAAAGGGATGAGACAGCCCCACAGCTGAACTTAAAACCAGTCTGACCAATTCCAATCAAGGACTCATTCTCAGTTCTGAGGGAAACCTAGAGCAGGCCCTCCACCAACTGACCCTCGGGCCAACTGAGAGGCCTGGCTCCGTAAGGCCAGAACTGTGCTGGCCTCCCTCTCTCCCTTCCACCTCCTGTCACATCTATCCCTCCTCCCCTGTCTTCAGGACTTCCCTCCTCCCCTGGTTGGGCTTTGGTACTGGGGCAACCCCCCCAACCCGTTGCAGCGATCAGCCCTTCTGAGGGTGTCCAGAGCTAAGGAGGCCAGTGACCCCCACTAGTGTGGAAGAGGGTAGAGGGAGATTCTGATTGTAGAAGACACTACGAGTTTTTCTCTGTTTTATGTCAAATGACCTGTAACACTCCAGGCAATGGTATATTTGAGCTCTGGGTACTTAAAAAGAATTTAGCAGGATGGTTTAAAATGTCCAGACTTGGAGGTGTCAGATTTCATAAACCAAAGAAATTCAGAACACATATGCAGACTTCAAACTGGGACATTGGAAAAGTCTCTCCAATGTGGAGGCCACAGATTCTGTAAAAAAAAAAAAAAAAAAAAATAGAAGGCGGATCTCCCAGTCCCCTTCCACGATTCCAGAACTCTAAGACTGCCTAGGGGAGATCAATGAGATCAATGAGTAATGGATGTATGTCTGCATCTGTGTTACAACACCATGTTCTAACAAAGATGGATCAATCACTGATAACCAAGTTTATAATCCATGTTTTTAAAAATAACATTAGCATAACAACCAAATACAACAGGTTTATTAGAGCCTCGATTTTTAAAAATCTATAAAGGCATGTTTAGGACAAATGGGGGAGACCTGACAAGGACTGCAGAGTAGAACATACTGTATCGGTGTGGACTTCCTCGGGTAGTGCAATAATGGTGGTGTGTCACGTGGGAGCGTGTCCTGGCTCCCACATGACACACGCTTCAGTGCTCAGGGGTAATGTGTCCTGATGTCCACCATTTTTTCCCAAGCAAATCAGTAAAAACAACCATATGTGAATATACAGAGAGTGACCGAATGAAAAAGCAAATGTAGCAGGCTGTTCCCCCGGTGAGTCTAGGTGAAAACTGTACAAATGGTTATTGTACTATTCTTTGGACTTTTCATGCATCGGAAGACTTACAAAACAAAATGTCGGGGGAAAAAATAGTAATGCTAGAAGTTTCCTTAAAACAAAAATATGAAAAAAATTACTCATGATACCACCGCCTAGATAATTCTTTAAAATTATTGCTATTTAATTGTTGATTTAAAAAAAGATGAACAATGCTGCATGTTTTACCTACCAAGAGGGAAAATACTCTAAGAGCATTTTTTTCTCTTAATAAATGAATGTTTAAGGCAAATAAATAATACATAAAGAAAAAAGTCTATTGTACCATTTTTTAATGGTACAATGACTTTAAAAAAAAAAAAGAAAGGAAGGATGGAAGAAAGGAAGGGAGGGAGGAGGGAGGAATGGATTCCCAAAATGAGAGCCTGTCCAAAGATAGATGACATGGGGAAGAAGCTTGGAAATATCTCACCAAAACATTCTGGCCCCCTTGCCTGCGGGTCACCTGAAGGCACGAGAACTTCCAGGCAGGGCTTTCCTCTCCATCTCCACTGCCCACGGGCAGCAGAGCCACCTGGGGTTGCTCAGAGAGCCTCAGGAGCCCTGTGACCACCAACGCAGGGTGCCAGGGCATGGGCCCGTCCAAGGGCCATGCCAACTCGGAAAGAGCACCTTCCTCCCCACATGAAGGGAGAAAAAGGAAAGCAAATCCTGCTGAATTGTTCATTAGGACTTTAGAACCTGTCCCCAGAGGGAGACGGGGGCAGAGGTGCCATGTGAGGAGGGCAGTCCTGGCAAAAGGAGGGAAAGGACCGGAGGGCAGCAAGAGGAGAGGCAGAGGCAGCCAGCAGCAGGGGCTGGGAGCACCCGCACAGAGCTCACCATGGCCCGGTGATTACAGCCAGCAAAGGGCCGCTCCTCCTGCCAACAGAGTTATCTTTTAATCCAACCCCCGGATGACACCATCTGGCACCAGCGCAGGAGCAGCTCCTGAGGGCACACAAGTCACGAGGCTGGGCCCTGGGTCTCTCCTTTCAGGCTGGGGCTTGCTCCTTGCTCCGGAGGAAGCAGGGCCCCTGGCCCTCCGAGGCCTGGCTGCCGACAAGCCGGTGCACGCCTGAGAGGGCGAGGCAGGCGGTGAGGAAGTGCCAGGAGCTGCCGTGCTCCGCAGGGTCGCCAAACGCCACATGCAAGGACCGGAGGAGGGAAGGCTCTGGTCACTGGGCACGCTGGCCTCGTGCCAGGATGAGGCAGCAGTCCTAGGATATTCCTTCCACCCAGATGTGGCAAAGAGGTCTGCGGCCCCAGAACAGCTGCCATGGACGAGCTGTGGCGGGCCGCCTGGGCTTCGCAGCAAGAGGAATTCTGGAGACAGGCAAGGCCAGCAAGACCACTGCGACTGACTGGCGAGGAAAGCGTGGTCCTGCCCTGGACCTGCCACCCTTGCACGCGCTCTGACAACTCTCAGACCAGCCCAGAGTTCTGTGCCACCTGCCGGGCTGATTTCTGAGGGCCTGTAGTCATTCGCGATACAGTAGCAACACTCTCTAAGACCCAGTGGGCTCATTCGCACCCCCATGCGAGGGGCTAGCTCTGTGGCGGCCCCTGTGAAGGATGTGGGGGAAGAAGGCGTGGGGGAGGTGGGGACATCAATTGGGAAATCTGGAGGCTGTCAGGGAGGGGAGGCAGGTAGCCCCTCTCCTTAGGAGGTGCAGACTCGCCTTCCCCCACTCCTGCAGCAGCCCTGGCAGGCAATCATCCAGGCCCTCCCAGGCTCGGGAGCACACCAGCTCGAAAGGCAACCATCCTGTCACTGACCAGTTCTTTGTGCCCAGTGCTCTTCCTTGTGGGCAACTGAAACCTACCAGCCGGAACTGGTAGCCGAAACTCCAAATCCAACAGCTGCTCCATTTCCTACCACCAGTCCGCAGGTGTGCCCTCTGAATTCCAACCAGACCGGGGTGAGATCCTGACTCGCTAACTTGGGACTCTGAGCAAGTAACCTCCCCTCTCTGTGCCTCGGTTCCCTCATCTATAAATGGGGAGAGTAACAGCCCCCCCTCATCTTCTGGTAGTTGGGATGAGTCCTGAGACATCAACAAAAGCTCCCTAGCACCCACCAGAAGTGGTCAGTAAATGTGTACTATGGATACACTATGGCTGCCATCACGCCAACTATCGCCATCGTGACCCGTCTCACAGGCTCTAACCCAGCCTTTTGACACTCATCCCACTTTCTCATGACCAGACTCGAGCCCCACAAGTATCTAGTTCTTAGTATCTTGGTATCTTAGATACCACAAGTATCTAGTTAACTTAGGGTTAACTGGCTCCTGGGGAACACACTTCAAACTCTACCCTCTCCTGGCAAAACAAAACCTCTGCCCAAAGCTCAGGCAGGCCATCCCAGCAGCCCACTGGAGCTGGCGCACAAGAAATGCAACAGGAGACCATGTGGGGCAGGATTCTTCTCACTCCTCCCAGTCTTGGCCTGTGTCTCTAGCCTCACCACCCTAGACCCCAAAAGTATCCTCCCAAAGGCTAATGAAGTTATCTTTAAAACACGCAAACACCCAAATAAATAATCTTATGAATCCCATGCTCCACGACCTTCCATGGCTCCTTTGGCCTATTAGGATAAAGTCAAAAAGTCTCACCTAGCATTGCAAGGAGGAAAACAAACATTTATGGAGCATGTGATCCTGTGCCAAGTCCTGGGCTACACACTACATATTTTATGTGTACTACACCATTTAATAACTTCCTCTAAGGTTGGTCTGATTACCGCATCTCACAGGGGAGGAAGCCAAGGCTCCAAAATATTAAGCACCTGGCCTAAGCCACACGGCTGAGATGCGTCAGAGGCAGACTTGGAGGCCGGGTCCATGGCCCAGGCCCTGCCCCCTCCAGCCCCTCCCGGAACGTCCAGTCACCACAGGGCCCACGACTACCCAGAATGCCTTGCTCCTCCTTGACTCACTGCTCTTTCCTCCCCTGCCTGGAAGGCACCTACCCAACACCTGCTGATTTTGACTCAGTCCTCAAAGCCCAGCTCTCCAGTTACGTCCTCCATGAGATGGCCCTCAGCCCGACTCTCCCTTCCGTCAGACAAAATCAATCCCTTGCTTGGCTGTGCTTCATAGCGCTGTCTCTAACCACATTAGAGCACAACTTACCAGTCCCCAAGCCAGCAGCATTGCTGTCTGCTTCGTAACGTAGATCATTCATCTCGACACCACCATAGCTCAGTGTGTTTGCTTGAATAAGTGAATGAATGATCTCCCTTCTAGACTTACAGACCAGGAAGCAGGACAGTCAGAGGCGGACCTGACCTTTGCAGGGACAACTGGTAAACAGCCTGTCTAGAGTAACCTGCTGGAGATTACACATGGCAAGCAGTACTTCCTTAGCTGGGGACACCTGAGCAACCCCATCAGGACGACCAACTCCTGTGTCAGGATGCAGCACAGCCACACGGTGATGCTGTGGCGAAAGGCAGTAGCAGTGACTCCTGGGGGCCACACTGCTGCGGAATGACCTCCTGGCTTTCTCCACAGTCTCCCGGTGCTCAGGCCCTGGGCCTCCTGGACTGGACCTACTGGACCCAGGAGGCAGCGATCCAGGGGCAAAAGCAGCTCCCCTCTGCTGGCCTGGACAGAAAGACGCCGGTGCCTGGAGGGGCCTCAGCCAACGCACCCCGCTCCAACAGTTTATCAGTCCCAGGTCCCCTAGGGGAAGAGGCCGAAAGAGGAGCTCTGCGTCCTGACCCACTTTTCCCAGAGCTCCCTTCCCAGATCTGGCCCGGCCCAGTCAGATCCTTCTCACCTTGTGACACCAGTAAGAGAAACACTCACACACGTATTTGTACAGAGAGTATTCCGGCTCATGAAAACCACGCAGAGACTCGCACTTTACAGATAAGGAAGATGGTGCCCGGAGGCAGGTCCCCGAACTGTGCTCTTCCGGCTCGGAGGCCTCCCCGGCTGGCACGAACATCACAGCTCTCCCTCAGACAACACAGGACAGATGAGCTCTCTGCTTCCCTTCTCCTGGCAGCTCACCCGCGGAGGAAATGCCGCGCCCTGAGTCAGGGGCCCCTGCACACGGAAAAATGCGGATGCGGAGACCAGCCCACCCCCCAGGCTCTGTCTCAGGAGCCCTGGGGTGGGACCCAGGAGTCCCAGTTTTCAGGAGCTTTCTGGGGGGTTCTGAAAAAGACCGCCTGCGGCGCACCTGGAGAAACCTAGCAGCGACTCAATCAGTGCCATCGGCCCGGCAACGTGCGTCAAAGACGTCCACGCCCGTTGACCCCACGGCACCGCGTCCAGCAACTTCCCCCGAAGACTTCAAGAAGCACACAAATATCTACGCATCAGGACAGTCACTCAAGCATGATTTGTACTGAAAATGGGAAATCTCTGAACCTCCAGGTGGGGGGAACGGGCGAGACACATCAGAACAGCACCACACTGTGCACCCACAAGAAGTGATTCCCTTCTCACTCTTGAAAAAGCAAATGTAGAGTGGTTGTCTCCAGCTAGCAAGATGACCTGCAAACTTATTTTCCTTTTGATTATCTACCTCTCCTAAATTCTCTACCATAAGCATGGCTGATTATATAATATTTTTTTTAAACCAAGTAACCTGGGGGCACCTGGGTGGCTCAGTTGTTAGGCATCTGCCTTCAGCTCGGGTCATGATCCCAGGGTCCTGGGATCGAGCCCCACGTCGGGCTCCCTGCCCAGTGGAGCCTGCTTCTCCCTCTCCTGCTCCCTGCTTGTATTCCCTCTCTCGTTGTCTCTGTCAAATAAATAAATAAAATTTAAAAAAATAAATAAACCAAGTAACTTTTCTGTTTTAATTATCAGCATCAGACCTAAAATTTGAAGCCCAGTTCAGTGAGAACAGGAAGGATTGCAAGTAGCACCTATTCCAACCATGAACGTGACAAAGGAACTCCCTCTCTGCCATGTTTCAAGTTATACTTGAATACTTCCAGCACCCAAGAGCTCATTCCCTTCCCTAAAGAAATACCTTCTGCAATTAAAAGATGATTCCTTATCCTAAACAGGATTCCACCTTCCTGAAGCTAAAATCCCATCTCCCTCTACAGTTTGCATGACATGGCACCACACGATCAAAAAATACATGAAACAGAGCTGTTTCTTAATGAACCAACCTATAGGATGACCACCCATACTTTCCGCCTATGACCAAGATGAGAACGTGGGGTTTTGCAAGCATTGCTGACACATATTCACAATGCCAAGTTCAAATCAAGCATTGTTCACCTCTTACCCCCTACAATCACCTAGATGATTAAAACACCTGCGTCCCTACTGAGTCCATTGTTCCATGAACAGCTGCCCCTGCCCAGTGGCCCAGTACCAGTCTGAGGAACTCTTCACGGAGGCCATTTTTGGGTGAACAATCTGCTTGAGGTTGCCAGCTCAGCCAAGACACACAGATGCCACAGCACCAGAGGCGGAGCGATCGAGCAGAGCCGAGACAGTGCAAGCAAGAGGCCCTGCCCTCAAAGACAGCAGCAGCCCGCAGGAGAAGTGATGTTCTTTCTTCCCTCTCTCGTTTTAGTTCCTCTTAGTCCCATTTCCTTGCCCATTCTCCTCCTCCACATCCACAGGAACCATTCTTTTGTATTTATATTGTGTTTTTGCAAAATCGGTATTATTTGTATGGTTAATATACATACTAGCACAGCATTACCCATCTCTACTTACTTCTTCCTGAGCACTATGCTTTAAGATCGATCCTTTGCTGCGAGTGTCTCATCAGTCATTTGCAACTGCTGCAGAGGACTGCGGGCCCAGGCCCACCACTGCACGCATCCAAGGATGGACGCCACCAGGCACTGCGGTGAAACTGTCCCCTCAGGGACCTGCATGACAGGCTGGGCGATCCCCACCCAGGAGGGGGACTGCAGCGTGGGGCTCTACCAGAGGCTCCAGAATGGCTGCACCAACAGGGGTAAGTTCCGGCACCCCCAACACTGCTGTGCATGGACAGCAGCCAGCTTGCTCACTTACTTGTTTGAGAGAGAGAGAAAGAACGTGCAAGTTGG
The DNA here is from genome assembly GCA_028534135.1 of Potos flavus. Lineage (NCBI taxonomy): Eukaryota > Metazoa > Chordata > Mammalia > Carnivora > Procyonidae > Potos > Potos flavus. The sequence goes on along the minus strand of CM052894.1, from coordinate 43,358,533 downwards.
AGGAGAAGCAGAGGAAGAGAAACAAGTAGACTCCGCTAGAAGCACAGAGCCCAACACGAGTCTGGATCCCAGAGCCCTGAGATCACGACCTGAGCTGAAATCAAGAGTCGGATGCTTAACCGACTGAGCCACCCAGGCGCCCCAGCATCCAGCTTTCTAGTTGCTGCCAGCCTAGAGGTGGAAAGGAACAGAGTTCACAGTGGATGCTTCGCGAACCTGCCAGAACCACAGCTGCTAGAAGAGCATGAAAGGCCTCTGCTACAGACGGCATCAGTGGCACGAACTGGAAACAACTGCTCATTAACACAAATCTCCATCGGGAGACCTCACTGCCTTGAGCTGTCAGACTGCTGGAGCACAAAAGGCATGCACTGGCTTGCAAAATGCCGTGGATTCGCTTGCTCCGTTTGGTTGGCAGAGGCTCCTCCCAAGGAAGTCTCCTGTCGAGGGGTGGGCAGCAGCAGAGTGCGCCGCTCACTTTGTTATCTGCAGTCACAGGTCACGGCTCCTACCGCATGTGACACCCCATGTGATCGGACAGCACCTGAAGCAGTCCATACCTGTTCAATGAGTCCTGGCAAGGTCAAACTAACTGTTCTAAAGGTCGCCAAACACTTACTCTAACCTCGGAGCTAACTTTCTCGCGGATCAGGAACCAAGAGTTTACAGACCAGCATTGGTCTGGAGACCACACCCTGAGTGTGGGATAGAGTGGGGGAACAAACCAAACCACCCTGGCCTGAAGTCACAGTTTAAGGTGCCACTGACACAGCCACAGGGCAGGGGCACTAACAACAACATAAAGAACAGTCTATGCTTACATACTGCCAGGCACTGCTCTGAACAATTTACAAACAGTAATTCCTTTAACCCTTACAGTACAAGGTCCTATTACTACCCTCATTTCACAGATGGGGAAGTGGAGACACAGACTGGGAAACTGACTTGCCCAGGTTTGAACCCAATACGTGGCTCAGACACAGGCTCTAATCATTCTACTGAACTGACTCCCCGAGGGACATGGCCAACCCAAGCTGTTCCCTCACCTGTCAGGGGGAGTAAGGACCCCCAAAGGGTTGCTAATGAGATGAAACGAGACCATAAACACAAGAAGAGCAAAGCACCCTGTGCAACAGAAACCTGTACCATCCGCAGAGCACACAACCATCTACGTGCATGGGACCGTTTCCCGGCACCGTCCCCCTCCTTTCACACCAGCTCTGGGAAGGAGGTGGTGTCACAGACCCCATCAGACAGACAAAGATAAGGCCCGGAGAGGCTATGGGAACTGGCCAGGGGACGCGGGCTAGAGACCAGTGGTCACTCATTCCCCTCAACCACACCTCACTCCTTAACCAAAGAGAAGGCCAGCAGATGGGACAGCGATCCCAGAGTTCTCACAGGCTGACTTCTACGCGTCCCAGCTAGAACTCTCAGACTTGGACCTTAGGAAGAACCTGGCTTTTCAGTCCATCTAACAAATCACAGAAAGCCAATCAAACATCTCTGAGGGCTGTGCAAAGGCCACTCGGCCTACACCCCTCACTCCATCCTCCTTGGGCACAGCACCCTCCCGCCCCGTGCCAAACGCCGCCCATTCCCTCCAGTCCCATGCTCACGGTGCCTCACAGAGAACCAGTCACAGGGAGAACGACTGGAAGCAGCGACCAGGCCTGCCCTGTGCCTCCCAGGGCCTGGTGAGCCTGGCCTCACCTTCCCAGCACCTGTTGAGCACACATCCCAAGCAGAGGCCTGGAATTCCCGTAAAGACCCACTCCTCACAGATTCTCCTCCAAGTCTCCTGCTCTCACCCCAAATACCGCCTTCACCAGGCCTGCCTTCCTCCTTGTGCATCTCCAGAGCCCATCCTGCCTCTCAGCCCTCTGCCCGCGCCCGGCGCACTGCACACCCCAGTCCCCTCGAGGCAGCCCATCTGCCCCAGGGGACCTGTAAGGCTAGACAGCTGCTCCTTCAGAAGGGGGCCTTCCAGTGAGACAATAACCTCCTAGCAGGCAGGACCCATCTTCTTTGTCGTTCTTCTGAGAATCTTACAGACTTTTACAAACAAAAACACACGCCATTTGCTTCACACCACCAAACAGAAGGGGAGGAGTAGGAAGTCAATAAGCTGGGTTGATTATTTTCTGGCATTTCCAAAAGCTCCGGGACAGAGCAACCGAAAAGAAAAACCTTTGGTGAACAATAGGATATATACTCCAGCTAAGAGGAGGGTCCAGTACGGGTGTGCGGTGCTGTTCACAGGTGATGCTAATGTCTTTCTCACCTTTTCATGCTCCACACTTAGCAGAGCACTGACCAGAGACATGCTGCCCGGATGACGGGTGGGCAGATGGATGGACAGATGGACTGACAGGTGACATCCAGGTCTGAATCTGGGCTCCACCCTAAAGTCAAGTGATCTCATGCAAGAAGACACTGAGGCCAGCTCTAGCGAGTTTTCATGAGAAGCCTTCAAATGAGGGGGGTTGAGAGCAGAAGAACGTACTCACACAAAATTCCACAACTTGGCACAGAAAGTAAGGACAACTGCTGTCTGCTTTGTTTCCTCTCCCTGGGCTTGAAAAACGGGAGAGAAAAATAGGACAGGATTTATAAGGGCGGTCTGCCATTTTCTATCAGAAACGAGTTAGGAGACTAGACAGACTTCTGCACTCTCACACACAGAGCCCCTAAATTCTAAGCTGCTTCAGGTTCAGCCCTCATTTTTCCACAGAAGGACCCAGACCCAGCATGTTTTAGTTTTATATACTTTCTTGCTCTTTCCTAGATCCAGTCCCCACCACGGTTAGTGATGGAGGTGGGTCCCAACTCAGCATCCACGGGTCTTTACCCTCTTATCTCTGTTCAAGGCTTTCTTCTTGGAGCAAGAGGCTCCGTGGCGTCACTTTCCCACTTGAACTCTGTCCTGGGACCAAGCAGTAAGAAGCCACAGCCGTCAGCCCTGGAAGTTTTTGCTGTGTCACGAAAAGAATGAGACAAGGAGGTACCTCCTGCCAATAGCAAACCCATCCTCTGACTCAGCACTAAATTTAGATGTCACGTCCTGTGCCTACAGCCAGATAGTCCCCCCATGTGACAGGTGCTGAGTGAATGAATGCTGTGACAAGGAGGGGAGGGGGGTCCGAGGCTCGGGACACAGACATCTCAATGGGGACCTTCATTGGATGGGCCCGAGTCCAGAACAAATGCACTCTTTATAAAGAAACTGACAAGGAGTCCAAAGCCTGCCCAAGCTCTCAGCAGCTGGTGGCCCTGAGCAAGCCGACAAGCCTCTCTTGGCTCGGTCTGCCCGTCTGTAGAACGTAAATACCAACTGCACAGGCTGAGAAAGATTTTTCTCAATGGTCAGGAATGAGAAGCTGGAGCGCAGCTCCATGAACTGAAGTGCCTGTGACTTGCTCACCCTCACTGGAAAGGCAGGTGCCTGCGAAGCCAGGCCCGGATCAGGAAAAACCAGCCAAGGTTCCCGAGACTCCCCACCCAGCCAGTGGCTGGCAGAGACACCTTGGAAGGAGCCCCAACCTGGGAAGACACCTGGGTCCTGTGCCCGCTCTGCCAGGGGCTTGCTCTAAGAGCCTGGTAGAGTCTCTCTGTGCCTGCGGGCTGCTGTGGCTCATTAACAAAAATAAGCTGTTTGGGCAGAGTGGTCCCTAAGACCCCTTCCAACCATGATCCTCAATAATCTTAAGCTGCTTAAGAAACAGAAACAGGAAATGAAACTTCTGGCCAGATAAGAAAAGAGGCTACCCTGAGTAAGAACAGAGATTATCGAGAGTATTAAAAAGGTCGTTACAGTTTTTTAAAGCAGGACTTCATACACCACAATATAAAAACAAAATTAAGTTTATTTCCATTTGTTATCACATCACTCCCTAGTGGCAGGACAGATTTCCACATGGGGACAGCCGACTCACAGTGGTCAAAATGATTCACTCGAGGGTCCCAGGCCATCTTAAGGAGTCAGGCAGGTATCATTTCGACAAGTAACCTGAAGCTGACTCAGAAAGAGGCTCAACAGACACAGCACACCTAGAAAAATGCTGTGGGCAGAGAGAACGCACGCTGGCTGGGGTGGCCACTGAGGCAGCAGCTCAGCGCCGTGGGGGATGACCCCCGATGATGCTGCTTCCCACACGGGCAGCCCCCCGACCCCGCCGGCAGGCTGTGCAGCCGCGGGGGTTGGTTACGCATGCGGCGATGGCTAACAGTTCTCTTATGCAATGTAGGGGTCATGCTAGCTAGTGACAAAATTAGAAAAGAAGAAGAAGAAAAATGTTTCAAAAAAAGATAACTCCGTCCCACTCCAAGGGGCCCCAACAGATGAGGTTTCACTCAGCTCCTGCCCACGAAACTGTCTTGGATAGCAGAGAGTCGGGATTTTTTATTAGCCACATTGTAGTCATCGGTCATTTTTGAGAGCATGGTTCATCCCCAAAGGAAACCTACAAAGGTAAACAGAGGAAGCAGGCAAAGACGAGAATATGTCACAGAAACAAAGCTGTCACCGATGGCAGCCTCTGGGTCCAGCCATGACTCGCCAACCCAGCTCAGCTGAGGCAAAGGAAGGTGAGGCTTGTGGGGAGCTCCTCTCTCTCTCAGCATGGGGAGCATCTTGAAACAAAAGCATCCAAACAAGTGTTTTCCGACTGTGTTCCATGAACCCTGGAGAGCCCAGAGACCTCTGTAGAGGGGCCTCGGGGAGGACACGAGGAAAACACACAAGCTCCAGGCCTCCGCACCAATGACCACCGCGCCTTTTTGTCTGCTTTACACATTTGCCTTTCATATACAAGGCTGCTCAATGAAAAGAGCCTTACAGCTTAAAAAAATAAATAAATGAATCACAGAAAACATTCACACTTCATACGTTTTCATTTAACTGTTTGTAACAGGGACGCCCAGGTGGCTCAGTCGGTTAAGCATCTGCCTTCGGCTCAGGTCATGATCCCCGGGTCTTGGGATCAAGCCCCGCATCAGGCTCCCTGCTAAGTGGGGAGTCTGCTTCTCCCTCTGCCTGCTGCTCCTCCTGCTTGTGCATGCTTGCTTGCTCTCTCTGTCAAATAAATGAATAGATAATATCTTAAAAAAAAAGAATTCTGATAGAAAATTATTTCCAACATTAAAAACACTAAAAAGGGGGCATCTGGGTATCTCATTCGGTTAAGTGTCTGCCTTCAGCTCAGGTCATGATCCCAGGGTCCTGGGATGGAGCCCCACGTAGGGCTCCCTGCTCAGCTGGGAGCCTGCTTCTCTCTCTGTCCCTGCCTCCCCACACTCGTGCACACTCTCCCTCTCTCTCTGAAATAAATAAATAATATCTTTTTTAAAAAATGATAAAAAAAAAAGAAAACTGTGTAATATGAAGTCTGAAAGGAAACGAGGGAGGGAGGCAGGTCCCTCCTTAAATGGAACTCAGTTCTACCTCCCAGTATCTTCCACCTGTCAGCCTGTGATTAGCTCTCTGGGGTCCAAGAGACTCAGGTCTTGCCACTGCCCCGTGTCCTTTCGAAAACAGGCATCCAAGCCCCTCTAAGTCTTCTTTCCTCCAAAATGAGCTCCTCCTGAGGTCCTTCTGGAGCCCATGGCAATGCCCTCCTTAAAATGTAGGCTCCAGGGCCAAAACACTGTGAGTGTGTTTCTGAGCAGCCCCAGGGGGCAGAGCCTCCTGGTCCATGCACACTCTGGACAGACTCTAACTCCAAGTATAGCCTGAGCCCTGCAATGCCTCCTGATTCCCAGCGCAGGCGGGACCCTGTCTCTCCACTCAAGGGCGGGACGCTCCCAAGAGCAACAGCGGCTCCGGCAGCTTGCTCTCACCCCACATAAATCACTTCAGTCCTCACCAAAGCCCTTGGAAGAGAATACTATTAGCCTTTTTACAGATAAGGAGAAAGAAGATCTAGAGAGAGGAAGCAACTTGCTGGAAGTCCCACAGTCTAAGACAGAGGGCCAGGATTTAAACTCCGAGACTGGTTTAGAACACCCAGCAGTCTCTAGTCCTGTGACCTCCCTCCCTGGCTCCAAACCTACCAGTGATGCTCAAGCCACCTGGCTCATTCCTCTGTGTCAACTGTCCTCCTAGCACTCCCGGGGCAGAGACTATGTGCCTGCTGTCCAGCCCAGCACTGACAGTCAGCCAGTCCCAGACCTGCAGCTGTCAAACCACCAGGACAGATCGCACGTCCTCACGAGGCGCCCCTGGAAACCCTGACCGGGGACCAAAGCCCAGTCCTGCTCACTCAGACCTAAAGAAGACGCCAAGACGCAGCACCTGGCTGGCTCAGTCAGTGGAGCATGTGACTCTCGACCTCAGGGCCATGAGTTCAAGCCCCACATCCAACATAGAGCTTTTCCTTAAAAAAATAAAAAAGAAGAAGAAGAAGACCGCAAGAGGTTTAACCATTTCAAAGATCAGCCATCACGAGATCAGACCTCATTCTTGACAAGCCACACTGGGGAAATGGAGGCCCAGGGAGGTCCCATACCTTACCCAAGGTCACACAACCTCAGCATCTACTAGTCCCAGAATCTACTGCATATCTAAGTTATCCACGCATCCAAAAAAAATCTACCGGCCCCAGAATCGCACGTGCCTATTTCAGCTGGAACTGCAGTTTAGAAGATGGGGAAGCTCAAGGTCTGGCAAGGGGACGGGGGTGAGGGAAAGCAAGCGAGCGAGGGAGCTGGGAGAAAGTCTGAGGAAATGATGGTATACAATGATGTTCCAGTTCCACACACTGATGCTGAAGTTTCCCAAAAGTACACTTCTCAGAACTCTGATGTTGCAAGATGTTCAATGAAAAAAGATGTGTGGTCAAATCCGTCTGGGAAACACTGCCTGGGGAACCCACTCCAGTGACATCCCAAGGCATACTGGCCGGTTAGGGCTCTCAAGAGGCTCCCAATAAAGGAGCCTATGTGACCTGCTCACAGCAGCATTGCTCAAATGCTTTGACCACAGAACCCTTTCGTCAAGCAACACCATGAACATCCCACCAGACCAAGGCTGAGAAGATGTTTCCTGGGGAAATGCTGACCTAGACCTTTTGAAAGAAAATCTTGATAGCCATTACCCTGGATCCAAGACTGAAAAACCAAACCAACCCGGAATGGGACAAGGAGGAAGTGTGTACAGAGCAGAAATAACTAACATACTTCGAGGCCTCTGGGGATGGAGATATTAGTACTGCAAACAAGATGGAAATGTGTGAACACCACTGGGCTGCCAGATACGAATGCTGCTGGGATTGTACAGTTAACTTCCAGCCTCGAGAGTCACAGGGGACGCCTGAAACTACAATCTTTCTTTAAAGTCCAAAGAAACTGTCCCGAGACTTTCCAAAATAGGTTGCAGGCAAAAATCCACAAGTTTTAGAAGAAAAAAGGAAAGAAAATATTGGAACTAGGACTCCAGCCAGGCCATTCGCCCTTGAGTCAAGATGCTGTGGACAGTATGAATTTCATAATTAAAACTCAGGCAAACGGTATGATGGATCCTCAAAAAATTAAACGCAGCATTACCAATAATTCCCAAAAGAATTGAAAGCAGGGACTCAAAGAGGTATTTGTACACCAATTTCGATAGCTTTATTCATAACAGTCAAAAGTTGGAAGCAGCCCAAGTGTCTCCTGATAGATGAGTGGATAAATAAAATGTGGTCTGTACATGCAATGGAATATTATTCAGTCTTACAAAAGAAGGAAATTTGGACATTTGCTACAACATGGATGAATCTTGAAAACATTATGCTCAGTGAAATACGCCAGTTACAAAGCAATAAATATCACATGATTCCACTGACGTGATGTTCCTAGAACAGTCAAATTCATAGAGACAGAAAGTAGAATGGTGGTTACCAGAGGTGGAGAGAGGAGAAAACAGGGAGCTGATTACTGAGTAGAGTTTCAGTTTTGCTAGATAGAAAAGTTCTAGAGATCTCTTAAGTAACTATGTTAATACACTTAATACCACTGAACCATATACACTTAAAAATGGTTACGATGATAAATTTTATGTGTTCTTTGCCATAATTAAAAAATTTTTTAATCAAATAAAATTTTTTTGAAAGTAAGGAAATTCTGATCCATGCTACAAGAGGGATGAACGCTGAGGACATGATGCTAACTAAAATCAGCCCATCACAAAAAGACGAATACTGTGTGATTCCACTTCTACAAGGTACCTGGAGTGGTCAGGCTCGGAGACAGAAGTAGAATGGGCCTTTCCAGGAGCTGGGAGGAAGGGGACAAGGGAGAATTATTGTTTCATAGGTACAGAGTTTCAGTTTTGCAAGATGAAGAAGTTCAGGAGATGGATGGGAGCAATGACTGCACGACAATGGGAATGTGCATAATACCACTGAACTATACACTTGAAATGGTGAAAATAGTAAATTTCATGTTATGTCTATTTCGCCACAATAAAAACACAGGAAAAAATGGTTCAGGGGCACCTGGGGTGGCTCAGTCAGTTAAGCGTCTGCCTTCAGCTCAGGTCTGGGATCAAGTCCCACGTTGGGCTCCCTGCTCAGCGAGGAGTCTACTTCTCCCTCTCCCTTCCCACCGGCTTGTGCTCTCTCTCTCTCTCAAATAAATAAAATCTTTTTAAAAAAATGGTCCAAATGCTAAGTTTTATGTTTTGTATATTTTATCAAAATAAAAAATAAAACTCAATGCAAATGGGTTATGACCCTTAGTGTGAAATGAACATTAAGGTCAACAGTCACCCCTTAATTATCCACCAAGGGTTTAGAGTTGGATGACCAACACAGGATATTCTAAACATCTCTGTTTGGTTTTAGATGTTTCTGTAGCACTTTCATGGAACTCTGTCTCAAAAAGATGGAGACACACAATTCAGGGATATGCTACCTGGCTCTGGTAAAAGGTGAGAAAAGATGTAATACCCATCGTCCACCCCAGGCTCAATCCCATTTAAAATTCTTCTCTGCTGAACACACTCCACATCCCCATTGCACAGACTGATAAGCAGCTCAGCCCTCCTGCTCTATGCCCAATATTTCTGTGGCTCACATCTTCCCAAGGTTACAAAAATTATTAAAGAGACCTTTTGCACTGGCTTGCAGAATACATAGGTGGGGGGGGGCAAAATACCTAACACAAAATATTTCTCCTATGCTGCTTATTTTTTCAGAAAAAAGAAAGCCAGAATATCAAAAAATCACTCAACCCTAACACTGAATCAGAAAACAGTAACCATGGCACAGAGCTAGAAGAAGCCTCAGAATCTTGTCCAACTGCGAACTTCCTTGGCCCGAATGCCACCTTGGCAGCGCTGAGAATCCCATAGGACTGAGTAAGCCCTTTAGTCAAGGCTACACTTCCAGTTGGACTGTCTGTACTGAAAAAAAACAAAGACAAAAAACCCAAGCACCAGGTGGCTAAGAAGCTGATCCAAGGTCAAGATGCTGCACAGTTAGGAGCAGATCCCCAGCCAGGTCTCTTTCGAGGACACCAAGCTGACATTCAGACTCTGAGTGTGAAAAGGAAAGGTCTCTCCAATCCCATAACAGACAATGTGGGCACTCCTCATGGCTCCTGGCGGCCAGCCCCAACACACTGACACCTGATGGGTAACCTTGGGAACTTCAGACATCAATGTCACACCACCTGCTTCCATCACAGACATACCGTGGGTGGTGACATCCGTGTGTGCATCTGGGACTCACTCTGGCCTTCCTGCACTCCTACAACCTTCTGTCACTGTGAAGTCGCCACTCAGGAACATATTTCTGAAGAGGATCTAGACCTACGTGGGACACACCACTCCTTCTACACACAGCACACAAGTCATCCATTCAACAGAAATGTCTTGAACAGCTATCTTGGGCCGGGCTCTATGGTAGGCATCAGGAATACATGGAGACTACATTCTACTCTCGGGGACCCACGGCCACAGGAAAAGCAGCGCCAACATCTGTTCAGCACGGTTTACAAGGAGCTCTCACATAACCCTCAGAAACATCAGGAGAATCCCAGGTTTCCAGTTCTAAGGCTAGCTGGAGGCTGCGCTGCTCACCACAGTAACAAAATACTTCCCCCTCTTACTACAGATTGTCAAATAGCATAGTGAAGCAGTTACTGTTTTAACGACTTTGTAGAGTAGGACATAAGCTCAGAAGGGTTAACTGCCTCGCTGAAAGTCTAAAACTTAGTAAAGGATGACTACCTTCCGCACCACCGCACTCAGTGATGACTTCGTCTACGAACTGTAGCATCACATGAAGATGGGACTACATACAGTGGACATTCATCTGCTGTTTTAGCTGCACCAATATCCTTCTTGCTCGCCTTGCTTTGGAGAATGGCTCCCCCCCTCCCCATCTCAAAAACCATAGGATCCTGTACAGGCTGCCAGTCACAGCATCCCATCACCCTACCCTATTCACTGGGTCAACTGCTGAGACAATCTCCGTCCCCTAGTCCTTGCCACAATGATTGGGCCTGACATGGACACAGACCTGCCTGGGCTCGTTAGATGGATCTCGCTTTATTCTCCGATCAGGGACCATGAAGATGAAGTCCACGGAGTCCTGAGGCCATACTCCACGGAAAAGGCCCACAGTATTCAATGATCAATCATCCAAAAGCCAGTTTCTCCCCCCTACCCCAAGCTTTTGGAATATTATATAATAAGGTTCTCCTTTCTGCCTACTCTGCTTTGAGCTAAGTTTCCATCACTTGCAATAAAGGTGCCCTGAACTCATACACATAGAAGGATAAAGAAAATCTGCCCTTCTCTTAGAAACCTCTTTTCAACCCTTACTTTCAAGTTCCTCCACTACTTCCTCCCAAATAACACAGTTAAAAGAATCAAAAGAAAAACTACAATGGTTGGAACTTTTACTTATGTCCCTATTCCAGCTGACCCTCCAGGCTGGAGTAGATGAAGATGATGCAGCAGGAACCTGAAGAGGGCAGAGAGAGAACAAAAGGCCCAGGCAACCTCTAATGAATAATAAATAATCCATACCCGACGATAAGCAGCCAACTACACTCATCCTGTTGGAAAAGCCTGGCAGGTTATTCCTTTAAGAAAAAACATTCCTCCAGCTTTAACTTGTGACAAATGTCCAGTGTCTAAGATCCTAGTGCCTCCCAAAACCCCTCGCTCAGCCTAGTCCCTGTGGTCACTCCAGATTACCTTTGCACCCCCACGCCGCCGGAGCCTATGCCGACCCCTGCTCTGCTCGGGCTGGTTTCATTTCCGCAACCTGAACCAGAACATCCCCCTCTCCTTTGCCTGTGTGCGTGTTCACGTGGCCTCTTCGACACCAGCTCGAGTCCCAGTCCCTCCTCGAAGGCTTCCTCCAGCAGCCACTGCTGTGTCTACTCTCTAGCCTCTGGTGAGACAAAAGTGGGCAGCTCGCGAGGACACTGAGCAGGAGGCACGGTGGGGGCAAGAAGGGAACTTTCATCTCTGGGCACACAGGGGCAACCACGCAGTTCTGACACCTCTGTCTCGTAAGAGAGGCCAAGGGTGAGATGATTTGGGGAGACCCTCACATTTAGGTGGTAATTACAGCCACCAGAGGTGGATGAGAATACTTGGGGAAAGTATGTGATATACAGAGTTTTAAAAGGAGGAAAATGCCTGCTTGTGTCTGTATCACTCAATTGATCTATCTCATTATGTCACTCTCCTGAGTGTCCCATTCCCCCAACTAGGTGGCAAGGTGCGGGCTGGAATTACATCCTCCCCACCTCTGTCTCCATCTGCATCACAGCCGCACCTGCACTGAGCACAGGACCAGGCACTTCAGTCCTCCCCAATTACATTCCCCCAGCCGCCACCCCAGTGGCTGAGGCAGGCAGCCTTGCACCCTTAGCCCCATCTCTCAGATGAAGACACTGAGGCTCCCAGCCAGAAAGGGACCCTCATTCCAGGGGCAGGCAGTCAAGGTTCTCCAAGTGAGAAAACTGAATCAAAGAGAAAAGACAAGGGACTGAGTGGATTCTGAATGACCAAACAAGATCCTAGCTCACCTGTAGAAAAGACATCAGACACCTGAGCCACTCAAAGGAGAACAACAAGAATTCTCCCCTCTTACTACCCCCAGCGGTGGCAAGGGTGATCACCTCTTCCTTACAGATCCATGTACTGGGACAAGGAGAGGCTCCATAATTCCAGAGTTTCCCAATGCAGGAAATGGCCTGAAACTGAACTGCAGGGGCCTAATCAGGTTAACAGGAAAAAATATCCCAACACGGAGTCAGGAGCACTGGGCTTTGCCTCAGTTCAGGCCCCTTTCTGCCCTGCAACTTCTGGCCTGTCCTCACACCGTACAGATGTAAGTGTGGAACTCAGCACAACGCAGACAAGACAGCCCTCATCAGGGGCTGCTACAGAATCAAGCGAGATATGAAAGTGTGCAGTAAGATTCAAAATGGTGAGCAGCAACGTACCATCAATCCTGGAATAGGAATGTCCCTGCCCCCAAAATAAAACAACACCGTGTGTCCCTCAGTCATCTTCATACCCTGGGCCTGAGCATGATGAGTTATAAATGTCTGGGTCTCTGAGCATGAGCAGAGCAGATGGGTTTGGTGTGTGGCCTGCCCCATACCACTGGGGCCAGCTTCCCCCTCGGCTCCAGGCCCACGTGGAGGGTGGGGGTGGGGTGGGGACTGCCAGCCATCATTTGCCTGCATCACAGCCAGATCCCAGTGCACCAGTGCCAGCCAGGGGATGGGCATCCTGGACCCAGGGCCCACAAGGGGTGTGGAAACCACCAAGAAAGGCCCTAACTGGGTGATGGCAGAGCTGCGGACCCGCATGCACAGGGAAAGGTGCGTCCGACCCCGCAACCAGAGCAGCTCCTTTATGCTCTGAGCTTCGCCCCGTAAGAAGGGCTCACTGGTGAAAAGAGGGGAAAAAAACAAAAGTTGGAAAACCACTGCACAATAACGCATACTTTGGGAAGCCTGGGTGGCTCAGTCGGTTAAGCGTCTGCCTTTGGCTCAGGTCATGATCCCGGGGTCCTGGGATTGAGTCCAAACATCGGGCTCCCTGTTCAGCAGGGAGGCTGCTTCTCCCTCTGCCTCTCTCTGCCTGACGCTCCCCCTACTTGTGCTCTCTCTGACAAATAAATAAAGTCTTTTTAAAAAATAATAAATACTCATCCTTTACAAAGGTCCCCAACACTATTGTTTACTTGCACACCACATTACCATTCCCCAGAAGTTCTATCTTGCCATACGAAATGCTATCCTAATTTTTCTCTAAAGCGTTAACTAAAATGAACACAACTTCCCCCTGACAACTACTTTTCTGAGGATTTCATGACCCTCTGCAAAGCCACAGAATTCTGCCTTGTGGTAAAACTAGGGTCTTAAATCACTGCCCTCGGGGAAAATTCAAACCCTACTCTGTCCCTTCCTCAGAGGTCAAGACCAGCTCCTACAACCTCAGCGCAAGGGAGGCCCCACCTTCTCTGCCAGGCACGGAAAAGGGGGGACCTAATTAATGGCAATCCATCCATCTATTCCAGAGATTAAAGATAGAGCTGATTCAAACACATCCCAAGGAGGATGTGGGTCTGCACTCTAACTTCTTCACTTCCTTGATCAATTTTCTCCCTCAAAAATAGAAAGATAAAAGCAATTTAGAAAAAAAATTACCCCAGTGAGATTTCCCCGAGTCTTTATCGTCATGGGCACATCTGATAGCCTTCTTAGCATCCTACAAAGCACCAGCCCAGGAGAGGACTGGTTTGCCCAGCGACTCAAATATGGCCATAATTGGGAGACCGAATGCAGGTTTGAAGGATGTAAATGCTAGAGTCAGAAATCCCAAAGTGGAGACAGAGGGCCACCAATGATGTGCTGTGTGGACGGCAGTTTATTCTTTGCGTCTCAGTTTCCTCCACTACAAAAAGTAGTGGAGGCCACAAAAAGTAGTGAGACGGCCAATATACACTGCAGCTCTTACCAGGAACAGCTTATAAAATCACCCCCTTAATAAGTGAGGTTTTTAACAGCCAAATAAATGGGTATCATCAGCCTTTGGCCTACAGGTACTCAAGGCTCTTTGTCAGCCCTCCCAGTTCACTCTTAAAATCAAGGACAAGACATAGAAAAGGTGGCATTTGCCACTCCGTGGCTCTGAACGTGTTAAACAAAACAATAGGTCATAACTAAAAACTCCTGGTGCCCAATACTTTGAGCATCTGAACCACTCCAAACCGAGTTTTTTTCCTCTGGCAAAGTAATATTAAGTAGACAGCTTACAGAGTAGCAACAGTAAATGTAATAAAGCAGAGTGCCTGCCACAACAGTAGGAGCCTAATAAACACAGGTTCTCTTCCTTCCTCCAGCTTCCTTGTCTAAAAGGCTGGCTTTCCACACTCCTCAACCAGGCTAGGCCAAGCCTACCACTTCTCACAAACTCCCAGTAGGACCCTCACCCCCAACACACACACACACACACACACACACACACACACACACACGAATACTCACAAATCCATCACTCGAGGGCACCAGCCACCAGCCTCACAAACTCCCAGTAGGACCCTCACCCCCAACACACACACACACACACACACACACACACACACACACACACACGAATACTCACAAATCCATCACTCGAGGGCACCAGCCACCAGCATCCCTCCTCAGGCAGCTCAGCACCGCCAGCGAGGGATCTGAGCCCCAGCAACCACTACTAGGATTTTCCCATGGTGCAATGCAACTTCCCCAACTTTTCCAGGCCCACAGTTTCCAAAGAAACCTAGCAGGCATTGTGCATAATCAAGAGCAAGTCTGGGCGAGCAAACAGACTGAACTCTGGGCAGAGGGAGCAGACAGAGTCAGAAAGTCAAAAGGCACCAGTGGTCCTGAACCTGGGTGGCAGGGACCAAAATTCAGGAGGACCAGCCCTGGCCCTGGCTCCATTCTTCTAGACTGTATCACTGATTAAAGGCTAGCAGGGACTCCCAAATGACCAGCGGATGATGAAGTCTTAGGAAAGGGACTGTCGGACATCCCTCCGAGGTCAGCAGGACCTGGGGGTCTCAGGAGCACCTCAATGCCGTGGCAACCGGAGAGTCGGGGCCTGCAGTGCCGGGCATTGTTCACAGCGACGGGCGGGACCGGGGGAGGGGGTGCGAAGTAAGGGACCACGCAAGACCCTCCTCCCCAGACGGGCCAAGGGAGGGAAGCCCTGACCCACGGCCACAGCCAGGTGAATGAGTGGCCCTCGAGAGTTCCCCCTGGGAGCTGCAAAGAGAGATGGTGGAAGGCGGTCCCAGAGGCCGGGTCAGGGGTCTGCCACTCACCGGCGCCCTCCGAGGGCTGCGGCGGCCCAACGACGCCGTTCAAGTAGAGAATGGGCAGCAGGTGAGGCTGCGTCTTCTCCAGGGCCGCCCGCAGGTCCTGGAAGTGGTCCCGCTCCTTGGCCAGGAGCAGCTTGAGCAGCAGCTCCGCCTTGGCGCCTCCCGCCTCCTCGTCCAGCTGCCGCCGCTCGCCAGGGCTCAGCGCTCCCGCGGCCTCGAGCAGCCCGAGCACGGCCTCCACCTCGGTCATGGCCTGGGCCAGGCTCTGCTGACACTGGGCGAGCAGCTCCCGGCGCTGGGGCTCCATGGTGGCGGGCCGCCCCGCCCCGCGGACGGCTCCGGCTCCGGGAGGCCGGCGGGCGGGCAGGCGGGCGGGCGGCGGCGAGTGGCCTCGGGCGGCGGGCGCTCGGCTGCAGCCCTAGCGCGCCCGGGGCTGCGGGGCCGCGGGGGCCATGGGCCGGGGCCTGGCGGGCTGGGGGCCCGGGCGGCGGGCGGCGCTCAGCAGCGGCCGCCTCCCGGGCTCAGGAGCGCAGCCATGTTGGCTGCGGCGGCGGGACTGGAAGAGGAGGAGGAGGAGGAGACGGAGGAGGAGAAGGAGGAGGCGGAGGAGGGGACGGCGGCCGGGGCGCGCCCCGAGGCCGGGCTCCAGCCGGGCATGCTCCCCCGCCCCCTCCGCGCGCGCCGCCCGCCGCTCCCTTCCCGGCCCCGCGAGAGATCGCGCCCCGGCTCCCGGGCCCCGCGCCGCCCCCCAAACTAGACCACAACTCCGCGGGGAAAGTCTCCGGCGCCGCGCTCGCCAGGCCCCCGACGGCTCCGGCGCGGCTCGGCGGCCGCCCCGGCCCGCCTCACCGGGGCCCCGCGGCCGACGCCCGCTCCGCCATGGCCCGAGCCCCGCCGCCGCCGCCGCCTCCTGTCCCTCCGCCCTCTCCCCTCCCCCGTCGTCTCTCCGAGAGTCTGGGCGGCCGGTCCCGAGGGGATGGCGAAGGGGAGGGGTCCCCGCCTCCCCGCCCCCGGCCCGCCCCCGGCTCCGAGGCCTGGGAACAGCCGGGGGTGGGGACGCGAAGTCAGGGGACCTGCGGGAAGCAGCCCACACCCCCGGGCCCCCTCGGCCTGACACACGGCCAACCCCAGGCTATTGTAGACGGCCTCAAACAAAACCATGCACCTCCACCACTCCATCCCGAGTCTCTAACCTGAGAACTCCAAAATAAAGCCTGGACACAATTAAGGAGGGAGTCCCCTAAATTTGGACATCTCCAAATTAAGACCCCCTCTGAATCTGTGAGATTCCCCCCACTCCAAGGAACCCCTAGAGAATTTCCCAATAGACTCCCCTGAGTCTCGGTTAATCAGGATCTTTGCCCTCACCCCCATTAGAGATCTTGGTTCCCAGAGTCTCAGAGGGGTTTGGATGTGTTGCTAGATGAAGAAGAGGGTGGTAGGGGGTTGGCGGTGGAGCCCTTGATCTTTTTGGCAAGATGTCACCACGAGATTCTAGCTATTCTAAGAAAAGGCAAATCAATGGATTACAGAAAACTTGTACCCTGATGCCCTCAGTGAGGATCTACAGTCAAGAACTCTTCTGCCTTCCTTTATAGCCTTTTTCAGACACTTACCACTTACCACCCAAATGCAGGAGGTGGTCCTTAAAGCTGGAGTCCCAACTGTTTGCTCTCAGTAACCCCACCCCGCTAGTGTAAAGCAGGATCCCAAGACCATTGCAAACCTCTATGTTGGAGTGAATGAATCTCAATTACAAACCCTAGGAGCCCAGGGTGCCTTTGCTCCTGACATTCACTTCCACCCCCACCACTTCCTTTCCTGACTCCAAAAGTAAAATTTTCTCCAAGATTCTGCTTCTTTAAGAAGAAGAGTCATTTTTATTTAATGGAAACAAACTTTATGCATAGCGGTTAGAAACAAGGGGACTAGAATTTGCACTTCACTTTTGGATCTCCCTTTAAGTAACTGTGCAAGGTGGGAGCAAATCACTTCCTCTGGTTGATCTCACTTTTCTCAGGAAAACAGGGTGGGAAGAGTGTATTTAACCAGGGGTTGTTAGCCTTGAGTTCATGAATAAGCTAGAGGGTGTCCGTGAAGCTTTTGAAATTATGTGAACATTTTGTGGACATGTATGTATTTCTGGGATTGTGGGGGGGGGTGGTTTCTAGCTTTGATTAAATTGTTTAAGACCTGCAGGACCAGAAGTGGACTCAAAATGACAGAACTGAATTCTTTTAAGAAGCCTCCCTGCTCAGATAGTCTGGGCTTCTCTCAGCTGAGCGAGGCTCCAGGGGAGCGGAAGGCTGGTTACTGCACAGTGCCAGGGTCTAGACAGGCTCCCTCTAGCTGTCCCTTCCCCCCTGCCCCTGAGACATGGTTCCCCCTTCTGGCCACCACCTCGTCTGCAACAACTGCAGGGCTGAAATTACCCGCAAAGGCATCCATCCCTCAGGACATCCCTGTCCTTCAGGACAGGACCTCTGTTCTTAGATGGATTAACTAGAAATCTAGCGGATGGGAAGAAAGAGGAAGGGGGGAGGAGGAGAAGCAGGAGAGTCACTTGGTTTATGGTTAGAACCAATAGTGAGTAAGTCCTGATCCAAAGAGTGCCTGAGACAGCAGGGAGGCAGTCTCCCGGTGCCCCCAAAAGGATGGTAGGTAGCATGTGTGTTTTCTCTCTGGAAGCCTGCCAGAGATGCAGTGAGGAAGCTCATTTGCTAAGAGCATTTTCTCCCAGTGACGGAGACTACTTTCAGCAAGCCCTTTATTAGAACACAAATTCTTGAGGAAAAAGTGTACTTTATAAACATTTAACTTTAGCATTCCTTTCACCAGTGACCTGGTATTTCTGTAGCATTTTATACCCTTCAGGACACCTTCCCATACGCTATGTCCCTTGTGCCCTGTTCTGGGTTGAACCGTACCCCCCTTAAAGATGTGTTCATGGGGCGCCTGGGTGGCTCAGTCGTTAAGCATCTGCCTTCAGCTCAGATCATGACAACAGCATCCTGGGATCGAGCCCCACATCGGGCTCCCTGCTCGGCGGGAAGCCTGCTTCTCCCTTTCCCACTCCCCCTGCTTGTATTCCCTCTCTCGATGTGTCTCTCTCTGTCAAATAAATAAATAAAATCTTAAAAAAAAAAAAGATGTGTTCATGCCCTAACTTCCAGTACCTGTGAATGTGACCTTGTTTGGAAATAAGGTCTTTCCAGATATAATCAAGTTAAAATAAGGTCATACAGGATTCCGGTGGGCCCGAATCCAATGACTGGTGTTCTTACAAGAGGGAAATGTGGACACAGACATGCACATAGAGGAGAATACTATGTCTTCTCTCTCCAAGAAGAAGGAAGCAGAGATTGAAGTGATGGGTCTACCAGCGAAGCAGCACTAAGGGTTATGGGCAACTACCAAATGCTAGGAAAGAAGCCTGGAATGGATCCCTCAGAGCCCTCGGAGACACCAGCCCTGGGAAGCTTGACTTCAGACTTCTGGCCTCCAGAACTGTGAGCAACTAGATTTCTGCTTTGCGGTTTGTGGTCATTTGTTATGGCGGCCCCAGGAAACACAGCCCCCTCACGACGGAGGAAGTTTGAAAGACAAAGCTGGGCATTCCCATTTGACAAATCACCCTAACACCCTGACCACTACTGCCTAAGAATTTTTCTGTAGAGGTACCCACTTTTCCTTCTTTCTTCTGATCTTAGAAACAGAGGGCCCCTCCTCCTTGAGAACAGCTCTTTGATGTTCTGGGTACAATCCCTGCACTCTCAACTCACGTGTGCACATGCTCTCTCCCCTGCACTGACCCCCACCTCCTCATGCTCAGAGGTCCTCTTCCCTCTGCCTGACAAGGGGACCTCCACAGGCTCATAGACCGCTCACTCCTTAGTTGGTTCTTTGCAATCCACCTTCTGAGCCCAGCTCCCCACAGACAAGTGCTCTCTCCGAAGGCATTCACCTTCTTTCACACCTCCTGCGGTGTCCACTCTGCTCTGCTTCACCCTACTCTGGGAACTCCTTGTTCTCCCTCCGACCCCTCCCGCCCCCACGGGCTCCTTTCTCCCCATGGCTGACCCTTCATTCCTCTTGTCTCCCCAGCTCCCTCCCTCCTACAGGGCAGTCACACCGGAGCTGGACAGAGATGTACTCAGATCCCACCATAGACACTTGCTGACTCTGTATGCCTGGGCTAGCTGCTTAACTTTTTTGAGCCTCTGTTTCTGCATTTCTAAACTGGGAATAAGCATCACCCTTTGGCAGGGTTAAGAGGGTTCAGAGCTAGGGCTGGTACAAAGCTCCAGCACAACGCCTGGTATCTGATGGGCATCGAAGCCCCCTAATTTACCACTTGAACAGGCGACTTCTGCAGTCAGAATGCCTGATTTCAATACTAGCTTTGCAACTTGGTAGCCACGTGATGTTGGGTAAAACTCTGGTGCCTCAGTCTCCTCATCTTTAATATAGGGGTATCAGTAAAAGTATTAAGGTAGTTAGTGCCATACACACACACACACACACACATATGTATATAATTAGTGCTCAGTCAATGGTAGATGTCACTGTGCTTTTGGCTTCTAATCTCTTGTGGGTCTGAGAGGAAAGACTCTGCAAGGCACATAGAGACAGGTTTTGAGCAGATGTTTCCAGATTCCTGAATAAGAGGTTGTGGCCTCCGGCTCAAAGACTTCCATTTGACTTATATTCAGATGGCAAGAGCAGCGGCCCCTTCTACCTTGTTGTCTGCATTACTGCCCTAGCACTTTGTTGTCTGCTGTACTGCCTGGCCTTAGAGGCTCAATACAAATTTTTTAATTAGTCCGTGAACGTATGAATGAATAAACAATTCAAGAGTTTTTGCGCTGTGGCCCCATTTGAAAAACAATTTCTGCCCAAAATAGAAAGATGGGAAAAGAATACTTCAAATAGGAGCAGCCTCAGAAGCAAAGCGAGAGAGAGACAGGTCCCCGGAAGTGGGCAGCAGGTCGGGAGCTCAGCACAGGTGCCTGAACTCCGCCCACTTCGGAGCCACGCCCCGCACCGTGCTAAGCACCAGGAGCCCCACCCTCTCCTGCTACGGGCCGGACCCACCAGATCCTGCTGGGAACTGGATGCCCGGGCTAATGTAGTCTTGGAGGCAGGGTCTCCTCCAGGACTGCAAGCCCAGTCCTGCCAGGCAGCGTTAACCTTTTGATTCAGAGCACATTCTTCACATTTCAACTTAGATGTTATTTACTTTAAGAAGCCATACTTGCCTTTCCGATCTCCTCTCAGAAGAGCAGAATGATCCCCTAAGATGTCCACGTCTAGTCCCCAGAACCTGTGAATGTGAAGAGTGTAATGTTACAAGGCGAAAAGGGACGGTGCAGATGTGATTAAAGTTACAGGCTTTAAGATGGGGACAGCTGCCTGGATTAGGCAGGGGGGCCGGGTCTAACCACATGAGCCCTTAAAAGCAGAGAATTTTCTCAGGTTGGAGGCAGTGGAAGGGGAAGTCGAGAGATTTCAACCATGAGAAGGATTTGACTCGCCACTGGGGGCTCTGAGACGTAGGGGCCCAGTGCAAAGACCCAAGAAAGGCTGTAGAAGCAAGGGATGGTCTCCAGCTGATAGCCAGCAAGCAAACAGCTTCCCAATTAGAGCCCCACCAGGGGACGCCTTGAGTTTGTGAGACCATGAGTATAGAAACCAGTTGAACCAACTGGGACTTCAGACCTTCAGAGCTATAAGATAGTAAATGAGGGTTTTAAAGCCCTACATTTGAGGCAAGTTTTTATGGCAGCCATAGAAAACTGACAATTCCCAAAGACTCTGAGCTCTGCAGACACAGGAACAGTATCTTCTTGTTCACTGCGAAACCCCCAGTACGTACTATGATGCCTGCTGTTTGGTAGGCACTCAAAAAAATCCTGTATGAATGAATGGAAACCTACTCTTCCAGCAGGACTTGCTTTGGGGGTAATTATTTATGGCATCTTATATAAACGAAATCCAGTTCTCCACCAACAATCCGAGGGGAGGTTTTCAAATGAAGAAACGTGGACACCAGGCTTTCTCTGCAGACTGAGTGAGCTTGGGCCCCAGAGGCCTCTGACCCTGAATTTTATGTTCTAATAGATAAGCAACAGCTGTTCCCTGGAGAAACAGACCCTGGTGCCCCGCTCCACGTGTGCAGCAACTTTGGCAGGAAGCAAGGCTGCACGCGAGACAGTGCGTGCGCTGCGTGCTTGGCAAGCGTGGGAGGGCATTGTGGGACTGTTTTGGTGTGAGTGGGGGTCTCTGTGAGTACAAACTGCACTAGTATGAACACTTGGATGTGTGTGGGCGGAGAAGTAATCCTTTCTAGGATAGCTTTCCTGCCCCACCATAGAAAGTATGTGCGGCCCTATACCTGAGGTGTGACATTTAAAAGGATTTCCTTGCACAGCTCTTGAAGTGAATGAACTCCCCCAGGATGCTGAAAATGGAATTCTACTTATGAAGACGCTATGTTTCACCCAACTTTTTAAGAACGCTGTGACAATGAAATGAACTATATACCTGTTTATAGTTAATGATAAAAATATTAACTTGAGCTAGGCTCTTGATAGCTTCTCAAATCATAAAGACATTTTTCTTCCAGATGGCTTTTGTTCTTCACTCAGGGATAGCCCAGAGGCAAATTTCCTAAAATTTTAAAACAGGAAATCTGAGAGAGTCTCATTTAGTAATGAGTCTTGCCCAAGGTACTGGGACAGGGTGAGATCTGAGATTCAAAGCATTTGAGAACCTTAGAAAGGATTAATTAATGATTAACAATTAAATAAATAGTTGACAACTATTTATTGAGTGCTCACTGTGTGCCATGCCCTAGGCTAGGCCCTAGGGCTACCCGCCTCATTTTGCAAATGAAGAGCCAAGAGGTTGCTTGCCCAAAACTATACTGTCAGAACTGGGGCAGGATTCAAGTTCATCACCTACATTCATCGCTCTGTCTAGACTAGCCTACGCCCACCTTGGAGTCTTCAGCTCTAGTTTTTTTAGTCCTTCTGTGTACCCACAGACTGTCTGCAGCAACCCTGCAAGGCTATGCCCCAGCTCCTCGTCCTTTATTCCTCCTTGGGATTCAAACACTTCTGGGGAGGTCAGGGGTGCATCTGGGTGGCTCAGTTGGTTAAGCGTCTGCCTTCAGCTCAGGTCATGATCCCAGAATCCTGGGATCAAGACCCGCATCAGCCTCCCTGCTCAGGGGGAAGCCTGCTTCTCCCTCTCCTTCTGCTTGCCACTCCCCCTGCTTGTGCTCTCTCTCTCCCTCTCTCTCTCTCTCTGTGAAATAAAAAACTAAATAAATAATCTTAAAAAAATATAAAACACTTCCAGGGGGTGCCCCCTCTACAGAAACCAGTTTGAAGCCACACTTGGAAAGGTTCTGATATCATGTGATAACATCTTCCTTTAGTGACTTCTCCCAAAGGGTTGTTAATTTGACAACAATGATGCTGAACCCCAGGTATGAGCAGTCATCTTCATGAACCTTAGGGGGTAAGAATGGCTGGCCTAGGGACGCCTGGGTGGCTCAGTTGGTAGACCGCTGCCTTCGGCTCAGGTCATGATCCCAGGTTCCTGGGATCAAGTCCCACATCGGGCTCCTTGCTCGGCAGGGAGCCTGCTTCTCCCTCTGCCTCTGCCTGCGTCTCTGCCTGCTTGTGCTCTCTCTCTAACAAATAAATAAATAAAATCTTAAAAAAAAAAAAAAAGAATGGCTGGCTTAGTCTCCCGTCCATGCTTCAAGAATTGCAGGATTCCCCTGCTACCTCCTCACTTCCTCAAGAGTCTTCGCTAGCTCCCCATTGCCTACAGGACCAAGTACACCTCCTCAGCCGGACGTCTAAGGCTTGTTGGCATCTAATTTAATCTATTATCCCCACCCCATCCCTACCCCCCAATTTTCCAGTGACTGACCCTCTCTGAGCCCTCTCTTCCAATGCCTCCTCTTTACCTGCCCAAACCCCTCTCGTCCTTTAGGACCAGGAAAGCCTCCTGCTGACCCCCCCTCCCCTCCCCAGAACTCCAGAGGTGCTTCTGCCTCAAACCACTTCTCTCCCTGTTGTCATGACCCATTGCCTTACATTGTTGACAGTTTCGCCAGGTTAGGTTCCAGCACCCGAACATGCTGGGACAAGGCTTTGCAGTGTTCCTTTTTGCACGGCCCTCCCAGGATGGCCTAGGATGGTAGAGTCCTGAAGCAGATGCTTCTGAAGTACCTGAGGATCCAAAACCCCAGGGGAAGAGGCGGAGAGAAGCCTGAGAACCCTGGTTTGGGTAAAATCAGAAACCCACCGGGGCCCCAGCCATTCTAGGGCATTCAAAATCCTTTCGCACATTCTCTCCAGTGTCTCTTCCCCCGCCCCCATGTAATAGTCGCCGTGCTTCTAGTCTACATGGAGGCTCAGAGAAGCAAGCCAACCCGCTCAGGACCGCAAAGATGGAAAGTGATGGCATCAGGAGTGGCCTCAATGGCCTTAGAACAACTCCCCACGGGTGTCAGCAAGGCTGCCATCGAAGCAAACCTCCCTGGTGCAGAAGCAGGAGCTGGAGAAACAGCTGCGGGATGGAACACGGGCCTCTAGTTTCCAGCCAGGAAGCACCCAGCTCTGCACGGCTTTACTGGGGTTGTTCCCTTGGGGAAAGCCCCTCCGTGGGAGGCCTCATGAGGCTAACACACTCAGGCTGCGGGCCACAGCAGAGGTAGCCGCGGGAGTGCAAGGCCATGAAGACCTCTAAGAGACTGAAGATCCAGGTGGACAATGGCCAGACCATATATAAAAATAGAGCTCTGACCCACAATCCGAAGCTACCAGTTCAGAGAGCCTCCAGCAACTGGGCCCAGGGAGCCAAACAACAATGCCTGTAGCAATCGGCCCCGAGGAGCTAAGACTTCAGAACTGACAGCTTCCCGGATTTCTGCCTCCAATGTAGGACCCACCAGAGAAAGCCAGATATGCTCCCCTCGCCAATCCCCCAGGGTGCTCCACTTCCGGCTTCCCAATGCCAAGCCTCCAGTCTGGGCACACCTGGAGTCTTCCCCCTTTCCACTATGAAACTTGACCACTTCTCTGCACACCAAAGAGCAAGTGATGGGGCTGACTCCCTTGCTATAGCAAACTGAGAGTAGATGGCCTCTGTGTATCCTCCTGTGGGTGGTCTTCATTTATTTCCACATCTCTTAATTGCCTCATTGCTTTGTGACTCTGTTGTCATACCTGTGCAATGGGATAATAATTCTGGGCACAAATCTTTGGGGAAGAAACTGCCTTGGATTGCGGGAGAGCCTTCTGATCCACCCCCATTCCCTGAGTCCCCTCTGATCTCCATCCAGCGGCCACATAACCCACTACCCTCTGGTTTGGAGCATGCCTGGGTATACCCACTTGTCCAGGACCCTCATTTTTCTTGGAGAAGGACCCCGAAGTCCAGGCAAGAGAAGTGTCTACTTACCCCAGGTCCTCTCCTCCAGAGCTTCTGAAAGCAAACACGTGAGCCTTTTCCGGAACTCCACGCATGTCACCTTTACCTACCGGTGAAAGTGAAATGAGCTAAACAGAGCAAAAGTGCACCCAACAGAGAGTTACCAGGAGCCCAGAAACTTCCCAAACAGGGAAGGCTCGTCAAGGCCTGTACATGGAGGGATTTTTCCTGCTTGGTTTCAGGGCGCCCCACCCAGCCTCTCGGAGCCTCCTTCATGCAGACAACTCACTCCCGTGTCCCTTCCCCTTTCCAGGGGTCAGCTCCACCCCCCGCTGGCCCCAGCTTCTCAGCACAAGACAAAAGCAACAGGGCACCATGTGCGTGCATGAACTGTTTTCACAGCTTCCCATGTATCGGCTCTCTCAGTCCTCAGAGCAGCCCGCTGAGTGTGTGCCATTATCTGCACATCGACTTCACAAACAGGGAGACTGAATCACAGGCAGGTGAGGGAGGTGTCCAAGGATGCACAACTAGCAAGCAGAAGAGGTGCCGAGAAGACAGACGTGAATAAGGCGTTCTCCACCTTTCTCGGGATGAAGAAGCCACCCTGTTAATCCCCGGCCAGTCCCTCGGGGCCTCCCAAAGGGTGACACGCAGCTTACGTTCAGAAGGGAGCAGAATATACGTGAGACACTGCAGAGAGAGCCGTGAGACACTGCAGAGAGAGCCTGCCATCCAGATTCTGGGGCCCCAGCTTAGATCTGCAAGGCTAGGCCCTCCAGGGTGGCAGACTGAGAACCTGAGTTGTTGAGTCTGGGAAACCGCGACCCCTGCACGGGGACTCTGAATGGAGCTCGAGTACTAGGCTAGGAGAGCTTCCCACTGACGTGCACACCAGCCCCCAAATGCTCCGAGCACCCCCGCTACTGCTAGGAGGGGCAGGATACACCTGGGAGACCCATCCAGGCTCTCAAGTGCATCACTGCCTTCGGCTCAAACGCTGCCCCCTCTGTGAGAACCCAGGCCAACTGAAGGCACGGGGCCCAATGTGGCCACGTTGTTAGAGACTTGTATGCATCCCTAACCAGACTCTGAGCTGCAGGAGGAGAGGCCAGGTTTGTTCATCTCTGTCAGTGAACTCCCTCCTGTCGCCCCCTCCTTCCTGCTGACACTTGGGGGACTTTCAGTAATTGTCAGCTGAATGAATAAATTAATGACAGAGGGAGACAGACGTGTTAACAGCTCAGAGGAATTCAAGCAGAATGGAGTAAGTGCTAAATGGTGGTGGAATGAGTCATTATTGCTGACGGGGAAGGAAGAGAGGAAAGGCATTCATCCTCTCTCCCCTGCACTGTCAAAACAGAGCCTCAGCTCTTCCTCCCTCCCTCCCTGTCTCTCTTACGTTCAGAAGAGAGCAGAAAATGCACATGGATAGAGTATGATGCCAGAGCACACACGCACAGAGTGACCCCCTCTGCTACCCCCCTAGGGTAAGAAATAGCATTTAGCCAGACTCAAAGGCCTCCTGTGCTCCCTCCACGGGCAGCCCATCACCCACTTCTGCCCCTCCAACCTCTGTCCTGAACCTGGTATGCACCATTTTTGGCTTTTCTCTATAGTTTGGCCATATGTGTATGTATGTGTGTGTGTGTGTGTATATATATTACTATGTGTGTGTGTGTGTATATATATATTACTAAACAACACATTGTTGTGTCGAGCTCCCAGCTTGGTGGGGAGTCTGCTTCTCCCTCTCCCTCTGCCTCTCCCCCTGCTTGTCCTCTGTCTCTCTCTCTCAAATGAATAAATAAAATCTTAAAAAAATTAAATTAAAGCCCCTCTGATACATAAACATGGCACCGAAACCCAGATAGTATGGCCTAGAAGCCCACACACTCAACCCAGCTAAATCAAAGGTCAATATATAAACTTAACTGCAAGCAAATCCAGTGAGAACATTCCAGATAGTCTCTGTCTCAAACACCTTCCAAGGCTCCTAACTGCTGGGAAGATATGACTAAAGTCTTGGCTGTTTGAGGCCCTTTCTAACCTGACCTGGACCTACCATTTTAGCTTTCACTTCAACCACTGTCAGCAAGGATCAAAATATAATGACAATAATGATGACGGTAATTCCTAACAATAGTGATCCTGGAAGTTATCTTTAAATGATTGTGTATTTTATGCCAGTTCCTGCGTTAGGTGATTGCTATACATTCTCTTATTTAATTCTCACGGCTCCCTTACAATGGTGGCATTTTTGCCATTTTATGGATCAGGAAACTGAGGCTCAAAGGAGTCATGGAATTTTCATGGAGTCCTCAAACTGGTGTGATAATCGGAATCCTCTGGTCTGATCAAACCTTAGTCACCTTCAAAAGTGCAGCTCAAATGTCCTGTCCTCCATAACCTGCCCCCATCTCCACCCCTAAGCAAAATGAACTGCTTCCTCCTTTGTGCTTCCCTGTACTACGTGCATTCTTGTGTGTAGCACTTGCCAACAAATATTCAACAAATTGTCCCTGGTACCTATTAGGATGGGTGACTATGTTCCTGTCTTTCCACGCAGCTGTAGCTGGGTATGTTGGTAGAAGGAAGTGTCTCTTTAAAAAAAAAAATTGCTGGGCGCCTGGGTGGCTCAGTGGGTTAAAGCCTCTGCCTTCGGCTCAGGTCATGATCCCAGGATCCTGGGATCGAGCCCTGCATTGGGGGGAGGGGGGAGGGGTCTCTGCTCAGCAGGGGGCCTGCTTCCCCCTCTCTCTCTGCTTGCCTCTCTGCCTACTTGTGATCTCTCTCTGTCAAATAAATAAAATCTTTAAAAAGATTATGATTTTAATTGTGCATAATAGTCATAACCTAAAACTTACCATCTTAACCATTTTCAAGTGTACAGTTTATTTTTTAATTTTTTTAGAAGATTTTTTTTTTTTACTTCTTTGTCAGAGAAGGGGGCGGGGGGAGAGAGAGAGAGAGAGAGAGAGAGCACAAGCAGGGGGAGTGGCAGGCAGAGTGACATGGGACTCCATCCCAGGACCCTGGGATCATGACCTGAGCCGAAATCAAAGTCAGATACTCAACCAACTGAGCCAACCAGGTATCCGTCCCCCCTACTTTATTTTAGGATTTTATCAAGTGCACAGTTTAGTGGTGTTAAATATGTGTACATCCTTCGGCAACCAATCTCCAGAACCCTTTTCATCTCGAAAACCTGAAACTCTGTGCTCATTAAAGGACAACACCTTCCTCCCCCTCCCCCCCAGCCCCTGGCAACCACCATTCTGCTCTCTGTTTCTGTGAATTTCACTACTCTAGGAACGTCAAATAACTGGAATCATACAATATTTGTCTCTATAATTTGCTTATTTTACTTAGCAGAGGGTCCTTAAGGTTCATCTATGTTGTGTCATGTGTCCAAATTTCCTTCCTTGTTAAGGCTGAGTCTCGCAGTATATGTATGTTTCACATTCTGTTTATCCATTCATCCATCAGTAGACACGTGGGTGCCTCCAGCTTTTGGCCCTTATGAGTAATGCTGCTGTGAATAAGGATGTACAAGCGTCTCTTCCACCGAGACCCTGCTTTTGCTTCTTTTGGATCTACACTCAGAAATTTCTGGATCAGGGGCACCCAGGTGGCTCAGACGGTTAAGCATCTGACTTTTGATTTTGGTTCAGGTTATGATCTTGGGGTCGTGGGATTGAACCCCAGGTCAGCAAGGTGTGGAGCCTGCTTAAGATTCTCTCACCCTCTCCCTCTGTCCCTCCATTTGCTCTCTCTCTCTAAAGAAAGAAAAAAGAAAGGAAAAAAAGAAAAAGAAAAAAGAAATTGCTGGATCACATCCTTGCCAACACTTGTTTTTAATAGAAGCCATCCTAATAGGTGTGAGGTGGTTTACTTTATAGAATTCTTGCTAAATGAGCCCAGACCCTGGCATATCGGAGTATTTATGGAGTGAATGGATTCAACCACAAATGGATGAGGTAGTTTTGTTTCCCAGGGTTTGTTTGATGAAGAAATAGTATCCAATAGTCTGGTGTCTTTTCTGAGCTCAAGAGCTTGAATTTGGATTGTTTGGCGGTAAGACTGCACATTGTCCGTCCGGCGGTGGCTTTCCCCTGAGCCCGGAGAAATTTGTTTCTGCCTGCCAGGCCCCAAGGGCCACCATCTGTCCTCCGGGTGAGCAGCTCCTGGAGGTGGTGGGGAGAGCCAGCCTGTCCTCAGAGTCACTTCCCCAACCTGGCTCCACTCTGCAGAAGGCAAACAAATCCCGGAGGAAGAAACCGGCATGCCTGCAAAATCCAAGGCCCCCCCCCCCAGCCCATGAGGGATGCTCTGGGGACCAGGGAGGGCAAGGGAGGAGCCCAGCCCACCCTCCCTTCCCACCCCAGGGCTCAGGGGGGCATAACAGAGTCACATTTCAGGGACACACCCAAGCTGACTTGAAAGCCCAAACCACTAGCCGCAGTGCTCTTGAGAACTCCTCTGGGTGCCTGCAGGCTTATGCTGGGCTGAGTCACTTCCTCACCTTAATTCCCCCTAATACCTTCCCTTTCTCTGCAGCTTTACTCCTGGCTCCACTGTCTGAGTGTGGAATGTCTGGGGAAGCTGTGCAGGTGGGTCGGCTGAGAGGTCTGCCCAGATACTGCAGACAGGACCATGACTGGAGTTAGCGGATGTGGGAGGTGCGTGGGGTGGAGGGGTGCGGCACAAGTGAAGCCAGGTTTGTCTGCTGGCTCTGAAGCATATCCTAACCTCAGCCAACTCGATCTCTGCAAGCCTGACCACAGGGCGACACCTCCAGGCGGGAGCCTCGAGGGGCAGGAGCAGGGCCTGGAGGGTGGAGCAGAGGATGGAGAGGAGCAGAGGAGAGGGGAAGGGGGAGCCGTGGCTGTTCTGCGGTCCATCCCCATCCCGTGCCACATTCTCTGGAGAACAGGGCCGCATCCTGAAGGTCAGGTTCAGAGGTTACATGATTTGTACCAGTTTCCTGGATGAGTCGAAGGAGGGCTCACTGTTATGCTGGGCCTATTTCTGGAAGCATCAGTGTTCCTATCATACCTGTAGGTATTCTTTCCTTCCCTGTCTACAACTAAAGTTTTCTTTTAGGATCCTGGAGTCTTCGTTCATATCTTAGTGTTGCTTCTTGTGTCTGCCTGCCTCCATTTGTATGTTCTAAGATAGAAATCAGGGCAAGGTCAATTTCTAGTAAACTTCTTCATCCACATAGCTCAAAGAGTCAAACGGCGGTGCAAGACTTATGAAAAAGAGGTTTCTCCCTCATCAGAGATACCCAGTTTCAATTGTTATGGCTCATTCTCACTCCAACAACCCACTAACTCCTTTGGCCCCCATCCTTCCAACGTTGCCACATGGTAATTTGGTTAAAGCAGCGGTCTGTGCTGGGAGCATGGGCACCAGGTAAACATGATTCCCCTGTGTTTCCACTATGAGCTATGCATGGACTGTGAGGATTTCCCTTTACTTGCACAAGGTTTTTATTTCCCCCGGAGTGAATAATTATCCACTCCCACCCCCATTTGCTTCCTTTTCTTTGTACTCCATGCCCAACTCTCTTGGTTGTTGAAATCTCCCCTCACTAAACTCAGATGATAGTCTACCAATTAAATTTCCTTAATGAAACCTCTCGGAGTTTTGTGACCTCATCTGACTTGGGCTACCTGGGCCTGGTAATGTTGCTTTCCTCCTGCAGTCACTGTTTTCAGAGGTATCCTGCAGGATTCTCTCCAGTTCTGCCTGGGTTAGATTCCTGCTTCCTGTGCACTGTCTTTTCTTCTTCTCCTCGTCCTCCTCCTCCTCCTTTTTTTTAAGCAATCTCTGGGCCCAACATGGGGCTTGAACTCACGACCCTGAGATCAAGAGTCACACGCTCCACCAACTAAGCCAGCCAGGTGCCCCTCTGATGCCTGTATTTTGCTTGGTTTACTGCCTTATTCTGGTGAGACATCCTCCAGCAGCCTCCTGAGTCCATGAAAACCATTTTTTTTAATCTCAAATGACTGAAAATTGTCTTTTTCTACTTTCAAACCTGACTGATAATTTGGATGGATAGAAAAATGTTAAGTTGGGGATAACTTACCTTCGGAATTTTGAAAACATTGCTTAAGTGTCTTCTAACTTCCAGTGCTTCTTTTGAGACACTTGAGCCCTTATTTCTGACCTGTTCCCCCATCCCTTTGGAAATTTGTAGAACTTTCTTTTTGTCTTCTGTGTTCTGAATTATGATGATTTTTTGTGATGTGAGTCTGTTATCATCCATTGTGTCAGGTATTCAGTGGGCCCGTGTATTTATTTGTTTGTTTATTTATTTGTTTTATTAAAGATTTCATTTTTAAGGTATCTCTACACCCACGTGGGGCTCAAACCCACAACCCCAAGATCAATAGTCCCAGGCTCCACTGGCTGAGCCAGCCAGGCACCCCTCCGTAGGCCCTTTTAATCTGGACATGCATGTCCTTCATGTTTGAGAAAAATTCCTTCAAGTATTTTTTTTTTATCATTCCTTCCACTTCATTTTCTCTGTTTTTGTTTTTCTGGAACTTCTGTTGTTCAGAAAGGGGGCCTCCTGGATTAGCCCTCTAATTTTCTTGTCTATTCCTTTCAATTTCCCATGTTTGTGGTTTTGTACTATGTTTGAGGGAGATTTCCTCAATTTTATCTTCCAATCCTTCCATTAAGTTTATTTCTGATATTTAAAAGAGTTTTTTTGTTTTCAGTTTTTTTTAAAAGATTTTATTTATTTATTTGACAGAGAGAGAGAGACAGTGAGAGAGGGAACACAGCAGGGGGAGTGAGAGAGGGAGAAGCAGGCTTCCCGCTGAACAGGGAGCCCCATGTGGGCTCAATCCCTGGACCCTGGGATCGTAACTTGAGCCAAAGGCAGATGCTTAATGACTGAGCCACCCAGGTGCCCCTTAAAAGAGTTTTTTTAACAA
This sequence comes from Potos flavus, assembly GCA_028534135.1. Lineage (NCBI taxonomy): Eukaryota > Metazoa > Chordata > Mammalia > Carnivora > Procyonidae > Potos > Potos flavus. The sequence goes on along the minus strand of CM052894.1, from coordinate 43,326,810 downwards.
GAAAAATGACTGCCGTATTAGGAAAAATTTTACATAAACTCTGATCCATCCCTGCTCTAATTGGTAATAAATGCAGGATTCATTATAAGTCATGATATTTTTAATTTTAAGAGTTCCTTTTTGGGGGCGCCTGAGCGGCTCAATTGGTTAAGCATCAGAGTCTCGATTCTGGCTCAGGTCATGATTTCAAATCCTGAGATCGATCCCCAGGTCAGGCTCCGCACTGGGCGTGGGGCCTGCTTAAGATTCTCACTCCCCCTCCCCCTCTAATCCACCCCTCCCTCCGCTTGGGCACACTGCTCTGTCTCTCTCTCTTTAAGATAAATAAATCGAATCTTTAAAAAAAAAAGTTCCTTTCCCCTTTGAATGGTCCCTTTTTATATTCGTTTGTTTGTTTGTTTTTCAGAGAGAAAGTGCAGGAGCTGGGGCAGGGGTGGAGGGGTAGAGGGAGAGAGTGAATCCCAAGCAGGCTCCATGCCCTGCACAGAACCTGACATGGGGTTTGATCTCAGGACCCTGAGATCATGATCTGAGCTAAAATCAAGAGTCCAGTGCTTAACTGACTTATCCACCCAGGTGCCCCTGAATGCTCCCTTATTAAATGCTCCCTTATTATTAACAGTAATATTGTGGTTTTGTTTTAGTTTTGTATGTACATACATCTACCATCTATATAAAATATGTCTATATTTAATAGTATTGTGTTTTTGTTTTAGCAATGATTATATTTTTAAAATCTCTCTAAAGGGGCGCCTGGGTGGCTTGGTGGGTTAAGCCTCTGCCTTCAGCTCAGGTCATGATCCTAGGGTCCTGGGATCGAGTCCTGCATCAGGCTCCCTGAGCCTACTTCCCCCTCTCTCTCTGCCTGACTTTCTGCCTACTTGCGATCTCTCTCTCTCTCTCTCTGTCAAATAAATAAATAAAATCTTTCTAAAAAAAATAAAATCTAAAGATATTAATGATAGATTTTTAAAATTTTGTTTTTTTAGTTTTGCTTTTAAACTGTTCTTCTTCATGCATAAACTGTTTTCTCTAATTTTTTTTCTCTGCTTATTTTTAGTGTCTGCCTTTCATGACAGAGGATCTCATCAGATGACTGATAACATTGGTTATCTGTGTGAGGGCACTAAAAAGCCAATTGGAAACTCTGAGCACAGGCCTGGAGCTTTTTGACTGTGCTTTTCTGTGGGGGATCTGACTGAGCCATATCATTGATGAACTCCTGGTATCAGCATATCCTCAGGGCTTTTTTCTTGGGCTAGTCAGATTCCCCAAAGTAGGCTTCCATGGGTCTCTGGGAGTTACAGTGTCCTGGGAGCCAAATAACGTAGGCCGGGCTCCACACTTTGTCTGTAAATATTTGCTTAAATGCCATGCTTTAAGTACGGAGCCCCATGACTAGCTTAGCCAATATCTTCTAATCTGGATACTCTCTGGTCTACTTTCTCCTGAGAATAAACTTTTAGTTCTACGAAGTTTAGATGGGAGAACAGGAGCGGGTATTTGGGGTGTCTAATTTCTTCTTAGATTTCCAAACGATTCTCTTATTCTGAATGCTACTGCCACCAATTCCTGAGCCTTCTGGAGATTCCCCATAGTCAATCTAGTTGCCTTTCGCTTTTCCCCCTGCTGATTTTAGGATTCGGCTGTCTCGGACCTGCTAAATTCGTTGCCACTCATTACTTTTCCAGCTTTGAACGTTGTATAGCTGTGTTGCCAGCACCATTCCCATTCCTAAAGCCCAGCTCTTCCTACACGGTCATGGCCCTCTGGGGGCCTCCAGCGAAAGACCCCTCAGGTCTTTGCCAAGGTCAGTCCACTGTGGCTGGGGCCGGACTCCAACTCTCCCGGGGCTGGACAGCCTCCGAAAGCTCCACCCAGCTGCTCCCTGCTCTGTCCCCAAGTCTGGTGCTGCGGGTAGGTGGTTTAGGGAGCAGCCAAGCCTCAAGGGGGATTTTGAAATAATCGGCTCTACTAGTTTAAAATACAATATACTGATTTACTTACAATAACATTCACTAATTTTAAGAGTACCACTATTTTTTAAGTGTATCGTTTTGACAAACGTAAACAGGTCTGTAACCATCACGACCAAAATGTAGAACATTCCCATCCCCTCAGAAAACTTCCTGTGCCCTCAAGGGGGATTGTAATGTAGATTTTGGGGGGCTCCTTCTCTGCATTTCCTCCCCACACCCACCGCCTTGGCAGCTTTGCACCCTGATCTGCTTTTTCCACTGAGTGAAACTGCCACTGTCCCCTTGGACACTATTTCCCACCGTTCAGAAGACGTTCTCGAGGTGAACGCTGAGATTCACTTTCTCCTCATGGTCACAGCCCTGCACTTGTTGACGTCTCACGTAGGTGAAGAGTTGTTTTAATGTATTTTGTTCAGCCTCTACGGTTGTTCACATTGGGGTCGGGGCAGGATAAATGTGATTCCAACTATTCCATCATACCTGGAACCGGAAGTATAACATATCTTCCTAAATACGCATTTTATACCTTTTTGGTTTTGTCTGACTAACTCAGAGAACATGAAGAAAACATCCCAGCAAAATCTTCCTTATGGCCATCAGGGAGGGAGTGCTTGTGTCTGGAGCCTTCCTAGACCTTGGAGAGCATCCAGGGATCCTGAGAGAATGGATCCAGTCAGGGGCTCTGGGCCCGTACGCTCTGCTATGTGCTCACTGGGTGGCCTCTGGCCACTCAGGAGGAGGCAGGTGTTGTGACGGTTCCATCAGCCACCCAGGAAGCCTGGTGACATTAGATTCGGAGGCAGCTGGCTTTGCTTGTTGGCTCCAACCTTTGCAGTGTGCCCCGGGAAAGCGATAGAACCACCCTGGGTCTCAGTTTTCTCATTTACAAAACAGGGAGAGTATACCAATCTCAGAGGATCATTGAAGAGTTAAGGACAGCATTTAATGTGTTCAGCGGGGTTCTTGCTACGTAACCCAATAGACCAAACTCGATTAGCAAAACTTGATAAACAGTGGGATTGTTGATTGTTATTTTTATGGACACAAAGATGCTTTATACCCTTTTAAGTGCCTGGCGGGCCTTATCTTTTGGACAGTTCAGCATCTAAATCTCTGCTTCCTCCATCGAATGAAGGCCTTTCCTTGCATCCCATCCTCTAGGACAGGAATGATAGATCTCTCCCTGCGCTTGGTCCCTGGTGGCCCGTGTGGTCAGCTGGATGCCCTGCCAAGGGAGAACGGAGTCCTATTTTGGCAGCAGGGGCTAAGGCAGCACCAGGCCCGCTAGCACTGTGTCCCAGGCCATGCAGGGGGGTGGGGTATGACCCCGTTGGCTCTCTGCTGCTTGCTGTTTGCCCCTGGGTTTTGCCTTTCTTCTCATTGTGAAGCCCTTCACCACCTTTCCAGCCTTCGTGATGATTCTGTGAGCTGCCCGATATGTTTACAAACACAAACAAAACAACACTTTTTGGTTTCTATCACTTGTCACTAGGAATTCTGACTAATACACCTGATCCCAAAGACTAGCGAATTATCAAAAACAGGGCAATGATGCTTGACGTGCCAGGGAGACCAGAAAGTTAAAGGGAGAACGCTTACCCTCCCCTGCCCGAGTTGCTCTTGCAGCGTTAAGAGAAGGCCGCTCGTGAATGAAGAACACCAGTAGTCAACACAAAGTTGACCTTTAGAAGAAAAGAAATATGAATCAAAGAGATAGCATTTTTTTCTCCTATCACATTAGCAAGTATGCACCCAAGAATATGTGCGCATGTAATTAAATTAAAATAGCTGGTACTAATACAATCCTGTATGTTAACTATACTGGAATTAAAATAAAAATACAATGAACAATACAATGGCTGGCGTGGCAGGGAACCTCATGTTCCAGGCACCTCACAGAGCGCTCAGCATCCCAGGGTTCCGAGGAGCCCAAACAAGTGTCTCCACTTCACTAGTAGAGAAGCACTTGAAAGATCACTTCCCACTGCCCTGAGCAGCTTTCCTACAGGACAAGAGAGGCAACAGTCATGACTCCCACAGGCATGGATTTGTTGGAAAATATGACTTGGCTGTACCTTTAAAAAAAAATTGTGGTAAAATATACATAACATAAAATTGACCATTTTAACCATGTTTAAGTGGACAGTTCAGTGGCATTCAGTACATTCCCATTGTTGTAGGACCATCAACATCATCCATCTCCAGAACTTTCTCATCTTGTGAAACTGAAACTCTGTCCCCATTAAACTACAACTCTCCATTCTGCCCTCTCTTCAATGACCCTGGCACCCACCGTTCTGCTTTCTGTCTCTGTGGATTTGACCACTCTAGGCAGCTCATAGAAGTGACATCATACAGTATTTATCTTTTTTAAAAAAGATTTATTTATTTATTAGAGAGAGAGGGAAAGAGAGAGAGAGGGCAGAGGAGGGGCAGAGAGAGAGAATCTTCAAGCAGACTCCTTGCTGAGCATGGAGTCCGAGGTGGGGCTCAATCCCAGGACCCTGAGATCATGATCCGAGCCGAAACCAAGAGTCAGACGCCCAACCGACTGAGCCACCCGCGTGCTCCAGTGTTTGTCTTTTTATAATGGGCTTATTTCACTCAGCATGACGTCCTCAAGGTTCATCCATGCTGTCACATGTGTCAGAATTTCTTTCCTTTTTAAGGCTGAATAATATTCCATTGTGTATATATATATATATATATACCCCACATTTTGTTTATCCATTCATCTGTCAGGGGATGCTTGGACTGATTCCACCTTTCAGCTGTTGTGAACGAAGCTGCTATGAATGTAGATATACGAGTATCTGCTCCTTCGTAGTCTGGGTGTTAGCTCAGTTCTTCTTCTTTTGAGATTTTAACGACATTGGCTTAAGTACACCCACCGCCTGACCATCCCCCCCAAAGCAAAATGAACAGGAACCTTCTTTGACACTGTCACTCTATCTAGGAACACTGTCCCACCTTCTGGAGACCACGGTGAGACTATTTCTGGAGTGCTAGGTGCCGATTTGCTTCACAAATCTTATCTGTTTTAGTCCTGGCGGTAGCCCCATCAGGTGGCTGAGGGCCACTGCTTGCCCCCTGGGGCCTCTTTATGCATAAAAAGAGGCTCGTTCTTCCTGACACATCCATAGCTTGAAAAGCAGAGCAGGAGCTGGATTGGAGTGCCCACTTGGGTCCTTGTCACAGCCTTTTTGTGCAAGCCATAATCGATTATAAATACACTTGTGGGGTGCCTGGCTGGCTCAGTTGGTGGAGCATGTGACTCTTGATCTCAGGGTTGTGGGTTCAAGCCCCACATTGGGTGTAGAGATTACTTAAAAACAAAATCTTTAAATAATAAATAAATAAATAACCTGATAACCCAGGTTTATGGATGAAGAAAGGGAAGCACCGAGGTGGAGGAGTCTGTCTGAGGTCACAGGGAGCCAAGGCAAACTTAGAGCAGAATGGGGCCTGCCTTCAACCCTTATTTGTACTTAGGTATGGTGAGGCCAGCAGATCTGGAGGTTATTGTCACTGAAAAGATAGTATGCGCATAGCATGGTGACTGTCGTTCCCAATACTGTATTGCATATTTAGCAAAGATATTGCATATCTTAGCAAAGAGAGTAGATCTGAAAGTCTTCATCACAAGTAAAAAGAAATTTTTGTAACATGCATGGTGACAGATGTTAGCTAGACTTCCTGTGGTGATCATTTTGCATATACACAAATACTGAAACATTACATTGTATACCTAAAACTACTATAATGGCATATGTCAATTATACCTCGATAAAAAGAAAAGAGAGTATGTTACTCACAGTTCCCAAGAGGAGGGGCCATGCCTTCCCAGGGCCACACTGGGAAGCATCAGAGGGCAGATGTGATTGGAGAAACACGGGTGGGAGACTTTCCTGTGGTTTCTGCAGGAAGGATGGGCAAGGCAGAGTAAGCAGGTAGGGGATTGGTTAGGTTGAATAATTTCAGTGGGCTCTGGGGTGTAGGGCTGTCCCTCATTGTCTGGTACCTGGCCCTGGGGTGATTAGGGCAGGGGAATAGTGGCTGAGTGTAAGGGCTTAATAAGAAGGTGATTTGGGCACCTGGGTGGCTCAGTCAGTGGAGCACGGGACTCTTGATCTCGGGGTTGTGAGTTTGAGCCCCACCCTGGGTGTAGAGATTACTTAAAAAAAAAAAAAAAGGTGATTGGAGTCTGGGCTTCGAATTAGTTGGTTTGCATATGAAAAGTGCACTCACAGGAGAATCGTTCATTATCTCCAGGATTTGGCGAGTCCTGGCAGGCGCAGGGGCAGTCTCTCCGGGTCCACGGGTCCACGAGGACTGGGAATGTCAAAGCATCAGAATAAAAAGACATGCCTCCTACAGGGCCAGCGGGCAGGTTCTTAATCACTTTGCCGTCCCTCCTTAGCGCTTTCTCTGGTCAGTGGCTTTCAGACTTTGACATTTCTTGCCTTTTGACAGTGGACCCCTTTCTCCAAGTGAAATCTTGAGGCCACCCCGTTTGTTAAAGAATGCTCCTCTGCCTGAGGGCTGCTGGGTGGAGGGCACAATATGAATTCCCCAAGAGCCGACACCCACTCATTTCAGAAGCAGCCCGAGGGGCCCTGCTGACCCCCCTTAAGAGAGCGGACGGTGTGCATGGAGGCTGAACGGGGGAGGGGACCTGAGAGCAGCCACTAGTGGTTGTGCGACCTTGGGTTAATGCTTTCCCTCCCGTTCTCTTGTTCGAGCAGCTTTACCAAGCTATTATCCACATAGCATATAATGTACCCACTTAAAACATACAACTTAGTGGCTTTTAGAATATTTGGAGTCAAGCCTCTATCACTGCAATCAATTTGAGGACATTTCCATCACCCCAAAAGAAACCCACCCCCATTGGCAGTCACCACCCAACCTTCCCACTCTACCCCCAGCCCCAGGCAACCACGAACCTACTTCCTATCTTTATAGATCCCCCTGTTCTAGACGTTTCATGTAGGCGCAATCATTTAATACATTGTTCTGGGTGGTCCCTGGGGAGGGGCTTCTTTCACTTAGCATGACGTTTTCAAGGATCATCCACACTGTGGCATGTGTCAATGCCTCCTCCCTTTTCATGGCCAAATGATACACTCCTTTATGTGGATGTGCCATGATTGTTCACCCACTGATGGACATTTGGGTTGTTTCCACTTTTTGGCTATTTCATAGAATGCCGCTGTGAACATTCATGTCCAAGTTTTTGCATTAACGGATATTTTGAACTCTGTTTGGGATCTACCCAGGCGTAGACTTGCTGGGTCATGTGGTAACTCTATGTTTAACCTCTTGGGCAACTGCCAGACTGTTTTCTGGAGATATGTTATGGACTGAATGTTTGTGCACCACCCCCACCCTCCCCCATTACATTTGTTATGTTGAAGCCATAGCCCCCAATGTGATACTATCAGGAGGTGAGGCTTTTGGGAGGTACTTAGGTTTAGATGAGGTCGTGAGGGTGGAGCCCCGTGATGGGATTGGCGCCACTGGGAGAGCAGGAAGGAATACCAGAGTGTTCTCTCCAGCTGCGAGGATACGGTGAGGAGGTCGCTGTCTGCACGCGAGCCCTCAGGAAGAACTGATTGTGCTGGTGCTTTGATTTTGGACTTACCAGTGTCCAGAACTGTGAGAAGTAAATGTTTGTTGTTCAAACCACCCAGTGAGTAGGATTTGGTTGTAGCAGCCCCGGCTAGGGAACAGCCGAACTGTTTTATAGCTGGCGTGTGAAATTTCCAATTTCCCCACCAGCACTGTATTAAAGTTCCAAGTCCTCAGCATCTTTGCAAACACTTGTCCTTGGTCATTTTTCTTTTTCTTTTTTGTTTTTGTTTTTTTAAGATTTTATTTATTTGAGAGAGAGCAAGCTTGAGCAGGGTGGGGAGGGGCAGAGGGAGAGAGAGAAGCAGACTCCCCACTGAGCACGCAGCCCAACACAGGGCTTGATCCCAGGACCCCAAGATCAGGACCTGAGCCGAACGCAGATGCCCAACCTACTGAGCCACCCAGGCGGCCCCTCTTTTTTTCATGATAGCCATCCTAATGGGTGTGGGGAGGTGTCCTGACTTTGGTTGGAATTTCCCTGGTGGCTCACCTTCCCTCTCAGGCCACACCCTCCTCCTCTGCTCAGACAGAATCTAGAGCTTCTTCAAAGGTCTCTCTGGTTTGATGCTCTGAGTGAAGTGTTTCCTTTAGAATCCCGAAGATGTGCTGCTGTGGTTGGGGATTGGGAGAGTGGATGAGGGAAAAGAAGAGGAAGAGAAGGGGTGTGATGCTAGTGCTCAGAGATCCCTCAGAAGAGCCCCAGTCACAGGACATTGGAGCTAGCAGGACTTTTTGCTTTCATCCAGTCCAAATTGCCAAACTATTACAGGGGAGGAAACTGAGGTCCAGAGGTGTGATAGTCACCTAATGGTGTTCAATGTGCCAGTGGCAGATCAGAGGAATCCAGCTTGCTTGGGGGTGGTGCAGAGCCCTGGGGTTTGATTCCCACTTGTCTGTGCGACCGAGGGCCACTTTCTGAATTGCAGTTTCACCATCTGTGTGGTGGGTTAATACCTACCTTATGGAGTCTTGAGGATATAAGTATCTTGGGGATATAAGTATTTAACGTAGTAAATGCTCTGTAAATTTTAATTTGGAATATGTGGCATTTACATATCTATGATAAAAGAAAGTCCGATAGTACACGAAGGAGCATACATGAAAAACAAGTCTCTCTCCTTCACCCCCTTCTGGGGCCACCGCTATTTATAGTTTCCCATATTTCCCTTTGGATAGATTCTGTGCATATGGTAGAAGTTATTTATCACACGGGACCCTAGACTTGGTGGAGATCATTAACTTGCCTGCCTTTCCAGCCTGGTCTTTCCCACCCTGCCCTTTCACCTCTTCCCCCTGCCGGTCCACAGAACCGCGGGGCTCCCTCATTTGTCCAGCTCCCCCTTCCCAAGCCCCATCCACCTGGTAATGATTTCCTAGAGTCTCCCAGGGGTCTCCATGGGGACGTTTCCTGCTCCAGTCTCCATGGCAACTCTTCAGGTTGCCATGGTGACACTTAAGTGATTATTTGGAGACCCTTAAATAAATCACCCATGGTGGTATATGCTGGAAGCTTTTGGCTCCGACTCTTAGGTTTGGGGCCAGGGTTGGGGCCCGGGCCTGCAGGCAGGAATGGGAGGCAGCGGGGAGGGGCTCATCTGCCCCGTTGCCCCTGGTTCTAGCGCTGTGAGAGGCCCTCTCTGGGCAAAGGCAGAACTGAGCCTTTGGGGAAGTGGGGCGAATACAAGCAGTCAGGCTTGTGCTGTCCTTGAATAGAGACTCTGCGGCAAGGAGGGCACCCTTAACGGGATGAGGGGCAGCTTTGAGGAAGCCGGAAAGTGACTGAGCAGGGACTCAAATCCGGGCTGCTGGGCTCCAAGGGCCTCAGTCTTTGATGCTAAATATTAAGAAGAAATTCAAGACTGAATCCAGTTCTTCACTTATTCAACCCACTACGCGCCAGGCACTGTGCTAAGCCTTGAGGATACAACAGTGATCAAAACAAACTGAACTACCCATTCTCATGAAGCTTACATTCTGTTGCGGGAGACACAATCAGCAAAATAATTAAAGTACACAGGCCAAGGGCACCTGGGTGGCTCAGTGGGTTAAGCGTCTGCCTTTGGCTTGGGTCCTGATCCCAGGGTCCTGGGATAGAGCCCCACATTGGTCTCCCCGCTCAGCGGGGAGTCTGCTTCTCCCTCCCCCCCTGCCTGTCTCCCCAGCTTGTGCCCTCTCTCTCTGAAACAAATAAATAAAAATCTTAAGAAAAAAATACACAGGCCAGACAGTGGTTTATGGACTGGGAAATTGAGAGCGAAAGCAGGCAGCACCGCTAACGCCAGGCAGAGTGACCACTCAAGTCTTGGCTTGCTTAGCCCAGGACCATTTCTGCCCGACCAGCGGATTTTTCAGCAATTCCCTGAATCCACACGTACCCTGAGCACTGTCTTACTGAAGGCTGAATGAATGGCTTGAGCACCTGGGAGACTGGTGTAGTCTATCTGGGGAATCTGGTTTTATTTTATTCCTAATGTCAACCCTGGATAGCTAGGATGTGCTCCCCGACTTGCATGTGGTGAATTGCTCAGGCCTGTTCCTCAGTGCTGGAGCCGACTGATAGGTACAGGGGCGGGACTCCCCTCACCCCGGCTTCCCCAGGACACAAATCCCCTTCTCCAAGAAAGGAGTTTGGAAGCACAGGCCCCAGGCATACCATGTACACACAGTGTTCTGTGCCAAAAAGCTTCTGGAGGCTGTGAGACTCTGTCTTTCTACATTAGGTTCCCTCTGCCTTTTCAGAGTGTGGATCCACCAACTTCTAATTGGCCTGGGATTTGGGGTCAGGTGAAGAGGCCACAGAAAATGCCTTCTGGACAGGTCAAGCCCCAAGAGGTGTCCACTGAAAGTTCCTTGGACGAGTGGGGAGGCAAGTGGCCAGCCTCAGGAGGTGCAGGGGGCTGGGACACTCCCTGGGTTGGGACTTAGCTCAGATACCAGTTTGAAGTTTCTGGAGAGGCTGTGATTAGTCTTCTGCTGGTGGCCCTCAACCCTCAAGGGGGCCAGGCTCCCCTTGCACAGGAACTCCCTGCGCCCCAGCCCCTCTGCCCAGGGCCCCCCTTGCTCTTCCCATCCTTCAGGTGTCCCCTCCCCTGAGGCCTACTCACACCACCGACCTCTAGGTTCTTCATCACTGTAGCTCTTCCTTGCCTCTTAGCACAGGGTATAATTGCATACTGGTTACACACTCTTTCACTAACCCGTGCTTTCCAATCTCAATGATAGCCACCAGCCACATGTGGCTATCGTGCACGTGGACCTTGAGATGTGCTGTGAGTATAAAACATAGGCTGGATGTTAAAAACTCAACATTTCATTCTTAATTTTTATACTGATTACATGCTAAAATGTTATTTTGGACGTGAATAAAATAAGATTAAGCCTACCATTTTTTTTTTTAACGTATGGATGCTAGAAAATTTACCATTACACACATTTCTGGTGGACAGTGCTGTGACTAGATTCAGTCCACAAGGTAAGTGGCCATGGAGATTTTGTCCACACTTTATACCCAGCACCTGGCGGTAGGGGAGCAATAATCAGGGTATTTACTGAATGCAGGTTTGACAGTTATATTTTCCATCAGCCCAGAAACATTTTGAACAGCCTGCTAAGGGAATGTATAATTTAAATGTCAGTTTATTAAAAAACAAAACAAAAAACCAAGCCAAACAAACAAAACAAAAAACCACCACTAAGCCAAAACAAAAACCCTCAGGAATAAAATTTGCCAGAAAGGGAAAAGAAAGTGGGAATGAAGGGGTCAGGGTCTCAGTCTGTTTCTTTGAGGGGTTCAGGGGTATATTTGGACCTTCGTCAATCAAAACAACAATGAATGCACAAAAAAAAACCTCCCTAAAGGTCCTGATACACCAGAGGCAGAGACATGATTGTTTCCCACTTCCTGTTCCTCCTGTTTTCTCTAACAGAAGCCCCTACTTTTAGCTAGGAACATGGCTACCCAGAACCCCAGGGGCATCTGCCAGCTTCCCTTGGAACCAGGTTTGGTTAGTTCTGGCTGAAGGGATGGAAATAGAAACATCGCTCAACTTTTGGGAACTTTCCTTAAAGGAAAAAGCTATGCCTCTTTCCCCTTGTCTTCTGGCAGGCATGCCTGGAAATGGAGCAGCAGCCTTGGACCATGAGGGATGAGCACAGAGCCGGAACCTAGAGGTGGTGGAGGGGGAGGCTGGCAGGGCCTGGGTCTGACAGCCTTGTGAAAGTGCCATTTCAGCCCTGTAATGCCCACTACGGCCTTACGTCAGAAGAGAAAATCTTGGAGATGTAAGGCCGTGGCCATGAGAGATTTTGTGGTCACCTTATCCCAGGAACAGTGTCCTCCCTGCGTCTTTGGCGCTTCCTGGCTCAGTCTGTGTAACTGGAAGAGACCACTCCACTCCTTTCAGAATGGAGCACTTGAGCACTCTCCAAGAACAAAGTCGGCTTCAGGATGACTTGATTTCTTTACCATCAGATATTGGCAATACCTTTAGAAGGAATAAAATTAGAAAGGCACAACAGAACATAGTGTGCAAAATACCTCTGTTCTTCAGTCATTGTTTCCATTGCCAGAGGCAACCATTATTACCAGTTTGTGCAAGACTTTTAAATGGTAACCTCTCCCTTAAAGAGAAAAAAAGTCCCACCTCCTGGGACTTTATACACTAAATCTATGTAAATAAATACGTCCACATCCACGTCTATAATAACTCTGAGCTACTGTCCACAACTCTTACAATGAGGTCACATTTACTTTATGGCCCAAATTAAAATGTTCAAGCCCTCAGTCATGTGACTGCCAAATGTCAGTCCCCTTCCCTAGCCTTTCCTCCCTGGTATGAAATACTTCCCTGATCTAATGTTTGAGCAGACTGTGGGGCAGAAGTTATGACTCGGGAGGCTGGATCCCCAAGGCCACAAAGGACAGCTCCATTTGGGTGACTTAAAAGGGTCGGAATTATGGGCGCCTGGGTGGCTCAGTTAGTTGAGCGCCCGACTCTTGATTTCAGCTCAGGTCATGATCTCAGCGTCAGGAGATCGAGCCCTGGACCATGCTGAGTGTGAAGCCTGCTTAAAGATTCTCTCTCCTTCGGCCCCACCTCCATTATGAGCACGCACGCATGCACTCTTAAAAAAGAAAAAGGGTCAGGGTTTGGGTTTTAGTTCTGAATTCTCAGACCATGTTTTCCAGTTAAAATACTGATGGTCATCATAACTGCAAACACACTTAAGAGTGTGTCCTTTGTGCCAGACACCATACTTGGATCTTATATGCAAGATCACATTGAAACTTCACAATGACCCCATGAGTTAGGTACCACTAAACAGCATTCCTATCTTCTAAATGAGGCAGAGAGGTTAGATCATTAGTTCAAGATCACTAGACAGAAAGGGGAAATTGGGATTTGCATTCTGATAGTCTGTTCATAGAAACCCGGCTCTAACCACAAGCTGACCCTGACCAGATGGTAAGCCCCATGCACGCAGGGATTTTCTCTGAGGCCCGCACACCACCTGGCACAGAGAAGCTTAGCAAATTTTCAGGGACTTAAATGTCCACTTATGAACACTGTACATGGAACATGGGCCAAGTATGGGAGCCTTCTTTTCCAGTGATTGTAGGCTTGTGTCCTCTGCTTAGGGCCCACCCTCTAGAACAACCCTAGGCCAAGGGATGGAGCCCAATCAGCAGTGGGAAGGGTGCTGCAGAGGGCCTGGAAGCAAGGGGTGAGCTGGCTGTGGGATGGGTCTCTGTTCCAGTGAGCTGGAGGTGCCAGACCTCCCACGGGACCCTCAGTTCTGCAGCTGTGACCCTAGACAGTGCTGGACGCATATTTGCAGGCTTGATCCACCACCTCTTGGCTCTGCCCCTTCTGCGGAAGAATTATTTTTAGATGCACTGGTATCTGATATGCCGGTTTTATTTACTGCTGCTCCTTCAGTACCTAGAACATAGTAGGCCTTTATTCGCTGAGTGAACTTCAGAAAAGTTAGGCGAGGCACTTGACCCCAGCTAGGTGGCACTTCCAGGAGACACTGCATTTTGTCCCATTGGGCTTGGATTAGCTACATGACGGGGGCGGGGAGTGGCGCAGTGCTCACTGCTGACTTCCAGCACCCGAGAGGTGGGCTTGTGGCAGGGGACATTAATTACTGTAGGAACTGGAGCCCATACGTATCCCAGTCACTCTGTTTCACAACCCCGTGGGGATGAATTGCTACCGTTATATGCAGAGTTAAGTTTTCCTCTTTTCAGTTCTCCTAAAAAAGTAAGAGTTCTGTCAAGAAGCAACGAAAATTCAAGAAAAATAATCATTATGTGGTGCCAGGTTCAATCAGACATGAATCAATGTGAATACACATGGATAAACCCTGAAACAGAAACAGCACTGTGATTTGACTCTGACAGACACGGAAAGACTCCAGAATGTCTCTCCCAGCCCCAAAGAGCTGAACAAGCAGGGGGCTGTAACTGAGTCAATTGCTACTTTACAAAAGATGTAAAAAGGGCAAAGGACTGGACAGTATCACTAGTCAGAAATATGGATTTGTTAACGGAGGAGACCATTTAAATGCATCTTTATTTCTTCCCAACAGGCCTAGAGTAAAATCCCAACCTCCTACGGGGCTTCCTCTTGAGAAGACACTGCTCTCAGGATCCGGTGTCTGAGTTGTGTGCTTGCATAAAGCCCAATGCCCGGGCAGCAGGTCACTCCATCGGGGGAGTATGCACACCCTCTAGGGCACACACATGGCAGGGAGCACAGAGCCCACCAGCCAATGCCTATGCCATGACGAGGACACTTGCCCGCAGGACCCATCAGGATGGGAGAGAAAGCATTCATTCTGACACAGACCCCGCAGTCGATGGTTACATGAAGTACCTTACAGCATTAACGCAAAACTTTCGGGATTCAGCTAGAGAACGTCCGAAGACGCAAAGTGAGATTCTATGTACTATGACTTGAATTCTGTGAGTGCCTGCCCTACTTCTTCCCCGCCCACATCCACCTCTTTAATCAGCCAAACCATCTTCTCCCTCAACAATAAACTCACATCTCTTCAGTCTGGACTGCTGTTTCTTCCAGGGGCTGGATACGATGAGAGAAATTAGTGATGTCGCTTCAGAAGTAGAGCTTCCCAGGTGCGTGGAGCCAGAAGGTAGGGTCAAAGTCCTACTTTCACCATCACCTCATTCCCAACTAAGCATCCTTGGTTTTCCAAGGCCCCCTGGCAAGGAAGGAAGAGCCAGGGGAGTGGGACTTGGCTCTGGATAGGGAAGGGCAGGGCAGGCTTCACAGAACATTCTCCAGAGGAAGCAGAGAGCGGCAGCCATACCACTTCTCTGTGACCCTGGCCCAATCTTATGGAGCAAATTCAGTACATAGAATCACCATCTCTGACAGCAAAACCCCTCTGCTAAGATAAGCTATGCATGGGGAGGGGAGGGGAGGTGGACATGGGGGAGGGGTGGAAGATAAAAAAGTTATACACTTTGCACATTTCTTTCTTCTGTTGCACAAAACCCCATCACAAGCCTTGTGGGGTCTTCCTGGGATACCCTGCTGGCTCTCTTCCAGGCCTGACAGGTGCTCTCGATTGTTACAGATTTACTCTTTCAGGAGCCTGCTACTGCCAAATGGGGCACACCGCCAGCTCGAGCTCCCTCTCCACCACTTCCTCCCTTCCTGTCTGGGTGGCCCTTTCACCCCTGCCTGTACCCAGAAAGGCCTTACCCCACCTCTGTCCCTAGGGCGCTTTTTAGGCCATAGCTCTGCACCTGCCCTGCTTGCCCTCCGGCTGTGGGAGGCAGGGCCCCTGCATGGATACCTTGGGGGCTGTGGTCACTGCCCAAGCAGTGCAGGGGCCTAGACCAGCCTCACCCACTACCTCCATGCACACTGGCAGTCCCCACCGCAGTGGGCTCCAAACTCTGGCAAGGCTTCTATCAGCCATGAAAAATGGGTCCCGCTCTTGTCACAAGGCACGGTCCCCCCCATGGAGGTAAGAGGTAGACAAAAAAACAATGGGGTGGCCAGAGGTCTCTGTAAAAGATGTTTCAGAGCAGCTCAGGCCTCATGATGGTTTTAGCTCAGTTACAAACCCTAGGCGGTCCCATCTGCTTAACCAGTTTTTCCGGTGATACTTCAATGATGGTTTCCTTGGTTTCTATAGCCTCTTGCTTTCAAATTTCAAAAGTAAGGCCAAAATAATAACAACTTCAAATTCTTCAAACTGAACAAATAAATACTAGTGATAATATTTACATGAGTAGGCCACATTGAGAGATTCGCACATGACCGAGGAACAGCAAAACCAAAACAGGCCCTGGTGTTGGGGCTCCCAGCTGGCTCTGGGTCATGGTGGGATACTCTTGAAAGCCGACGGTTGGACGGGTGAGGTGAGGATGGGCAAAGATGTCTGGCTGGGGCCTTCTGGTGAGGGTAGGGTTCAAACAGACACACAAACCTCAGTTCTCCCAACCACGCACTGTGGTGTGATCAGGGTCCTGGGTGAGCTGCTCCCAAGGACACGGAGGCCTTTTCTGCGTTGATGGCATGGTGGGGATATCAGGGACTGTCCCAGGGAGCACAAACTCTTTGGGTCAGTTGCCAGTCTCGACCTCTTTCCAGATGGGACAAGGAGCCGAGGTCAGGAATGGTCCCCTCTTCCCTGAACTATGTGACAAGGGGGATGTGGAATTCGTTTGTGTCGAAGATCAAGGGTCTCCTGGGAGGGCTTGGGTCCCTGTCGGCCTTGTGCAGCAGCTTGAAGAGCCCAGTTCCAATGTTCATGGGGATCCCCATGATGATGCATTCAGACACCCCTGAAACCAACCAGACAGGGCATTAGATGGCTTTTCACCACATGGGTGGGCTCCCAGCCCGGCAGCTCTCCTCTTGGTCTGAGCCACAGTGGCTCTGGAAGGCGAGTCTACAGAGCACTAAACTCAGGCAGCAGGGATACTGAGCGAACCCTGACTTTGCCACCCAATGTTTTCTCAATTTAGGGCCTAGAAGAAAAGCAAACAGGCTGACAGTAGAGACCAGTGCCCATGGAAACAGCAGGAGAAACTTGTTCCCTATGCTCAGGGGTCAAGGCTGGGTCAGGCTTAACAGCACACCTGTGCCTTGGAAACCCACAGCCCTAACGGGAGACACTTGGAAGGCAAGGCCCCTGCAGAGACAGGAGGAAGGCGATGGAGGAGATTCTTTCTCCCAACTCCACTCCAGCTTTGGCTCAGACTTCTGGTTCTGTAACAAGCAAGTGCTTGGCTTTGTGCTATCGGGAGATCAGAGAGACAAACCACCAAGCTAAAGACTAACGTGGACTGAGGGCTGACTCTGAGTTAACAACAATGTAAAGGACAAGGAAGGGGAAAGATTCACAGTTGGGGGGGGGGGGGGATGACTGTGCCAGGCCACCATTAAGGTGGCAGTGTGTGGGGCTGCAGGGCCCAGCATCCTGGTGGCAGGGCTGCAGTGCTGGCTGTTAATCCCACTGTCAAGCATGCTCACTTTTACTTTTGCCTTGGCCTTGTCCTGTTCTCCTGCCCCAATCTCTGCTCCCTTTTTCTTTCCTCTGACTTATCTTAAAAAATGATATAGTAATTTCTCTTTTCCTCTATCTGCAACCTGTGTCCCTTTTGAAAAGAGAAAGAGTTAATCTTAGGAACAAAGCAGAGGCATGTGCTCTGCCCACCTGCCCACCTGGCCAGCACCTGTTTGGCAAATCCACGCAAGACTGGGAGACGAGACAGGAAATGGCCATGAGGAAGCTGAGCTCTGGTGGTGGGGACGGTGGCCAGGTTGGGAATCTCTGCTTGGGCCCGATGAGTATGTGACCTTGGCCTGGCTACTGAGCCCCCCACAAACTCCCTTCTTGGGCACTCAGCGTGGGAGCCAGGGAAGAGCCAGCCGGGGAGCAGGCACAGTGGTGACAGCTCTGCCACAGCCCTTCTCTCCCAGGGTGCCGTCAGAGATGCGCTGGGTGCTATGGGGAGGCGGCCAGTGCAGGGTGAGAGACCCATCAGCCAGCAAGCTAGTTCCCTGTGCTACTTGTGCAAGAGTTTAATATCAGCCCCTTGCAGACGTGTTGCGCTCAGTGCATGCAAGGTGCTGGGCCCGGCAGCTCTCCTTCCCCAGGGGTCATGACAGCAGGGCCACTGGACGCTGCTCCTCCCTCCTCTCAGCCCTGGCACCACACAGCGGGGGCAGGATCAGATTGGCCGACTGCATCTCTAAGGTCTAGAACAATTCCTTGGTGCCCAGGGTTGATCTTTTCTTCTTGGCCTCAAAAAGCTGTCTGTACCGACAGAGAAGCCTTCTAACAGGTGAGGGGGGATGCAGGGAGCCACAGCCAGCATTTGGAGATAAAAGACATCATTTGCAATTCCGTGATCTGTGACTTTATGCCTAAAAAATAAAAAGCTCTGCCTACTCAGTTTCCTCACCTCCTGGGAAGCCCCAGCTATAAACCACAAAGGCCCTCTGGTGAAGTTCCTAGAAACACCAAACCTACCACACACGGAGTCCTTCTGCCCGAAGTAGGCAGCATCGAAGAGATGGTCAGCCGTCTTCTCAAAGGAGGCCAGCATCAGCACACTCTCCTTCATCTTGGCCAGGCCAAACCTCGTAATGCCCAGGACCTCACCCTGCATTGGGGGAGGAGTCAGGGTAGTACTCACACCACTTAGAAAAGGCCACAGCAAACCACACCCCCCGCCTCCCCTCAAGAGAGTCAGCCCAAATCAGCGAAGCAGCTGTTCAAGTCAGTCTCGGGTCCGGATAGGACCCTAACCGTGATCTGTCCCACCGGCATCCCTCTGGGCTACCAGTCACTGACGACATGGACCCTTACACTCCCAACCATATGCCATTAGAAGAAAGAGTCACAAACTGAGAGCTAGAATTAAAAACCTAACTTTTAAAAAAGAGAGTACTTCTGAAGATGTTTATTATGGCTCAAAGAATTCCAAACTCAAAAAATTTAAAAGCCTCACAGCAGGGAAAGAGTTAAGTAAATTTAGGTGCTTTCGTTCAAGCAAACATTGCACCATCATTAAAAAAGTGTATTTATGGGGTGCCTGGGTGGCTCAGATGGTTGGGTGTCTGCCTTGGGCTCAGGTCATGATCTCTAGTTCCTGGGATCGAGCCCCATGTCGGGCTCCTAGCTCAATGGGGAGTCTGCTTCTCCCTCCCCCTCTGCCTCTCCCCCTGCTTGTGCCTTGTGCTCTCTCTCAAATGAATAAATTAAAATCTTAAAAAAAAAAGTATAGGGCGCCTGGGTGGCTCAGTCGTTGGGTGTCTGCTTTCAGCTCGGGTCACAATCCCAGGGTCCTGGGATTAAGTCCCACATCAGGCTCCCCGCAGAGGAGCTCCCCGCTTCTCCTTCTCCCACTCGCCCTGCTGTGTTCCCTCTCTGTGTCTCTCTCTGTTAAATTGATAAATAAAATCTTAAAAAAAAATAGTATATTTATAAAAACTATGTGACATGGAAAATACTCAAAAAGTTAAATGAAACAGGATAAAATCCACAAGCCCCACTACTCACCGCAACTACGCAACACAATACGTGCGGAGAGAATAAGACCAGGAGGCAAGACTTAAAAGTGACAGCCTTTACTACGGGGCAGAGGAAATGGGTCATTTCTCTGACCGCTCTGTCATCAGGGACAGGTTCCTATGGGGAGGCACCGTGAAAACCTTATGGCACCGTTACGGGGCATGCGTACTACTACAGGGAATGGATACATTTTGTAGGAAAAGGGAAAGAAAATGACCAACCTCATTTCCCACCTAGCCTCCCCTTCCGATCATGGTAACTTATCCTTTACCTGGAAATGGCTACAGAAATATGAGGAATGCGTTCAATAGGAAATATACACCTTGGTTTGCCACGGAAACCCATGGGCTTTTGGCAATGGCTGGTTTTGCTCTAGGATAACATTTCTTTTTTTTTTTTTTTTTTTAGGATAACATTTCTAATAAGGACAAAAATAATAATGTCCCATCTCCTGTCACGAGGTTGCAAGTTTCATGCTGGAGTTTCACCAGAACACCCAGCCCAACCCCATGCTTTGGTCTTTGAGCGATGGTGACATCCTGTTTTCTTTCTGTGGCGGTCATCACAGCCGCGTGTACCCCACCCACAAACCTTGTAGGTCATCAGGTCGGACAGCAGCATCACGTGCCTCCTGTCGATGCTCATGCCGTGGTTGACCATTGTGTACTGGATTTCGTTGATGATCGTTGTCCGGGCAGCTTCGATGCCCAGAGTTTTCTCCACCTATAGAGAGCCAGGTTGTGTGGAAGCAGACTCTTCCTGCATGCTGGCCCAAGTCCTCCCCACGTCCTCCTCCGCCCGGCAGATTCCCAGCACACTCCGGGCCCTCTGCCAGAAACGGGCTGCTGGGCAATCTTTTGTGTAGACTGTAGACCCAGAGCAAAGAGCAGTGTCACACGAGTGTGCTGGGACAACAGTGAGATGACCCTGGGCGTGAACGGTACCTCATAGGTGTTATTGGAGGTGGTGCGTGTGCCCTTCACACCATGGGTGGCCATGACCGCCCGCAGGTTATCACCCTCCACCAGGAGCTTGTACTTCTCCTTTCCGCTCTGCTCGTCAATGTGGATGACAGCTCTGGAAACCTCCGGGATGCCCTGCACCACCACCTGGACTCAGAGACACAGAAGGCTCAAGGCCCGGCGGGGCCCAAGGCCCCCCTGCCCCGGTAGCCTCAGAAACCACATGGCTGTGAGAACTGGGAACGTCATGCCTGGGTTGTCACCTTGACCAGCCCTGTTTCTCAGTGGGGTTTATCGGGAACATACCAAACCTGAAAGTGCCCGCGTGCTGTTAAGGGTTAGGGAGAAAGCACAAGGTCAAGGGGCCGTGCCACAGTCTATATCAGTTTTACCAGAGAACAGACAGGAATCTAATAGACAGAGTTCGTGTGGCAGGGCAAAGATGGGGAAAACCTGACTGATTCCAGAGGGATGTGGCAAAAAAGAAGAAACGGACAACCCCCTCAGCCTCCGTAGTGACACAGTCCTCAGGTTGCCCGACACCTGAGTATTAGGGCCCGACGTAAACGCAGTCTCTCCCTCTACAAACGTCCTGGGATTTGGCTGGGTGGGGCCTCCAAGAGGGGACTTTTGTCTCACCTTGGGGAGATCCTCTTTCAGGAACTGCAGCACATAGTACATGGAGCTCTTGCTGTTCTCTCTGGGGGTGACACACACCACAGCCTCGCCGTGAACAGCCACGTCGCCAGGCTTCACGCGGAGCTTGGACATGCAGATGGAATAGCGCACCGTCTCAGCGTTCACCTGCAAGGCGGCCGGACACGGGCCACGCACCCAGGGAATTACTGACAGGCACGGATCCTTTGATTCCAGTGTTTCTGGGCCTTTTTCCATCACTGCCCCCTGACAAGCCTCATTTTTTCCCTTACTCTTATTCCTCACTGTAAAATTCTAACATGTGACACATTACATATTTGCTTGTGTACCGCCTAAGTACATCTACTTTACTTATAAACAGAGGAGACTTTCTTCACAACCTCCCCTCACTCCAAACCAACTTTCGTCCCCACTGAAAATACATGTTCCATTCAGTCTCACACACAGGCTCTGTGGCGGTTCCAGGAGGCAGGGGGCTGGAGAGCAGGACAGTCTGTGTGTCAGTGAAGCCTCCCCTTCACCTGACCTCACCACAACTGCTCAGGGGCCACAGTCCTTCTGGTACAAGAGCCACAACGCAGAGGCCAGAGGTAGGCTACAGAAGCCCCCAGCCTGGAGACCTGACTGCTCAATTCTGGAATCACAGTCTATGGGCAACATGAACTTGGTACTTGAGAGAACGGGCTGAGACACGATGTGTCCGGGATGGGTGCTAACTGCCTGAGAAGAGGAGGAAAGTGCCAGAAAGTTACTCAGTTTGCACCCCGGCCTTAGCTGCTCTGTGAGAAAGGCTGACAATGTCTCGATCTTCACCTGTCTGTGAACAACAGTAATACTAAGCCAGACTAGTCCACCCAGCCAAAAACATTAGCCGAGCCTGCCAGGCACCATGCTGGGGCCCAAAGATGAGTAAGACACAGGTGGCCCTACACTCCTGCCAGACCTCCAATACTGTGTCACAGCAAACGGCTATTGTGGCCTCACAAAATCTCAACAAAATTCCCGTGTGCCTTTAGATGGGACCGTGTGTGTCAGGGTCCAGGTTCAGGGAGAGCGAATGGGAAAGTACAGAACAGAAACCCAACAAAGCGTCCTCGATGCTTCTCGAGCCTGGCTCAGCTCCTGCCCCAGGCTATCAGCGCCCATCTTGGGACTCACGGAGGATGACCTCCTACCCACATTTAATGACGTGACTCACTTCTAGTCTCAGAAGTCTGATCCGTTCCAGGGAGAGCTTGACGAGGATAAAGCAATCATCCGGAAGAAACACTTCTTCAATATACTCTGAAATCTGTCGTGTCAGAAGATCAGAACATTACAGTCACTCTTCCCCTTCCAAAGAGCACACGCTGCTCATTTTGTGGCACCCAGGATAGCGTGGCCCCACTGACTAGTAGGCCCACCACAATCGGAGTTTAGGTGCGCGTGCTCGCCACACTGCTGCTCCAAGCGCTCTTGTCACCAAGATGGATTTCTTACCTCTCCCAAAAGGGTTTTCTCAATTCTGCCCTTCACGAGGCGAGCGTAGTCTGCGTCGTCGTCCTTATCCAGCTGTGCCGTGATGATCGGGGTGCTGAGAGAAGGCAGGGGCAGCGGTTACAGCCCAGGAAGGAGCCCGGTGGGAGGCCACTGCTGCACGAGGCCCAGGCACGAAAGGAATCCTAGTGCTAAAAGCAACTGCAATTTCTGGAGCACTTGCTGGAGGCTTCACAGACTTTTTTATCCAGACTTTCTATGTTTAGAACTCACGCGCAACCCACTCCATCAGTGAAAGAGACGATTTTCGGAACATTCTTCCTGACCAAGTGAACCTACCTCTTCCTCTCTGGTCCTGGCAGGTAGTTATTTCAATTCTGTACTGAACCTTCATGCTCGTGTATTAGAGCTTCCTCCACCCCTCCATCCCTCCCGCCATCACCCCCCCTCCGGACACCTGCCAATCACTCGCTCCCAGCTTCTGGCCTCCCTGTCCTGGCTGGCATCCCCTGAACACGCACTTCTGGGGGAGACCAGAGCAGCCGGGGTGGCGGCAGAGCTCCTGCCACCCTGGACGCCCGCCGGGGCTGCTCTAGAATCCAGCGCTGTGTTCCCTCGTTGGATGCTATCTGTCATCACTCTGGTGGATTCAGATCACAGGTGAACAAAGAGGAAGTCACAGAATGCACTGTAATGTATTTCTATCTTTTCTGGTCTCAGATGACCTACAAATCCTACCACGAAATCACTAGGGAGTCACAGACTGTGGCCACAGCTCAAGTGACAGACTCACCGGTCAGACTTAGGCTGCAAATAACAACATCTGAAGTTTAAATCGACACAGACATACTGATATAGTCTTTCCAGTCATTTTTTTTTGTTTCTTTCATGTGACTCATGGCCACAAAGAACCATGGCCTCACTTGTGACTGTACCCAGTTCCCACTTATCTTTTTCTCAACTGGATTTTTTAAAAACCCGGATCTGATGAAGACAAGCATGCCGCCAGAGCTGACAATACTGCCACCCGAGTACCACATGTGGTCAGAGAATCACACGACAGGCAGCATGAGAACGGAAGGGAGATGGAGGCAGGCACCTGATGGCCTTGGAAGCATTGATGATCTCTTTGATCCGGGGCACACCCAGCGTGATGTTCATGGAGGCCACGCCCGCAAAGTGGAAAGTCTTCAGGGTCATCTGGGTACCTGGCTCGCCAATGCTCTGGGCACACAGCGCGCCCACCGCAGAACCTGGCTCCATCTGCGCCCTAGAACGGTATGGAAGAAGAGTCCAGCAAAACTGTTGGGAAGAGGCTTCTGGTTATCTCTTCTCAACAGAAAAAAATGCAGATGTTGTTGGGGTCAGGAGAGAATATGCTATAACCCAGGCTGTGCTTGTGATAGGAAGAACCAGGCACGATCAGCCACAGGTGCAGACAGGGGGGTGGGGTGGGGGTGCCACAGTCCGAGGGGCCCGATAATGGAAGTGAACGCTGTGTGGCTACTTGTGGGCCGTGTGCAGGGACTGGGCCCAAACATCGACGGCCTGGAGAAGATCCAAGAGCTCTACTAACAAATGGAGCTGACGGTGGACAGCGTAGCCGGCACCCAAGCATATTAGCAGTTACTCCACGGGGGGAAGACACTTAGAAATGCCTTTGCAATTCTTTCCACATCTTGGAACATCCAGCCTGCCTCCCCACCGGAGCCCCTAAGAAGAGGTGATGGAACCTGCTTGAACGCTGGCACTGGATATGCAGTGCTGGTGCAGGACGTAGCCCTGGTGGAGAACAGGAAGGACAGGAGCCCCACGCACCTGCCCGGCAGTCTAGGAAAATTAGCATGTGTACCTCATGTACTTGTCCCTACAGGTCTCCAGGAACTTTTCGATTTGGGTGGGGGTGATCCGGTCCAACTGGTACAACACACGGGGCTGGGGGGGCAGAAACCAAGTGCGGGGTCAGGCTGTGGGACCCGAGCCCACGGGGGCACCAGAGCCCGTTGGGGAAGCTGAGCTCTACCTCTGTGGTGCCGTTGTCGTTGATGCCGTATTTATCTCTGGTCTTCTTGATCTTCTCGGAAACGCCCTTGACGAAATTTTTTATTTCCTAAAAGATCACACAGCAAACATCAGTTGTGTGTTTGTGGAGATTTGGATGGCAGTTTGTTTTACAAACCTCGGCAGTGCGATGAGCCTGCCAGCTTCGCGATGGTTCGTGACACCCTCTCCACCCGTTCCACGAGGCCGCCTGCGCAGCCAGCGGGAGCCACAGCAGGAGAGGCCGACGCAGCCACCTTCTCCTCTGCTCTCTGGGCACACCTGTCCCCTGCATCCTCCCAGCTCAGAACAGCTAGAACTGTATCATTTATAAACTCGCAGTCTCTAAACAGGCTTATTTTTGAGGCTTTCTTCTGAAGTTATGATCAATTGAAGTACCAGCTAAAGCACAGCTTTGTAGATGCCATATACATTTCAAACACATGGTTTCAACTTGCCTTCATTTCAAAGAAGACACTCCCAAATCCCTGCTTCTCTTTCTCTCTCTGACCCTCACTCACCTCTGCATCACCCCCACCCCCAGTCTCACTTGCCCTTCCAAACAATTAGGACTTTGTAAGGATTCCGGGAAACCAGGCTGGGAATGAAACATCAGGGTGTCTGTGGTCTCCTCTACATTGCAGAGTAGTACTCTAGGCCCCGGATGGAGACTACATGGAGCAAGGAAGGTGACAAGGACATCATGTGGAGGAAGCACAGGGCAGGGCTAGAGGCCATAGACCTACATTTTTTGGTAATCACTCAAAGGGGGAAAACTTACCTGTTTTATAATTTGTGGTGTATCTCTGACACAGACCAGCCCTGTGGCCACCCCTGGAGCCAGTATCTAGAACCAGGATCAGCCAGCACTCAAGGAGGACTTACGGAAGGGGTAATGGGCTTTAGGGAGCCACACCCATCAAAGCCTTGCTCCCGGGGCCTCGTGCATCAAGCGCTGTGGGACTGACTCGAAGAGCACTTCCCAGGTGACTGGATGGCACACGCCATGCAGTTACAGCAATCTTCCAGGGGCCGCTGTGACACAGGCCTGGGGGCTGGCCATCAGCCGCTCTAGTTCGATCCAGGGGAGTTTTCTGAGAATATGGGAAAGAGTGGCTAGACTGCACTTCGCCTCAGCAGCCCTCCTGGAAATGTATTTTCCCTCATTGACTTTGGACAAATAACAGTGGCAGGGAGCTTAAGTGTCACTCTTGAATGTCAGTGCAGGTACCCAGCTGCTCTGTGTGGCTGGCTGAGGGCACATACACACACGCGGGCAGCCCGAGGGTGGACGGCATACCGTGGTGGCTGCAAAGCTCTAGGAAGTCCTGTTTCTTGATTCCAAGGCAGGCTGAGGGACTGCAAGAAGACCAACATGCCCCCTACCCCAGGTCTACTCTGTCTATATCACATAGCTGAAAATATCTGCTTTGTGTGAAACAAATATTTTAAAGCAGATAGAACCAGCAGCCTACTCATGAAAAAATAAAACCCAATGGGTATCCACGGAAAGCTTAAAACTTACCGGAGCCCAGCTCTACCTTAATCTTGCAATTAGCTTCCTTAGCCTCCCACAGACCACCTAGCGATTCCTAGTTACTATGTTTCCTGAAAGCAAAAACGCTCATACTTAATGTTCATATTTTAAATAGCCTTAGCTTTTAATATCCCAATGGTCCAAGGCTCATGGGCCGTTCCCAGTCAGCTGCTGCCTGGCGGGCTGAGCCCTCCCTGTGAGGTGGCACGACATCAACCCCATCACTCTAGGGCGGAGGGCACTGAGGGGCTCAGGGAGGTCATGGGCTTGGCCAAGGTGACAGGCCTCCCCTTTAAGTCAGATGCTTTCTCTGAAAACTGCTCTTGGGGCAGGGGGTTCTGCAATGTCATCCTTGCCCACTGGTGATTTCTGTCTCCTTGGAGCTCAGCTAACCAAGGGGCTGCGTGAGGTCCATCATACTCTATCCCTTGCTCATGAATGTAGCTTGCTTGTGACGACTGCGCTTGTGGGCCAACTTTCTTCCTTCTTGAGAAAGTGTGGAATACGTGAGGGGTACTGTGCCCTTCTGTCATCATTCTACACAGAGAGGACTTTTATTAATTTACAAGATCTCAAAAGTTTTCAAGAAACTCTTCTTAAAGAGAAGCTCTCCGGGTTTACTTACTGACTGTGAGATGGAGACCACACTTTCAGGTAGTCAGTGACTGCAAACCAGAGGGGGGACAGATAGCAGGGGGCAGTGAGACTATCATTCATGGTGCGGCTCTGCTCAACACAGGCACTCTTAGCTGCTGCTGCCTCATCTTCCCTCTGCGTCATTCAGTGCAGAGCCTCTCTGACATTGGTGATTTCCTCCCCAGCCTACTCGTCTAGCTGTGGTCGTGTTCTTCAGGGCAAGCTGCCGATTGGCAGCTGTTCAAGGCTGCCCCACTGCCGGCACAGTGAAACCGCAGCGGGAACCGAAGGCTGCGCAGACCCAGGGGATTTTCATCTGAGGAATTCTGCACGCCCGAGTAAGAGAACACGCACCTAAAACCATTCCTCAGCTTAGGGGCACTGGAAAGGAGGTCCTTCAGCTACCACTCAAATGGACATGCTTCCAGTGGCTTTGCTGAAAGGAACGATTTTCTTTATATGAAAGCTTTCTCAAAGTTAGGTTAAAAAAAGCTCACTTTGTGGAAATGAAAACTGAAATAAGCTACTAAGAGTTCAGCTGAATCAACCCATGCATACTAAAAGGGACTCACAACATGGAAACTGGCAGGCAATTAATCACACGGTTAACCAGCAGTTACATTCTCACACTCACTCCATAGCACATCTACGAGCACGGGCAGCGGCCTCTGGCGGGCCTCAGCTCTGGCACAGGCTGGGGCTGGAGAACACACAAAGGGCTCAGACACATCTGTTCTGGCCCATGGATTTTGGACCTAAGTTCATTAGAGGGTAAGCCCCTGGAGGGCGTGGACACACTTAGTCATCTTTGAGGCGTGTGACACGTATTGAGGGCTAGAAGGAGTGCTCACTGAGGAAGCACACACTGCGGGTCGGGGGGGGGGGGGCACCCGTTAAACCCTGTCAAAGGCAAGAAAGGACCCAGAGTGATGAACAGGGAAGCCACGTGTGCCAGAAGTGGGGAGGAAGCCTGTCGAGTCCGGGGCTGGCCAACAGCCAGACTGCTGCAGACTTCACCCCTTATGCTCAGCATTCCCAGCATGCTCAGTGCAGTACCTCGTTATATTTCTCATAGCCTGTCTCAGTTAAGGTCTTTGAGGATAAACAAAAAAGTAAGTAAGTGAATATAATCATATATAAAAACCAAATCACAATTCTCATGTGTTAAAAAAAAAAAAGAGTAAGAAAATTTATAAGAAAACAAAACAAAAGGCACTCAGCCCAGCCATACTCTGGATGTTAAACCTATTAAAATCTGGAAGAGGCTCTTCTTCCCCTTTCCCACCTTAACATATGAAAAGAGTCAAGAGCTACCTTAACTAAAACATTTAAGTTTTGCTTTACTGCTGTCATTTCTGATCTACTGAAAGGGATAGATCCCAGACAATTCTGTGCTGCATTTGAGTCACCAATCGGTACACAAAGGCAACCACTTACTGGTTTTTTTTTTATCCCTTTGCTTTTGATCATAACCATGATTATAAACAGGAAGGAGCTGCCTGAGCCGGTCAGTGAAATTAAAAAAAAAACAAAACAACAAAAAACCCAACAAACTAAAAATCCTTAAGAGGATATCAAGGTAATAGCTCCCTGGAAGAAGGAGGCTGGCTAACTCAATAAACTTCAGATCCACACTATGGTAACAGGAAGAGCAATTTAAAACACCACCACTAGGGGCGCCTGGTGGGTAGAGCAGGTGACTTCATCTTCAGGTTATGGGTTCGAGCCCTGTGTTGGTGTGGAGCTTACTTACAAAAAAATCTTTAAAAAAGAAAAAGAAAAGAAAATACCACCACTAGAAAAAAAATCACTAGGATTCACAATGACTGTGGAAAGAGCTGGTCCCTCAAGATGGGGAAGTGGGTAAAGCAGTTGATAGGGACACAGTTAAAAAAATCAGTTCTCTAAGAGTATTTTTCTTCCAGCAGGGAGACTCTCGGGTGTGAGACATACACTAAGGACATAAATTCTTCATGTTGGCTGGTGAAATTTTGCCTGGGCCAATCCTGAAATTTTTAACAAAGAAACACTCTTAATGTCCCCCTCTCCAACCCCTTGCTTATAAAATCCACCTGCTGGCATGTACCAACCATCTCTTGGTGATGGTCAAGCTGGGTGCCCCACCCCCCTGCCCCCAGCAGCAGAACTCACCTGCAGAAAGCTGTCCTGGCAGCAGAGGAACTCAGTCTTCTTCATGATCGACTCAGTGGTCAGGACCAGTTCATTCTTACTTAGCGCAGGCTCGCTCTGACACGGGAAGACTGCCTCGAGTATCAAAAGGAGATAGTGTGATGTGTATGGGGGCGACCAAGGGTGGGGGGCAGTATTAAGTGAAAGAATTTATAAGAGACAAAATGACTATTCTCAGCGCGAGCTTTTACCACCTGTGATTTTTTTTTCTTTCAAAACGTATTTTACATTCTACCTTTAGTATGAAGGTAAAAACAGAATAACCCCAATCCACCCCACACAGAGACTTGTAGAATAGTGGGTATTGTTCCATCACTCCTCAACCTTCACCCCACCCTATATTTGCATTAAAAATATATATTGCTGTTTAAAAAAAAACCCAAACAATTCAGGAATGAAAAATCCCATCCCCAAGCTCATAGGGTTTCCCCAAAGTTTTAATGGCTGCATATTACCCTAATATATGGGCAAATCACTATGTATCTGATCTATACTTTACTGATGGTTTGCCTTTACTATAAACGATGCTGGAAAAACACTCTTGGCACATTTAGATAATTTCTGTAAGGCAAATTTCTGTAAGTGGAACTACCGGGTCAAAAGACACCCACATTTAAATTCAGATCACTATTGTCAAACTACCTTCCAAAAAGGTAGTTTTCTAAGTTATGACCCCAGTTAAAGTATGTTTTAGTACAAGTTTAAAGTAAAGCTTTCTTCTCAACACCCATGACTTTTAACACTCGACTGTGACATGCTGCACTAGACAGAGAGAAACCCAAAGCCCTCTTCCGTGCATTCAATCACTACCCATGCTAGGCTTTGAAACTGAAAAAATATTTTCCCTTAATATTTGGGAAAATTATGCAGAGTACACAAGAAGAAAAATACTAATCCAGTAGCTGGGTAGAAATAACTGAGGCATTAACTGTGTGTGACACTCTAGAGGACACCTCCATTCTAAACACATCCTCGGAAACACTCTAACCCCAGATATAATGCTAAATCTTACTTTGATGTTGTCCAGAACTCTTTTGAACTCTAACGGTTCATCTTTTCCCTCCATAGCTGCAGGATCCAGGCCATCTCCCCCGTAAATGAACTGGATAATATCACCCGTAGAGCTTCGGACTGTCAGATCATACTGTGAGCACAGATCTTCAAGGGACTTGACAAGCCTTCTCTAAAGGAAAAGAAGAAGAGGAAACAAACACTCAGTTGCTTTGAGAAGACTAGTCACATGTGCAGAGGATGGGACCTGCAACACTAAGTTTCAAGGTTACTAGTACTTTCATCAGTTAAACAATTTTATCAGAAATCTTTTTAAAGAGTCCCCTGATACTCTGAACAACAAGCTCAAAATGGCCCGACAGCCTGTGCAGGGGGATTTAGAATATGCTCCAACCTCACGCACCCTAGTGTACTTTTGAGTACATGCAATTTAAGCCCCATCACCCCCAAAGGACTCTGCAAACACTAGCTGTTTTCCTAGGCTGTTTTGCCTTCCCTTTCTTTCTCCCTAAAGTATAAATTAATGCAACAGCTTTGCATTTCTAAACACAACTTAATCCAGGACCCCTGTGGACTTTAATATGAGTTACAGAGGATCAGGTGCACGCCCTCTTCTGGGACACAGGGGGAAGAAGAGAGAACAGGGACAGCATTGTGTCTGAACCAGCGGGCAGCAGCCATTTCTCAAATCTGCTTAGGGAGAGCCTTCTGCCAGCGGCACACTCCAGCTAGCAATGTGATGGTGGCTCAGTGAATTAAAGAGAGTGAAATCTTCCTCCAGGCAACTTCAAAACAAAAATCCCTCATGCCAGAACAAATTTGTTCTAGGTTAACACACTGCTCTGGGAAAGTCATACTCTCTACTTCAAAAAGGTAAAATCAAAAAATAAAGTCAAAAGACATTCCGGCAAGAGTGGTGAAAAACATTTCACAGTCTGTTGGGTTTCTGACAAAAGAGCAAACTCCAAAACTGAAGGGCAATTTCCCATCCAAAGATAATGAAAAGGGGAGTATTGATGAGGATACGTACGTACAGGAGAGCTTAAGGACCTAGCTGCCTGCCGACTCGAGTCTGATCCCACCCTCATCGGCCACACCCCTGCTTTATCAGTCCTGCTCTCCCAGCCTGCAAAGGGCTCTGCTTCTCAAACCGGGGTCCACAGTGGGGAGAGGGGACACAAAGCCACAGTGAGGGCTCGGCCCAGCAACTGGGAGATTTAACTTCATCTGGTGTTATGAGGAAACAAAAAAATTGAAAAAATGTAAAAGCAAACACATATCATAGAAGACAGAGCAGAAAATGATAATTAGAGAATGAAAAGAAATCCTTTGCTTGTGGTCTTATGGAAGAACAAAGTCGGGATGTGTTCTTGCTCCTCTGCCATCCGGGGTATTTTTTACTGTGGCTGGAGACGCGCAGGCATTGGGAAACCCTCTAGTTTCGTTCTGGCCCCCTAAGCCTATTATCCTGGAACTGTGCAAAAAATGGAGAAAGAGCCATCCCTCCAAGTGGCCAAGCCCTCTGCCGGCACTGGAGTAAGTTCTCGGCGTCAGTTAAAATTATCCTAATATCGGGTTACACAAATAGTTGCCACGTGAGAAGCAGAGTCCTCTCAGTGATTGGGAGGTACTATCACCCCATCTTCACGTATTAGGACACGGAGGCCCAGTGAGGCTCAATGATGTGTCCCCGGATGCACTTCTAGTCATGTTCTCATTAAAGCTTTGGTGTGTGTGTGGTTCTGGCCTGATCTGATTCCCTCGAGGCACACAGGATGAAGCGAACACATTACCTTGTTAGGCTGTTTATTTCTATGGCACCTGAATTTCTCAAGTTTTCCTTTTAAATTCTAAGACCTGATAAATTACAGCTCACGTACAAAATATGTAAACACTCAGCAGTCAAAATCCTTAGAACCCTGTCCTGCTCGGCCACAAATGGCCTACATTTCTTTGAATTACCTGCATGTACCCTGTTTCCGCGGTCTTTACGGCTGTGTCAACCAGACCTTCCCGGCCAGCCATTGTGTGGAAGAAAAACTCGGTTGGTGTCAAACCGGAATAAAAGCTATTAGCCACAAAGCCTTTGGCAGCTGGGAGCTAAAGAGAGGCGGGGGGGAAAAAAGAAGAATCAGACAAAAAACCTTCAAGGTCCACAACTTCAAAACCCGGTATTCAAATCACAAAATGCCCACCTTTAGACTATAAATACCTGGTCAGTGCACTCTTATGAAGGGGTAGACTTTATAAGCGTTTTCCTAAAGGAGGAATAACTTGGCATAAACTATCCTTCCCGGAGACAAGCAAGGGTGAGGTCCCAGTCAGGGCTGGTGCTGGTGCCAGTGGCAGGCAAGTGGACTAACTGAAGTCTGGATCCCCTCAGCCTCTCCTCCAAACTCGTCAGGCTCCCTTAGAACTCTGAGCCTGACATGCGCAGCAGGCACCATTCCAATGACCACTTGGCTGTCTGACTTCTAATGAATTCTGATCTTGGGCAGAGACCCTAAAATGTTCCTGGGCTGTCTGGATACAGATAGTACCTATACACTTGTAGGACAGCAGTCCTGTCTCCCCAGGAGGGGCTGGACAGAAACCTTGCAGTCCCATGGGACAGGAGTAGCTGGGGCATCTGTGCTTTAATAAGAGTGGCCTCCAAATCCAGAATCTGAGTAACCAAATCTACTCTAAGTTCCTCAACTAGATTTAATAGTTGTCTGCCCCTCCAGAAAAAGCGCAGCACAGATGTGTCTATCTCTGCTTATATTAGTGCTCAAACCACAAGGCCAACGAAACCCAGAGGTCATTTAAAAACTGAGTTTGAGGGGCGCCTGGGTGGCTCAGTCAGTTAAGTGTCTGCCTCTTAATTTTGGTTCAGGTCATGATCTCGGTTCAGGTCATGATCTCAGGTGTGAGATCGAGCCCTGTGTCAGGCTCTGTGCTGGGTGTGGAGCCTGCTTAAGATTCTCTTTCTCCTTCTGTCCTCCCCCTGCTCACACGCACACGCACGGGCTCTCTCTCTCTAAAAAATAAACAAAAAACTGAGTTTGAGAACTCAAGAGGAGAATCTGGAATTTCCCAGCTGTTTTAGTGTGGTTGCTATCATCACTATTTTAAAATCACCGTACTTTGATGTCAGTGCCCTCAAAATAAGCATACAGATTGATCACGCATGAGGTAACCCTCTATTCTGATTACTGAACATAAGCTGGATAGGACCCTGAAATCCTCCTCCTTGGAGAGAAAATAGGAGCGGGTGTTGATCCAGTTTTATAGCTGCGAATCTAACAAGGTTCCTACATGACTCCCATCAGGGATGAAGAGGGTAGACCCCTGAGCAGCCCCGGCCTCACAACACCTTCTCTAGGGGCGCCTTAGTTGGTGGCACACGCTCCTATTCCTCTCTTGTGCTGTCGGTCGCCCTTCGAAGTTCTGCCTGAGCCACTACACTTACCTTTGAGTGTTTTTCAAAGTGAGGCAAGGACCTGTTTTCAAAGCCATCTGGCACTCGAGAGCCACTGATGGCCTGCTGTCCCACACAGGCAATCATCTGTGATATGTTAATGAAAGAACCTGGGGAAACAGGGCAGGAATATAACATTCGTTTACCACAATCACATTAACTGAAGTACGAGATCTGTGGGATAAGACAGGACCGTGACATAGCAGGCTCCCAGTCCAGGGACAGTAAGAGCCAGGATGAGAAGAGTGCAAGGCAGAGCCCTCAGTAACAGAACAAAAGCAGGAGGACGGTGGGCAGAGCTCAGGAGGGAGTCAGCACTTTGGGACTGGAGGAAAGACTTGTAGGTGAGGCTGCGACCAGGCTGAACTGTGGCAGGACACTACAATTTGGACATGAGAGGGACGAGGAGAGGAATTCCAAAGTGGAAGAGTGGGAAGGAAAGACACAGGAATGGGAAAGTGGGGGACATGTATGTACACCAGGAGCAGGAAGGAGAATACTGAGGGGAAAGGCAGCAAAGCTGGACTTTATTCTGCTAAAAAATTTACAGAAAGAGAAGCATGGAGGTTTTGAATCTGCGTGCAGTACCATAAAACCTAACGCTTTCATGTCCTAAATAATTACGACATTAAAGTGTTTCGCCATGTTGGGGTGCCTGGGTGGCTCAGTGGTTAAAGCCTCTGCCTTAGGCTCATGTCATGATCTCAGGGTCCTGGGATCGAGTCCCCGCATCGGGCTCTCTGCTCAGCAGGGAGCCTGCTTCCCCCCCTCTCTCTGCCTGCCTCTCTTCCTACTTGTGATCTCTCTCTGTCAAATAAATAAATAAAATCTTTAAAAAAAAATAAAGTGTTTTGCCATGTCATTAAATATATTAGTTCAGAAAGTTGGTTTTTTTTTAAATAAGATCAAGTTTGCTTGAAGCATCCTTGAGCTCTGAAATCCACACATATTATACAAGTTCCTCCAGAGGAGTTAAATTACTACAGTGCAGATAATTAAGTCTCTTTCTGTATGTGTGATTTAAAAAGCTATCCCCTTATAAACGGGAGGTCTGAAGTGGTGACGCGTACATTTCCCGGCACAACCCCTGCCAGCCCACAGGGAGAGCATGGCAGCCGCGGCAGCCCGAGGCGCACTCACCTTTGGAGCCGCAAAGAGCCATGGTGAGCGGGCTGTTGCTCTTGTCCAGTTCCCGGAGGCAGGCGCTGCCGGCGTGGTCTCGGATCACAGACAGCTCCTTCAGGATCAGAGCCTGGCAGGGGGAAAGAGAGGCACGTGGGGGCTCTGCCGACTACCAACGTTCAATTGGACATTTAATGAAATTTGAAAAAGCTTAAGCTAGAGGTCAGATTTCCAAGTAAGGTTTCCAAGCCTTTGAAGACCAAAATGCCTTATCTATAAAGACGCACATCTTCCACGAGGTTCTAAAATCGGTGCTTAAGGTAAAACTGATTAGTAACAAAACCTTGAAAAATCCTTTTTTAAATCCTTTAAACGGCCCATAAGGTAGAATGCAAATGGCTCTGTGCAGAGTGAGCACCCTATAGTACAATATGTCCATATGGATGTTACTGTATGCATACACATCCGCTTAAATAAACGTATGATGGACACGCTAACGTGTAGTATATAGTAAAGGAGAATTGCTTGTACTATTTATAAAATTCACCTCTTGTTTTTTACCTCCCGAGCACACATGTGATTTCCCACAAGTTGAGTGTGTCGTAAGGTGTCTCTACAAGAATATTCTAGTCTTTGAGCTCTTCCACAGGCTGTCCTTTCTCAACTCACAATTTAGGGTGCTGAATCAGTGAGGAGTCAGGTTCCACGAAAAGCAAGTGCTGCTGAAGCCCCAAGTTACTTTCTAGGTAAATCAGTGAGAAACCTCTGCTTCTCTCTCTCAGGACTCAGTGACATTAAGAATGAGCTAATGGTGAATAGTGCCTACAACTCTGCTTTCTTCCTAGTTCACAAAAAATTCCTTCCATCAGAAAATTTCTTACTGCTTATCTGTTCTTCCACATTTGGGTGAGTTAAAAGCCCTGAGCCAGGGGCTGTAGGAGAGACAGAAGAGAGCCAGGCAAAATCCTGGTGCAGTCAGACTGCTGACGTAGGCTGCCTGAGAGAATGTAGGGCTTGCAGAGGCTGGTGATCGTTCTGATTCTGACACCTGCTGGTCAAGTTCTCAGCTAACCTAGTTTCAAAGGGGACAGGGGCAAGAGATAGGCATGGGACTTTCAGACATGAATTTTCCCTCTTCTGTGTCCAAGTCTCTTTCAAAGTCCATCTGTTGATTTTTATTTTATTTTTTAAAGATTTAACGTTTAAGTAATCTCTACACCCAACATGGGGCTCGAACCTACAACCCTGAGGTCAAGAGTTGCATGCTTTACCGGCTGAGCCAGTCAGAGGTCCCATCAGAGACCATTTATTTAAAGAGCTGTGGTTGCCAGTCTCTACTGGAGAGATGCTAGAAATAGAAAGGGCAGAAGCACTGGAGAACCAGTTACAGCAGGGGTCTAAGTGTGATGCTGGGACAAGAGCAGCCCCGTGTGGCTGAGTGAGCAGATGGCCACACTTTCACCACCCAGGAACGCGGAAGCTGCTGGGGATGTAAAGGATCTGACTGACGGTCCTCCCCTTATTAAATGAATGAGCACACAGCCAAGCAGCACAAAGATGACCTGGGTCTAAAGCCACACTGCGCTGACGTCCCCCTCCCCTCTGCCACCTTCTTTTTGGGCTCGCAGCACAAGCCCACGCGGACCACGTGGCTAACCCAGCCGAAGAGCCCGACGCACCTCCAGGGTCTCCTCAGCGGTGCAACCAGGCTGCTGCTGCAGTTTGCCTGTGTTCAGGGCCTCGATGTACTCGTCACATTTTTTATAGCCAGCATTCAGCAACTCATACTTGGCCTTCAATAGTCCCTGACCAGGTGTGACGTCACCAATCCCAATGGAGAATCCACGGTTTGCTGCAGACAGTTGGCAGGCGGAGCAGAAAGAGAGGGCCGTGAATGTTCGTCAACCTACTTCGTGGAAACAAGTTTACACCTTCAGAGAACGTGAGTGATCCAACTAAATAAAAATGTATCACGGCAGTCCCGAGCAACCCAGCGGGGGGCAAGTCATGTCCCCATCTAATTACGATATAAAGCAGACCAATAGTAAACACTAAAAAGCAGCCGGAGAAAGCCAGCAATGGAAAGCGAGCCATGTGCCTTCTTGTTCTAAGACACCATCTCAAAGACCTTTCTGCCCACACCCCCTTCCTTCTTCAGAAATCATTCCCAAACACAAAAAAACCCCACCATTGAGGGAACTATGCTCCACCAATTTCCTAACCCTAACATATGTAGAAATGGGTGGACGAGAGGCACCTGGCTTAGCAGTGTGGGGGAAGGGATGCCTAAGAGTGGTTGTAGATATGAGGACACAGGAGGTTGGAAAGGCTCAGAAACTGTACCACCAGGTTCTGCAGATGCTGGAGATAATGTAAGTGTTGGAAATAAGGAAACCTGGTGGGAAATCAGTATTTTCCTGTGGGAGATGGGAGTTTACTAATGGAATTAGAGAGCTCTGGACTGGGGGATAGTAGGTGCAAAAAGATGGCAATGAATGGAAAGCAGGGCACAAGGGAAGGTATATTTCATGGCTGTGATCCTTTGGACCCTATTCCCGTCCACCTCCCAGAATCCTGGCAAACAGGTCTCAACCAGTGGGGTGGGGGTGGAGGAGGAGACTGAGATCAGGAGATATGTTCCCTGGAGAAACCAAGCCTCCCTAGAGAAAAGCATTACTGATAGGGATATTTGGCAGTTCCTCAATAAAAATGTTGGCTTGCAGCTCAGTCAAGGAACAGAGAAGCCCATCAACCAACAGACTCCATTTCCAATCAGTGTTTGGTGCCTAAAAGTATGAATGGATAGCCAGAGACCACCAGATATTTGAGGAAAGTCTTCAACATGAATGACTGCAGACAACAAATACACAGAAGAATGAAACTAATGAGAAAATTCAGGGAGCAAATAAAACTATGAAAAATACTGTGTCTGATAGAGAAGATGTATCTAGAGATCAAGAACAGGTAGCCTTAAAAAAAAAAAAACCTCAAAAGCAAAAAATTACCTGCAAATGAGAACAATGGAAAATATGGTTGGAAGCTAAATAAATGACAGTTAAAATAAAAAATCAATAGAACAATTCATTTTAAAAGATAAATGGAGGGGCGCCTGGGTGGCTCAGATGGTTAAGTGTTTGACGCCTTCAGTTCGGGTCATGATGTCAGGGTCCTGGGATCAAGCCCCACGTCGGGCTTCTGGCACAGCGGGGAGTTTGCTTCTCCCTCTCCCTCTGCCTCTCCCCCTGCTCATGCGCTCTCTCTCTGTATCTCTCTGTCTCAAATGAATAAATAAAATCTTAAAAAAAAAGATAAAAAGAATCCAGAAACAAGGAGATGGACAATGGGGAAAGAAGATAAGGAAATCAGAGAGCCCATCTAGAAGTTCTACTTATGCCATGAACAGGAACTACGAAAAGAAAGAACAAAGATAATTAAGGTGAGAAAATTAGCAATAACAATAACGAAAACCCAAAAACCAAACCAAACATGAGAAAATTTCCACAACTGAAGGACACATGGTGGCAGATTAAGAGAGCTCAGAGTGCCCAGCACCATAAATGAAAAAAGACCCATACCAAGGGCCTACCCCTGTGAACTTTCAGAACACCAAAAACAGGATTCTCAAAGCTTCCAGAATGAAAAGACAGAGACAACAATGTGAAAATAAAAATAGAAATCCACTTTAATGCAGCTCTGAAGATCGGAGTAGAGCAAGACCTTCAAAATTCCGAGGAAAGATAGAATTCAATCCTGAGTTCTATACCCAGTCAGAGAATCGATCAAGTGTAGGAGTTGAATAAAAACGCTTTTGCGTATGTAAAAATCTGGACCTAGGGTCTGCTCAAAGACCAAGCAAACAAAGGAAACAGACCAGGGCAAGGAGAGAAGGGAAAGATGAGAGGGCCTGGCAGAGACGAGTCAAGAGGGCCCAGGGGGCTGTGGTCAGAGTGCAGACACCAAGGAAGCAGCCCGTGAAGGGCCCTTGGTCTAACAACCCTGTCTGATGGGCAATAGGGAGCTATGGCTCATGTGAGACAAGAGCTCAAGAGCAAATTCAAATCTGAACCAAACTAGGTCAGTACTGAGCTAATTTTGTGGAGTGAAGGCACAAATGATTTAGCCGGTAGTAAGTCTCCTTTCCGGTGCACAGGTATGAGTGTGGTGTGTGGGGGTGGGGGGAGTTAAAGGTAATAGAAGGAAACAGCACAGAGCCCCTAAAACCTCAGCAAGTATATAACAATAAAGCAATAAAACAAGGATGCTGAGATACTCACAGAGGTAGACAGGAGCCAGCCTGGCAAGCCGCGACATTGCATCGGCTGCTTCGTTCTGCCCCCAGTCTCGCAGCAAAATGTAGAAAATGTTGTTCTTAGATCCGGACCCCAGTGTTCCCTTGTCCATGCTGCCACTCATCAACTCACTGTTCTGGATAGTAACGTCTGCAAGGATAACGATGACCGTGCACTTAAACTAACAATTACTACTTAGCCTCATTCCAAAACGAACATGAGGCAGTTGAGAAAATATCTTCCCATGTTGAAAATTAAAGCAGAGCAAATAAAAATTCTGTTAAAAATGTCTGAGGAGAGGGGCGCCTGGGTGGCTCAGTGGGTTAAAGCCTCTGCCTTCGGCTCAGGTTGTGATCTCGGGGTCCTGGGATCAAGCCCCGCATCGGGCTCTCTGCTCAGCAGGGAGCCTGCTTCCCTCTCTCTCTCTCTGCCTGCCTCTCTGCCCACTTGTGATCTCTCTCTCTCTGTCAAATAAACAAATAAAATCTTAAAAAAAAAAAAAGTCTGAGGAGAAACAAGAGAAATCTAGGGACTTTTGAAAAGCAGGAAGGTCCAGTTACTTACTTTACAATCATAACTCTGAAATGTACTATTTGACCCTCATTTTCAACTACGAACTGAGAACGACAGTATCAACCACGTCATCTTTATGTCACAGGGATATTTTGAGCATCTGATGAAATCATATGCAACAAAGTACTCTATAAACTATAAAGCACGTTGTTATTCACACAAGAGAATGAAAACTAACGGCACCTGGAAGAGCCTATACCACAAAATCAAATTCATATCTAGATAGAAACAAAACAGTCTAAAACAAGAAGCAAAACACCTAAAAGGCTAGAGAGTGTATTTTCAAAGTTAATGGTTATAAACCTGAGAAAATCGGTGCCTTTCAAAACATGTGCTCATGACAAAACAGAAGTCTTGACCTTCAGAGACTCTGCAGTTCAGTTCTTCAGTGCAGAGTCCTGGAGATCTATCTCTTGTCACAAGGCCTGGCTGACAAAGCCCATTCAAAGTCAGTGCCGTTCAGAGTAGTCTGAGGGGAAGCAAAGCAGCTCGTGCCACAAACCAAACACTGGCTGAATGGCATTGGTCTGTGGACCATACTTTGGGTTGAATTAGTCTGGATGACTCGGATGGTTTAACATTTAAATTCTCTCATGGTTAAACCTGATCTTCATGTTATAAAAAACTCACTGACCAGGAAGCAGTAAAAAAACAGTCCTATTAGTTATACTTTAAGACAATGAACACATTTTTGGATGTAAAATGATAAATTATATGCCTTAAATAATGAGACCCCTGCTGATAGCAAAAAAAAAAAAAAAAAAAAAAAGTTAGGGGCAGAATAAAAGAAATCGCATGGATTTACAGAAACTAGTCACCTAAAACACATCTGGAGCTCTGGAGAAGAACATTCTAATCACTGGATCACAGATCTACATGATCTCTACTTTTTAGAGAAATGGGGAGTCACATCTGAGAGGAGAAACACCTACTACATTTCCCTGAAAAATAAACTTCCTGCCTCAGAGAAACCTCGGATTTGCTTGCTCTGGGAAGGAAGTCACTGGCTACCTGCTTTCCGGCCCCTCCCACCCTGCTGCCTTCACTCACAGGAATCATTGACACAGAGATCTTCTCCTTTGCCACAGTACTGCTTGCCCTTGGTTCGGAGGTTGGCTCTCACTGGGTTGTCATCGCTCGGTCTGAGGATGACACTGAAGATCTGCTTTCCTGTCCACAGGGTGACAGGCTGCAGGAGGAAGGAAGCCACAGCATTAGCTGGCTGAGTCTGGTCTCGACTGCAGAGTGCTCAAGGGCTAACCTGCCACCAGCACCCTCAGCGTCCACACAAACCTTCAGTATCGTCGGGGGTGGGAGGTGAACTTTAATTTTCTCATCCTTGCCAACCAATATTGAAGCAATGATTTGGCAAGCCTTGGCGCGGTCAAAGAAAGTGTCCTTAAGGGTGAGGAGATAGGCACCTAAGAATGTTGGAAACAACACAACCCAAAGAAACGGAATGAAATTGTGAGAAAAATCACAAGGTTTCAATTTTAAAATAAATTTGGGCCATTACTAAAAGAGTGAATTAAAACATACAGCTGCTTGCTGGCTGTCTCCTACCAGAATCAAACCTCCACAAGGAGAGGGACTTCGTCTGACTCACTGCCTTATCTCCAGTGCTTAGAAAAATGTCTAGGACACCTTAGGAGCTCAACAAATGCTTACTAATTTCAGGCATAACCAATCAACACAAAATCTCTCAAGTTGGTTCACAATCACCCTTAGTAAACAAACAACAGAATTAAACACAGGAAATTACACAGCTTTTTAAGTTGCTGCATGATTCACTGTGAATGAGAATCCTGGTGTTCTAGTCTCCTTTCACGTGAATTCATAAACACACCTGTTAGAAAATCCTGAATAGCAGCAATTAGTGGTTCTCCATTCCTCGGTGTTACCAGATTTGCTTTAGTCTGAAGGAAAAACAAACAATACGTTAGCGATTCCATCCATGCGTTCTTTGGACTGCATGATGCAGGGCACGGAACTGTACCACAAAGACTTCGAACTGTTGGGAATTAATACAGAATAGCCGGAGAGCAGAAAAAAGAGGCTGAGAAAGGGAAGCCAAGGGTCCCAAACCCAGCTTTGTCACCAGCTCCTCTTTCCTTTACCTGCCAAGGGGAGACAAGAAACGGGCCTCAGACGTTCCTACCAACACTAAAATCAATACTGAGTGAAGTTGTTTTGGATTCCTACAAGAACTCCTTATGTGTAAGACTTCATAGTTATTAATAAATGCACTTCTTCAAAGAAAATTCACTTCTATGAATGATGAGCAGCACTGTTACCTCTGAGGTCAATCAATTTCATACCTCTCCGCAATGATGGCAGAACTCCTGAACTTCTCTTGGTTAAGACACTGGGTTCTAACAATAATTAACAACAGGATTTAATTAAGATTTAGTGAGTGCCTACACTGAGCAAAAAGGGGTGCTAGTTGTTCAGGGCATAATTAACAAGTTCAAAGAAGATTCTATGCATCAGAATGCATTTGCTCCATTTTTGCTGTTGTTGAGATATAACCAACAGATAAATTTACTCAAATCTTGATGTGGAGATGCTCCTGTTACTTGTGGGTTGCCTGGGCAACCCTCCAAGGGAGAGACCTGCTCCTGCCTTCTTGTGAATGCTGTATGGAACAGTGATCCTCCAACTAGGGCTGGAAGACAGTTGTTTGTGCCTGCTTTTGAGAATCTCTCTGGGGTGGGATAGGGAGGTGGTCTGGGGGCTGAGGACATGAAGCTGGGATCTGCATATCTTGCAGGTCTCCGGGGTAACTCGGGACTACACTCAGGCTAGAGCCATATCTACTCCTCTGAGTCAGAATTGCTGAGTCAATACAATAGATGATAATTTTCTCATATGAAACTGAGGGAATTTGTCTCGATGGTAACTAAAGATTCTTCCATCCCAATATCCTTGGAGCCTGTGTTTTATTGTTGACGCTTTTAACCAATGAAATATGTTATTATAACAAAATGGATCCTCGGTACCAAAGTCAATGCTGAAGTCCAACTGGTTGGTGACAGGTCGTTATCACTAGAAACCAGTTACACAGCTGATATCACTGGGAACATTCTAAACATTACTTTTTATCACAAAAATAGTATGTTCTTTATAGGAAAAAAAATATAAAAATATAAACATGTAAAAAAAAGGTGAAAAAATCCAAAATCCAAAATCCAAAAAAACATCTCTCCAAGGAACTACCAAATCAGAGAACTGCTATTGTAAGATTTCGGTATATAACCCTTCCAACTTCTGGCTATAAACGTTTCTACAAACATAGAAGTATTTCTTTACCAAACAAAATTGGATCATGTCATACACACAGTCTGCTTTTTTAAATAAAAAATAAATCATAAGCAGCTTTCACGCCAACAATGATAAAAACTTTATCA
Source organism: Potos flavus (assembly GCA_028534135.1). NCBI lineage: Eukaryota > Metazoa > Chordata > Mammalia > Carnivora > Procyonidae > Potos > Potos flavus. The sequence goes on along the minus strand of CM052894.1, from coordinate 43,284,275 downwards.
TCATTTTTCAGGGCCGCACAGGATTTTGTGGTATGAATGTAACATAATTTAATCTTACCAATTTTTTATCGGTGGACATTGCCTGTTTCTACTGTTTTACTATTAAAAGTAATTTTGCAACTCTGATTATGTCCTCTGGAGAGCTTACTAGAAAGGAGAGTGCAAGGTCAGAAGGAATGATTAACATACCCTCTGACCGTAGGAGCATGGAACTCATTCGTGGCCACCCACCCTCCATCATCTCTCTCGCTGTCCACCAACACCTAACAAGGCACTCATCACAACTGCTACAAATACTGATGCCTAGGAGGAAACAGGCTAGCCTCCTGTCACACCAGGCATGATCGGACCACAGGGTCTTTGGACCTGCTGTTCCTCTGCTTGGACTGCTCATATGCTCACAGTCACGCTGCTCATTCTCCCACTTCTTTCAGAAGGTGGCTCAAGTGTTATCATTCCAATGGCCCTTCCTGACCATCCTCTATGGAACAGGACTTCTCTCATTTTCTTTCCTCCTTGCTGTGCTTTGTTCTTTTCTTCTCAGCACTTACCACCACCTGAATTATTTTCTGTTTGTTTACGCTCCACGTCCCCCCATCTAAATAGAGATGAGAACAAGAACTTTGACTTTCTTTTTCTGTGCTGTGTTCCTAGAAGAGTACTTGGCACACAGTAGGTGCTCAGTAAGCATCAACCAAACCATTTAAAAAGGCTGAGGAGTCTGAAGAAATAATTCAGAAGAAGAAAGACTCCAAATACACAAAGATGGCCACTGAGGGATTCATCCTCATGGCAAAACAGGGAAAACACCCTCAAGTCTCAACAGAAGGTAGATGAATCTTGGTGTGTTAACCTGGTCAGATTCTGTGAAGCCATTATGATCAATAATTATAACAACTTTACAACAAATGGGGGCATTTACTTTTAAATTTATATTTATTAATTTTTTAAAGGGGGGAGGGGCTGAGGGAGAAGGAGAGAAAATCTTAAGCAGGCTCCATGCCCAGCATGGAGCCCAACGAGGGGCTTGACCTCACGATCCTGAGATCATGACCTGAGCCAAAACCAAGAGTCCGACACTTAAATCAACTGAGCCACCCAGGTGCCCAATGGGGGCATTTATAATACATCAAGTAGCAAAAAGGAAAACAGAGGCTATCACAAACCATTACCACAACAAGTATCTAAATTCACAGATAAGGAACAGATAAAAAGAGGTAGAAAGAAAGAACACAGAGAAGTTGTGATATGGAAAAACCTTATCTTATTTAAATAACTTCATTATGCTGGAACGTTTGACTAAATAAGAGTCAAATTTTTAAAAGAATTGAAGACCACAGTGCATTTTAGCCACAGGAATTTCTTAGTAGTTAAGTTTGTACACAAAATCTGCACCACAGGGTGCCTGGGTGGCTCAGTTGGTTAAGCAACTGCCTTCAGCTCAGGTCATGATCCTGGAGTCCCGGGATCGAGTCCCACATCGGGCTCCCTGCTCCACGGGGAGCCTGCTTCTCCCTCTGACCTCTCCCCTCTCATACCTCTCATATTCTCTCTCTCTCTCTCTGCCTCAAATAAATAAAATAAAGTCTTAAAAAAAAAAAAAATCTGCACCACATTAAATACGTCACTTTACCAGAAAAGCAATGTCAACTTCAGGCATGAAGAACCCAGGCAGGAGCCAAGAATGCAGCCCCTCCTTCCTGTCCCCACTGGATCCTCCTGTAGTTTAATATATATGCTTGCAGAACTTAATTGCCTTCACTTCAGAATCAATACTAACACCCTAAACTAAACAGATTAAAAAAGCACTGAATCAGAAACAGTGAGAATTGTTTTATAGGTAGGCACAGCGACAGACAAATCGGCCCATAATACAGAAAACCAGAACACGGGGAATGAGGAAAACCTAACCTCTATAGAACGACTTTGTTTAGCATGTCCTTTAGACAACAAACAAGCATGTAATATACTGTTGGAAGATTTTTGTTCAGAATGTTCAATAAAAAAAGAAAAAAAAAGAATGCTTAATAAAATGTATTAGTTCTTAAAGAATCTTTAGCTACCAAAAAAAATCCACTTATCCAGAAAGTCTTATGCTTTCCCCATGACATTCAACAGTCGAGATATTGCCATATTGTCTTTATTTTTTAAACACTGATAAGGCTTATTCATATAATACTATTCAGCAATAAAAGCAATAAACTGCAATAAATGTACAACTATAGATGACTTTCAAAAGCATGTTGAGTGAAAGAAGAGGTACACAAAGAAGTATAAATGTATGATTTCACTTACCTAGAGTTATAGAAAAGACACACCAGGTACACAGCAGGGAAAAAAAATCAGGATGGCCTCTGGTAGGTGAGGGCATGGTTATAAGGGAAAGGCACAAGAGGAAACTTCAGGGGGTTATAGTAATGCTCTCTATCTTGACAACAGTTTGATATACACACCTCTATGCATTTTCCAATGCATAAATAGAATGGTACACTTCACCTTAAAAATGAAAAGTGAAAAAATAAACCATTTAAGTCTAACCATATGCAGACTGAGGTAGTTAGGGAGTATGCTAAATGTCTGCCACTTAAGGTTAAATGCTTCCAGATAGAAGATGGATTATGGATAGATAGGATGGATTAAAGGGACTGATATGTGATAAAATCTAATAGTAAAATGTAAACTAAAGGATCTAGGGCTACACACTTGTTTTATCTTTTCATAGCTGGTGCTCGCATAGGTACTTTCCCTTAGAGATGCACATTACAGGCTAGAAGATACTCCCCTCGACTCCCCACCTGTCACAGACACTCCCTTACACACTCAAAGGTGCTTTCAAACAGGACCCGCTGCCTTTCCCCTCCTTTCAAGCTTTTCTATAGAGGCGGGGCTGCCACCCTACGTACCCCCATCAGCACAAGGGCCTCTGCTTTAGCTTCCTCCGTTTGAGGAAGATGAAGGTTCATCTCATCACCATCGAAATCTGCGTTGTAGGGCGTACAGACACACTCGTTAAATCTGAAGGTCCGGTGCGGCTTGACCTTGGCCTGTGGAATACACACACGCACATGCACACACACATGCACACCCGCAAAACAAAACAGGAGAGGGACTTAGTCATTTATCCAAAAACTTCATGGTTTCAAAACATTAATAAATGGTTTCCTGGAGAACTGGATACTTTAGATTAAAAAAATAAATTTCTAGTATGTTCTGTCAAGTGATAACATGTCAATTGTGGACTTATTTAAGTAGATTTATTAGATCAAAACAATGCAATGAGTTTAACACAAGGCAAATACCAACCTAAGAGCCACAAGAAAGGGCTCCCCTGGCCAATGATGTCACAGTTTGATAACAAACAGATTCATGGCAGAAGTTGATTAAAACACGCAGACTAAATAAAAACCCATGAGTTTATAATGACACTGAAAAAAAAGGAAAGCAAAACTACACACAAACCCAAACCAACCTAGCTGGAAGAAACTGAACACCAACTTTCTCCTCCCTAAACTGATAATAAAGGAAAAAAGAATCAGGCATTCATGCTCGTTCCTTCAGGAATTATATTTTTGGGTAAGCAAATAACCCTAGTTAATAAGACAAAATTCTCCATTATACAAATGGCAGCTATGAAATGTGAAAGGAATGATAGGTTAGAAAATCTCCATTTTGCAGCCCCCACGAAATAATGTTGGCAATACTCATAAATGGAGAAAGCCTTTAGAAAAAATGTCAATAAGGGACCTTTCAAGAGAGGCACCAGGCTGAAGTATCTGATGCCCTAACCTTCTCAGGATAACGAAGAGTGTGGCAGTCAGACAACTCGTGTTTTCTGAAATAAAGCAAGAGGAAGTAGCCAGCACCACCTAGGAGTTACTCTTGCCAGAAGTTGAACATGAATCTGAGCCTGCCTTGAGAGCTCTGTCCAGTTTATAGGGATAAAGGAAGAATGAAGAAACTCTTAATGCCATGCGTATACATACAGAGAACACGAGACATTTCTTCAGGACAAATGACTTGGCTTTTTCAGTAACAGTGACATGAAAAGGGGGGGCAGTTGTTCTAGATCAAGACAGACCGAAGATATGTTATCAACCAAATGTCACATGCTGACTTTGCATCCAGATTTGGACAAACTAGCTGCGAAAAAATTGCTGAGATGCTTGGGGAAATGTGAACATGAACTGGGTGCCAGACATACCAAGGAGTGAGTGTTCATTTTGTGTGGTGTGGGTGGTATGGCACTGTGGTTATGTGTGTCTTACAGAGGTAAACTGAATACACACGGAGAAAACACATGGCATCTGGGGCCATCAAGGGAAAAAGGGAGAAAAAAACGGGTGTGGCAAAACCTTGGAAATTATTAAATACAGAGAATGAGAATATAGGAGCTCTTCATAGGATTCTTTCTACTTTTGCATATATTTGAAATTTTTCAAACAAAAACATTTTTATTTTAAGAATGCCCTAAAGCCAAGCAAAAGTTTCTGGAAAGGGAAGGCTTTCTGTTCCCCTCCCTAGATCCCCATAGTCGTAACCCCCATAATCATAAACTGCTTCTTTGGTATTTCCAGACTTAAGTAAAAAGACTGACAAAACATGTTCATGAAGGCAAAAACTAAATCTAGAAAGGCACTAAGTGAGAGCCTGTTTAAAAACTGTCTGCAAACGCTCATGGATTTACGGCTTTAGGGATAGGATAATTTATGCATATTTAGTGAATTAAAGTTGCATCTAATTTCCATTTTACATCCCCAGAAAAAGGAACTGCTGCTGTTGCAAAACTAAATCACCGAAGAAAATATGCTTGAAGGTCTTCCTTGGAGGGCCAGTGTGACGAAAAATCTCCTAAGCATTTTAGTTCCGTAGTTAATATGCTAAGTTGAACCCATAATCGGCTCTCTGCCGTATGTATCTATTTTACATAAGTCTGCTCACACGCATATATGTATATATTTTTGTTTGCAAGTGGAATCATGCCAGTCACTTTCACGCTCATTTTCAATTAGTTCCTTTCCATTTCACTGTTGTGTGTGGATTTTATCAATTTGAAAAACACTGAAGGGAAGCTTGAAATGTAAAAGTTTCACTCCAACTAAAAAGTGAGAGTAGAGAAAAATCAGAAGCCCCGAAAATTTGAGATTACCAGCAATCTGAGTTTTAGGGGCCTGGAATTTTGCATCACCTGCCCAGTCAATTCCCACCCGCCAGAAGCTGAAGACAGAAAGGTCTTGCTCACCAGATGCGCCATGATGCTCAGTTTGTGCAGCGACGGCTGCCGGTTGAACAGCACCACGTCTCCGTCTATGAGGTGTCTCTCCACGATGTCCCCGTACTTGAGCTCCTGAGCCATCTTTTCCCTATTTCCATACTTCAAAAACCTAAGCGTATGATAAAAAACATGATCTGTGAGAGTAAAGCCTCCTCGCCAAATCGCTCCTTCTTCACGTCAGGATTCACTCTTGAAAACGATCACCTTGCACTGAATCGAAGGTGCCTCCACAAGCCCGTCAGTTAACCTATGACGCACTGTCAGTGTATCTTCCTCTCATAAATGTTAAGATGTGAAAAGAGTTACGTCTGAGAATCACAGAAATGCAGTAATAAGTCAGCTTCTCCCACGGTGCCCTGTTGGTGTATGTCAAGAGATCCAGAGGCACCAGTGATTAGAGGAAAGCCAGAGTGGGCAAAACAAGGCTGGGAGTACAGTAAGTAACCCCACAGAGCCCGAGCGACACAGAAAATGACTGGCTTTCCTAACTCCATGTGTTCTGTCTACCTAGATCCAACAATAAATGCTAGGGAACAAGGGACATTTTGTGTGTATGTGATGAGCAAACACAGCAAATGATGAACCTGCATTCACCGCAATTTAAACAGTATTTTCCACATGCTATAATGTCACAAGCGTTGTATTTTGGACTGTATTCTGTGGCTGAATATGGCGACCTTGGGCGCAAGGATGTCGTTACCTATGGCTAGATTAGGCCGGCATTACCTTTTCATCTGTGTGTGTCTCTGCTGAATGAAATTGGCTCCTGGGTGAACTTCGGGACCATTTCGAACGAGTTTCCTCAAAAAGTTGATGTTTGCTTTGTTCACCTGCGTGACCGCGATAGGAGAAACGAGGAGATACCGTTAGGTTTCTGTAAGCTAGCACATTATACTGAGTTGCGTCTCAATCTTTACTTTCCTTGGGGGACTCCAGGAGAAAGAAAGGCAACATCGTGCTGTCTTGGGTCTTGAGTTTAACTACAACAGTGGACTGGCACACAGGAGCCCAGGTTCCAATCTGAACTCACCACCGGCAGGGTGAAACGGCCAAGTCCTTTACTGGCCTTTGGTTTCCCTATTAGTAAAATGAGTGGGCTGGACTGAACTATAGGAACTGTCTGACACACAGTGTGATCTAAGAAGAGTTGGCAACTTCACTAGCAATGATGTACCATGGGCTCCTGAGGTTTAAAAGCTGTGACTCCAGTACCACTGGGTCCTGCTCTGCATTGTCACGTCCTACCACCTCTCAGACAGCAATCTTGTGTACACCATCTCAGAGAAGGAAACTCCAGATCAGATACATAACGTATCTGAGGCTACTTTATACAAGCTTTACCAGAAGCTTCCATGGTCGGGGCTAATTATGAATCTCAAAAGCAAAGCCAAAGCCCATATCCTCCCGTTATCAGGACTTACAGTCAGGACTTAAGAGTTTTCTATACCTCAGTTACTATAAATTCCATTTTACACTCATGATGAGTGTGAGTTAATGAAGTGTAAAGTGGTGCAGCCTTTCTGGCTATGTATCGATAGCCTTAAAATATTCAAAGTAGGGGCGCCTGGGTGGCTCAGCCGGTAAGCGTCTGCCTTAGGCTCAGGTCATGATCCCAGGGTCCTGGGATGAGCCCTGCATCAGGCTCCCTGTTTGGAGGGAAGCCTGCTTCTCCCTCTCCCACTCTCCCTGCTTGTGTTCCCTCTCTCGCTGTATCTCTCTCTGTCAAATATATATAAATAAAATCTTAAAAAAATATATATTCAAAGTATTTAACTCAGTGATTATAAAGTTAAAAAAAAATAATAATCCATCCCAAGGAAATTAACTAGGTGTGGTGCTCATCATTTAGTTACTTTAAAAACATGAGGGAGGGGTACCTGGGTGGCTTAGTCATTAAGCGTCTGCCTTTGGCTCAGGTCATGATCCCAGGGTCCTGGGATTGAGCCCCATATAGGGTTCCCTGCTCAGTTAGGAGTCTGCTTCACTCTCTGCCTGCTGCTCCCCCTGTTGTGCTCCCTCTCCTTCTCCAATAAATAAAATTTTTAAAAAAAATGAGGTAAGAATGAACTAAGAGGTCAAAGACCATAGTACTTGGAACAACAAGTTGTAGCAGATTATGTCTAATGTATCTATGAGTGTATGTGCACAGAGCCAGACACATCCATGGTTGTACTGTTGTAGATGTTACACGCAGTGGTAGGCGCATGAAACTGGAAGATCACACACACAGCAAACTGTGGGTTGTGTGCGTTACTCGGGATTTTCCAACTGCCTATTGTTTGGAATCTCAAAATAAAAGACTAGATTCAAAACACAGAACTGAGGGGCTGAATGGTACTTACCTTCTCAGGAAAAGTAAGAATTTTGGCCACGTGAACTGGCACAGCTACCTCATCAATCCTGAGATTAGGGTCAGGTGATATGACTGTTCTGCCAGAAAAATCCACTCTCTTTCCTGAGAGATTGCCTCTAAATCGACCTAAATCAATAAAAACATGTCATAGGTCTCCATGGAACAAACGTGCTGTTTCGGAATAGTATGAGCACAGAGAACTAGGAAAATCTGTGATTTCCAATCAGATAAGCTGGACATACACTCCAGAAAAAGGTGACAAAGGCAGTAGACTGTCTCCTGCACATTTTGTTGGAAACGTACCCTGTTTTCCCTTTAGACGCTGGACGAAACCTCTGGTCCATTTCTTGGGTGCCATGTTGAGGGGAATGCCTGAGAGCTCACTGTTAATGTAGAGGGCACACTGTAATTGCAGGAAATCCCAGTCTTCCATGATCATCTGGGTCTTTGCTCCTGATATCCGATGCTAAAAATGAGCAAAATATGAAGAAAACACATCCTGGGTCATCCTGACTTTCTTGATGAGAAGTGTTTGCATATATAAGCTCCTAAGGATTGGAAGTACTGACCTTTTTAATGACGTCATTTAGGAAAATGATTTCTGTCAATTTCATTGTCAGATCATCTTCATTAGTGCCAGACTTCAAATCGCTCACGACAGAGGGTCTGATACACAAAGGGGGCACTAAAAGTCGTGTGAGAATCAAATCAGAGGGCTTTCCAGCTTCTGGGTTCATTAGAAGTAGAGGGACATCTTCAGCTGGGATTCGTTTAAATAAATTCAGAACTACTAGGGGATTCAAGTTTTCCTATGGAGAGGAGGCAAGAAGAATGGAGAGACACGTTAACTTTCCAGTTTGGGCAAGGGTTTACTTCTCCATGCTCTTCACCCCATTCACCACTTAACTCAGAATTAACTATATACACCGACAGAAATCCTGTTGGTAACGTGCTACAGTGGCAGAGCCCTAAACATGTAAGTGCCTTTTATTCCAATTATTTAAGCCAGTAATTCCACTTCTAATTATTCCAGAGGGAATGACTTTAGAAATCAACACAAAGATTCAGCTACAGGGATGTTCCCTAAAGCTGTTGAGAGTGCTAAGTTGGAAACAGCCTGATAGGTGACTGGCTAGATAAAACCATAGTATATCCATACGTGAGCAACCATGAAGCCATTAAAAAAATGACACCACAAAAATGTAGCTACTGCTATGAAAGGTGTTCATAAAATACTGGTAAATGAGAGAAGCATGTGTATGATATGATCTCATTTTGGGGGGAAAATGTGTATCTGTAGAGAAAAGAGGAAATGGATGTTTAGCAAGGTGTTAACAGTACTGGCTGCAGATAAGTGGAATTATAATCTTTTTGCTCCTTTGTTTACATTTAAATTTTCTGCAGTGGAGCGCCTGGGTGGCTAAGTTGGTTAAGCAGCTGCCTTCGGCTCAGGTCATGATTCCAGGGTACTGGGATTGAGCCGTACATTGACGCTCCTAAGCAGGGAGCCTGCTTTTCCCTCTCTCTGCCACTCCCCCTGCTTGTGGGCTCTCTGTCAAATAAATAAACAAAATCTTAAAAAAAAAAGATTAAAAAATAAATTTTATGCAGTGTACTTATATTGCCTTCATATTATTTTTAAAGATTTTATTTTTCATTTATTTGAGGGACAGCAAGAGCATGAGCGGGGGGAGGGGCAAAGGGACAGGGAGTACGAGACTCCTCGCTGAGCAGGGAGCTGGAAGAGGGGCTCATTCCCAGGACCCTGAGATCATGACCTGAGTTGAAGGCAGACGCTTAACCAACTGAGCCACCCAGGCGCCCTATATTGCCTTTGTATCACCTTCATTTTATAGAAGTGCTATGCTATAACGACTTACTCATAAGAACTACGCACCTGATCAGAGATACTCAAAGATCAAAGGTAAGAATGGTCCGCTTATGTCTTATTGCTGAAAATTATGTTTTCTTGGGATTAAAGACTGTGTGACAAAGAATACATGCTACCAGCAGAACTTGCTATGCATAACTCAATGAGACAGGGAACAAAGTTAAGAAGAAATGTTTGAAAATCCACTGCCCTTAGGACACTGTTGGAAAAGCAGGTTTCTGTGGGCCCGCCCTGGACATGGCAGTGGACTTGGGGAGAAAGAAGGAATCCTGCCTGAAGTTTTGTAGTCCGGGTCCTTGCCCACAGAATTTCCTTCCCCAGCTTCCCTGCCTCCCAGCAACGAGCACCTCCTGCCACCTGAGGCGGTCAGAGGAAATCTACACTAAGAGTTCCAGGAACAGGGTGAAGGCCAGATGTCACATGCAGTACCAGGGTCAGTGCTAGACAAGAACATCACATTATTGAAGGGCAGGAGGGCAGGAGGACTGACAAGAGCCTGAAGGCCAGTTCCTGGCCAGAGCCATTACTCCAGAATGACATAACACCTGCCTTCCAAAGGGCACAGGGAAGAGGGCCCTGATTTATTGCTATGTACTAGGAAACAGAAGTCAGGGACCGTTGGAGAGACAGAAAGAAGAAGGGCTGTTTGGTCCAAGGCGTGATATCCAAACAGCCACGGCTCCCTGGTGGAGTGTGGGCTGCCCTGGGTGGCAGAGAGAAGCTTGGCCTGCCATTCAGTCTGCTGGGGACACTGTGGATTTCCACCTGGTGGGGAGGCAAGACTGATGCTATCTATGGAAAGACTCTTTTTTCCCTTTTTTTTTTAAGCAGGCTCCATCCCCAGTGTGGAGCCCAATGCAGGGCTTGAACTAAAGACTCTGAGATCAAGACCTGATCAAGATTTGGACACACAACTGACTGAGCCACCCAGGTGCCCTCTATGGAGAGACTCTATCTGCAGCTCCACCAACTCCTGGATTTGCATTAAAATGGGGAGTGGATATATACCAGTCTTCTGGAGATGGAGTCCAGAGTTTAATTCCTGAAGAGGTCTGTGACCGAGAAAGGTCAAGAACCACTGCTTCTAAGGACCGAGAAAGGTCAAGAACCACTAAGGTCTCCTCTAACTCAAAGATGCTGTGCTGCCCATAAAGGCACGTGAGGTTCCACGTTCCTGGAAATTAAATGCGTAGGTAAACACGTCAGGACGTGGACCATCCTGAGATTAATGAGCTTCAGGGCAATATACCCACCTGTCTGCATGACACCCTCTCCACAGAAGGTAAAAGTGACTCATTTTTTCAAAAGTGACTGATGGCTTTGTTCACTTAGGTGACTACGGGGCTCTCTTTGAGGAAGGGCCATTCGGAATCAGGCAATGGTGAATTCCTGTTTCGCCCCCGCCCTCCTTTCACAGCTGGTATAAGAACCAGGATGAGCTAGCTGATGGTCCCTGACAACTTTGGAGGCCCTGCCACCACTCAAAGCACTGTAAAGACCTCAAACAGGACCTCAGAAACACTGATCTTGTTACAGACCACACTTAAGGAGAAACCAACAGAAATACAAGATGGAACACAAGTGTTACATGAGGCACAGACAATGGACACGTGGTTGAGAAAAGGGTGAGTGAGATCAAAGGGTCGGGAGAGCAGAGGCTGCAGGGAAGAAGCTAAGGCAAGGGGGCGTCTGGTGAGGAGGGGAGGGAGCAGAGACAGTAAGCCAAAAGGACACTGAGTCCCAGCATACACGTGGAGAGCGGAGGAAACCTCACGTGTCTTTACCATGACTGTCATTACTTATTTTCTTTAAAATTTTGTTGTAAATTAAATCATACAGTTGCACTAGAGCAGTTTGTTTTTATTCATTTTATTTTATTTTTGTTTGTTTTTATTCATTTTAAAGGTTATTTTTAAGTAATCTTTATGCCCAACATGGGGCTTAAGCTCACGACCCCAAGATCAAGAGTCCCACATTCTTCTGACTAAGCCAGCCAGGCACTCCTGTCATTATTTAGGCTTTTTTTTTTTTTTTTTGGTAAAGAGAGGGAGAGAATCTTAGGCAGGCTCCAAGCCCGGCGCAGAGCCTGACTCGGGGTTCGATCTCACAACCCTGACATCATGAGCTGAGCCAAAATCAAGAGTCAGACGCTTAACCAACGGAGTCACCGAGGCGCCCCATCCTGTCATTACTATCACGATAATGTCAGTAGCAGTGCTAGCTACTGCAACTGGGTAATGTGCTCTAAGCACCTGCTCTGTACCAGGCACCGTGCTAACCACTGTATCTCAAATTCATCTGTTAGTCCTTACAATTGTCTTATAGCAGATACTCTTGTAATCCCTGTTAAGGAAACAAGTCCAGGTTGGGTCACATGTCTAAAGTCACTGAACAAATAAGCAGCAGAACTGGGCTCTAAACTCCCATCCTAAACCACCTCTAGAGTGTCAATCTGGGCAGACTGGGGTGGGGTCCACAGGGAGGTGGTGGCAGTGGGGGAAGGACCTGAGCGCCAAGCTGGATGCTCCAGACCAGTGACTTAAATGGGAGGGGTTACCTCCAGAGCCGAGTCATTTAGGAGACTGCCCAAACGAGATGCCTCCCAGGCCATATGGGCTGCCGGGCCTGGGCAGAGAGCTGGCCGGGGGAAGCGGTGGTGGGGTGCCCGGGAGGCTGATCCGGGAGGAGCAGAGTGCGTGCAGGGGGACAGCAAGTAAGGCTGTCCCCAAGAAAGCCTGGCCACCCTTCAAACTCACAGACTGAGGCTGCTCCCCAGGTTTCTGACAGCTCTCTGCCTAGCCACGAGCCTGCAAAGTGCCTCTCTCACAGCTGTCCAAGGGCAAGATCTTCTTTAGCTCACACCCTTACTTCCCCTGCAGCAGCTTCGCCATAACTGCCCTGAAGACAATTCTGCTTGACTCAATCGCTGACACCCTGTGTCCCCATTTCCAGGATCACTTCCATTTTCCAGATGTCTGTGTACGTGCTCACTCACCTCTGACCACTCTCTCTCCCACCCATCTCCCTGGTGGTTGGTCATCAACCCCCGTCCGTTCTTATCACACGCAGTGACTCTGGTCTCTGGCTCCTTTATTGCCACCTAGGCTCAGGGTCTGTTTTCCTTGTAAACCCGCCCCCCCCCCCCCCAGCATCAAGGCAGAATTCACATACAATAAATTGCACAAATCCTAAAGAGAATGACATATTTTTACACATACACACCACACGCACTAATGTTCAGAACAAGACACAGAATATTTTCATCTCTCCATAAAAGGACCCTGATACCCCTTTTCAGTCAGTACCAAGCTCTCACCCCCAGGGGAACTGCTCTCCTGACATCTGTCACCACGGATCAGTCTGGCCTGTTCTTGGACGTGATCTACCTGGAATCATACGTTATGTATCCTCCTGGACAGAGTTCCTTGTTCTCAGCAGGATTCTGACATCTGGCCAGGTTGTATATGTCAAGAGTTCATTTTTTCACAGGATAGTATTCCATTGTGCGGATCTATGACAATTTGTGTATTTTCTTGTTGACAATCATCTGGACTGTTTCCAATAGTGGCTTTTATTAATAAAGTTGCGATGAACATTCTTGCACAAATACTTCTGTGGACACAGGCACTCATTTCTCTTGGCTATGTACTGAAGAGTAAACCTGCTAGGCCATATGGTAAGCATAGATATCGCTTTATAAGAAATAGTCAAATGATTGCTCAGAGTGGTGATAACCCTCCACACTGCCACTGTGGACGTATGAGTACCAGTTGCTTCACATCCTTGCCAGCACATGGTTTTCAGTTTTTTTTACACTTTAATTTTTTTGGTACGTGTGTATAGTTTCAACTAGCATTTCCCTGAGGACTAACAACATCGAGCAATTTTCTGTTAATTATTAGCCATTTGAATAGATCCTTTTGGGACGTGCTAATTCAAGTTTTGCTCCCACTGCTTAAAATCAGGTTGTACTTTTCTTAGTGATTTTGAAGGACTCTTTCCTATATTCTGGATAGGGGAGTCCTTTGTCAGATACACGAATGTTGACTGCTTTCTCTCAGCTCATGGCCTGGTCTTTTACCCCAGTAATGGGGTCTCTAGAGGAGCAGCCAGGCTCTTCTTCTGCAATTTCATCGTTTATTCACCAGGAACCTTCCTGTTCAACGCCTTCCCTGGCTCCACACTCCCAGAGTAGCCCGTGCGCTACACTGAGCTCTCCCTTGTCTGGTCTCCAACACTCCAGTTCCCTTGGCTACAGTCGACGGGGTCACCATCTCAGACAAGGCTGTCTCAAGCGCTGCTGAGGATTACACAGGAGGTAATCCATGTGAAGAGCTTGGCCAGTGCCTGACCCTAACAGCAGTCGCTTAAAGCAGGGTGCTTTTATTAGCACGCCTGAGTCTTTCAGAGACTCAGCTTCAGAATCAGCCTAGACACTGTCACCTGGACATGCTGAGCCCACGGCCCTTGATTCTGTAAACCTGACTCACCCACATCCTACCACGTCTTTCCTCGGTCTTCCCTAACCAAGTCCAAAGTGACATCTTCCTCCTGATTTCCCACTGAGCTTTCTGTCTCTGCCGCTCGTGTGATGGTCAACACCCTGCCCTAGGATACCAGTTATCTCTTCATAGACTAATTGCCTGTAACACATCTAAACTGTGGGACCAGTGACAGCAGACCCACCGTCTTGCAGTTCCTGATGCTCCTCATAAGTCTGACAGACTTGGTACTCAGTAACCACTCAACTCATTTGTTAGTATCGTATACTACCAATTCTAGACTGCACTGTGGGAATTAAATACTAATCAAAATCAGAGCACGATCGAACAGGGTCCCTCATAAAATTCTACTAGTTAAGTCTGTGCCAAGTAAAGTAATGGGAGTTACCTACAATTTCTTAGGTCTCCGTACCCATGTGCGAAACGGCATTTCTCAGTTTCTGATCTATACAGCCACAATCTCTTAGGATAAAACATGTTACCTGTACAATTAAAAATGTGTTAGTTACAAGGCCAGTCTACGTTAAACATAGTGTGACACAAGCACTTTTCACGAAGTATTCCTAAAGCTCTAACTTAATCGGACTTCTCATTTTGAAAGATGTGTCTATCAGAGAGGAGGAGGGGTTGAGAATGGGTGTGTGTGATGCAGTGGGAGGCAGGCAGAGGGCAGGCATGTGTGTTCAGGCTCACCTGTGCCCTCCCCAGCAGTGGTTCTACTTCTTTGTTATGCTCGATGGCTGTTTCAAAAGACTGAAGGAAATTTGATACGATAGGATCCACCACTTTTTTGTTGGTCTTGTACTTCTCATGAATTATCTTCAATAATCCGCACTTCTTTACGGTACCTGTTAAGAGTGAATTTATTTACCAAGGTTGGACTAATGAGGTACTTTGGTCAGGCTGGCCCACGGTTGTAGTCTGGTTAATGAGATCACTGAAAATGCATTTGCTAACAGGGCATCGGTGGCTAGGCTCCAAAGCCTCGTTTGCAAGAAAAAAACCTGACTTCCCAACACTGCATAAAACTAATACGCTAAATGGGCCAGAGTGAATGGAAAGGGCTTTCATAAGCCTTTTATGTGTCCTGCTCACCATTAAACGCTCCACAGTAATGGCAGATGTTCTTCTTTCGACACTTATCAGAGATTTTCTTCTTCAGTCCACGTTTCTGGAGGTAGGTCAGGCCGGGCCTCTTCAGATAATCCAGAAACTGCTTCTTCTCCTCCTGGGACAGCATGATGTGGCAGCAAGTTTTACAGATCATCTTTTAAAAATTAAAACAGATAAAAGGATAAGAGATGAAAAAGTCCTTTCTTTTAAAAATGTCACCCCTACTTCTTGCCCAGGACACAGAAACTGAGCGACATGCCCAGAGATATGCTCGGAGAGCTGGCTGATGTTCACCATTACAGCTGGCTACTAGGATTTTTGCTAACTGATTTTTTAACTTTGTGCTGTTCTGTACTGCTGGATTTATGGTTATTTTTCACAGCATCCTACCTACCATCCACTCAAGAAAAAACAAAGAATAAAGAATCCTTACGCAATTTAATTTACTGCAAGATGCAATATTATGTGTGTAATGTAAAAATTCTCCCTGATGTATCCCTAACCACTCACAATTCCTAAGCTCATTCCAACGTCCCTAAGCAGTAATTCCCAAGTTTACGCCTTTAAAACGAACATGTCTGCATCTACCTGTAAGATGCCGATAACGGCTCTGAAGTAGCCCACGTGAAAGCAGGGCAATTCCAAGTCAATGTAGCCGTAGTGGCCCAGACAGTCAGCCAAGTTCTTCCCACAGGTTTCACAAGGACGGTCCTTCTCACTGGTACCCTTTGGATAAAAGCACACCCAATTATTAATGGAGACTACTGGACGGGAAAGTGGGACCAGGTGATTCTGAGTCAGAATTACCTGGGAAGGTGCAGTGTATTCACACCACACTGACCAAAGGCTAGAGTCCCTGAGATGGTGCAGGAAGAAAGAATAAGGGAGATGGAAAGAAGCTCTTGTTTCTTCCGACCCGGTAAATCATCAGTTTCGCCCCATGTCAAAACACGTGAACTGGGAGGGGGTAGGGCCTTACCATCCTATGGTCCAGCACACCGTACAGCAAGGGAGCATGGTTGTTGTCCTGGCTGTACAGGTTCTTACTCACAACCTGGATGTGGGCCTGCTGGCGCATCTCCTCAGGGGACTTCATTCCAAAACAGATGTGGCTTCTGGAATAAAAAAAAAAAACAAAAAACAGGGGAGTTGGGGCACTTGGCTGGCTCCGTCAGTAGAACATGTGACTCTTGATTTCGGGGTTGTGAGTTCAAACCCCATGTTGGGCATAGAGCTTACTTAATTAAAAACAACAATAAACACGGGAACAATTACATCAAAACCACTTACCAAAAATGGTGATACCAGTGACCCACCATAACCAACCTTACTCTTTCAACTGTTTACAGGCTCTGCTCCCCTATTATTAAATATATTCAAATCTCTCCCATTTTTCCTTGGTAAACAGCCCTTCATGCCACTGAAATCACTTCCATTCTTACTACCAAATGAATGTGTTCACCAAGTTCACCGAGCCCACCTGCTTGCTACATCCTGGTAAGAATGTTCTCATCTTACTGCTCTGCAATTGATGGATGTTAACTTCCCCCCTTCCTCTTATCCTGAAATATTTTCCTCTTTTAGCCTTGGGGATACCACATATTCTTTGAGTGCCCCCGACCTGTGCCAGCTGTTTCTTCTTTTGTGGCTGCTTCTTCTATGCCATCTCTTAAAAAATCTGGTCTCTCCTCATGTAGGGATGCAACACTCAACCCCTTCTTTTCATTCTAGACATCCCTGTGAGTGATTGTGTCACTCAGGTATGTGTTAACGTCTGGCTAATCTCCATCTGTAGGCCAGTAGTTAGCATACCATACAGACACCTGTTCTGCCCGGCTGCACAGGCACCTCAAACTCGACATACCTAAAACAGAATCTGACATTTTTGCTCCCAAATCCGTTCCTTCAATCATCTGACCAGCAAATTGGGGACTTACTGTGTGCCAGGCACCATCCGGAGGAGCTGCGGATATGGATTAGATGAGACAGACAAGGTCCCTGCCAACATGGAGCTCACAGTTCAGGGTGAGCAAGACAAACAATAAGCAAATACATACACAAAAGCTAATAGATGCAGAGAATGAAAATGATGTGAAGTGGTAGAGAGTCTGAGGAAACCACATTGTGGGGTCAGATAGCTCTTCTATAAAACTGACATTGAAGCTGAATTCTGAGTAAGAGGGAACCAGCTTTAAGATGGGAGGGAGATGGGGCATTTGAAGTAGAGAATCATTAGGGCAACGGTCCCAGAGCCAGCACAAGCTTGGCACTCAAGAACCAAACAAACCAACAAACAAACCAACCAAGCCAGTATAATAAAGTGCAAAAAGATAATGGTACAAAGATGAAATCAGTGCGGTGTATGGGGTCAGGTCATGCTGGGCTTGGGAAGGTTGGTAGAGATTTTACATGTTAGTACAATGGAAAGCTGCTGGAAGGTTTTAAACTGAAGAGTCAGAAAATCTTTTTTTTTTAATTTTTTAAAAGATTTTATTTATTTATTTGACAGAGAGAGAGATCACAAGTAGGCAGAGAGGCAGGCAGAGAGAGAGGGGGAAGCAGGCTCCCTGCTGAGCAGAGAGCCCAATGTGGATGTGGGGCTTGATCCCAGGACTCTGAGATCATGACCTGAGCCTAAGGCAGAGGCTTTAACCCACTGAGCCACCCAGGCGCCCCAAGAGTCGGAAAATCTAATTTGCATTTTAACAGGGTCTCTTGGGCTGCTTTGTGAGAACAGATTACATCTGAATATGGGTGGGTTTGGGGTGGGCATGAAGGGCCAGGGTGAATATGGAGAGACCACTTGCAAGGATTCCTGCAAGTAAGACACTTGCTACCCATGAATGGCAACCAACCAAACAGCTGCCCAAGCAAGAGATTCTGTGTGTCAATTTTACACCCTAAACCCCTCTGAAATCCATCTCTCCAGTGACTCTACCAATCTCATACAGGAGACATCATCATCCCCTGCCTGGACCCCTGCAGGGGCGTCCAAGGTCTCCCTCTTATTCTGTCCCCCGAGAATAGAGCTCTTTTGGAAGGAGAACTCTATTATCTAGACACTCCCCTGCTTAAAACGCTTCAGAGGTTCGTTATGGCCTGCAAGATGATTCTGGAACACAGCTTCAGATCTCCTGCTTCCTTCTCATCACCCCTTTCTCCCTCCACTATGCTCCTTAAAGGCTGTTTGATCTGCATTCATCTGCTTGAATCTCTTTCTCATTAGGTGTTTGTCCTTACACTTGCCAACACTGACTTGCCTACCTTCTCCAACTAGAAGAGGCAGTAAGGTCTTATTCGTGTCCTAGCCCTAATGCTTATGGCAGGGCCTAGCACACAACACCTTCCTCAGTTAAGCGTCTGTTGCAATAATGATCGGTTCATTTTTCCCGTGTAAGCTCTAAGAGGCGGCTACGGCCTGATAGATAAGCTCTGAAGGATAA